>OY288270.1:71133090-72333090 GCA_958450335.1 Hibiscus tridactylites | reverse complement strand
AAAAGGCCCAAAACCCTAAGCTTTCCTTCTTTGATTTTTTGATGCATGCAAAAATGGGAAAGTAAAGATACATCTCTGAATATTTTTTTGCTCTCTATTGATTGCTTCCAAAAAAATATCGAATGTTTTTTTATAATGTGGTTTGTTTCGATTTTTATATCCGAGTTATAAAAGGATAAAAACAAATCGAAAAACTTGTATTGGTTTCTTTTGCCTCTGATTTCTGCATTTTGTTTGCATTTGCATGTGTCGACTGCATCCTCTGGTATTCTGCTGTGATTTGTCGTTGCTCCTTATCTCGCTTCAATTTATTATTTATTGTATTTTTTTCTGTTTTTGGGTCTCTGACCACTGTGTTTCTTCTGTTGCATGTCGACCATACTCGAAACAGAGAGGAGACATCAACGTGAAAGTGGCAGAC
Organism: Hibiscus tridactylites; assembly: GCA_958450335.1. NCBI lineage: Eukaryota > Viridiplantae > Streptophyta > Magnoliopsida > Malvales > Malvaceae > Hibiscus > Hibiscus tridactylites. The sequence continues at coordinate 72,332,669 of OY288270.1, read as the reverse complement.
GTACGGGCGCGTGGAGAATTCGACCTTGGAAGCAGAATGGTCGGAAGGGTCTGGATCCATCTGAGCCGTACGATGCATTTTAGATTGAACGGTCGAGGCACGTGCGACGTGAGACGAGTGGTAGGCTTCTCTAAGGTTTCGCTCTGGAGCGATCTAGGCCATTGGATGGTGGATGATCCAACGGTCGGGAGTGGGACACGGCGCGTGCTGAAAGAATGTCTCCCTAGGGTTTCGACATGGGGCTCGATCTGGATCGTCATATCTGAAATAGATCTGACAGCTGGGAGCCGGCTGCGCAGAGAGAAAGAGTCAAAATTAAGGTTTTTAGTTGGGTGTATTTTAAATATGGGCTTTATTGGGCCAAATGCTTGTAATATATTTGTTGGCTTGTAATGGGCTCACGTAAATAAATAATTCGAGCTTTTTATTTCTACAATGGGCTTTATTTTAGTTAGTCTGATAATAATAATCTTAATAGTAATAATAATAATAACAATAAAAAAAGCAATGATAATAACAATACTAACAAATAATAATAATAACAACATATGACAAATAAAAAAATAAAAACGTATGATAATAATAACAATACGTAATAATAGTAACAAAAGTAATAAAAAGGACAGCAAAGATAATAGTGACATGTGATAATAGTATTAATAACATAACGACACACGATATAATAATAGTAATATAAGGATATAATGTTTAGAGATTTTGTAACTTAATAATAACACAATGATGATACTAGTAATAGTATAATAATGTTTTAGTTTTTCTTTTTTAATTGAAAAATAGTATATATATTTCATTTTTTCTGCTTTTTCTTTTTTTCTCTTTCTTTTTTCTCTCTTTCTAATAATAACAAAAAGCCCATTTTATTAAGCCCAACATTAACGTAAACTAAAGTGAGTTTAAAGCCCGGACAAAATTAGTGATTACATTATGTTCTCATAGTTTAGCTATTAAAGAGGAGGCATCCAATTAAAAGTTTGCTAAACCATATTTTTCAAATTAATAGGCTTTGTAACAACTGATATAGCCTAAAATATAAACCCGCTAGTTTTTGCAAGACGAATTGTCTAGCTGCATAATCTAAATCCTTTTATAATCAATCTCACAAACTTTTTGTTGTAAGTTGATAAAACAATGTAGATGCATCTACTAAAACCATATAAAACTTTCCATATTTATAGATAAATGAGCCCATATTTCATTCAGATATGCAAGACATGCAATTTTAACTTTAGTATGAGAAATTCAAGTTCTTTTGGTAAGTGGGATCTGTTGAGATTTAGGGGGCTCGATTCCTTCAACCGTTCTTGCTCGCCAAGTGTGGAGAAGTTGGATAAATTGGGTGAAATTGTGGGAAGGAAAATATAGACAATTTACACAAGAATTTATAGTGGTTCAACCTTCTAACCAAGGTCTACATCCACTACCTTAGCTTCTCACTAAAGATTTCCAAACAAATTCACTAAGAATTTCGTCCCCTTTTCTCGGATTAGGAGGAAACCGTTACAACGATCAAGCTTTCTACCCAAAGCTTGATCAAACACTCTCTTACAAGAGAAAGACTTAGCAAACTAGAAATCTCTCTAATAGGTATGTGTTTGCAATACTAAGCACTCACCCAAATCCTAAACACTTGAGCAAATTTTAACAATGTTAAGCTCACAAGTGTTGTCTAAGCAAGAAGTATACAATTTAAGCTCTAGACAAATTTTGACATCATAATGTTGTAACAATTGAAGCATTAACCATTACAAGATGCTTGAAGGTCCCTTTTATACTCCTTGATGAGTTGTAGCCGTTACTAGCTGTTGGGAATGAATTAGAGCCGTTGGAGCCTTTATTTCCTACCATAAATGCAGTTCTGCAGCTTGGCGTGTTGATACCCTTCAAACCGTATCGATACGGTCCCGATAAGGAATTAGCCATTGGGCTTCTTCAGCTGATGTGTATTGATACGCTTACCTAGTGTATCGGTACGATCTTGCAAATTAAAAGACCGTTGGGAAAATGACCGTTGGGGTAGTTAGGCGTATCGGTACGCGACCAACCGTTAGGCTATTTCAAAACACACCGTGTCGATACGGCTAAGCGTATCGGTACGAGTTTTGGCTACTAGAAAACTCATGTAGTTGAAACCCTAAGGCGTATCGGTACGGTCCAAGACCGTATCGGTACAGACACCTGAAGTTCTTGTTTTTGACTACTTTAAATTGTTCCAAAGCCTTTGTAAAACCCTTAAACATATTTTCAAGTTGTTTTTGACTAAAAACATATTTTAAATTCTTTTCAATTTAGTCCAAAACATTTTTCAAATATTATATCAAAACACTTAGTTCTACAATCTCCCCTTTTTTGATATAATAAACCCAACTTGAAAAATTGTTTGGGATTCTCTCCCCTTTTGTAATTTAAAATTTGAATAAGAGACTTAAAATTTAAATTTGATTAAGGCTCCCCCTTATTCTCTTGAAAAACTTGAAAAATCAATTATTCAAACCATTTCTCCCACTTTTTGTTATATCAAAAAGAATTTAAAATGACATTGAGCTAAAAATAACTTAGGAGGTAAAAAGAAAATTTGACACACTTAAAAATTTGGTTTAAAAATTGGCTCCCCCTTACTCAAAGCATCATAAGAATGTTAGTTCAACATATATGATTATCTAGTTGACATAAATGAAAATAAATCAAATAAGAACAAAAACAACTAGATTTTACCACACTTGAACCCAAGGGAGGATGTGAAGCCTTCCTTCTTCAAGTGTTCTTCCTCTGTGTGCATGGAGCCCCCCCTCAATTTTTGACTTGTTGATCACTCTCCATCACACCTAGCAAAAGACAATCAAGTAATTTTTGGTATCCAAATTGCTTTGGATCCATAGACATTAGTAGCACAAAATTTAGTCCCCTTAGGAATCCATTTTTCAATTTCATCCTTTTTAGTTGAAGTGGTTAGTCCTTTTGGGACCCAAACACTTCACAAATCTAGGGGCACTAGATTATCTTACATAAAAATTTGATTTTCCAAAACTATTATTCTTTTCAAGTTTATTGGAAATCAAATCCTTTTCTTTTTGAACTTTAAGAAGCAAATTTTGTAAATCAAAACATTTTTGTTCAAAATCTTTCAACTTTGCTTCAAGTTCAAGATTTGTTTTGGAAAGCAAATCATTTTCAATTTTTATTTTTGAAATCAACTTTTTGTTCTTGGAAAATGATGCCTTGAATTCCAAAAGCAAATCATCATATGCCTCTTGCAACTCATCAAATGTATATGAATTTGAAATAGATAAGTTAGAAGTTACCTCCCCCGTTGAGGGCCATCAAGCATAGATGGGCTACTTCATCGTCGGTGGAGTCTTCATCACTCTATGTGGCCACATATGCTTGTTTTGAAGATGATCCCCTCTTTTTGGATTTGTGGGAGTCCTTCATCTTCTTCCTCGATTCATGCTTGGATTTATCCATTTCTCTCTTCATGAATCGGGTGAATTTGTTGAAGAGATAGGCCATCTCTTCATCTTCACTTTCCTCTTCACTTAAATCTACATGATGGCATGTGGAGGATTTGAGAGCTACGACACTTGCATTGATGCCTAGCTCCATGATCTTCTTCTTCCCCATCGCTCTAATCTCTTCCTTCTTCTTCTCCTCTTCTTTGTTTTTCTTCATTATTTGGTGAGTGAGAAGTGACCCCATGAGTTCATCAAGCTTCAAGGTTTTGAGATTCTTGGCTTCAATGACGGCGGTCTTCTTTGAGTCCCATGACTCGGGAAGGGAGTAGATGAGCTTTCGGACAAGCTTCTCTTCCGGGATGGCTTCTCCATAACCTTTGAGTCCATTTGTGATAGTGGAGAACCTATCAAACATCTTCTCGATGTTCTCTTCCGGATCCATCTTGAAGTTCTCATACTCTAAGGTGAGGAGCCCGATCTTGGTCTCCTTTACTTCATTCGTCCCTTCGTATGTGACTTTAAGTTCTCCCATACCTCGGCACTCTCACAAGAAGACATCTTCTCATACATGGTTGGGCCAAAAGCACAAAATAGGATGTGCAAAGCTTTGCAATTTAGTTCCATTTTCTTGCGATCTTCGTCACTCCATTCCGCTTTGCTTCGTTGAAGCTCGAACGTATCATCTTCAACTATGTCCCATAGCTTGTAGTCTCTTGACTTCATGAAGAATTTCATCTTTGTCTTCCAATGGGCAAAGTGATTTCTTTCGAAGAAAGGCAGTTTGTCGATGGATTGTGCCATTTGAGCCGGTTGGTGAAATATTGATCGAGCTTGCCAGATCTTCTCAATAGGATGTTAATCCTCTTCGATTGAGCCAAGCTCTGATACCAATTGTAGAGATTTAGGGGGCTCGATTCCTTCAACCGTTCTTGCTCGCCAAGTATGGAGAAGTTGGATAAATTGGGTGAAATTGTGGGAAGGAAAATATAGACAATTTACACAAGGATTTATAGTAGTTCAACCTTCTAACCAAGGTCTACATCCACTACCTTAGCTTCCCACTAAGGATTTCCAAACAAATTCACTAAGAATTTCGTCCCCTTTTCTCGAACTAGGAGGAAACCGTTACAACGATCAAGCTTTCTACCCAAAGCTTGATCAAACACTCTCTTACAAGAGAAAGACTTAGCAAACTAGAAATCCCTCTAATAGGTATGTGTTTGCAATACTAAGCACTCACCCAAATCCTAAACACTTGAGCAAATTTTAACAATGTTAAGTTCACAAGTGTTGTCTAAGCAAGAAGTATACAATTTAAGCTCTAGACAAATTTTGACATCATAATGTTGTAACAATTGAAGCATTAACCATTACAAGATGCTTGGAGGTCCCTTTTATACTCCTTGATGAGTTTGTAGCTGTCACTAGCCGTTGGGATTGAATTGGAGCCGTTGGAGCCTTTATTTCCCACCATAAATGCAGTTCTGCAGCTTGGCGTATCGATACCATTCAAACCGTATCGATACGATCCCGATAAGGAAATAGGCGTTGGGCTTCTTCAGCTTATGTGTATCGATACGCTTACCTAGCGTATCGGTACGGTCCTGCAAATTAAAAGACCGTTGGGAAAATGACCGTTGGGGTAGTTAGGCGTATCAGTACGCGATACACTCGTATCGGTACGCGACTAGCCGTCGGGCTATTTCAAAACACACCGTATCGATACGGCTAAGCGTATCGGTACGAGTTTTGGCTACTGGAAAACTCATGTAGTTGAAACCCTAAGGTGTATAGGTACGGTCCAAGACCGTATCGGTACGGACACCTAAAGTTCTTGTTTTTGACTACTTTAAATGTACTTTAAATTGTTCCAAAGCCTTTGTAAAACCCTTAAACATATTTTTAAGTTGTTTTTTTTACTAAAAACATATTTTAAATTCATTTCAATTTAGTCCAAAATATTTTTCAAATATTATATCAAAACACTTAGTTCTACAAGATCTTAATCATTTCCTTTGAGAACAAGAAACACAAGAACTTCATGTTCTTTTAGTATGTGAGATTTAATCAATTTCTTTGAGAACAAGCACCACAAGAACTTCAAGTTCTTTTAATAAATATGCATATAAAACTCAATAGCTTTTGCATAAGTATTGATCAGAATGGTCTAACCGATCATGCCAACTATATATAATTCGTAAACTTATGGTCTACTAAAACATGTGATTCAATATCACTTGTAAATGCGTGGTACAAATTTTGAAATATAAGTGTCTTTGAAACTTGATAACACATTGTCCACAAGAAAATATTTCTTTGAATAGGAATATATTTAGCTCTTTTTGAAATTTCAATGAAAATTATTCTTTTGGTAGCAATATATAATTCTTCTAGAGCTTTCAACTGACTTTTTGGCTACCAGAACTTATGTTATCTATAATTCCCAAAGATTATATCCATTTTTGGCGGTGATGATATCATTACCTTTAACGGTAAGGTAAAACCAATGTTTGATTTTGATATAACAAATAATCTAAGGACTAAATTGCAAAGTAGATAAAATTTTAAGTACTCAAAAGACTCACATTTGAAAAGTAAATTTTAGACTTAAAATGTTTTGAAGTCAAAACTTAAACCCCATAAAATTTTCTAAGTGTTTCAAAGCCAAAATACTCAAAATTGTATAGGTGTTTCGGAACACCCCCAAAGTGTTCCGATGCATTTTGCCACTAGAAACGTCCGTTTCGATACGGACTAATATGTTTCGAGACAAAGGTTTCGAAACGGGCTTACCCGTTTTGATACAGGCTTCATCTAGGCTTTTGATTTTTAAGTGTCGTTTTGAAACGACTCATACCCGTTTCGATACAGGGTTAAGTATTTTCAAAATCGAGTATTAAATGAACTAGTCGTTACATGTCAGAACCGAACTTTTGAATAATTGGTAAAGTGTTTCGATACACCCATTTTCTGTTTCGAAACACCAATTTATAGTTTTAAAACGTTTCGATACAACCTATAGTCGTTTCGGTACGACCCAGTTTTACACTTAAAGGCATTTTATAGTTCCAATCTGTTTCGAGACGAGTCCATTTTTACATACAACGACTCTTTATTTTTTTAGTGTCTGTTTTGATACAGGGTCACATGTACCAATACGAGTAGTTACAGAACTGCATTTATGGAGGGAAGAGAGAGCCTTGATAAGTTCCCAAAAGTCCTATATTTTTACCCCTTTTACTTGGCAGTTATGGCTTAACATACACCCATTCGAGTGGCATTATGGCCTTATATGCATTATTTACACTACCTTTACCTTTGATCATGATATTTTATTTATTTAATGAAAATGTAATGCTTTAATGCACGTTTGGTACTTGCACATATTTACTCACTACCGAGGGCATGTGATGCCGAGCGAGCAATGAAGAAAAGGAGAGATGGTGCAGAATGAGCTCGAGACCGATCCAGATCAAGCCAAGACATAGATGACAACTTCTACTGACGAAAGCTAAATTATAAAGTGGAAGCCTTACGAAGTAGATCTAGTGGCAGACCCCTGCCAAGGCAGCAAATATTCTCTGCTGAGGCAGTGCACATGCCAACCTGCCGGAGGGCAATGCATGCAAAGTGATAGTCGGTTTGACGAGCATAAAACGCTGGATTTTTCTACATACTTTGCATAAAAATTGGAGCACTGGAAGATGACAAAAGCATGGAAGGAAGGTTAAAGATGAAATTTGGCCAAAAGTGGATAAAGGCATTAAAGTTAAAGAGATTCATCTCTTTAATGAAGACAAGTCCAAGTCCAACTTAACTTCCTATCTAAGAAAGATTTTGCCCTACTCCTCTTCCTATATAAGCAAGGCTTGGCGCACGCATTAGAGGGATCATCATCGAGAGAAGAGTTAAGAGCTTGAGATTAGGGTTTATTCGTGTGTTCTCCATGTCCATTATGTTCTAAACTTTCTTAGGGTTAGGATTATTTTGCTTAGTAGTTGTGAGAAAACAATTGTACTTTGTTTAAGTTTTTAATGCAATATTAGTTCAAGGTTTGCTTATTCTTGGGATTGAATTCATTCTTGCAATCTCATTGAGAGAGAGCTTGTGAGGTTATCTATTTGTCTAACATCGAGAGAGTTAGAATCATGAAACGAATAAGTATGGTTTTCATCTCGAACGGTGGAAGCTAACTCAACTTAGAGATAAGTTAGAGTTTCGACGACTAAAAGAAGCGTGAGATTGGTTGGTATTTAACTTTGGTTTACGCCGAGAGGTATTATCAAGGCCCATTCATCAGCACGGTTTCGACCTTAGAGATAAGGAGGAGCTATTGAAGGACGCATTGCCGAACCTTGACATCACTACCGACCAACAAGAGACTGTCGAGGCAGTACATCTTATTGCCGCAGCAGGAACGAAGGACACCGCCGAGGTAGTTTGGTGATCACTGCAATTAAAGACCGAGACAAGTCAATTGGATTCCACACTACGACGCAATCTAATCCGGCCCATTCTATCAGCTTGATCTCTCAATCTTTACTTATTTGCTTTAGTTTACGTTCTTTAGTTTAGTTAAAATCCAAAATCCTTTTTACCTGTGTTTTTACTTTTACTTTTTCCTTATAAGTGCAAGAAGGTAGTTGAAGGAGGGCATTCCAATCCCCGTGGAGACGATACTCTAATACTTATCACTTTATTACTTGAGACGTGTACACTTGCACTAATTGCGGAGCACCTTTTACACGTAACAAGTTTTTGGCGCTGTTGCCGGGGATTGGCAATAGCGACTTTCAATTTATTTTCTTGCACTCTTTATTTATCTATTTTTCGAGCACTAATAAACTTTGGTTTTGCATTGGTGTATGACCAGGGCGAACCCGAAATATCCACTCCACGACCTTGATCAAGAAATTGATCAAAGTTGTCGGTGACTCAAGCGACAAATAAGGCAACAACAACGATCAAAGATGGCACACATAGTTGGCGGCAACGATGCCAACAACAACCGAAATGCCAATGGGCAGCAACCTGCTGACGGGCAGCCAGTTGCCGATAGGCAACAGAATGTCCCTATAGGAGATGGAGAAAATTCGTGAATTCAATTCACGCTAGTACGAAACCTAACTGTCCGAGACTACCTTGAAGAGGATCTGAACAAACTAAATCATGTAGTTGTTACACCAGAAATAGAGGTCGCTCACTTTGAATTGAAGCTCGTTATGTTCAATATGATCAATACCATGGGGAAATTTGGTTGCTCAGCGAGACAACACCTCAAATCCTTCCCGCAGATTTGTAATTCGTTTAAAATACATGGAGCACATGAGAATATTTTGAGATTAAAATTGTTCCCTATTCACTGAGGGATAGGGCTAAAACCTGGCTAAACAGTATTCCAGCAGGATCAATTGGATCCTGGAGTGATTTATGTCGTGATTTTTTAGCAAGTTTTAATCCTACGAATTTAACTAATAAATTGCATAACGAAATCACTTCTTTTCGACAGGCTGACGACAAATCCATAGACGAGGCTTGGGAGCGATACAGAGAGCTGTTACACAAATGCCCCTTGCACGAATTCCCATTGTGTACGTAGGTAACCATGTTCTATAACGTTGTCAACACGACAACTAGGATGATGCTCGATGCCTCGAGAAACACCATACTCCTAGACAAAGAACTGGAGGAAGCAATTGATATTCTGAACAGGACGGCTAAGAACGACTATCAGTTCCCAACGGCCAAACGAGAAGGAATCTGACGCCAACCCTTTGTAAATGAAATAGGGTCCCCGAACTCAATTTCATTCCAAATTGCCACCTTGACAAAGCTGATCATGAACATGCAATCACAGAATAATCACCAGGAGGTCAAGGTAATGGATTTATTTTATCAAAACTATGGAGGTAACCATGTTTCTTCTAAATGTCCGCGGAATACAGAATCGAGCTGTTTTGTTGGAAATTACAACCGGAACAATAACAACACGATGTCCACCAACTACAACCTGGCCTAGAAGAAACACCTAAATTTCTCCTCGAGCACCCTCAACAACGCACTCAATCCGAACAATCAGAATGCTCCAACTGTAGGATTTCAACAAAACAATGCCCCTCAGTAGACCATGCCACAACAACAACCTATGCTAACTAGTTCCCTAGAAAATACTCTTAATGCTTTTATGTCTCAAACTAGTACATATATGGCTAATACTGATAAGTTCATAAAGAAAACTGAAGCTTTTATGGACAGGACCGAAATGCGGCTGCAAAACAAGTCGAGCAAATTGCACAGATCCTAAACACAAGGTTGACGGGAGGTTTACCTAGCGACACAAAAGCATCTAAGAGAACATCGTACGAGCAATGCAATGCCATAACCACTTGAAGTGGTATTCAGCTCAAGGAGCCCCAGGTTAAGGAAACAAATTAGGAAAAGCCAAAGGAGCAACTGCCACAACAATGCCCAACAACAATGTCGCGGCAGCAGACACTGAAGGCACTGCCTCGGCAGAACCTGTGGCAGCACCAACGGCAAAGCCCAATGTCGATGTTACTAAAAGCACAAGCACTGAAAGCATAAAGGATACTCGACCAACCCCACCATTCCCACAAAGGATGAAACAACAAAAGCAAGAGTACAAATTTAAGAAGTTCCTAGACATCGTAAAACAAGTACACATTAATCTACCTTTAGTGGAGGCAATGAAGGAGATCCCAAACTATGCCAAATTCCTTAAAGACATCATGTCAAAGCGGAAAAGGATTGAGGAATTCGAAACGGTGGTCGTAACAGAGGAATGCATGGCCGCACTATATAACCGAGCTTCACCTAAGCTAAAGGATCCCAGAAGCTTTCTCATACCATACACAATAGGGAATCATTATGAGGGGGGGGCACTTTGTGACCTAGAGCAAGCATAAACATCATGCCTAAGTCAGTCTTCCAAAAATTGGGGATTGAGACGGCCAGACCTGCAACTATAATGCTACAACTTGCTGATGGATCCCATGTGCAACCTGAAGGAAAAATTAAGGATATACTGGTAAAAGTGAATAAATTTAATTTTCCTACTGATTTTCTCATTTTAGATTTCGATGCAGATGAAAAAGCTCCACTCATTCTAGGACGACCAATCCTTGCCACCGGGAGGACGATAATCGATGTTGAAAAGGGAGAGCTAACTATGAGAATCAACGACGAGCATGTGAAACTCCACGTAATAAACACAAGGAAACTGCTGAGGATTCCGAAAAATGTCAAGCAATCCAGGCCACAAGGAAACCAGAACTCAACAAAGAACCAACCTATCCCAGCGTAGAAGTTGCACAATGTCGCGGCAAACACATAGGACCCTTCCAGGACAACTGCCAAGGCACTCTAACGGGAGATCTTGGACACAAGTTGCTACCCCATTCGGGATCACATATCGTGTGGGATAAGGAATAATACACTCTATGAGACGCATCCACATGCACTCCTTTAGTGCAATAATCTCTTTTTCCCTCTATATTTTATTTTTATTTTTTTAGTCTCAGTTATTTTTAATTTTCTATATTTTTAAGGAATACAATTTTATTTTATTGTTTATTTTTAGGATGGAGATCAAGAAAGGAAGAAGAGATGAACAAACGGCTAGGAGAAAGCACCATTAGCTGCCGCGACATTTATCGCCCAATGAGCCGCAAAAGCCGTGATGGCTATATTTGTAACGTACAGAAGATCGTAACGGGCAGAAAATGGCTAGAGATGTCGCTCCGCATTTAATGCCGCATGGCATGGCTTTCCGAATTCTATATAAAGACCATTCTTCTCTAAATTGTTCATCACTCAATATTCTCTTCTACTCTCTTGCATTCTCCAAAGCTTAATATTTTCTTTTACTCTCTCACAACTAACTCAATTTTTTTAGATGTCCTTTAAACTAAAGAAAGGAGAAAGCTCACGCACAGCCGAGGCATTCATGTACAAACATTTTGCACCACCGGAGGTAGAAAGGCGTTCTAATAAACACTTCATCGCCCGTCAGGTGTGGGAGGAGCAAGGGTTGGAATGCTCCGATGAACCAGATTTTTGCCTCGACCACTACCTCTTTAATAAAGTTGATCACCAAAAGTGGCAAATATTTTACCTCCAACCTGAACGAGCCAATATAATGATGGTCTGAGAGTTCTATGCGCACAACCCAAGTCTGACCACACTTTTTGTCCACGTTCGAGGAAAGGCAATCAAGGTGAATGTCGATGCCATAAACCTATTTTATGGCATCTACATCGAAAGGGACGAGCATGCAGAGTTCGTGGAGTCCTTGACAGAGGAAGACTACGAACATATCAAAAAGGAACTCTGCTATGCCGACACGACATAGAATATCGGGGCACACAAGGGTTCAGTCAACCAACGTCAGTTACGGCCAGAAGCAAAGCTATGGAACACATTCGTCAAACGCCGCCTTCTGCCCACTTCGCATAATAGCACCGTCGACCGACCCAGGCTATCACTCATCCACTCTATTTTGAATATTCGTATTATTAATGTAGGTGACATTATATGCCATGAAATTCACCAATGCAGCCAAAAGGACCGCGACCGTCTCTACTTCCCATCACTCATCACCGGCCTATGCACCGGGCATGAGGTACCGATCGACGATGCCGATGAGTACGCACCTCTAAGGAAGGGATGAGACCGAAAAGCCTTCTACCAGCTTATACGGATCACGAATGCAAAACCATGGCAATCAACGCCAATGTAGGGCACTGCCGTGGCATCATCCATGGCAAATATTCTGGAAACGCCACAGTCTACTGCCCCGGCAGCCAACCTCCAACAAATTGCTGATAAATTGGAGGACATGGACAGACGACAATGCCTATTTATGGCCTTTGCAAGGGACTTCACAACCTCTATTGTCCAAGTAATTCAAGAGAAGTTCCCTAATCACACCGTCTAGTTTTCGGTCGCCATCTCTACTACAAGATCCCCAGAGCCACATGCCGCCACTGCCCCAGCACCCAATGTCGAAGACACACCTGCCACTGCCGCTTCCCCGTCCTCACCAAGGCACTATACCCGGGTAGGACTAGACACTCCTCAAGGTTCACTAGTCGGAACAAAAGGCTTCTCTCATTGGACCGAAACTGCCCAGTCTATCTGACGAACATTCGAAATTGCCAAACGCAAGGCATCTGCCTTAGAGGCAATAGAGGAGCTCCACATCGACACGGACGGCGAGGAGGAAGTGAATACTTCGGCCAAGCCAAGCTAAGACGTGCCAAGCCAAGCCCCCAACGCGCATCCAATCGCCACGGGAAACAAATAGAGTCAAGCATACAACCGACAAAGGGAGAAAATTGATCCTATCAAGCAATGACGATGACTCATCATCCGAGTCAATTTAATTTTTTTTCTCTCTTGCCTTTACTATTAATGCCCTTAATTGTTGTGTTTAATTTTTTCTATTATTTGCATATGTTGTTAAAGCATTGAAGGCAATGCTTCTCTCAAGTTTGGGGGTGTAGGTTATGCTACCGAGAGGCTTTATAATGTCATGACATATTTTTATAGTTGTTATACAATTCTATTCTATACTTTTCTAATTTTTTTTATAAGCACATATTGCCCTAGCCGAATGAAGCTTATGCATCGACAATAGTCTATATCAATTACCTTAGTTTAATTTAATCGAATTTTCTATCCCGACCATAGATATTTCTCTTCTTACCATAGCTTTGAACTATTTAGAGCCTTTAATTCTAGGAAGCTTAAGGAAGATAACTTAGGATCATACTATGATATTAGAACTTTAAAACACCTTTGTGACTTGTATGATTTAAGGAGTTCTAGTGCACTTAAGACATAGACTTGCTTAGAAAGAAAATTTTGGGTAAAAAGTTAGAGGTGCCTAACATTGGCACTAGCTTAAGGAAGCCCTAGAGGTACCCAAAACGGGCTCTAGGCTAATCACCAGAGGTGCCCGAAACTGGCTCTAGTAGGTTAGAATGCTTATAAAAAAGAGAAAAAAAGAAAAGAATTTACCCAAGTTAAGTAGGTTAATGCTTAAATGTTTACTTAGAACCCGGATAATCATCTTGTTCACAATCCATGCACACACTCACAAATCTTATAGTTTGATTCTAGGGAATTCCTAAGGCATCCAAAGACTTAAGGGTCGAGCTTTCTTTGCCATGGTTTGGAGAGAAGAAGGAAAAGTAAGACCAATAAAGATTTTCATGAAGATTAAGGTTTGTCAATTGATGGTTTGCAATGCTTGAGGAAAAGCAATAGTTCGAGTTTGGAGGTGTGATAAGTTTCCAAAAGTCCTATATTTTTACCCTTTTTACATGGAAATTATGGCTTAACCTACACCCATTCAAGTGGCATTATGGCCTTATATACATTATTTACACTGCCTTTACCTTTGATCTTGATATTTAATTTATTTAATGAAAGAGTACTATTTTAATGCACGTTTGGTACTTGTGCAGATTTACTCACTGCCAAGGGTAGGTGATGCCGAGCGGGCAATGAAGAAAATGAGAGATGGTGCAGAATGAGCTCGAGACCGATCCAGATCAAGCCAAGCCATAGATGTCAGCTTCTACTAACGAAAGCTAAATTATGAAGAGGAAGCCTTACGAAGTAGATCCAGTGACAGACCCCTACCGAGGCAGCAGATATTCTCTACCGAGGTAGTGCACATGCCAACCTACTGGAGGGCAATGCATGAAAAGTGATATTCTATTTGAAGAGCATAAAAATCTAGATTTTTCTACATAGTTTGCATGGCAATTGGAGCACTGGAAGATGATGGAAGCATGGAAGGAAGGTTAAAGATGGAATTTGGCCAAAATTGGATAAAGGCATTAAAGTTAAAGAGATTCACCTCTTTAATGAAGACAAGTCCAAGTCCAACTTAACTTCCTATCCAAGAAAGACTTTGCCTTACTTCTCTTCCTATATAAGCAAGGCTTGGCGCATACATCAGAGGGATCATTATTGAGAGAAGAGTCAAGAGCTTGAGATTAGGGTTTAGTCATGTATTTTCCACGTCCATTATGTTCTAAACTTTCTTAGGGTTAGGATTATTTTGCTTAGTAGTTGTGAGAAAACAATTGTACTTTGTTTAAGCTTTTAATGCAATATTAGTTCAAGGTTTGCTTATTCTTGGCATTGAATTCATTCTTACAATCCCATCGAGAGAGAGCTTATGAGGTTATCTATTTGTCTTGCATCGAGAGAGTTAGACTCACGAAACGAATAATCATGGTTTTCATCCCGAACAGTGGAAGCTAACTCAGCTTAGAGATAAGTTAGAGTTTCAACGGCTAAAAGAAGCGTGGGATTGGTTGGTGTTTACCTTTGGTTTATGTCGAGAGGTATTTTCAAGGCCCATTCATCAACATGGTTTTGACCTTAGAGATTGCTGACCAGCAAGAGATTGCTGAGGCAGCACATCTTATTTTCGCGTCAGGAACAAAGGACACTGCCGAGGCAGTTTGGTGATCATTGCAATTAAAGACCGAGATAAGTCAATTGTATTCCACACTACGACACAATCTAATCCGGCCCATTCGATCATCTTGATCTCTCAATCTTTACTTTTTTGCTTTAGTTTATGTTCTTTAGTTTAGTTAAAATCCAAAATCCCTTTTACTTGTGTTTTTACTTTTACTTTTTCCTTTTCAATGCGAGAAGGTACTTGAAGGAAGGCATCCCAATCCCTGTGGAGACTATACTCTAATACTTATCACTTTAGTACTTGAGACGTGTACACTTGCACTGATTGCGGAGCACCTTTTACACGCAACAAGCCCCAACGGCTTTATTGATGATTTCAACCACCCAAACGGCTAGAAATCAACGAAAAGGTATAAAAGTAAGCCTCAAAACCACCAGCAAGAACCATTGAACCTAAAAGCAACATCCAAGCAATCCAATCCAAACCCTAAGCACTTATTGTCAAATTCTTGTACCCAACTCTTAGAGTTCTTAGTGTAAATCAAAATTGTGAGTTTGGGGAGTGTTTGTAATCAATTTGGTCTATATTTATCTTGTGAGAGATCAATTGTAATAACCAACATCTTCTTTGTAAGTGAGAGTCTTGTGGTTCAATCTTTCGGTAGAAAGATTGAACATTTGTAAAGGTTTTCTCCTCAGCCTAGAAAAGGGGAATAACAAATTAGTGAAGAACTTGTTGAAAATCCTTAGTGAGAGCTAAGGTAGTGAATGTTGAGCTTGTTTAGAAGATTGAACCACTATAATTGCTTTGTCCATCATTTTTAATTGTTCCATTTTCTCCCTTCATTCTCTAAATTGCCAATTCACCCTCTCTTGACTAGATCAGTTAATTCGATCCACTCAACAATTGGTATTAGAGCCTATCTTTTTAAGGCTTCACAACCACAAGAGAAGATCCTAAAAGAGTGTTGATCAATTTCCAAGTCAAGCCATGACATCTAACTCCGTGCCAAGAATATACGAGTCACAATCTATCACCAAACCACCATTTTTCAATAGGGATAACTATCCTTATTGGAAGAACTGAATGCGGCTCTTCATCAATTCAAACGATTACACCATATGGGATGTGGTAGAAGATGGACCAATCATTCCTATGAAAAGAGATGAAGAAGAAAGGCTTGTTCCAAAGAAGAAGATGTAGATGAGTGAAGAGGATAGGGAGTGATTGCAAATGAATGACAAAGCCTTGCACATGCTATTTTCCTCACTCGGACTAGACATCTACTCCAAAGTGTCCTCAATCACAAGTGTCAAAGAAGTGTGGGACACTCTTGAGACCACTTACGAAGGAATAAGCGATGTAAAGGAGACGAAGATCGGGATCCTCAATCTTAGTTACGAGAACTTCAAGATAGAGGTCGATAAGACCATAACGAAGATGTTTGATCCCTTCTCTGTCATCGTGAATGGTTTAAAGGGCTTCAGAGAGATCATCCCCGAAGACAAGCTAGTCCGGAAGCCACTCTATTCACTTCTCGAACCATGGGATGGGAAGAGAACTACAATAATCGAGGCAAAAGAATTTGAAGACCTTGAAGCTCGATGAGTTGGTAGGATCTCTCCTTACTCATGAGATCATGAAACAAAGGAGAGAAGAGGAGAAGAGAAAAAAAGAGAGAAAAGTATTCAAATAAGAGGTAGAAAAAGAAGAAAGAAAGAGTTGCTCTCAAAGCCTCTCTACCACAAGAGGAGAGAACTTGTAGTGGGGAAGACGAGTTTGAAGAATTGGCTATGATAGCCGAAAGATTCTCAAGGTTCATGAAGTCCAACTGTGGTAGAAAGTTTTCAAGAAGAAAAGACTTCAAGAACAACAACAAAGAAGAAGAGAAAGACCAACTCATTTGCTATGAGTGCAAGAAGTCGGGTCACATTCGCATTGATTGCCCTCAACTAAAGAAGAAGAGCTTTGAGAAGAAGAAGAATCTCAATGCTCAAGTAGAAACTTGGAGTGATGAGGAGCATGAAGTAGCCAACCTTTGCCTCATGGCCCTTGAGGAGGAATCTATGGTAAACTCTAACTCATCATCTCTTACTTATAATGAACTTTATGATGCCTATGATGAGTTGCAAGAAGTTTACGATGAATTGGTTGAAAAATATAAAGAGTCTATTTTGAAAAACAAGAAATGTAACCCCCTTAGCCCGGCCTAGACGGTTGACCCGAACTACGAAGATTACACAGGGAAAACCAAAGTCAACCCGAAAGTCAACCTTGATTAACGACCCTTTTTTTCTTTTTAAACTTGTCTAGATGCACATTAAACCTAGGCATACTCTTGAGATAAGCATACTCAAAAATCACAGCAACCGGAAAACAATAAGGGACCCAATTGCACAAAATATGAATTTAGGGACCAATTTGTAAATTCTGAAAATTAAAAAGACTTTACCAATTTTTAAGTTACCATTATGAAATTAGTCATGTTTCATGCCTCTCTGCCAAATTTCATCTCAAATGGACATCTCAAACTCAAGCAATTGCACATACAAGAATCAGGACTAAAACGTAAAGCTTGCAAACCTCAAAACAATTCAAATTTTATGCCCAACGGTCAGGTGTTCCGAAACGGGTCTAGGCCATTCAGGAACACCCCTTGGTAGTAGCCAAAGTGTTCAGAAATGGGCAAGGCCGTTCAGGAACACCCAAGCCAAAACAAGGGCCTGTTTCGAAACAGGCAAGGGTGTTTCGAAACACCCTGCCCAGAAACAGCAGATTGGCCTGCTTTAACACCTTTAAACCCCATCAAACATGCTCCAAACCATTCCACAATAAATCAACAACATGCCAAACATCATACATACCAAATTGCATCAAAATCTAGATACAAAACCACCCCTAGGTGCACCAACTCATCCAACACATTTAACACTTAATCATGCTTTTAAAACAAGAAGCATAGCATAACGACTTAAGAATAAGAAGATTCAAACGTTGCAAGCGTTAAACCACATAGTTCAAGAACATAAACCAAACTTGTCCAACATACACAATCTCATTAAACATCAACATAAGAGATTCTCCCCCCATTGCCTTTATTATCTATAGCTATTAACCGAGACATACATCTCAAGTGGAGCTCTCATTGAATCCCTTGCTTCTCCCTGTTCCAATTTCAAATATCTGCATTGATGGACAAAAAGGAGCGTAAGCACATAATGCTTAGTGAGGAATGCTCAAAACCAAAACACCATCAATGCAGCGAGACATAAAACCTCTTTTAAAAGCCACACAATTCGATAAACCAAAGCAATGTTTGAAAACCCCTTTTTGACAACATGCTTTAAGCCATGCATTGCTCAAACATGAAAACCAACCCTTAGCTTAAGAAAGCTAAGTAATCCACTTCAAAGCATAATCTTGCAAAACCATCAATTTAACCATTCCATGCATGAACATCATATGCAAAATTAAATACAAGATCCTTGGAAAACACTTCCACTTCACATCATGCCTTTCTCATACTTTGAAAATCATTTCAAGCAAGAAACCTTAAAAACCACTTACTCATTCAATCTATCTTATGCATTAAACAAATGCAACATATGAACCACAAAACCAATATTTGCATCACATGCCTTTAAAAACAAGTCTTCGCAAGACTTCAATGTACTAAAGAGATTTCATGCACACATGCACCATTCTCAATAGATAATAAACACTTGTTCAAGCTAACAAGTAAACATGCATTCATAAAACATTACACACTTCTCATGCAACCATGCATCTTTTCAAGCATCACATGCTTCATCATATTCAATAACATTATATTGGCTTCCAAGTGATAATTCACAAACCATCATAACACAAGACTCAATCGGATACGCGGATTACAAGCGTTGTCCCCACGCTTCATACACACTACCAATCTCAAGGTCCCCAAATGGAATTTTAACCACCATTTTGACCTTACCATACACAAGGTCCTTATATGGAATTTTAACCACCATATGACCTTAACATTCACAAGGTCCTCAAATGGAATTTTAACCACCATTTGACCTTAACATTCACAAGGTTCTCATATGGACTTTTAACCACCATATGACCTTAACATTCATCCATTGGTAGTTGTATAACATCACTAACGAGATCCCGGGACATACAACACAAGATCCACACATGGACTTTACACCACCATTGTGATCTTAACAAACACAAGGTCCTCAAATAGAATTTTAACCACCATTATGACCTTAACACAAGACCCACCCATGGAATTTTAACCACCATGGTGTTCTTAACCATCTCGTTAGTGTACTTGGATGGAGTTACCGGTTCAATCACAACCACTCCACATCCAAGGCGACTTTATTCACGGTGCACCCAATCCTATAGCCGGCTAACTATATCCGATTCAAGTAACCAAGAACCACTTATATCACTTGCCAATATAACCATTTTACCACATTAATCCATTGTTTTACAAGCATAACCAAAATGCCAAAACCACCAATTACCATCATCAATCCACTGTTTTTGAAGCATTACACAAAGCCATTAAACAACATGCAACACTATGCAACAATTCCACAATTCCAAAGTACAAAACCAAGGATCTCTTACCTTGAGCATCCTTCACACATGGCTTTCAAAACCAGCATTAAACCATGCTAAAATATGCTTTCAAAACAGAATTTAAAACATGCAAGTCACATGCATTGCATCCAACAATCACAAGTGTTTTAAAACCAATTCATACACAAACCAAGAGAGAAATTCCATTTACTTACTCTTGAGCTTAGCTAAGTTGTTTAGACTTAAACTAAGCTCCCAAAACCTTCAAACCTTGGTTTTAAAGCCGAAAACCCAACTTCACTCACCGATACACAAAACAAGGCTAGCCAACAAGCCTTCCAAGCATCCGAAACCTTCAACGCCACCTCTATTGCTCACGGATCACTCTCCCCTGTTTCAAGCACATAACAACAGAGGATTAATGCATCATAATGCATTAAAACACCAGCAACACACCTAAACTCGCTGCTCTTTGCAAATCCAACATTTCGGCTACCAAACACAACCGAAATCACCTCCAAACACTTCCAAGACTTAACCCAGCCAAGATCCATCACTTCTAACCATTTATAAACATCAATTAACATCCAAAATGATCCCAACCACGTCCTTATACCTCCAGCATTAACAAAACACCAATATCACCCCAAAAACCACCATTTTCACAAGTAAAAACTTAGGAAAATCAACCTATCCGGGATTGCATTGATTAAACCTCAATTTCTCATCAAATATACATTCATTTTACATCAAAATGACATCTCAAAACAGAGCCCAATCAATTATTACGAATTTCTTCAAAATTAAATCCAAATCTTGCATTTTAAGCCAAAATCAAGATCTCAACATCAAAACCTTTAATAAAACTCAAATCAAGGATTGAGAACTTGGGAATTTCAGTAAAGAACTGAGAATTTAGAGAAGAAGGACGTTCATACCTCTAAACTTGAGTTTCTCCCTTTTTGGAACCAAGATTCTTGAAAATTCAATAAGCTAATGCCAAGGTTTTGTTGTAGAATTGATTAGAGATCAAATGAGGATTGAAATCTCATCTTTAGTTGTCAAAATTAGAGGAAATTTTGCTGGAGAAATGTGTTTGGGTTGAGAGAAAAGTTGAGAGAAAAGAAAATGGAAATTTTTGAGAAAAGTTAGTTACAAATGCCAAAATATCTTTTCCCTCCTTTTTACACTTAATTAAAACCATTAATTAAATTGATTAATATTAAGAAAAATCTGGAGAAACTCTTTCGGGTAAATAGCTCCTTAAAGATTCAAAGTTTCAATCCTTTTTAAAACAGTCACCCAGTTTTCAAAAATTACATTTTGGTCACTAACCCAAAATGTCACTCATCCAAACCTCATTTTGTAAAATTGATTTCACCTTTCTCTTATATATAATAAAAGAGAATTTTAAGACATTTTTCCATATTTTTAATGCAACCCGAACTAGGCTTTCCTAAAAATCACATTTTATATTCGAACCGCACTCTGACCGGCCCGGTCCAAACCCAAAACTTCTAAGCCCAAAATTGGGGTGTTACAACTCTCCCCCTCTTAGGAAATTTCGTCCTCAAATTTTCTACCGGCGAAAAGAGCACAACCAAACTTCTCAAAGCAACCCACAAGGCAACACAGGAGACTTAACCACCACTGAACACTCTCCTCACAAAACTCCACCCAAACTCAACACCACCACATACTGTTCACGAATTCCAGAACACTCAGATGTTAACCACATCTTAACCTTTCACACTTCCGGACTGCACATGGCCCCAACAACAACCTGAAGAACCTCCAACTTTTACAGCATACACCACCTTAACTCATAACTTCCAAAACTTGTTCACACAGTGACACCAACCAATCCAGTTCAGCCACCACGTGACCCACAACCTTCACTGCTTCTAAAACTCCTTGCAAAACTACTCAACCTCTTTCAAAGACTACCACAACCAGCAAAAATTTTAAGCATCAACTGCTTACCCAAACTTCTCAACGTATTGACGACATTCCTTCACCTCCGCCACTATCATCACTATAAAGACCCACCAGGACTACTCACGTAACATCCGAAAATCACGTCACAAAACCCCAACCTTGACCCGCCAGCCATTCCACACACCACAGCTGACTTCAGACGGAATTTACTTATTCACAACCAGCCAACCACTTCTCACAAGAACCCGTCCAACCAACAATGACCTTCGATCTTACATTGCCTCTCCACTTCTTGTTTTGACTACAACACATGCCTTACTAGGACATCGCCCAACCTATACATACATATTTAGGTTACAAAACTCCTATTCTCCCAGGCTAACCCTTTTCTACAACCCTCAACACAACATCTTCTTAACACTCCGAAGGTTGCTACGAACCATCACCTACATAACCAACCCTTCTATTACAACATCAATGCCAAGTTACCTCAGCACCTTGGAACACATCCACTAACTTACTACAGCATTTAACACCAAGAAACTACCACTTCTACTAGCTATTCACAACCACTTTGACTGATTCTAACTCAACGGTAATCTCGTCACCACCATACCGCTAAACTCATTAAGCACCAAGCACCTCCCTTCTACCAACATGCTATACCGCACTCACTATTACTGACAACTCGCTTAATACCCTCCATTACTTCTAACATTCTCCTATCACCAACACAACTTCTAAAACCCATCATCCAACCTAACCCTATCACAACACTAACAGACCCGATTAGTTATTAGCGAGTGTGAACGTTCGTATGCATGGTCACTTATATGCCCTATCAATGCCTGATGTACATGCATGCAAAACCTCTAATGTCATGTCACATGTATGCATGGACCGGTACATATATAATATAGCATATAACAAATGATTTTAACTGTGCATGTATGTCGGTTCACACCCACCAATAACATCCTTAGAATCCGCCTAAAAACAACCTCCTATCTCACTTCTAACTTGACCAACTCCATCATTCTAACAACCCATTAACCACAAGATACTCACTAATGCCCTCTTCACACTAAAGTTGTTTTCAAAACAACACCAACTACTCCAACATGCTAGCAACAAGACTATACCCACTACACAAGGAAATACCAATTGAAACCAAACTAAGATGCTAGAGAAAAGGTTACTTAACAAGGTTACCTGAAAACACCTCACTGCCCTGGAACTTCAACAGACAAGCTCTCTTCCTCGTAGAACCATCATTCTCCAGCCGCACCGCTGCAGCACCAGCTAACACATTAAGGTTATCACCATCTCCCTGCGGTAAAGAACCCTGAACACCCCGAGCCAACTTCAAACAATTACGTCTCAAATGTCCAACAGACCCACAATTCCAACAGATTTCATTCTCCAAGCTCCTCACACCTTCCTGCCCTTCCTGCCACCTTCGAACCTCGTCTCAGTTGTACCCACGACCCTTCTGCTACCACTGAAGCTGATCTCACCACTTGAGGACAATTTCGCTTCACATGCTCTTTAGAACCACAGTTCCAACAAACTCCTGCGCCCCAACAACTTCCAACATGACACTTCCCACATCGGTCACACACCGGTAACTGAGCTACCACTCCTTGATCATGTAGCACTTGCCCTACATTTACACTACCACCCTGACTTCGATTCAAGCAAAACCTTCTATCACGTAGCCTCTTACGCTGACTGTTCCGGAGATCAGTACCCACAACTCTCTCGCTTAAACTTTTCTCACCTTCATAAACTGAAACCACACCCTCACACTGCTTAACCCTTGGGAATTTTTCTCCAAGGTACCTTTCATAAAAAACAGACACAAAGAAGTCCCAATCTATATCGTGGATATGCGATGCCACCGCCACAGATGTCCACCAGACACAAGCGTCCTCCAATATCAATGAGACAACACTTCCCAGCTTACAGGCATAGTCACAACCTTCCTGATCCAAAATCAGAACTACACTGGCTAACCAGGCCTCGAACGTCTCAGGTGTCGAACCATGATACTCCACAGCTCCCAAATCATGTAAACGTTGTTTCGACAAACCCGCACATCCCACAGCCGGCACGTCTACAGACCTTACTTTTGCCACAGCCTGAGATGTTCCCAACACCTCTTGAACTATAGGTGATGAACCCTTCATCACAGAACCAACTTCCTCCTCCTGCCTTACTACCTCAACTCCAGGCACTGAAGACTGAGACGAAACACCTCCATTAAAAGGTGAATTCCACGCCTTAACAACCTGATCTAAAGCAGCAACCATCTCACCTAACTGCCATTCTCTCATCGATTTCACCATGCTATAACAACAAACAATCATAACAAAACAAACAAATCGATCAGACCAGCTTTAAGCAAGGATTCAAAACTCCAACTCCAAAATAACACAATAGCTATAATAATAAGGCAATGGGTATCCCAAATTCTCCCCTTTTACACGACATAACAGTCAATAAAAAAATATGGATATCACAACATCAAGCATATCAATCAACATATTTTGATCATGCTCTCATCAAACAACATTCTCGTAACAGCATAATATCAACATATCATACCCATCACACTTTCATCATTCATAAAATCAGCTCACAACACCAGCATAACATCAGAACAAATCCACATTAGCTCAATGAAGATTCACAATCAAAAAGCACGACAAAAACATCAACAATTCGCTCAAAAACACGCATTTCAACCGACTTTCAACCACACATCGGAATAAACATCAAACACATATTACAACAATTTACCATTTCCCCAAGCTTTCGCAACTCAGCTCTGATACCACCAAATGTAACCCCCTTAGCCCGGCCTAAACGGTTGACCCGAACTACGAAGATTACACGGGGAAAACCAAAGTCAACCCGAAAGTCAACCTTGATTAACAACCCTTTTTTTTCTTTTTAAACTTGTCTAGATGCACATTAAACATAGGCATACTCTTGAGATAAGCATACTCAAAAATCACACCAATCGGAAAACAATAAGGGACCTAATTGCACAAAATACGAATTTAGGGACCAATTTGTAAATTCTGAAAATTAAAAGGAATTTACCAATTTTTAAGTTACCATTATGAAATTAGTCATGTTTCATGCCTCTCTGCCAAATTTCATCTCAAACGGACATCTCAAACTCAAGCAATTGCACATACAAGAATCAGGACTAAAACGTAAAGCTTGCAAACCTCAAAACAATTCAAATTTTATGCCCAACGGTCAGGTGTTCCGAAACGGGTCTAGGCCGTTCAGGAAAACCCCTTGGCAGTAGCCAAAGTGTTCAGAAACGGGCTAGGCCGTTCAGGAACACCCAAGCCAAAACAAGGGCCTGTTTCGAAACAGGCAAGGGTGTTTCGAAACACCCTGCCCAGAAACAGCAGATTGGCCTGCTTTAACACCTTTAAACCCCATCAAACATGCTCCAAACCATTCCACCATAAATCAACAACATGCCAAACATCATACATACCAAATTGCATCAAAATCTAGATACAAAACCACCCCTAGGTGCACCAACTCATCCAACACATTTAACACTTAATCATGCTTTTAAAACAAGAAGCATAGCATAACGACTTAAGAATAAGAAGATTCAAACGTTGCAAGCATTAAACCACATAGTTCAAGAACATAAACCAAACTTGTCCAACATACACAATCTCATTAAACATCAACATAAGAGATTCTCCCCCCCATTGCCTTTATTATCTATAGCTATTAACCGAGACATACATCTCAAGTGGAGCTCTCCTTGAATCCCTTGCTTCTCGTTGTTCCAATTTCAAATATCTGCATTGATGGACAAAAAGGAGCGTAAGCACATAATGCTTAGTGAGGAATGCTCAAAACCAAAACACCATCAATGCAACGAGACATAAAACCTCTTTTAAAAGCCACACAATTCGATAAACCAAAGCAATGTTTGAAAACCCCTTTTTGACAACATGCTTTAAGCCATGCATTGCTCAAACATGAAAACCAACCCTTAGCTTAAGAAAGCTAAGTAATTCACTTCAAAGCATAACCTTGGAAAACCATCAATTTAACCATTCCATGCATGAACATCATATGCAAAATTAAATACAAGATCCTTGGAAAACACTTCCACTTCACATCATGCCTTTCTCATACTTTGAAAATCATTTCAAGCAAGAAACCTTAGAAACCACTTACTCATTCAATCTATCTTATGCATTAAAAAAATGCAACATATGAACCACAGAACCAATATTTGCATCACATGCCTTTAAAAACAAGTCTTCGCAAGACTTCAATGTACTAAAGAGATTTCATGCACACATGCACCATTCTCAATGGATAATAAACACTTGTTCAAGCTAACAAGTAAACATGCATTCATAAAACATTACACACTTCTCATGCAACCATGCATCTTTTCAAGCATCACATGCTTCATCATATTCAAGAACATTATATTGGCTTCCAAGTGATAATTCACAAACCATCATAACGCAAGACTCAATCGGATACGCGGATTACAAGCGTTGTCCCCACGCTTCATACACACTACCAATCTCAAGGTCCCCAAATGGAATTTTAACCACCATTTTGACCTTACCATACACAAGGTCCTCATATGGAATTTTAACCACCATATGACCTTAACATTCACAAGGTCCTCAAATGGAATTTTAACCACCATTTGACCTTAACATTCACAAGGTTCTCATATGGACTTTTAACCACCATATGACCTTAACATTCATCCATTGGTAGTTGTATAACATCACTAACGAGATCCCGGGACATACAACACAAGATCCACACATGGACTTTACACCACCATTGTGATCTTAACAAACACAAGGTCCTCAAATGGAATTTTAACCATCATTATGACCTTAACACAAGACCCACCCATGGAATTTTAACCACCATGGTGTTCTTAACCATCTCGTTAGTGTACTTGGATGGAGTTACCGGTTCAATCACAACCACTCCACATCCAAGGCGACTTTATTCACGGTGCACCCAATCCTATAGCCGGCTAACTATATCCGATTCAAGTAACCAAGAACCACTTATATCACTTGCCAATATAACCATTTTACCACATTAATCCATTGTTTTACAAGCATAACCAAAATGCCAAAACCACCAATTACCATCATCAATCCACTGTTTTTGAAGCATTACACAAAGCCATTAAACAACATGCAACACTATGCAACAATTCCACAATTCCAAAGTACAAAACCAAGGATCTCTTACCTTGAGCATCCTTCACACATGGCTTTCAAAACTAGCATTAAACCATGCTAAAATATGCTTTCAAAACAGAATTTAAAACATGCAAGTCACATGCATTGCATCCAACAATCACAAGTGTTTTAAAACCAATTCATACACAAACCAAGAAAGAAATTCCATTTACTTACTCTTGAGCTTAGCTAAGTTGTTTAGACTTAAACTAAGCTCCCAAAACCTTCAAACCTTGGTTTTAAAGCCGAAAACCCAACTTCACTCACCGATACACAAAACAAGGCTAGCCAACAAGCCTTCCAAGCATCCGAAACCTTCAACGCCACCTTTATTGCTCACGGATCACTCTCCCCTGTTTCAAGCACATAACAACAGAGGATTAATGCATCATAATGCATTAAAACACCAGCAACACACCTAAACTCGCTGCTCTTTGCAAATCCAACATTTCGGCTACCAAACACAACCGAAATCACCTCCAAACACTTCCAAGACTTAACCCAGCCAAGATCCATCACTTCTAACCATTTATAAACATCAATTAACATCCAAAATGATCCCAACCACGTCCTTATACCTATTAACAAAACACCAATATCACCCCAAAAACCACCATTTTCACAAGTAAAAACTTAGGAAAATCAACCTATCCGGGATTGCATTGATTAAACCTCAATTTCTCATCAAATATACATTCATTTTACATCAAAATGACATCTCAAAATAGAGCCCAATCAATTATTACGAATTTCTTCAAAATTAAATCCAAATCTTGCATTTTAAGCCAAAATCAAGATCTCAACATCAAAACCTTTAATAAAACTCAAATCAAGGATTGAGAACTTGGGAATTTCAGTAAAGAACTGAGAATTTAGAGAAGAAGGACGTTCATACCTCTAAACTTGAGTTTCTCCCTTTTTGGAACCAAGATTCTTGAAAATTCAATAAGCTAATGCCAAGGTTTTGTTGTAGAATTGATTAGAGATCAAATGAGGATTGAAATCTCATCTTTAGTTGTCAAAATCAGAGGAAATTTTGCTGGAGAAATGTGTTTGGGTTGAGAGAAAAGTTGAGAGAAAAGAAAATGGAAATTTTTGAGAAAAGTTAGTTACAAATGCCAAAATATCTTTTCCCTCCTTTTTATACTTAATTAAAACCATTAATTAAATTGATTAATATTAAGAAAAATCTGGAGAAACTCTTTCGGGTAAATAGCTCCTTAAAGATTCAAAGTTTCAATCCTTTTTAAAACAGTCACCCAGTTTTCAAAAATTAGATTTTGGTCACTAACCCAAAATGTCACTCTTCCAAACCTCATTTTGTAAAATTGATTTCACCTTTCTCTTATATATAATAAAAGAGAATTTTAAGACATTTCCCATATTTTTAATGCAACCCGAACTAGGCTTTCCTAAAAATCACCTTTTATATTCGAACCGCACTCTGACCGGCCCGGTCCAAACCCAAAACTTCTAAGCCCAAAATTGGGGTGTTACAAGAAAAATATTTCTGATTTAAAATCTTAAAATGAGTCTGTAACACCCCAAAAATTACGCCCAAATTGTAAACCCTAGATTCGAAAAATCCCTAATTCAGAAACATAATTTCAAAATCCCTAATTTTTAAAACCCTAATTTTCTATGATGGACTAAATATGAATTTTTAATAAACTTGAAAGTTCATATGAAATTTCTTGAAATTTTAAGGACTAAATCCATAAATAACCCTTTTATCAAATTGAATTTCAATACTCTTCTGCTCCAACCGTCTCTTTTTTCTTAATTGTTTAGTTTTTTTTAAACCTTTTTAATTCAAATTGAATTCTAATTCATTTTTTTCATGACTAAATTAACTCTCATTTTTCAACTTAAATTCTTGTTTTATTATTATTATTATTATTATTATTATTATTATTATTATTATTATTATTATTATTATTATTATTATTATTATTATTATTAGGGAAAACTACACTGGTGGTCCCCAAACTATTACCATTTTCCTATTTTGGTCCCCAAACTATGTTTTTTGGCAAAATTGTCCCTTCTGTTACATAGTTCTCCTGTTTTGGTCCCCGGCGTTAAATAACTAACGCTTTTGCTGACGTGGCATTTTTTTAAGAGGAGAGAGAAATGATTAAAAAATATTTAAAAAATGCCACGTCAGCAAAATCGTTAGCTATTTAACGTCGGGGGACCAAAACAGGAGAACTATGTAACAGAATGGACGATTTTGCCGAAAAACATAGTTTAGGGACCAAAATAGGAAAATAGTAATAGTTTGGGGACCACCGATGTAGTTTTCCCTTATTATTATAAACCTAATTTGTTTAGATTACCAACTCTCAACTCTCTCAATATATAGTCATAGTTATTACGTACAGAAATAAACCTAAGCCTTAAGTTTTAAAGTGTTGCCGCTCTTAGTTATTCTCATGTTTTATGAATTTTTCTCGAATTGACGTTGTCATCACCTTACATCGAAGTCGCAACCTCCCTTTGTTCGTCGTTAGAGCTATTGACGTTTAAGGTGTGTTTTCTTCTGGTGCTAAAAATAAAGTATATATTATTTTTCTATGTGTTGGTATTTTACACATTGTGTGATTATTATATGTATTATGGATTGTATGATTGATATCATGTGCATATGAATTCAGAATGTGTTTTAATTATGATTTATGAAATATTTGATTTATGAAACATCAGATTTTCGGAACTATGATTTATGAATTTATGGACTATGATTTATGAAGTATGTTTTCAGAATATCGGATTTATGGAACTGTGTTTATGGAATTTGATTTTTAAACATCATATATGTATGAGCATGGGTTGGGATTTGTACGGAGGAAGTTCAGTGGTTTCATCCTTCAGGCTGAATTCCACTTCGGATCAGTGGTTCCACCCTTCGGGTTGAGTTCCACCTTGGATTGTTGCGATGTAGAGAGTGGTTCTAGGGAACCTTACTCTTCGGATGGTGATGTAGTTGGGTGCATTGCATTGTGCTTGTGATTTGTGTTTTGGTTTAAAGGATTTCATTCAAAATAATATTATGTTTTATAATTATGGTTTTTCCTGCACCTTAGAGACACACTGAGCTTAATAGCTGACTCCCCCTTAGCTTCTATTTCAGATTCTCAGACATAGGAGTTCGGTATTTGGAGGACCACGGTTATCAGATTTATTACTGTTTTAGTATGAATATTTTTAGTTTTCGTATTTATTTCAGTTTTATTCCAATTATTTCATTATTTGGGGTTTTTTATGTAAATTTGATTACTTTTATATTTATTTGGGGATTTTTAAACTGTTTAGCGTGCATGAGAATTTTAACTGGATATTTTGCTACTTTATTTTAGAATGCTTTATCTATACGACTGCGTTTTCGAAATATAAATTTTAATATTAAACGACATCGTTTTCAAATTACTTGAAGGACACGTTTTCAGTTCGACTTCCTAGATTCGGCCCATAATCTTTGGGTCGGGTTTAGGGGGTTACAGAGTCTCTTTCAAAAACCAATTCTGAATTGGAAAAGAAGGTTTTATACTTGATAAAACTTTCAAATGAGCTTAAAAAGAAAAATCTTGATGTTGAAAAACTTCTTTCCAATTTCCAAGATTATCACACTAAGGAAGTGGATAATCTTAAAACTTCTCTTGTTATTGGGAAAAATGGTTTTGACAAGTGTAGTTCTTCAAAAACCCAATATGTAAAGAGAAAGAATTTTAACTAAAAACAAAATGGCTCTCAAAGGCATTATAGAACTAAGAGGATTAGAAGTGTATGGGTTCCTGAGGAACTTTTAGCTTCTAATAATATTGTTGCTATTTCATCTTGGATTTCTAAGAGAACTAAGTTTTGGGAAGCTAACACTTATGAACCCAAAATGGTTTGGGTACTAAAATCAAAGAACTAATCTTTGTTTGTAGGGGGAGCATTGCCACAATACCAAAGCTTTAAGTCAAAACACATAGTACCTTGATAGTGGATGCTCAAGACATATGACTAGAGACAAGAGTAGATTCATAGAGCTTAAGCCAAAGCATGGTGGAGTGGTAACTCTCGGTGAGAACTCCAAAGGCCATATTGAGGGCATTGACTCTATTGGTAATCATTCATCCATTCTTATTGAAAATGTATTGCTTGTCAATGGTCTTAAACATAACTTATTGAGCATTAGTCAACTTTGTGAAAAATGTTTTGATGTTCATTTTGATAAAAATAGGTATAAAATTGTGAACATTAAAACAAATAAAATAATGTTCATTGGTCATCGCATAGGAAACATTTAGATGACATACATTCATCCCATGCATGTTTAGTTGCACATGATGAGAATGATGCATGGTTGTGGCATAGGAAACTAGGGCATGCTAGCATAAGTATTTTAGAAAAGTTGATTTCCCAAAATCTAGTTAGAGGTTTACCCAAACTAAAATTTTCATTAGATAAAATATGTGATGCTTGTGCTAAGGGTAAACAAAAGAGAACCTCATTTAAACTCATTAAAGATGTTTCAACTAGTAGGGTGTTACAATAAATCCACGTGGATTTATTTGGGCCTATTAGAACTATGAGCTTGGGTGGTAAATCATATGCATTTGTATTTGTAGATGACTTTTCTAGATACACTTGAGTTTTATTCTTAAGTACTAAGGATGAGGCTTTAGAAAATTTTATCAAATTTACAAAACTTACCCAAAATGATCTTGATCTTAAAACCTCACATATTAGAAGTGATCATGGAACCGAGTTTCAAAATACGGGTTTTGAAGATTTTTGTAAAGAAAATGGTATTAGCCATAATTTTTTGGCTCCTCGCACTCCTCAACAAAATGTGGTAGTTGAGAGGGAAAATAGAATTTTAGAAGAGATGGCTAGGACCATGCTTTGTGAAAACAATTTACCTAAGTATTTTTGGGCGGAAGCCACTAATACGGCTTGTTATATTATTAATAGAGTAATGATTATGCCTATTTTAAAGAAAACACCTTATGAGATTTTGAAATCCAAAAAGCCTAACTTTAGTTATTCCCACCCTTTTGGTTGTAAATGTTTTGTTTTAAACAATGGAAAAGATAACTTAGGTAAATTTGATGCTAAAAGTGATGAAGCAATATTTTGGGGTTATTCCCAAAATTCTAAAACCTACTAGGTATTTAATAAAAGAACTTTGGTTGTTAAAGAGTCTATTCATGTTGTTTTCAATGATAACCTCCTTCCGAGGAAGGAATCTTGTGATGGTGATGATGTATGTATCATTGAAGCTATTGATGAAGAACAAACATCAAAGGTGGATGAGATTCCAACTAAAGAAGAGGAAGCACAAGATCCACCTCTTGAAGACTTGAAAAACTTGACACTTGAGGAAAATGAGGTGACATACCTAAGGGAGATCAACTATGTCAAATGTCGTGAAATCTTGAGTGATCAATCCAAGGGGGTAACTACTAGATCCTCTCTCAAACTTATGAATCATGTTACATTCATCTCATACATAGAGCCTAAAAATATCAAAGAAGCATTAAAAGATGATTTTTGGATATTGGCTATGCAAGAGGAACTTAATCAATTTGAGAGAAGTAGAGTATGGACATTAGTTTATAGGCCTAGTAATCAATCTACTATAAGGACTAAGTGGGTATTTAGAAACAAATTAGATGAGAGTGGTAACATAGTGAGAAACAAAGCTAGGCTTGTTGCTCAAGGTTACACTCAAGAAGAGGGAATTGATTTTGATGAAACACATGCATCCGTAGCTAGAATGGAAGCTATTAGGATGTTTCTTGCATTTGCATGCTATCATGATTTCAAACCTTTTCAAATGGATATGAAAAGTGCTTTTCTAAATGGTTTTATAAATGAAGAAGTGTATGTTGAACAACCACTGAGTTTTGAAGATCCACAAATTTCCAAGTCATGTTTTCAAATTATCTAAAGCTCTTTATGGTTTAAAACAAGCTCCTAGAGCTTGGTATGAAAGGCTTTAAAACTTTTT
Source organism: Hibiscus tridactylites (assembly GCA_958450335.1). Classification (NCBI taxonomy): domain Eukaryota; kingdom Viridiplantae; phylum Streptophyta; class Magnoliopsida; order Malvales; family Malvaceae; genus Hibiscus; species Hibiscus tridactylites. The sequence continues at coordinate 72,299,945 of OY288270.1, read as the reverse complement.
GATTCAAAAAGGTTTTGAAAAATGTAAGATGAATACTACACTTTTCATTAAAATATATGGCAATAACATCTTAGTAGTTCAAATATATGTTGATGATATTATTTTTGGTTCTACTAATGAATTTTATTTCCAAGAATTTTTTAAGCTAATGCAAGATGAATTTGAGATGAGCATGATGGCAGAGCTTCATTTTTCTTGGGGTTCCAAATCAAGCAAAGGAAAGATGGCACCTTCATCAATTAAGAAAAATACATAAAGGTCATGCTCAAGAAGTTTGGCTTGGAGAACGTAAAGCCTTAAGTCACTCCAATGAGCTCATCAATAAAGCTTGACAAAGATGAGGGAGGTAAGTGTGTCGATTCTAAGCTTTATAGATCTATGATTGTCTCTTTCCTTTACCTTATTGCAAGTAGACCAGATATTATGTTTAGTGTTTGCTTGTGTGCTAGGTTTCAAGCTAGCCCTAGAGAACCACACCTAGTTGCCATTAAGATAATTTTTAGATACCTTAGAGATACACCTAGTTTAGGTCTTTGGTATCCTAGGGATTCCTCCTTTGACCTTCACTCCTTCTCCGATGCGGATTATGGGGGATGTAAGATAGATAGGAAAAGTGCCTCCGAAACATGTCAATTCTTTGGTAGTATGCTCGTATCTTGGTTCTCTAAGAAACAAAATAGTGTATCCTTATCTACCACCGAAGTAGAGTGCATATCCTTAGGGAGTTGTTGTGCTCAAGTTCTTTGGATGAAACAAAAAACTATTAGATTATGGTGTTCAAGTAGATACCATACCCCTTAAGTGTGACAACACTAGTGTCATTTGTTTCACTAAGAATCCCATCCAACACTCTAAAACCAAACATATATAAATTAGACATCATTTCATTAGAGATCATGTCTTGAAAAATGATTTAGTTCTAGAATATGTTGATACCTTAAACTAATTAGCGGACATGTTTACCAAACCTTTAGATAAAGAACTTATTTGGACCCTTAGGAGAGAGTTAGGTTTAACCAGCCTTTCTTGACCATTTTAGGTCCCCAAATGACAAAAAATGTGCTTGAAATTATTTGATGCTCATGCTTGTGTTAATTTGCCTCCTTTTGCATCTATGCTTGTTGCTAGGGGAGATTGCAACAGTTTTAGTTCATATAACATGCTCATATATCATTTACATGCATTTAGGCTCGATCTAAGTTGGACTTTTGGACTTAAAACTGCCCAAAATGCATCTTCTAGCAAAGGTGTATTGAAACAAGTACATCTGTTTCGATACATGCTCGATCTAAGTTGGTTACAGTAATGAATTGTATCAAAATGGGTTGTTCGCATTTTGATATGGGTTCGCGGTGTTGTGTCGAAACAGGGTCAACCTGTATCAAAACAGGTATCGTACCGAAATGGCTTGAAAGCGTTTCGAGACCTGCGTTCCGATACGCTTCCGCGCAGATTGTTTTAAATAGACTTAAACGAGTATCTAACTTTAATTAAAACACCAACTCTATTTTTCTCTCAAACCCTAACTGAAAACCTTTATATAAACTTCTCAAATCTCTTGATTTTTCACATCAAAACCTAATTTTTTTTAGGGTTTTCAATCTACACATCAAGGCTAAAGCTTTGCAAGAAATTTGATGCATTAATCATCCCTCATTCATCCATTATCCTATATCAAGGTATAAACCTCTTTTCTTTTCTTTTTAAACTTTCGTTTGATTTTCTTCAAATTTTTTACTCAATTTTTGTATAAAATATATACTTATAGTATGGGTTTTGAAGTTTTTGCAAAATTTCTTTAAAACTCAAAATTTTTTGTTCGAATATAAAAACTATATTGTATATTTTTCTTTACTGTCTTTCAAAATTCTTTTTACCAAAAATTTATTTTGTTTATATATGTTTTTAAACTATATTGTATAGATTTTTATACACCTTGACTATTGGATTGAATTTGGTTGATTTACACATACATGTGTTTTACATCTTGAATTGTTTTCAGATTTCGAATATGGGTTCTAGGAAGAGAATACGAACTGATGAGGCTGGTGGAAGTTTTAACATCGATGATGATTCATCTTGTCCCAACCTCACTCTACTCTATCAAAAGAGTCTTCAAAACAAAGACGCCCATACCAACTTCAAGCTCTTTCAAGGTCATGCTATCCATCGTGAGTGTATTATCTCTATACCCTTTTTGGATTCTGAACGTTTTCAATTTTGTTATCTCACTTTATTGAGGCGTTGGAATTTCTTACCCTTTTTGAGCTTACCCGATACTTTGTACCGTAACATGGTTGTTATCTTCTATGCCAATGCCCGATGTATCTCCAATGCCGATCATTCTCAAGTGATAGCCATTGAATCCTACCTCGTGGGGAAGAAGTTTCGGGTTGATCCACAAACCCTGGTCAATGTCTTTGGATTTGAAGATGAGGGTATTTCGGATGAAAACTCGTTGGTACATACTCTCGATGGCTCCATCACGGTCCTTGATACTCATGATCGCATCCTTCATCTTATGGTCTCGTGGTGGTTTCGTCATTCGGGAGGAAAATTCTCCCAAATTCGGCAAGTCGATGATTTTTGGATTCGTTGCTTTCGTGAGGAACGTCGACCAAATCTTTGCCAAATCATGTTTGTCGAGATGGTGCATCTTATTCAAAACCGCAACTCGGATCTTGTCACTTCCTTCACTTATGGCACCGCCTTGAGTTACTTGTTCTCAAAGTTAGGGATCGATTGCTCTCTTGACTTTTCGGAATCTCTCAAGGATCTCATCGATGAGCGCACACTTCTCTGTTTCAATTTTCATTTCATTGATGGAGAGTGGATTCGTTTTGAGCATCCTCCTCAAGTTGCGATCCCCGAATCTTAACTTCAAGTTGCTCCACAAAACAATGAAGCCCTTATGACTTTCCTTACCGAACAATTCAATGGCTTGCGAACCCACATGGACTTCGTTTTTGCCGCTCTTGACACTCGCTTTACTTCCTTGGAGGGATGTGTCCAAAGTGTTAAAAATCGACTCATTTCGGTTGAAACTCAACAAGACTCAATAGACATGTCTTTTACCGGCTTCTATGGCGAGTAGAGACAATTTCAAAAGAGCACCGCCAATGATGAAGATGAAGATGAGCCTTAGATCTTTGCATTCTATTGCATATCATTAATTCATTATACAATAGCTGACGGCTGTAGGAAAAGTCCTTTTTTTATACTCAATCCAATGTCATAACAAAAATAAGGATTTGATTATTATTTTGAAAACAAGGATTTTATAGAACGTGAAAGGACAAAAACATAAGCACAATAATATTAATTATGGATTTATATCCAATACACCGGCGGTGGAAATTTTTAGTTTTCACAAGCGTCTTTGTTTTAAGATTTAGGGACTTAATTTAGGGTATAGGGTTTAAGGGTTTAGAATTTAGGGGTTAGGATTAGGATTTAGGGTTTAGAGGTTAGGTTTAGGTTTTAAGGTAATATGTTAAAGATTTAGATTTGAACCTATAAACCCTAATATCTATTCACAATCCTTAAATTCCAAACTACTAAACATAAACCACCTAAATTTTACACCCTAAACCCTACAACTAAGACACTTGTGAAAACTTTTAATTTCCATCGTCAGTGTATCAAATAATTATCCATTAATTATTAGTTAAATATAAAGTAATATGTTGGTATTTTGTATTGGGCTCGTATTCGATTAGTTGGTGATTTAACTAATAAAAAAACATTATATATTTATATATATTTGAACAAAAAAAAACATTATATATAATACTTGTATATTGTAATTTATATACCTTTTAAAGGTATAAATTATAATGTATAAACTAACTATAACCTTCAACAGTGGTGGAGTCAGGATTTTCATATAGTTAGGTAAGAGTGAAATATGAGAATATGAGAAATTATCATATCTTTATAATAAATATTGTTGACCTTGTATCCAACAAATCAAGTAACGTCAATTCTTATATTTTCTATGAAAATATTATGATGCTTTTTTTGTGAGATCAATTGCATTTGCACCCTAAAATTTACATCTAAGTAATCTTTTAACCTTTAAATAAAAAACAATTATACTTAAAAAATGATTTTAAACTAAAAATCTCATAAATAGTAATGCAAAACCAAACTAATATTTGTAATTTAATCGGTATCGTAGCCTTATCCATTCCTAGCGTTCTTTACCTACGAAATGATCAACGTTTACTTGGTCCAAAGAGGGTACTATGAATTGAGTGGAAATGGTTCGCTTGTCAACTCCAAATCTAACAGACAAATACAAATACTGAAGTTGACCCATTTGACCCTGACAGGTACTTTATCTCTCAACTGAAAAAAAAAACACTACCCAAAATCAACGATAAATTATTTTATAGACTCTATTCACCATGTTATTCGTGATCCAGCTAATACGATTTATTCACTTCAAAATAATTACCCATTAACTATTCATTCTCTATTAACGTGTAGGAAAGAAGTGATAATTTACCTTAAAAAATAAAATAAATAAACTCCATTAGCTGAGACCGAATAAAGAATTCAACTAATAATTTTCCCCAAAAACATAATAGTGAAAATCGTGAAAAAGCTGACCTGTCGTCCTTTTGTTTATCCAAAAAGGGAACAGCTGGCTTGGTGGGACCTAGTCTGTCTAACTCCCACGTAGTTGAATCTTAGAAAGCCCCAACAGCCTGTATCCTCTTCATTTTCCCGTGTTTCTTCCGTATGCATTATGCAATGCATCAGCTTTCGTACATATTAGTATTACCCAGATTTAACACTTATCAGTTTCAAAAATCCAAACACCAATTCATATCCTCAAAGATTTCATTTTGTTTTCACTGTTAAGCTTCACTCTGATACTCCAAGTCAAACGTTTATTTACTGTTTCATTTTAAAAAATGGATTATTTTGCTCATGTTTTTTGAGATTGTGGATTCTGATATCGGAAGTGGAATTGGACGAGGAGGTGGTGCTGGCTTCGAGTTGTCCGAAAAAACGAGCCGAGAGGAAGAAATTCAAGGAGACAAGACACCCGGTGTTCAGAGGAATCCGCAGGCGAAACTCCGGGAAGTGGGTCTGTGAAGTGAGAGAGCGTAACAAGATAAGTTTGTCACAGTAAAATAAATCGATTAGGTCAAAAGCTGATTGCTATGAATTATATTTTTTTATTAAATAGATAAGTATTTATATTTTTAAGACGAACATTAAAATTTAAACTCATAAAGATAAAATAATATGTATATTTTTTATTATTCAGTCAATTAATAGATGTCAAAATTTAATCAATATTAATATCAAATCCCAGTAAAGTTTATCATTCCCCTTATTTTTAAAAAAATAAATGAAATGGAAGATGTTAATATCTGTTGTGCACTAAAAGATATTATTGCTAGTTTGGGCCAAGTACTGAAAGTTCATATCATATGGGCTTTCAAAGCAAGCTACTGCTTAACACTTTGGGTAAATTATAAATTTCTTCAGTATATTTTACCCTCACTCTTATTTTAGTCACAAATATTTAAAACTTTTAAAATTAAACTAAACTTTAGACACTGTTGTTTTGTCAATCAAACGTTATATCTCAAATTTCAGTCACCGATATTCGCAAATGGTTATCATGTCAACTACTAAAGTTTGGATTTAGCCTCCATTTCACCTAAATCTCAAAGACAATTTATTCTACCGACCACATCACATGAATAAGTGAAACGCAAATACTAAAATCACATCACATAGAATATGAAGGACAAGAAACTACCAGCAACCCACCAACAGAAATCGTTGAAGATGAAAGATTACATGGGCGGAACATAAGGGAGAGTTTTGGAGGCATGGGCTCCTATCAATTTTTTTCCTCAAATGGTAATAGAAGTGCTTTTTCAGAAGAAAAGAGGTAAAATTAGTTCTATAATCCCTTCAATCTTTTAAAAATTTATTATGCCTCCCTACAAAAATTTTAATCTCATAATAATGCCCTCTTTATAAATTTCTAATTTCGCCTTGAAAGATTATGTGCCTTAGTTGAAAGTACATAAACAACATTTTATAATATATATATATTAATTTAAGTCAAGCCATTTAAATTTTTTAAATGGTTATATAAACTAATTTAATAACACTGCATTTTTAAAAAGATTTGATCACTGAGTTTGTAACCCTTAGACCCGTCTCTGCGTTACCACGAATCATAGAAGGTTACATTAGGGTCACAAGAGTGACCTACAGTAAAAACTCATATAAAATTTATTTTTTAAAACACCATATTTATTAGGTATTACAACTCTCCCCCTTTTAAAAGAAATTTCGTCCTCAAAATTTACCAGAGTCGGAGAAATGCATAAACTGCTCTTCATCCTTTCTTGTATTAAAACTTTTCCATCAGAGTATCCTTGTTTCTCAAGACTCTCAAATAGTCACGAATCAATCTGGTAATGTTCTCAATCTCTCGGACTAACCTTTGACCCAAAACCATTCCATCATGCATCTCAGACAAATTGATCAAAATACAATATTTGAATTCATACCGAACTTCATATGGTACCAAGTTAACACTTGTCTCATAACTTTTATTAGGAACGGTCTCAGTCAGGGATAAGAAACATTCCCAACTACCACAGAAGTCGATCATACTAATTTGAGGTATCTATTTTATATTCTGAATTACTCTCCTAGGTTGACCATCGATTTACAGATGAAGGACTGTACCTGAAATCCAAACGAGTACTCAAGGTCTCCAACATGGCCTTCCAATATCAAGATGTAACATCAAATTTTAGTCAGGGTGGATACATAACGATATACCATGCCACATTTTCAAAGAAACGTCTTTCTTCATGCCGATCAAACATAACCAAGGTCTTTAATGGACATCACTTACCTTCAGCGTAATATTCACGCAATTGTTTCTTTTGGGTATAACAAAGTCATCACAGAATTTACACTTTCACCATGTTCATGGACAAATTTTAAATTCATAACACTTTCATCAAATTTTCATCAAAATATTTTCAAACATAAACATTATCACCGAATTGCCTTACAGATAATCTTATATCGATTAAGTAACATAATTAAGCATTTATTCTCGATCAGAATCAAATTTTTAATTTCACATGTATCATCTATCTCAGGTTCTTTATCCAGATTCACACACATCATGTTAATATGAATCATAGACGAATGTTATAGACATTCATTGCTAGTGTATGTTGAGCTATTAAGAACAAAATGGTCAGGTGCACTTATTATAGGAAAAAGGATCTGACTTTAAAGTTTTGGCTTAGTGGAGTACGATTATGATCTAGGGGCATGCACAGACCAAACACCCTATGACAGACGATCAGTCGATCTACCCAGAATGATGCAACTATAAGCTCTGATACCACTAAATGTAACCTCTAGACTCATCTATGCATTACCACGAATCCTAGTAGGTCACTTTAGGGTAACACGAGCGACCCACAATAAAAAATCATATAAAATTTATTTTTTTAAACACCATATTTATCGGGTATTATAGAGTTTGTTTTGTAAACCTTTCTTTTCAATTAGATTGATGATGAATTTAGATAATTAAATAGAGAACAAAAGCAACGCTTTTTTTTTTATAAGTGGACGCTCACATACATGGGCGTAACTAACAAGGGACTAGGGGCCATGACCCCCCAAAATTTAGAAGATTAAAATTTGACTCTTTAAATTTTAAAAAATTTAAATTAGCCCCCAAATTTCGCCCCTGCTCACATAGTCTCATTTACAGTAATGTCATCTTCAATACTATTAAAATAGTACCAGATGGCTTATTGTTGAAGTGGAGACTAGACGAGAGGAAGATTATTGTTGAAGTGGATAGCTTGGAGATTGGGAAAATTCATGCTCTTACATCGTGCATAGTGAACAGTCTCTACTCAACACGCATTCCGTGAAATTAACACAGTCGCTGGTAGATTATATAAACTTTCAAAGGTTGATGTGGTAGATAGTCAAGTATTTATATTTCCTCTGGATAAAGTTTCTTTTGTATGAAGATTGGAATAGTCTTGAGCTGACTATTCCTTAAATTTTATGCTCTCTTTTCATTAAATAATAATAATACTAGAAAATATTTTAATATTAAATATTTTTAAATCTAAATTTTAAATAGTAATTTTTGTAAAATAAATAATCTTTCATCATCATGACTTGTTAATTTTTAATTTTTTATATATCTAATGACAGAGACATAGTCAATATTGAATAGTAGAAGGTACCGAAATGTTGAATTTAAAAAACAGAATGACTTATTAAGTATTTAAACTCAAAATTCAGAGAGTAAAGCTACTTTGTATATTATTTACACTTATAAGGACTTAAATTATTATTAGACCTAAAAATTGAGAAGACGACTCATCTTTCCTTAGTTCAAACCCTATTTGATTAAATATTAAATAAATTATTGAATTTTTTAATTTAAATATTCATTTTTAACAATCAAATTATTATCAAATCAAAATTTATCAAATATTCAAAATTTATAACCTAAACTCCTTGGTCCCAACGGCTTTCGCCCTGTCTAATGGCATAGTATTAGGCTTAAGGGTATAAGAAGCCCTTGAGCTTCTGTATAAATTCAATTTAGTCTCTAAATTTTTTACACCAATTAAATTATTGAATCAAGAAATTGAATCAATTAAGCTCTTTAACCAATTTTGACAATTAAATCTTGACAATGTTTTAGATATGTTCGTGCAATGCGTATAATTAAGTTTAAAAGCACAATATTATACTCTTTAATTTAAATTATTGAAATATAATATATAATAATTGTTGTGAATAAAGTAAAGAGCAAGAACAAAATAGATGAACAAGATGAGAGACAAAGAGAGGGACTTGTATTATATTCTCAAAGTAGGGTTGTGTACAATGCTTTCTCTAAACTATATATTTATAGGCATAAGATGAAACTCTAATTCCAATGAGTATTAAACCCTAATAATAAAGTACATTAAAGTCTCATTTAATATATGGATATCCACCATAAATAAAGATATTCATAACACCCCCTTGGATATCCATGAAGATAATGTGCCTCGTTAAAACCTTACTAAGATAAAAATGTAACACCCCAATTTTGGGGCTAGATGTCGCGGATGTGGATTTTGAAACTCGAAGAGTTAATTTGGCATTTTGGGTTTTGACCAGGGAAAACCCTCTTCGGGTAATTCTAAAAAGTTGGGAATAATTTATAAAATTACTATTTATTATGTATACGAGCTTTGTGAAAATAATTTTGGAAAATCAATTCTAAAAGGTTGAGATTTCGGTCTTGTGACCAAATCGCAAGTTTTCAAAAGTTGGTGGCCATTTTACAAAATCAGCCAAAAATTTGGTTCTAGTTTTTAATTAAACCCAAACCTATTTTAAAAGGGTTTCATAACAAAAAGAATGGCTTTTGAATCAGTCCCATTTCCATTTTCACGTTAGTTTCTTAAAACAAGCCAGCATTGAAGCATTTTCAATCCAAGGGATTACCCATCAAGGTTTTGGGAGGTAAACTTGTTTTCATCTTGCATTTCTTTAATTAAACTTATTTTTATTAGTTTTCTACCAATATCAAATGGTTTACCCCTTTTGATTTAAAGGTTCAAAGTTTGAAATAAAATGGGTTTTTGGAAGATTTTCGTTCAAATGGTTTAGGCTGGGTTTTGGAATGTTTTTAAATGGTGTTTTAGTGCTTAAATGTTGTTTATATGGAGAAAAGATAATAAGGAAGATGAAACTTGAAGTTTGAGTGGAATTTGGTATGAAAAATCTTGAGTTTAAGCTTGATTTCGGGTTTTTAACGGTAGTAGTGATTTAGCATGTTTAAGTTGTTGATTTTGATGTTAATAGATGAGTTTTTGATGGTTGAAATGTTGGGTAATGGCTGGGTTTGTGTTTTAGACGTTTTGGAAGTGATTTTGATAAATTTTGGTATTTGATTATTGGTATTTGAGAGTAATTGTTGGATTTCAGTGTTGCTGCAAGTTTGGAAGCTTATTTGAGTGTTAATACTATGTTTTAACTTGTTTAGAAATAGGGGATTCTAGTTTGGGAGCAAATCCGGGTGACCGTTAGCTATTTTGTGGGTTTTGACTTTTTGGAACGAGTTTATCAGTGAGTGGAATTGTTTTAAAGCATTTGGAAATGTTCAAAGATGCTTTTGGGGGTTTAGATTGGGCTTGATAAGCCAATCTAAACTCAAGAGTAAGTGGTTTTACATTTCACCATGTTTTTGATATTGTGTGTTGTGCTATGAAATTTCGGTAAAACTCGTGATTGTTGCCTATTGTTTTTTCTACCTTTAGTGCCTATGTTTTGTTGTGAGCATGCTTATGTTGTTGTCGTAAGATTGTAAGATATGTGTGTCGGCAAAGGCATTCTTGGTATGGAAATGTTGGTAAAAGTAAGATGTGGTAAGATGGGCTTGATAACCATGTGAGTTTGGTACGTTGGACCCTTGTTAGAATAATTGCATAAGTTAGAATCTTTACCGGATATAGTAGATCGATCAACTAGGATTAATGTTCACATGTAAGACCTGTAAGACAAAACTCGCATGTGTGTAAGACAAATTCGTACGTGTAAGAAAATTCGATCGTGTCAGACAAATTCGTACAAGTAGGATTAGCTTGGGCGCGGTGATTTAGTTTACTCTCATCGACGTCCTGTATGACTTGTAAGATTTATGAAATCCGTATATCCGGGTATTGTTGTTAATTATGCCAATATGCTACTTTTCTCTTTTGTACGACCTTTGTTGCATTATGGTAAGTTGGGTTAAGGTTTGGTAAGGCCTTGTAAGAGTAAGTTGTGTTTTGTATGAATGGTTGTTTGGTATGGTGATATTGTTGGTTAATGTGTTGTTGTAAGACGTCGTACATGCATTTTTGTTTGGTAAAGGTTTTGGTTTTTAAAGCTCTAAATGATTTAAAAACTGCATTGTTGTTTTTTGGTTTTGAGCTCCGCTCGCTAAGCTTAAATGCTTACGCTCTCTTTTTCAACAATGCAGATCGTTAGAGTTCCGGGCGGCAAGCAAGTGTTGGGTCACGTCGGCACGCCCTGTGGCGCAGCAGAAAAATTAATCCGACGTAATCCAGCCAAGATCCATGTACAGGAACGAATCTGGGGTGAAAAGATGAAGAGTTACCTTTTAAAACTCTGGAAACTGGAAAACCAACGGTATGTCGGAATAACCACGTCAAGTAAAACCAGAATCGTCACAGGTTCGCAACGACCTCTACGGAGTCCACCCGAACAAAATGAACAAAGTTTCTGCCCCCCTAACACTTAAGGATAAATTTCGACAGGTTTGAACACCTTCTAGGGAGAAGTCGAAATCCCTCTAGGGATTCCTGAGGGAGTCTGAAATCGACCAGGAGTTCAACCGGGACTTGCAATCGAGCAAGGGAACCTTTAGGGATTTTTCACGGGGCAAGTAGAACACCAGAAAAATATCGAACAGCTTCTGAGAGAGCTTTCTAGGATATGTAGAATTCTAGTGGGAAATCCCTAGGGGTGTTGTCAAAATCTTCAAGAGGAGGAAAATGGATGATTTGGTTGCTAGCCCTTGTCCCTTTAAATAGTATTCAAAGACTTAATTCTAGTTGAATACCTTGAATCCAAGTTCAACCAAAATTCATAGAATCTAATTCTACTTGAAATTGGTTTATATTAAATACACATTATATTTAAGAATATTAAATGAAATAAATATATTTAATTATGTAGAATCTTATTCTACATAAAACATGGATTTAAATATGCATTATATTTAATCCATATATATATATATTTACTATATAGAATCTCATTCTATCTTTACTTGGATTTAAATATATTTAAATATATATATTTTTAATTATGTGGAATCTAATTCTACATAAACTTGGAATTAAATATACATTATATAAATTCTAAATATATATTTAAATTTCAAGAATCTTATTCTATAATATTTAAGTCTCTAAATATTTTCCATACTCTAAATAATATCTGATAAATATAATATTTATCCAATATTATTCCCATTTAAGGGAGTTGTCGATTTCCCTTATCCCATAGAGGATTTTCGGCAACCTCCCTAAAATAGGGAGTATGGTTTCCAATTTTTGTTCGTTTCATTCAAAGGATGTGACCCTTGTAGGTTCATGCAACGTTAGTAGCAAAATTAGAACTATTCTAATTTTACAAACAATGAGTGGCATCTAGCAATACATCATTGCTACCTAAGTTGCATGAAGTCATGGTTTGACTTTCCTAATTCCTGAATAAACTTCCTTTATGTATTCCATCCTTTTGTCCTTTATATCTTAGATGAACACAAGTCATGGGTTAGTCACACTTGCGTTGTCCATCTAGTGTTTCTTGATGTCTTGAGTAGATTATGATAAACGAATCTCTATGATATCTCATATCATAATATTCGAGCATGGCCATGCTTTTTCTAATCTCACTCAATCAAGTGGCCGAAGATATTTCTCCCATTATGTAGGAGGGACAAATCCTTTCTTGATCAACCATATTTCACTACATAGGTCATCACGTATCCAATCATCAGTCTTTATAATGTAGTTAGTTACGACACACGTTTGACAATGTCAAAATACGTAAATCTTTATGTTAAAATCATGTTGATCTCAAGTCTGAGGATTATACATATGTTTATCATGAGCAATGTTGTGACTGTCACATAATTACCCAAGAAACATGCTCATAGCGGGTCAATCCAGTATGTTGTTCTCTAACAAATACTTGTGTGTTGATTTTGACATCTCTATTTCAATGACAACGCTTCTCATCAACCACATATTAGTCTTTATATATTATCACTGTCCATACCCGTAATAATATTCGACTAAGGATCCTATTTAACAATAATCGTATTATTGTATGGACATTATTATCCAATGGTTAGTATGATGCACAGAAACATACCAAATGATAATAACGACAATGCCATTACTTGATAAATCTAGTAAAATAGTATGACTATTCAATCATCATATGATTGGTCTTTGGGCATACTCCAACAATCTCCCACTAGCACTAAGACCAATCACTCTCGTATCTAATACGATATGGCTTAGTGTAACTGACATGCTTATGCTGTGTCAAAAGCTTTGTCAGGGAGTTGACAAAGTTATCAACTCTGTGTGTATGTTGCATACTTTCACATCTCTAAGATGTAAGCACTTTAGAATATGTTTGGATTTATTGATGAGATCTGGGTTTTATTTGCTTATGCAAAGGTTCCATCATAACATAGTTATGTAGCATCTAATATGCTGGGAACAACCCTTTGTTCAGAAGTGAACCCTTTAGATCCAAACATCCTTCTTTATTGCTATGTCGACTGTAATACATTCAGCCTATATTGTAGAGTTAGATATTGTCTCATGTTGCTAACTCGAAGTATCTTTTATTAATGCAAAACGGATTGCGATCTTTAGTTCCTTTTGATGAGTATGTCATCTACATACAATACTTAGGAAAGTAACAATGCTCCCACTAGCTCTTTTGAAAACAAGACTCCCCTTTGTTTCTAGATAAACCAAACCTTTTGATTGTATCTTCTGAAACGAATATCCCAACTTCGGGAAGCTTGCCTTAGTCTACGGATAGACCTTTGTAGCTTACATACCTTCCAAGTGTTTACTAGAGTGACAAAACCTTCTGGATGTGTCATGTACACATCTGTTTCAAGTTTTCCCTTAGGAAAGTGGTTTTGAGATTCCTTTATTTGATTCCATAATCATCATATGTAACTACTTGCAAGTGAGATTAAGATGGATTAAACATAGCTACACGGAAGATGCTTTATCATAGTCTATACTATGAAGTTTGTCGAAAACTTTTAGCGACGAATCATCCTTTGTATGTTTTATCATCCATGTCGGTTTTTCCTTTTTGAAAAACTCATCCATACCTCTTAGGTTTTACCCTTTTAGGTAACCAAAGTCTATACTTGGTTTTGGACATGGATTCCATCTCATATCTCATGACTCTTAGCCATTTCTCGAATTTTGGGCTCACCATTGCTTTCTGACAAGACCTAGTCTTTATCTTGATCTGAAAAGAAGAGTGTTTCCATGTATGGATAGTGAGAAATCCATATTTCTCAAGTATATGGTATTCTCTTAAGGATCAACACAATGGTTGTGTTTTGTTCCAATGTTCCTTGATCATATGTGGAACATTCTCAATCTTTGGTTCATAAATTTGTTGTCTAAAATTTCTTCACATTCCAAATTCCATTTTTTCCTTTTGTGAGAGGTAATCTCTTTCGAGAGAAACTCTTGTTTGTGCAACAAACATTTTGTTGTCGTTGAAAAATGAAATCCCTTAGTGATAAGTATTCTCTTTCGAGATAAACTATCGTTTGAGCAACAAATATTTTGTTCTCGTTAAAGTTGAAGAAATAATATCCCTTTGTGAGAATTAATCTCTTTCAAGATAAACTCTCGTTTGAGAAACAAACGTTTTGTTCTCGTTAGGATAAACAACAAATGGAGTTTTTAAGGTTCGAACATTGTAAACATTTTAACATGTAAGTAACCTTAAAACTTCAAAGGTATTCTAGAACAATTCTTAGTCCATATCTTATACGACATTTCAAAAAAAAAAACACGATTAAGTATGAGAGTTGTTTTTCTAGTGTGTAAAGAAGTCGAAAATGACTTGTTCTAAATCAAAACATGTCTAACATATTTGATTCTCTTTCAAAGACTTTTCATTCCACTTGTGGGATTTAATTATGGGACAATCCCATATTCTTTGAAAGTTCATCAAACTTTAAATATTCTTGAATTTGATCTCATCAAATTACCTTAATACTTTTTATGAGTTTGAGATTAGTCATTTGTTTTACTTATCTTATAAATATTATTGATTTGATTAGTTTAAAGATCATTGATTCGTTGTGCCATAAGAGATTAAAAGAATAACATTTATTTAAATAATCTCAAAATTAAAATATCTTGTCCTTACAAGATAACTAAAACTTAGGCACAAAATAATAATCTTAAAAACTAAAACAAATCTATTTAAGCAAAAACACATGTCCTAATGGATGATGTAGCAACTCTTGCTTTATTTCCATTCGCAGGTCCATGTCTATTTTGATGCCTTCTCTTTAGAAGCCTCTGAGGTTGATGCCTCACTCGTTTTTGCTTTCTTGACTTCTTGTAGGTGTGTGGGGGCAGTTTCTCTTCCAATGTCCGGTCTTGCCACAATGGAAACATTTTCCATCCTTCTTGATTCCCTTCTTAGGTTTCAATGCCTCCTTTCCATCGGTTTCGGTCTTACCATCACCTTTAGACTTTGCTGCAGATTTACCTTTCTTCTTGCCCTTACGGACCATCAAAACAGGTTTAGGTCCTACCTTCTTCAAGTTGATTTCAGTAGTTCTCAACATGTCGAGCAACTGTGGTAGTGTCTTGTTAATTTCATTCATATTGAAATTAAGGACGAACTGATTGAAACTATCCGACAACGATTGCAGGATGACATCAGTAGCTAATTCGTCTTTCAGCGGAAAGTCGAGCTTTTTTAACGTTTGGATGTAGCCCATCATTTTTGATGATGTGGGCTCCTACGGGAGATCCCTCACTCATCTTGCATTGAAACAGAGCTTTAGAGGTCTCATACCTCTCTTGACGAGCTTGCCCTTCATAAATCTCCTTGAGATTTTGAATCATATCATAAGATACCATGTCCTCGTGTTGCTTCTGAAGCTCAGGGGTCATGGAGGCAAGCATAAGACAACCGACATCCAGCATGTCGTCCATGTGTTTCTTAAACTTGTCTTTGTCAGCTCTGGAAGTAGTGGCAACCGGTTCATCAGGAACATGTTCTTCAATGACATATTCCTTCTTTTCTTGTTTGAGAACAATTCTCAAATTGAGGAACCAGTCAAGGAAGTTTATGCCATTGAGCTTATCCTTCTCAAGGATAGATCGTAGAGATAGAGTATTATTTGCCATTAATTCTACAACAAAGAAAATATGCTACATAAGTTTTACTAAATTTTAAAATTTATAGATAGGTCTTTACTATAAATTTACTCCCATTATTTTCTTCAAAATTAAAAACCCTCTAGTTTTAATTTCGGAAAAACGTTTCGATAGTTTTTCTAGTGAGTGAGGATCCGTATTTCACCATTCCTAAATCAGCTTTGGCCAGTCTTTTAGGAAATGGTTATTTAGGTAAGTAACACCTTACTAATTACATCTCATGTAATTCCTCATCTTTTGGCGAACAACTCTTGTTCTTTAAATTATCTCATGATTAACCAAAACTTTTAACCACTAGATTTTCTAATCCTATTAGAACAACCCAGCTAAGTCAATATCTGTAACACCCCAATTTTCCCCTAATTCGGAAAACTTAAATTCTAAAATCCCCAAATTGGAAACCCTAAGATTTGGGAATTTTAGTCTTGGAACCCTAATTTGATTGAGGGATTAAATTGAATAAATTCAGAATCAAGAGGCTTAATTTAGGAATTTATGGGTCCTTTTGAAATCTTGAGAAAACAGAAGTGCTCTTTTGCAAACCCTATTGTAATTCAGTGGCTTCATGTGTAATTTAACCTTTAAGTAGGGTATTTAACCCATGTTATCAGAATGCTTTTGTTGAGTAGCCGCTCACCCCCCACGTTTCGCTCTCGTCTGATAACTCAGTCACCCTCTCCCTCTTGATTTTCATCTCGCCATCTCCCCATCTCCATTGTTTGTCCGGTGAGCTCCAACGACCCTCCGTCCGTCATCCGTGGTTTGCACGGCTACTACTGCCGTGACCGTCGTTGACCCACGAGTAAACCACAACCTTCGGTTATCCATATCGACCATTGTTTGTGGAAGAACAATGAAAAACTGTTCGGATACCTCTGTTGTGCTGCTGTCTCCTTCGTTCGATCTTTGTTGGTGTCGTCTCTGCCGATCCGTGTCACCGCCCTTGTCGTTACCTTCTGATGCGTTATTGCCCTTGTCGGTCTGTGCTACTGGTTTCTCTGCGTCATCGCTGCTGTCGTTTGGTTATGCCACCGCCGTTAAGTTTTGCCACAGTCGCCGTGCGTGCATCACCTGCATCGTCCGTGCTATTGGAACCCCAGGCTTGTATTGCACAAGAGAAAGTGGCTTGGACTGTTGTGAGTGGTCACTCCCGTTCACAGTGATTCATGTGCCTCTCTCTACCGTCGTCGTCCTTGCCGATCTATGTCATCGCTAACATGGTTGTCGCGCCGCCGGTGAGCCATCGTCACCCTTGCTGATCTGCCGCGGCCGCCGGGTTGAGTTGCACCGTCAAGGGTTCTGTAAACCCTAGTCGTCATGGGGGTTCTGGGAACTTTGCTGATCAAGGGATGAAACCCTTATGTGTGTTGGGCCGTGTATCATTTTTGGCCATGGATTTGGGAGACAAATTAGAATGGGCTGTGTATTTGATTTGGTGAGCCCAATTGTAAGGTTTGATCAAAAGTTTAACAAATGGGTTGTATGTGTAGGTGGAGCCCAAATGGTGAATCGGATTTGTAATCTAAACCAGCTTTGACCCGAATCAGATCAGAGAACCAGATTGAACCTTGAATTGTTGACTTGAACTGGTTTGACCCATTGACCTAGGGACAGTTGACTGGACCCTTAGATCGGTTTTGACCAGTTTGACCGTTTGACCAGAATTGACCTTTGACCCGTTTGACTGGTTTGACTAGAGTTGACCATTGACTTTGACCAAGGTTGACCAAAAGTTGACTTTTTCAGAAAACGTTCATCTCAACCTTTTTCGACGTCCTGAGTCCGTATCCGCTGCCAGTTCTGCTTAATTAATTTCCGAAAGCTCAGTTTTGCTCATTTTAAGTATTGTTATTGGATTATGATAAGTTATGATTTCAGATTCTGATTCGAAATATTCCTGTGTTCAGGTGATAACATCTTCGAGGTCGACGAGTTACCTCCATTTGTTCAGATCGATCGTGCACGTTCTTCGAGATCTTCACGTGAGTATATTTTCAGTTTAGTTCTTAGTGTTTTAGTCGGTGGCTTAGTGTTAGTATTAAATGCTAATATAGAGTTTTACCTCGTAGGTTCTGATTCAGCTAGATCCGAGCGTAAGACGCGCTTTTCTCGGCATTAGAGCTTCTGTTGCTTAAAGGTGTGTCTCTTCCTGTTTTATAAACTTATGTGTTTCTTTCTGTGATATAAATTTTATATGTTTTTCTGGTATTAATATAAGTAAATGTTTTGTACATTTTGTGTGCATACTCTGTTGTGATTGGGTGAATGTTTTCAGACATCATGCATAACATGTCATACTCTGATTTAAGTGAAATATCAGATTTTCGAAATCGTAAAACATCGGATTTATAGTATTGTGCAATTTGAATTTTCATGATTTAAGTTTCGGATCAGACTCGGATTTTAAAATCTGCATCATATCATTGTGGGTATATGGAATGAGATTTGTTCGGGGAAGTTCAGTGGTTTCAACCTTCGGGTTGAATTCCGCTTCGGATCAGTGGTTTCAACCTTCGGGCTGAATTCCGCTTCGGATTAGTGGTTTCAACCTTCGGGTTGAATTCCGCTTCGGATCAGTGGTTCCACTCTTCGGGCTGAGTTCCACTTCGGATGGTGACATGGAGAAAGTAGGTTCTGGGGAACCTTTCTTTTCGGTGTATCGGAGATGGGTATTATGATTCATGTGCATCAGACATCATATCATTATGATCCGGTTTTTGTTGTGTTTTCAGAAAAGTCTTTATCAGAAAATAAAATATTGTTTTGTTTTGTTTTGTTTTCAGTTGCACTTTAGAGACACACTAAGCTCTTTAGCTTACACCCCTTTAGTTTTTACTTTTCAGATATCTCAGACTTTTAGGCGATCGGTACTTGGAGCATCTCTTATTTATTCAGATAAATTAACATTCAGTATGAACTCTTTTGACTATCTTGGATTTATGTTTTAACATTGTTTGAGATATTTGTGTAACATGGACATTGGAACTGTTTATAATTTGAGATTTATTGGATGCATGCATTTACGAAATTATTTTCAGAGATTTTAATTAATTATCGGAACATCGTTCAAAAGATTGAGTTTTACTTTAATCGGAATATTTATTGAGTTTACTTTGTTAATCGATTCTTTTGAATTATAAAATATTTTAACCTAAATTGTATCTTGAGGGACAAGTTTTCAATCGCTACTTTCTAGATTCGGCCCATTTCTTCTAGGTCGAGTTTAGGGGGTTACAATATCAATATCTCAACCGGCGAATATCACTAACTTATTCTTCGCGTTTAACTAAGATAGATAAATGTGACATTTCTTTGGCAAAGCTCGCATTATATCGATCGAAGCTTTAACGAGGGTAAATATTGGATGGTTAAAACAAACTTAGAATTATAGTGAGGGATTTACTTAATTATCTCATCATTTTAACATTGATCCTATCAATAGAACTATGTTTAATCATGCTTATAAAACATCCATTGCATCACATACAAGGTAAATATAAGCGGTAAATAAATATGCAATGATTATAGCCCTTCTTAACCTAAGGCGACCCGTCCCAAGCCAATGGGAGGACCATTCTACTGAAATAGAATCTGCTTCTGAAACGCCCGGTCCACCAGGGAAGGCCCACCACGCTGCTACCTTGGTTCTTGCTTTATCTCCATGAGTATTTACAATTTTCAGAAACTCGCGTTACATGCGAGGGAGTGAGATAAGAAGAGAAGTACAATAGAAGATAGAGAAAGGCACGACACGCAAGCCGTATTTATAAAAACCAAAACTATAAAGGCTATGGGCTATGACCATGCAAAACAAACACCATGCAATCTAACATGCATTTCAAGCATCGTGCGAATAAAGTAACGACGTGTTTATGGAGTTTTAAACTGATTATCCCTATGTTGCGGTTAATGGGCCAAAGAAGGATCACGAGGTTTCATAAACCATTTGTGTTAATGAACAAACACACCAGGTAGGTCAACATGAAATAGAGGTGGCACACTAGGCACACTTAAGTACCAGGTCTTTGATGATGCCATCCTAGACATGCATTTTTTATAACGTCTAACCATAACTCTTATGGATTCACCTTGAAAGATAGTTTGATAACTTTTATCAAATTAGAAGCCCTTTCAGAGATTTCATAAATCTATGAAACTACGAACAACTACTTGTTCTTTAGACTAACTATTAGTCTCAACATGTTAACATTTAACATTGAAGCAACCTAACATAGTTATGATTAACTCTTAATCATTCAGTGATAATCGAAATAAGTCTTTATTAGGTGTGATACGATAAACGATAAATATCTAAATCGAATCAAACAACATGCATCTCATACATAAACATCACCTAAGAATTTAAGTCTGAATTCGTATGATACAAGTGGCTCTGGTACCACTGTTGGGTCACGTCGGCACGCCCCGTGGCGCAACGGAAAAATTAATCCAACGTAATCCAGCCAAGATCCATGTACAGGAACGAATCCAGGGTGAAAAGATGAAGAGTTACCTTTTAAAACTCTGGAAACTGGAAAATCAACGGTATGTCGGAATAACCACGTCAAGTAAAACCGGAATCGTCACAGGTTCGCAACGACCTCTACAGAGTCCACCCGAACAAAACGAACAAAGTTTCCGACTCCCTAACACTTAGGGATAAATTTCGACAGGTTTGAACACAATCCAAGGAGAAGTCGAAATCCCTCCAGGGATTCCTGAGGGAGTCTGAAATTGACCAGGAGTTCAACCGGGACTTGCAATCGTGCAAGGGAACCTTCAGGGATTTGCTAGGGGGCAAGTAGAACACCAGAAAAATATCGAACAGCTTCTTAGAGAGCTTTCTGGGATATGTCGAATTCCAGTAGGGAATCCCTAGGGGTGTTGTCGAAATCTTCAAGAGGAGGAAGAGGGATGATTTGGTTGCTAGCCTTTGTCCCTTTAAATAGTATTCAGAGATTTAATTCTAGTTGAATACCTTAAATCCAAGTTCAACCAAAATTCATAGAATCTAATTCTACTTGAAATTGGTTTATATTAAATATACATTATATTTAATAATATTAAATGAAATATAAATATTTAATTATGTAGAATCTTATTCTATATAAAACATGGATTTAAATATACATTATATTTAATCCAAATATATATATATATATATATATTATATAGAATCTCATTCTATCTTTACATGGATTTAAATATATTTAAATATATATTTTTAATTATGTAGAATCTAATTCTACATAAACTTGGAATTAAATATACATTATATAAATTCTAAATATATATTTAAATTTCTAGAATCTTATTCTATAATATTTAAGTCTCTAAATATTTTCCATACTCTAAATAATATCTGATAAATACAATATTTGTCCAATATTATTCCCATTTAAGGGAGTTGCCGATTTCCCTTATCCCATAGGGGATTTTTGGCAACATCCCTATAATAGGGAGTATGGTTTCCAATTTTTGTTCGTTTCATTCGAAGGGTGTTACCCTTGTAGGTTCATGCAACGTTAGCAGCAAAATTAGAACTGTTCTAATTTTACAAACAATGAGTGGCATCTAGCAATACATTATTGCTACTTAAGTTGCATGAAGTCATGGTTTGACTTTCCTAATTCCTGAATAAACTTCATTTATGTATTTCATCCTTTTGTCCTTTATATCTTAGATGAACACAAGTCATGGGTTAGTCACACTTCCGTTGTCCATCTAGTGTTTCTTGATGTCTTGAGTAGATTATGATAAACGAATCTCTATGATATCTCATATCATAATATTCGAGCATGGCCATGCATTTTCTAATCTCACTCAATCAAGTGGCCGAAGATATTTCTCCCATTATGTAGGAGGGACAAATCCTTTCTTGATCAACCATATTTCACTACATAGGTCATCACGTATCCAATCACCAGTCTTTATAATGTAGTCAGTTACGACACACGTTTGACTATGTCAAAATACGTAAATCTTTATGTTGAAATCATGTTGATCTCAAGTCTAAGGATTATACATATGTTTATCATGAGCAATGTTGTGACTGTCACATAATTACCCAAGAAACATGCTCATAGCGGGTCAATCCAGTATGTTGTTCTCTAACAAATACTTATTTGTTGATTTTGACATCTCTATGTCAATGACAACGCTTGTCATCAACCACATATTAGTCTTTATATATTATCACTGTCCATACCCGTAATAATATTCGACTAAGGATCCTATTTAACAATAATCGTATTATTGTATGAACATTTTTATCCAATGGTTAGTTTGATGCACATAAACATACCAAATGATAATAACGGCAATGACATTACTTGATAAATCTAGTAAAATAGTATGTCTATTCAATCATCATATGATTGGTCTTTGGGCATAATCCAACAGCAAGCAAGGGGAGCAAGGCCTTTTCTTTTCCACTTGAGCTCAAGTATGATGTTTTGAGGATGTTTGGTTTGAGACAAGTTTGTTATGACCCTATGATGTTGTGTGAAGTTTGGTTTGTTTTGTTTTTATGCTTATCTTGTGTTTTGACCCCTTATGCAAATGTGGATCATCTTATGTCTCGTTCTTGTTTAATCAAAGTGTTGGAATGCTCTCGTTTGTTGTTGTTAAGCCCTTTTGCCTGCGAAATGCTTGTTATGTGGATTCTTTGTTGTATGTGTGTTGTTGGGTCGAGATTAGCAAGCTTGGAGGTGACTAAAAAGTGTTTTAGAACCAATCTGCAGGCAAGTGTTTCGAAACGGGCACCAGCGTTTCGGAACGCCCTTGCATTTTTGCCTTGACGTTGCGAAACGGGCTTCCCCGTTCCGAAATGTTTGCTCACTAGAAAATCCTAGTGAATACCCGTTCTGAAACAGGTTCTTGGGGTTTCGAAATGGTGGTCATCACTTTCGGTTAAAGGCATCTTCTAAATTTGTTTTTCTTGCGTTTTGGTCCTTGGTTGATGTATCATCAAACAGAAGAGTCCGGGTTGTTGTTTTGAGCTGCATCTCATCATGTTAGCATGAAATTGACATAGTCTCGAAGTAATAACCTCAATTTCATGTTAGGTCCCCGTTTATGCTAGATTTACATTTTGGTCCTTGTATGATTGTTTATCTATCCGAAGTTTGTTTCTTCGCGTTCTTATCCGCTGCGTGTGATCCTTACCTAAGTTTTTATAAGTGCATCTAGAAAAGATAATTTTTAAAAGCTTGCTCCACTTTTAGGGTTGCTAATCGAAGATAAATCTTCGGGTCTTTCTTCGGTTAGTCTCGTGTGACCACCTTTGGTCGGTCTGGTGGCTATGTCAGGCCGAGGGGGTTACATCTGTTTGTATCAGAGCCATGTTATGCATCTTTCAGGAGGGTAAGTGAGATAAGTTGATGTGTTTGCGTGATTGTTGGGTGATTTATCCGTTGGATGCTTTGTACAGTGGTTATTTTGCCATGATTGGTTGATATCATGATCTGTTGCTATGTTGTTATCGTTGGTTAGAAGTTTGTTAAGCAACCCATTGCTAGGTATTATTGTAAGAAAATGGTTTTAGATAAATACTTGAGCAATTTGGACCCTTGCCCTTGCTGACCCAAACCTTTGTGTGTTATTGTTGTTGTGATTGTTAAATTGCTTTTGTCTGTTGCTTTGGCGAGACCCCGAGGCAGGCCTAGAGTGGTTCGTCAGGAAGCACAGGTCGTAGTTCAAGCTGTTGATGATCCTGTTGAAGATCATGTTGAGGCTCATGTTGAGGATCCATTTGTTGAGGAGGAGTTCCCCCCACCTCCGCCTAGAGGAGGCGAGGCCAGAGTTGAGGGTGTAGTACCACCAGTTGGCCAGGGTCAAGTCGGGGTTGATTTAGCTCAGTTAGTTCAGACTATTACCAGTGCCTTTTAGGCAGTTGTGACCGGTATGCGAGCTGTTGCACCACGTCAGGGTGCGGGGACTGGTTTGCCCCTAGAGAGACTCTATATTCTGGGCGGAGTTGAGTTTCGTGGATTGTCGCTTGAGTGGACAGAGGCGTGACTAGAGAGTACCACGCGTATATTAGATCAGATGGAGTGCTCAGACACTAAGAAGCTTGGTTGTATCGTTTCTCTGCTTCATGGAGATGCATATGTCAGGTGGACTATGACTACATCTGGCATGCCTGAGGGTGAGATCACTTGGGAGTTCTTCAGATCTGCTTTCCGTAAGAAATACTTGGGTCTGCGGTTCTTGGATGAGAAGAAGAAGGACTTTATGGCTCTCGTTCAGGGCAGTATGTCTATATATGATTATGAGATACAATTTGTACAGATGAGTCAGTATGCTCCTGAGTTAGTGCCTAATGAGAAGTAAAGATTTGAGCGCTTTCGTTATGGGCTAGTAAAGGATGTGAAAACTTACATGTTAGCCTCCGACTTCGTGGATTTTGATGTTTTGGTCAGCCGGACCAAAGACATCGAGCAAAACTTGGGTTTGTCTTCTCGTGCTAGTGGTTCTAGCTCAGGGAAGAGGCACGACCAGTGAGACAGAGGTGATGCCAAGAGGCACAAAGATAATAGGCATCATTATGATCATAGGCGTGGGGGTGGTAACCCAGGCCATGGCCATCAAGGCCAAGGAGTTGTTGCTCGTACTTCGAAATGTGCTAGATGCGGGAGACATCATATGTGTGAGCGTTGGGCTGTGCCTGGTACATGTTGGAACTATGGATCTTGCGATCATTTGAGGCGTAACTGTCCTCAGCCGGTTAGAGCAGTTGATCATCAGAGAGGCTGTGGGCGCAGTCGAGGTAACTTCCAGCCGATGATTGAGGCTCTAAGGAATGTAGCTCATGTTGTTGCAGTCCAACCAGAGGGCGGTGGACCAGCTAGAGTGTATGCACAGAGAGAGGCCGGGAACGACATAGATGTTATTGCAGGTAATTTAATGTTACAGTCTATGTCATTGCTTTCCTTGGTTGATTCTGGTTTTACACATTCATATATTCTGAGTGAGCATGTGAAATTGTTGGACATCCCTGTTGAGATATTAGATGTAGGAATGCATGTGACTAGCTTTTTTGATGAGACTATTGTAGTTAGACGGATGTATAGGAGGTGTCCGTTGATGATTCAAGGTCACGTATTTCTGGTTGATATGATGGAGCTGATGTTCTATGGTTTTGATGTTATTCTGGGTATGGATTGACTTGTTGAGCATAGAGCTAGGGTGGACTTTGAGACAAAAGGATTACATTGAAGCTTGCGGATGACTATGAGGTAGTTGTAGTATGCGAGAACATTAAGTTCTTGTCGAATGTTGTTTCAGCTCTAGAGGCTCATAGGTTGATGAACTTTAGTTGTCAAGCATATTTGGCCTATGTGATGAATCCTAACATGAGCGAGGTCAGACCAAAGGACATTAGGACAATTTGTGATTTTTCAGAGGTATTTCCGGAAGAATTGTCTGGTTTGCCTCCTGATAGAGAGGTAGAGTTTGCTATTGAGACTATCTCCGATTATGCTCCGGTGTTGATTGCCTCGTATCGTATGGCTCCAAAAGAATTGAAAGAGTTGAAGAATTAGCTACAGGAGTTGTTAGACCGTGGTTTCATTAGGCCTAGTTTTTCGTCGTGGGGTGCCCCAGTATTGTTTGTAAAGAATAAAGACAGTAGTATGAGGATGTGCATCGACTATAGGCAACTGAACCAGCTAACAGTAAAGAACAAGTGCCCTTTGCCACGTATTGATGATTTATTTGATCAGTTGAGAGGGGTATCAGTATTTTCGAAGATTGATTTAAGATCAAGGTATTATCAATTGAAGATGAAAGATGTTGATGTGTCGAAGACAACTTTCAGGACTAGGTATGGACATTTGAATTTCTGGTAATGCCATTTGGGTTAACTAATGCACCAGCAGCTTTCATGGATATGATGAATAGGGTGTTTCATGAGTACTTGGATCAATTTGTAGTAGTGTTTATTGATGACATTCTTGTGTATTCACGGTCCGAGGAAGAACATGATGAGCATTTGTGGTTAGTGCTACAGACGTTGTTAAGTAATAAGCTTATGCCAAATTGAGAAAATGTGAGTTTTGGATTAGGGAAGTTGTATTTCTTAGCCATGTTGTGTCAGTCGAAGGGATTAGAGTTGATCTTAAGAAAATAGAAGCTACTGTGGAATGGAAGCAACCGAAGACCGTAACTGAAATTCGAAGTTTTCTAGGTTTAGTTGGTTACTATAGGAGATTTGTTGATGGTTTCTTTAGGGTGGATGTCCTGTTGACAAAATTGTTGCAAATGGGTGTTAGGTTTGAGTGGGCAGATGCAAGACAACAAGCCTTTGAGAAATTGAAAGAAGCTTTGACTAATGCTCCAATTTTAGTTCAACAAGTGTCAAGGAAATAGTTTGTAATCTACAGCGATGCTTCGTATGTGGGCTTAGGTTGTGTCTTGATGCAAGAAAGAAGAGTTGTTGCCAATGCTTCTAGACAAATGAAGGTGCATGAGAAGAACTACCCTACACATGACATAGAGTTGGCCGCAGTTGTGTTTGCATTGAAGATTTGGTGACATTATTTGTATGGTGAGAAGTGCACAGTTTACACAGATCACAAGAGCTTGAAGTATTTGATGACACAGAAAAAATTAAATTTGAGACAGCGAAGGTGGGTAGAATTACTTAAAGACTATGATCTTACCATTGAGTACCATCTAGGTAAAGCAAATATAGTAGTCGTATCTTTGAGCAGAAAGGTGGCAGTTGAATTGTGAGCTATGTTTCCTAGATTGAGTGTGTCAGAGGATGGTGGCTTAGTGACAGAATTGCAAGTGAAGCCCTTTTTAATTTAGTTGATTCGTGAGAAATAGTTGCGAGACAGATCTTTGGCTGCTCATGTACAAGACATTGCGGAAGGTAAACCGACTGATTTTTGTTTCAGTGATGATAGGATTTTGTGTTTCAAGAGCAAGGTAGTTGTTCCGGAAGACAGTGAGTAAAGACACGCCATTTTGACTGAAGCACATTGTAGTCCGTTTACTATGCATCCGGGTAGTACAAAGATGTATCGTGATCTCAAGAATAAGTACTTCTAGACTGGTTTGAAGAAGGATGTTGCCGAATTTGTAAGTAAGTGCATGGTATGTCAGAGAGTGAAAGCGGAAAATCAGGTTCTATCAGGTTTGTTGCAACCGTTGAGGATTCCTGAATGGAAGTGGGAAATAATCACCATGGACTTTTTATTATGTTTGCCCTTATCACCATCTAAGAAGAATTCAGTTTGGGTGATAGTTGATCAATTTACCAAATGTGCTTATTTCTTGCTTGTTCTTACTACATACTCTTTGGATAAATTAGCCGAATTGTATATTCGTGAGATTGTGAGATTGCATGGTGTTCCGAAGCCGATTGTGTCTGATAGAGATCCAAGGTTTACAGCTAAATTTTGGGATTGTTTGCATAATGCTTTGGGTTCTCATTTGAATTTCAGCACATCTTATCATCCTTAGTCAGACGGTCAGTCAGAACGGGTGATTTAGATTTTGGAAGACATGTTAAGGTGTTGTATCATTGATTTTCAGTGCTCATGGGAGAAACGTCTACCATTACTAGAGTTTGCGTAGAATAACAGTTATTAGTCGAGTATTCAGATGGCTCCTTACGAGGCTTTGTATGGTAGAAGATGTAGAACACATGTGTGTTAGGCTGAAGTCGGTCAGAGATTGGTAGCGATGCCGAATATTTTGAAGGGTACTACCGAGAAAGTGAAACTGATTTGTGATCGTTTGAAGGCAGCTACAGATCGACAAAAATCTGATGCTGACTTGAAGAGAAAAGTGGTTGAGTATGCGGTGGGGGATAGAGTATTCTTGAAAGTTTTGTCATGGAAGAAAGTGATGAGATTTGGTAAAAAGGGGAAATTGAGTCCGAGGTTTATCGGTCCGTATGAGATAATTGGACCGGTGGCTTATAGATTGAGGTTGCCTTATAAACTTGAGAAGATTCACGATGTGTTCCATGTTTCTATGCTTCGAAAGTATCGGTCAGATCCATCGCATGTTATGCTTGTAGAGGAGATTGAGTTGAATCTGGATTTGTCCTACGATGAAGAACCAATTGAGATCCTAGCATTTGACAACAAAGTGTTGCGTGGTAGAGCTATTGATCTCGTTAAGGTAAAGTGGCTACATCGTGGTGTTGAGGAAGCCACTTGGGAGAGAATGGATGACATGAAGAAACAGTTTCCGCATCTTTTCTCATCAGGTAAATTTCAGGGACGAAATTTCTTAAGTGGGGGAGAGTTGTAACACCCTAATTTTGGGGCAAGATGTCGCGGATGTGGATTTTGAAACTCGATGAGTTAGTTTGGCATTTTGGGTTTTAACAAGGGAAAATCCTCTTCGGGTATTCCTAAAAAGTTGGGAATAATTTCTAAAATTACTATTTATTATGTATAAGAGTTTTGTGAAAACTATTTTTGAAAATCAATTCTAAAATGTTGAGATTTCGGTCTAGTGACCAAATCGCAAGTTTTCAAAAGTTGGTTGCCATTTTGCAAAATCAGCCAAAAATATGGTTCTAGTTTTTAATTAAACCCAAACCCATTTTAAAAGGGTTTCACAACAAAAAGAATGGCTTTTGAATCAGCCTCATTTCCATTTTCACGTTAGTTTCATAAAACAAGCCACCATTGAAGCATTTTCAATCCAAGGGATTGCCCATCAAGGTTTTTGGAGGTAAACTTGTTTTCATCATTCCTTTCTTTAATTAAACTTGTTTTTATTAGTTTTCTATCAATATCAAATGATTTACCCCTTTTGATTTAAAGGTTCAAAGTTTGAAATAAAATGGGTTTTTGGAAGATTTTCGTTCAAATGGTTTATGCTGGGTTTTGGAATGTTTTTAAATGTTGTTTTGGTGTTTGATGTTTATATAAAAGACGGATCATAAGGAAGCTGAAACTTGAAGTTTGAGTGGAGTTTGGTATGAAAAATCTTGAGTTTAAGCTTGATTTCGGGTTTTTAACGACAGTAGTGATTTTAGCATGTTTAAGTTGTTGATTTTGTTGTTAATAGATGAGTTTTTGATGGTTGAAATGTTGGGTAATGGCTGGGTTTGTTTTTTAGACGTTTTGGAAGTGATTTTGATGAATTTCGGTATTTGATTGTTTGGTATTTGAGAGTAATTGTTGGATTTCAGTGTTGCTTCAAGTTTGGAAGCTTATTTGGGTGCTAATACTCTATTTTAACTTGTTTAGAAATAGGGGATTCTAGTTTGGGAGCAAATTCGGGTGACCATTAGCTATTTTGTGGGTTTCGGCTTTTTGAAACGAGTTTATCGGTGAGTGGAATTGTTTTAAAGCATTTGAGAATGTTCAAAGATGATTTTGGGGGTTTAGATTGGGCTTGATAAGCCAATCTAAACTCAAGAGTAAGTGGTATTACATTTCACCATGTTTTTGATGTTGTGTGTTGTGCTATAAAATTTTGGTAAAACTCGTGATTGTTTCCTATTGCTTTTCCTACCTTTAATGCCTATGTTTTGTTGTGACCAAGCTTATCTTGTTGTCGTAAAATTTTAAGATATGTGTGTTGGCAAAGGCATTCTTGGTATGGAAATGTTGGTAAGAGTAAGATGTGGTAAGATGAGCTTGATAGCCATGTGAGTTTGGTAAGTTGGACCCTTGTTAGAATATTGGCATAAGTTAGAATCTTTACTGGATATAGTTGATTGATCAACTAGGATTAATGTGTACATGTAAGACCTGTAAGACAAAACTCGCATGCATGTAAGACAAATTCGTACGTGTAAGAAAATTCGGTCGTGTCAGACAAATTCGTACGTGTAAGATTATCTTGGGCGCAATGATTGAGTTTACTCTCATCGACGTCCTGTAAGACTTGTAAGATTGTATGAAATTCGTATATCCGGGTATTGTTGTTAATTATACCAATATGCTACTTTTCTCCTTTGTACGACCTTTGTTGTATTATGGTAAGTTGGGTTAAGGTTTGGTAAGGCCTTGTAAGAGTAAGTTGTGTTTTGTATGAAAGGTTGTTTGGTAAGATGATATTGTTGGTTAATGTGTTGTTGTAAGATGTCGTATGCGCATTTTGGTTTGGTAAAGATTTTGGTTTTCAAAACTCTAATTGATTTTAAAACTGCATTGCTGTTGTTTGGTTTTGAGCTACGCTCGCTAAGCTTAAATGCTTACGCTCTCTTTTCCATCAATGCAGATCGTTAGAGTTCCGGGCGGCAAGCAAGCAAGGGGAGAAAGGCCTTTTCTTTTCCACTTTAGCTCAAGTATGATTTTTTTAAGTTTGTAATAATACTACTACCAATGGGGATGCTATGTTTTATGTTTGGGCTTGATGTTTTGAGGATGTTTTGTTTGAGACAAGTTTGTTATGACCCTATGATGTTGTGTGAAGTTTGGTTTTGTTGTTTTATGCTTATCGTGTGTTTTGACCTCTTATGCAAATATGGATCATCTTATGTCTCGTTCTTGTTTAATCAAAGTGTTGGAATGCTCTCGTTTGTTGTTGTTAAGCTCTTTTGCCTGCGAAATGCTTGTTATGTGGATTCTTTGTTGTATGTGTGTTGTTGGGTCGAGATTAGCAAGCTTGAAGATGCCTAAAAAGTGTTTTAGAACCAATCTGCAGGCAAGTGTTTTTAAACGAGCACCAACGTTTCGTAACTCCTTTGCATTTTTGCCTTGGCGTTGCGAAACGGGCTTCCCTGTTTCGAAACGTTTGCTCACTGGAAAATACTGGTGAATACCCGTTCCGAAACATGTTCTTGGGTTTCGAAACAGTGGTCGTTATTTTTGGTTAAAGGCATCTTCTAAATTTGTTTTTCTTGTGTTTTGGTCCTCGGTTGATGTATCATCAATCAGAAGAGATCAGGTTGTTGTTTTGAGCTGCATCTTATCATGTGAGCATGAAATTAACTTAATCTCGAAGTAATAACCTTAATTTCATGTTAGGTCCCCATTTATGCTAGATTTAAATTTTGGTCCTTGTATGCTTGTTTATCTGTCCGAAGTTTGTTTCTTTGTGTTCTTATCCGCTGCGTGTGATCCTCACCTAAGTTTTTATAAGTACATCTAGAAAAGATATATTTTAAAAGCTTGCTCCTCTTTTAGGGTTTCTAATCAAAGATAAATCTTCGGTTAGTCCCGTGTGACCACCTTGGGTCGGTCTGGTGGCTAGGTCGGGCCAATGGGGTTATAAAAAACCATGTGAGAAAAAATTCTTAGTGAAGTAAAAAGAGTACACACATCTTTGATACGCATAACATGTTGCCTCATTAAAAACCTTACCAAGAAAACCCATTGAGACAAAACCTCGGTTAAGGGAAAAAGAGTGCAACGTGTATTTACTCCCCCTCATGAAAACATCACATAAGATTTTTAAATCTTCATATTCAATATTGAATATAATATTCAAATGTTGAAGTAGATTATGCATCGATGAATATATCATTAAAATTACTGCTTGGAAGGATCCATTGAATAATATTCTTCTAAAAATCACGAGGGATGAAACTTTGAAGAAATGTGTTTCGTTTTATCACATTTGATGTATCCACCTTGCGATATAAATTTTGCATTGTCTTCACACAAGATAGCTTGCATATTATCTTGTGAAAGCACTTCACATATCTTCTAGATATGTTTATCCAAACACATATTTCGGATTTGCCTTGTGCATAACAATTATTTACATGATTTAGAGAGGCACAGAGTTTTGAAAGATCTAAAGGTAATGATCTCGTAGCAATTATTTTTTGGTTATGCCTCGTGCTCAACGAATGTGTGTTATGCATGTAAAGTCTCTTTAAGCACTTTTCTATGTATGTGGAATGATGCAAAAGGATTTTATTGTTAGAGAGATCTCTTCATGAGCCCCAATGATATTCAAATCATCAACCTACACAATAATAACAAATCCGGAGCTAAACCTCTTAATAAAAATGCTCGAGGAAATTGAATCATTCTTATAGCCTTTCTATAAAACTAATGTTTGATTTTGATATAACAAATAATCAAAGGACCAAATTGTAAAGTAAATAAATTTTTAAGTACTCAAAAGACTCACATTAGACAAGTAAATTTTAGACTTAAAATGTTCTGAAGTTAAAACTTAAACCCTATAAAATTTTCTAAGTGTTTCAAAGCCAAAATACTCGAAATCGCCCAGGCGTTTCGAAACACCCCCAAGGTGTTTCGATACGGTTCAATCTTAGGAGCTTACTGGAAACGCCCGTTTCGATATGGAATCACTTGTTTCGAGACTAAGGTTTCGAAACGGGCAAGCCCGTTTCGATACAACCTTTATCTAGGCTTTTTTTAAGTGTCATTTCAAAACGGCTCACAATTGTTTCGATGTATGGGTTAAATATTTTTTATATTGGGCATTAAATGAACTAGCCATTACTTGTCAAAATGGAATTTTTAAAAATTGGTTACATGTTTCAATACAAGGCCACGTGTTCCGATACAAGTAGTTGGGGAACTGGATTTATGAAGGGAAGAGCGAGACCCAACGACTCTATTGATGATCTCAACCACCCAAACGGCTAGAAATCAATGAGAAGGTAAAAAAGCAAGCCTCAAAAGCACCAGCAACAACTATTGAACCAAGAAGCAACATCCAAGCAAACAAATCCAAACCCTTGAGCATAAGTGTCAAATTCTTGTGCCCAACTCATTTGGAGTTTTTCATTGTAAATATTTTTAGAATTTGGGGAGTGTTTATTTATAATTGGTTAAACAATTAGTGTAACACCCCTCGCCCGGGTTAGGAGCGAGGGATGTCACGACTTATAACACATGATTTAGAAAAAATAAACAATCAAAAAAATATGTAACAATATCAATCAGAGTCATGCAGCTTGTATATTATCAAATTTAACATATTAACATATGAACTTAGAAACATATTACCAAAACATATACAAATATGTGGGCCATTTTAAAACTTTTCTAACATGTATTCTAACTTATCAACTAACAAATAATATAACTAAACACACCTTAATCAATTTATTAAGCATTCGACTACCAACTAGTGCATAGACTTACTTGAATCAACATCTAAAGTTCACAACATGCTATCACTTAAATTCATATTTGGCTAACATATAAACAAGACATATGTATACATGCTTATATTTCATATATACACTAGTATAGAAACCTAACATACTAACTTAACATATTCCATCAATCTCTAGTTATACACTTCATGTAATCTCAACCTTACATAAAAGGACCTATTTGAAATACACCAACAATTAAGCAAACAAAAACATTCGAATGCTTCTTGGTAATCTCAGAAATTGTTCATTCGAATCAAACAACTAGATGATTTAATATCCTATGTTCAAATTATTAAAAACCTATATGAATTCCTTACATTATGCACTATCTGAAATATAGTAACAACCATAGAAAAGTCTAGATGCAAATGCCTAAATCAAATATAGATATCACACTTAATCATACTCAATCATTCAAATCCAACAAATACATGAACCATACAAACATATTCAAGCTCAATATCAACTTAAATAGCTCAAACATAACACATTCACATCATCAAATCCATATATACATATCCAACATACCTTATCAAGACTTGATCACCTTAACCATATATATACATTACACAAAATCAAACCAACATGATTATTCATTACATAACATGAACTACGTCTTAAACATGTACAAACCAAAACTATCAAAATGCATATATCATATGCATGTGACACTTATATACATCTATGACACCAACTATAATAACCAAAAGAGTCATACTTGTGCTTGGACTTCAAGGTCAGCTCTCTAAGACAATCGACTAGCTTTCGGAACTAGTACCTGAAATATTTGGAAAAAGTGAACAGAAGAGTGATAAGTACAAGATATGTACTTAGTGAGGCAGCCCTAACTTTACTAATTTCCATCTTTTAAAACATTATTTAATCTTCAAGGTTATCTAACTAGGCTTAAAACAAGGTTTACCTAGCTAGTCCAACATACAAAAGTAGACTTAGCTAATCTTGTAACCATTTCAATAATCCAATGATGCAACACAAATAACATACTTTCATGTTCATTTATACAGCAAGCATCAATCAAAACATTAGCATTTACAACAACAAGTATCATTTAAAAGCATGAGCATATTCAAGACAAGTAAGCATATCAACATCATTTCATTGGTACATATCATTGAGTTACTTATCTTTCAAGTCATATAACTTTTTCAATATTGCCTTGGATGATTAATGGAATAGGTAATCAAGTCTTCTTGTAACATGTAACATTAGATACCTCAAGTATCAGTTTCTCATTTCGACATATAATAGAGGATGCATAAGCATCAATGGTGACTTACCACCATTCAATTATCAAGGTGAATAACCACCTTTTCAGGTTTATAGGTGACTAACCACCATCCTGTAACAGAGATCAGAGGAGCTCAATGACTCTAAGGCATGCCCTTCTACCTATTGACACTAATCAACTAAGGTCTTTATCTTATCTTTTATCTCCAACAAGGTCACTTGTTTGTTATTCAATACTTTACAAGTCATGTAACAACATTTCAATCATGTATATAAGGTGAATCATTCAAGTCATGCTCAATCAATTTTCCAGCAAGCATTAATCATTAATTCAAGCATATAACCATCATAAAACAGTAGCTAAATCGTTCAAAAAGTCTCATTTTACATATCTCAACCAACCGACATTTCATAGCAACATATTACTTGAACTAAGCATGCTTATCTAGCAAATAAGAATATCTTAGGTCATAAGTCAAGTCTTTAATCCTTCTTCCTTATCAAGTTAATTTACCAACCATTAATTTAAATTCATTTCATGCTTCATTAGGTTATCTAGTGATAAAAAATAACAAGGTTAGGATACTAATCCTAACTCTTTAAACAAAACTACACTCACAATACTCCAAGCTACTTGTTGTCATTTATCACTATGCCCTTGTCTCTCCTTCTTGATTGTTCACTCATTGTATCCTCTATTGCCTCTTCCTCAATAGGCTCTTGAATCATATTACAACATATATAACATCCATTAGTATCAACCTTAGCATAAAAATCCAACCAAATCAAGCAAACAACAATAAACACACAAGCTGTCCCTAACATGGTAGTTTTGAGCAGTGTCCATTAATCTGTTCATAACTCTTTATTCCTAAATCCAAATAAAGCATATAATACCATTATGGAAAGCTTATAAACACACCATTAAAATCATGTATGGAACATATTTTTAGCATTTCCCAATCAGTACAGTTTTTCATTTGAAAACAGGTCAATTTCAGGATCAAATCTGTCCAAGCTAAACTTAGTGGATTTAAAGCATATAAATTATATGTTTCACAATTCATTTGGTTCTGATATTTTAACCATATTAACTTACATGTATTATCATAATAATGAAGTTCTAACATATTCAAAATCAAAGCATTCAAGTCCTCAATTTATCAATTTTCACAAAACAGTCCCCTTTAATCCTTTAATAATCATATATGTGATCTAAATGCATTTAACCTACCAATTGAGACTTATTTCAAGCTTGTCCATTTAATTTCATTCATTTCATGAATCCCCTGTTTCAAGCAAAAATTTCCAGAATTTTATTGACATTATGGAAGCCCCTAAAATTTTCGAATTTTACAATTTAGTACAGCAGATTCCAGATTCATCCAGTTTCAGTCCAGTAACTTCTAATAGAAATTCAGAGGCCTATTCTTAACATTTTCGTGCAATTCTTAGCTCTATATCATGTAAAATATTGTCCTCTACAACTTTGTACAAGGATACTTTTTCCAGAAACAACTCTAACATGCTTAATTTTCCAGATTTCTGAAAGGTGTCTAAAACTAACAATTCTAGGCAGATTCATTATTCAAGCTTCATACATATTAATTTTCTATCATTTTAAACAACCTAATGTAACATACAACCTATCAACACATTAATAATCATTCTCAAATCAAATTCACAGCACAAACAATTCAAGAAACGCATCAATTCATCAAGAACATTTAAATAATAACATGAGCAGAATTTTAGCTAGAACACTTACATGAATTGTTTGTGGATGTAAGAACCTATGTTTCTCATAGCTTAAATCCATTGACATGCATGCATTTTGGTTCCATAAATTTCCAGAATTCTTGTGTTTAAGCTCTCCCTCTCTTTGCTTTCTAAGGGTTTGGTTGAAGGTGGAAGAAAGAGATGAAGGAAAGTGATGAAGATGATGAATTTGGATAGTGGGATTTGATTATCCATTTCCACTATCTTGTCGTCCAACACCAAGAGAGGGACATGTGTAATGCCCACTTTCATTTGTTAATTATCATGCAATAATCAGATTTTTCAATTAATTCATTTTGGTCCTTTTTGATTTGGCTCTCATATTTGCATATCTTTCATTTTAGTCCTTAATTTGATTTCTTTTAATTACTACAATTAATTTCTTGATTCTCTTTAATTGAACCATGATCTAATTAATTAGTAATACTTACTCTAAGCCCTGTTTAAGGGTGTTACAATTAGCATTTGAGAGATAACTTCAAAGTTTGCCTATCTTTCTCTTGTAAAGTGTGTACTTGGGTCAATATTTGGGTAGAAAGATTGATCGGTTTGTAAGGTTTCCTCCTAAGCCGAGAAAAAAAGGACGACTTCAAGTTAGTGAATTGTTGAAATTCTTAGTAGGGTGCTGAGATAGTGGATGTAGAGCTTGTTCGAAGCTTGAACCACTCTAAATCGCATTGTCTTCATTTTTAAATTTCCTACTTGCACCCTTCAATTTTTATTCTACCAATTCACCCCCTCTTGGTGTTTAGCCATTGTTTGATCAACTCAACAGTTTTTAATTCAAATCATGCTTTCAAACTAACTAAAGCTCTTTATGGTTTAAAACAAACTGCTAGAGCTTGGTATGAAAGGCTTTCAAATTTTTTAATTCAAAAAGGTTTTGAAAAAAGCAAGGTAGATACTACACTTTTCATTAAAAGATATGGCAATGACATCTTAGTAGTTCAAATATATGTTGGTTGTAACCCCCTCGTCCCAGTCTGGCCGAATGACCGGTCCGAGTAGGCTACACGGGGAAAACCGAAGTGAAACCCGTTAAGGCTCCCCTTCGGTTAGCAACCCTATTTTTTTCATTTCAATCTTGTCTAGAGGAGTATTAAATCCTAAGTGATCACGACAGCGGGAAAGCAGCCATAAGAAAATCACATTCGAACCACAACCACACATTAAAAGTTCATTTTTAACTTTCAGGGCAGAACGTATCGGTACACCAACCAGTGGTATCGATACGCCCTGACCCGGTCAACCCAAAAAAGTCAACTCCGGGAAGACCGTATCGATACAGCCCTTGAGCGTATCGATACGCCCTTCTCGGTCAACTCTTATTGGTCAACGAAGTAGGAACGTATTGATACGCGTGAACCCCGTATCGGTACGCCCTACTCTCACTCATTTCTCACAATTCCAGTGAGTTGGAAGGGTATCGGTACCCCTAGGGTAGCGATACGCCCGACTAAAAACGTAGCTTTTAGGCAAGACTGTATCGATACGGCCCTTAGGCGTACCGATACGCCCTGCTCTGTAATACTCCATTTTCAGCAAAACACATAAGGCTCACACTCTAGATGCAGATAAAAACCTCCCTAGACACCTCCAAGCATTCATACCACCTCTATTAACCAAAATCTAGTCATACAAGGCACCCAACATGGACGAACATCATTCAACCAAGGAATTCATGTAATCATTCAAAAGAAGGCATACATAGCATACATGAGTTTCATGCCTTAGCAAACAAACATAAAACATTCATATAAAGCAATCTAAACATGATTTTACAAGCCAAGCATGACATCCAAAAGCCAAAGCAACACAAGCATCCAAATGACATGGTTATAAGCCTCCCAAACAACACTTAGGCATCAACACAAACATGGTTTACAAATCCATCAACATAAGGCATTAACAACATAAAGCCAACACAAAGGAGTCTAGATACATGCTCCTAAAACACGTAGCATTTCCCATTGCTAAACTACTACATTATTTAATAAACCATACTTGAGCAATTACCACACGCTTGGACGCCCTTTTCTTGCTCCTCGCTAACTCCAAACTAAATATCTGCATTGTCAGAAAAAGGAGAGCGTAAGCATGAAGCTTAGTGAGCGGAGCTCAAAAACATAACAACGACAATGCAAGGTTCAAAGCTTTCTTTAAAATAAATGCCAACACCTACAATCTATCTAACGACATAATCCTCTTACTAACATACAAGCTCAACCACAAGTCAACCATATATATATTTACCATGGCATCACACTTCATGGTATGCGTAAAGACATGATCTTAGATTAAAGCAAAACAATAAAAAGAGAGTGATATAGTGAGACACAACATGAACAATACATGGTATGCACAAGCATAACCAAAACACACACGGTGGGACTACACATCACCGTTTCGACTAGTAGTTTTCCAATGGGACTACACATCAAAGTACTCTTCTACTAGTCACTACCGATGGGACTACACATCACCGGAGTCTTATACCACTCGCTACCGGCGGGACTACACATCACCGGAGCAACGACAACCATCACGTGAGGTTCAACACCAACCATGCAACACGATATACAATCACTAACATGCGACATGTACTCACTATATCATGCACAACCAAAACAAGTTGTAACAAAATCCACAATTAGGCATTACTTACTACTTACAATCTTACCGATCACAAATGGTCTTACTCACCATTTTCGTGCACAACCTGCACCAACTTACACATATCTTACAAGGCATGTCAACATCACCATTATTACCATCATACATGATCAACGATATAATATTAAGCAACATGCTTCTTCCCAAAGTATTAGAATTTCATGCATATCAAAATATCATTTCAAGCAATGAAAAACAAATGATAAAAGGGGAAATTAAAGAGGTGAGACACATCAACTTACTCTTGAGTTTAGATTGACTTTTCAAGCCCAATCTAAACTCTTTCAAAACCATCTTTGAACCAAAACGATTCTCGAAAACATTTCCACGTCCACATGCTTGAACCAACCTTTAAAAATCAAATTAAAACATTAACCACTCACCATATTTCCTTAAGCAAACCAAGCAAAGCCGACCCAAGCCTCCACAACTTCCGGAATCGTGCCCGAACCTCCCGAGGCCAAATCCTCTGTTTCTAATCAATCAAAAGCAATGTATTAACCTCTTAATCAACCACAAATTTACTGTTACACATCAGTTCTCAATTCTCTAACATTTTCTTAACAATTCAAAGCCGAAATCCTCTCAAATAATCCCATTTTCGTACTCCAGCAAAACCCAGCCATTACCTCCCAATTTAAACACTTAAAACACTCCAAAACATGTCCAAAACATCATCATAATGTTGTACAACCATCAGCCCTTCATTTCCCCACACAAACACTTCAAAAACTCTTAATTTCCACTCCTAAAAACCACCTACAGCAGTAGCTACGGGAATCCCATCAAAATAACATTATAACCTCTCAAAAATCATCACAAAACATCTAAAAACACCCACCCAATGTTGCTATAACATCAGCCCATCAATTCTTCACAAAACCATTCCAAAAACACAAATTTTGACACTTTAAATATACCCCTAAAAGCCCATTTCGGGATTCTTTATAAAACCCAACCAAATTGAGATATAATGTTCCATTGGGCAAGGTTAGATCAAAACTCAACTCTATTAATCAAAACAACCCAAAAAGCTATTAAAGTTTCATGCTTTTCTTCAAACTTGAAAACTTCAAAAACTCAAAAGGATGATTTCTATGAAAATTAAAGCTATGAAAATGTTGGAAATCATGAGGGGAATTCAAAAACGCAATTACCTCGAAGAGAGCCTTTGAATTGATGAAGAGATTTGATGAAATAGTGCTTTAGGGGGTAAGAGGGGTTTTAGGTTTTCAAAAATGGTGGAATGAAGAAGATGAACATTTTTCCTTTCAAATAAAAACCCCTTTTGTCATCTTATTTCTCATTCATTTTGCAATTGACCAAAATGCCATTAATGAATGGCCAAACCCACATCTCTTAAAGCCCATGGATTTGGACTTAAGAGATAGGCCCAACATAGCCTTAAACATTTGAAATCTCGAGGCCCATAAAATATTTTATTATTTAATTTGCAAAACTGAACCCGAAATAATATTAAAATATTATTTTCACCCGACCCCTAAACCCGGGTGTTACATTGGTGATATTATTTTTGGTTCTTCTAATGAATTTTATTGCCAAGAATTTTCTAAGCTAATGCAAGTGAATTTGAGATGAGCATGATGGGAGAGCTCTCATTCTTTTTGGGGCTCCAAATCAAGCAAAGGAAAGATGACACCTTTTATCAATCAAGCAAAATACATAAATGACATACTCAAGAAGTTGGCTTGGAGAACGTAAAGCCTCAAACCACTCCAATGAGCTCATCAATCAAGCTTGACAAAGATGAGGGAGGTAAGTGTGTCGATTCTAAGCTTTATAGATCTATGATTGGCTTTTTGCTTTACCTTACCGCAAGTAGACCAGATATTATGTTTAGTGTTTGCTTGTGTGCTAGGTTTCAAGCTAGCCCTAGAGAACCACACTTAGTTGTCATTAAGAGAATTTTTAGATACATTAGAGATACACCTAATTTAGGTCTTTGGTATCCTAGGGATTCCTCCTTTGACCTTCATGCTTTCTCCGATGCGGATTATGGGGATGTAACACCCCAAAAATTACGCGTAAATTATAAATCCTAGATTCGAAAAATCCCTAATTTTAAAACCTTAGATTTTGGGAATTTAGGTTAAAACCCTAAATTAATTTTAGGAATTTGAATTTGGGAACCTAATTGTGGTTAAAGGATTTAATTGAGTTAATTTAAAATTTTAGGGGCCATTATATAAATCAAGTAAAGTTTGGGTGCTATTATGCAAACCCCTAAATAACGAGATGGATTATAGTGCAATTCACCCATAAAAATTGGTTATTTAAACCCCATTAGCCCTAAAACCTATTTCCAATTTAATCTGTCAGCCGCACGTCCCCCTCTCTCTCTACATCTTTTTTCAAGCTTCTTATTTCGATCCAACTTTGGTGAGTCTCTAGCATCGCGCAACATTAATTTTTAAATTATTTAGATATAAGATCTAGTGTAGTTTAAATATGTGTTTTAGACTAGTTCGTCTTCAAAGAAGACGAACTACCACCTCCTTCGCTTGTTCGATCTAACCGAGCACATACCGCAAGGACTTCACGTGAGTATTCTTTTAGATTCATATTATTGTTTTTAGTTAGTGGCATAGTGATAGATATTAATTAATATAGGGTTTATATCGTAGGTTCTGATTTAGCTAGATCTGAACATGAGAGGCGTTCTTCCCGACGTTAGAGTTATTGTTGCTTGAGGTGTGTTTTCTTACTGTGCTAAATAATAATGATTTTTATCGTGTGACATTGTTTTATGTCGTATGCATATTTTTACATGTGATGTGGCATGATGAATTTTTCATGTATTTTTACTAGATTTTTTATTTAATTAAACATTGGATTTGTCGATTTATGTATCATTGGATTTATCGAACTACGAAATATCGGATTTATCGGACTATGTTTTGAGACTATTACAAATATGATTTTACATCATTGTCTGTATAGGTTGGGATTGTACGATGGAAGTAGTGGCTTTTACCACACATCGATTAGTGGATGTAGAGAGTGGTTCTAGGGAATCTTACTCTTCGGATGGTGCTATAGTTTGGATTCATTGAATTGTTTTTACAAGTTAAAGCTTTTATTTTGTATATCGTTATTTATGAATTTAAATATTTTATCGAAATAATTGTGTTTTTGAGATTGAGATTTTTCTTGCACTTTAGAGACACACTAAGCTCTCTAGCTTACTCCCCCTTAGTTCTTACAGATACGCAGACTCTATGCGTTACGATACTTGGAGGATCTCAGATTTTATCTGGTTATTTTATTATTCAGTATGAAATTATTTTAGTTTAATCATATTTCTATTTATTATTTTGGGACATAGATGTAATTTTGGACTATTTTTGTTTTGGCATTATTTTTAACATTCATTTACTGTTGTTTTAATTAACGGATTTTATTTAAACATTCTAATATTTATTATGATATTTTTATTTTTATTTCTTATTAAATTTATGTTATTTTATTTTAATAAAAGTATAATTTTCAAAATTGGATTTCTTGAGGGAAAAGTTTGCAAATGTAACTTCCTAAATTCGGTCTATTCTCCTAGGTCGAGTTTAGGGGTTACATTTAGTGGTATCAGAGCCTAGGTTCAACCTTCAGACTGTGTGGCTCACATAAAATTTTTAAGCCGAAAATGATTTTTGCATGCATATTAAATATTTTTGGGCAAAATGGGATTTTCTAATAAATTTATTATTTTAAAGAATTAAAGATATGTTTTGAATAGAAACTCCAAGTACCAAATATAATCTTAGGATTATTTACTTTTGTAGATAAATTACCAAGCCACCTCGTAGAAGCTCTAGATTAGCGGCTGGTCGTGGTCGTGTCTGTGGTCTTGGCCGAGACCGTGGTCGAGGCCGAGGTCGTAACGCAGTAGCTGAGAACGGTGCTTCGCAATCTATGAAGTTACCACCAAATCATGATGATAATCATAATGTTAATGTGGAGGAGCAAGTTGTGGATCAACCTGGAGCCTAGCTGACCGGGGCCCAACAGACTGGGGCACAACGGGCTGGTGGTGAGGATCAGCCAGCTCAGCGGACACAGGGTGATGAACTAGA
The DNA here is from genome assembly GCA_958450335.1 of Hibiscus tridactylites. Classification (NCBI taxonomy): domain Eukaryota; kingdom Viridiplantae; phylum Streptophyta; class Magnoliopsida; order Malvales; family Malvaceae; genus Hibiscus; species Hibiscus tridactylites. Next base: position 72,257,034 of record OY288270.1, on the reverse strand, counting down.
TGGTTCCGGGATAGTGAGACTGCGGGCATGGATACTGTTGCAGTGCATAGGGAGTTACTCCATTACCTACGTCAGTCTGAGGGTGTTAGGAGACCCATATCTAGTGAGTTTTTGGCTGCCAGAATGACTATGTTCGATGGGAAGACGGGTACGAATCTAGATGATGCTGAGTACTGGTTGAAGAAGCTTCAGTGGTTGTTTGTTAAGATGGATTATCCTCCCGACCGGAAGCTTAGGGTTGTTGTCTCATTGTTGCAGGGTGAGGCTTTGAATTGGTGGGAGGCTAAGGAGCATGTTATTTCAGCCAGTCAGATTTCTTGGGATCATTTTCCACAGGCTTTTCGTTATCGTTATACTGGGGCTAAGTATCTAGAAAAGTGTCGGGGTGACTTCATGAATCTAAAGCAAAATGACATGTCTGTGAATGATTATGAGATAGATTTCATGAGGTTGATTCAATATGTTCCGGGGTTAGTGACCACAGAAAAAGAGAAATGTGGTTGGTTCCTGAAAGGGCTGCGTCCATCGATTAAAACGGGTGTTTCTTTGCATATAGATAAGAAGTATAAGGAGATTACTCAACGAGCTAGGACTGCTGAGTGAAATGAGGCTGAGATGAAGCAACTTGAATCTTAGGGTACCGATCGAGCTAGGAAGCAACCGACCACATCAGTTCAGCATAGTCAGTGGGATCAATCTAGGAAGAGGGCTAGGGAAGAGTTTGATTATCAGAATTATCAAAGTGAGGGACCTGCAATATCGACATTTCTGATTGGTAGTGTTGGTGGTTCAACGGGTTCCCGCTCTTTACGTATTTGTTCTTATTGCAATAGGAAACATAATGGAGAATGTAGAAAGAAGACATGGGCATGTTTCAAATGTGGTTCCTTTGATCATTTCTTTAGCGATTGCCCAAGTCTAGATACAACTTCATTTGTGCAACGTCTGTCTCAATAATCAGTTCAGACACCTAGTAGGGACAAGGGACGTGGTATACATTTTTCTTCGGGTACAACAAGTAGAGGTAGACTTGTTCAGAGTGATCGATCAGCTAGATCGGAGGCTAGACGACCAGGCTTAGTTTATGCAACCAAAGCTCATGTGGGTTATGATGATGAGCTAGAGGACATAGCAAGTACATTTCTGATGTTTTTTTTTTACTTTTATGTTCAAGGATGAGAATTACAGGGCAAAGAATTTTAAGTTTTCTTAGGCAATTTTAGGGATCTATCGCTAAGTCTAAAACTTCCGCGGACGAAATTTCCTTTAAGAGTGGGAGAGTTGTAACACCCCAAAAATTATGCCCAAATTATAAATCCTAGATTCGAAAAATCCCTAACTTTAAAACTCTAGATTTTGGGAATTTAGGTTAAAAACCCTAAATTAATTTTAGGAATTTGAATTTGGGAACCTAATTGTTGTTAAAGGATTTAATTGAGTTAATTTAGAATTTTAGGGATCATTACATAAATCAAGTAAAGTTTGGGTGCTATTATGCAAACACCTAAATAATGAGATGGCTTATAGTGCAATTCACCCATCAAATTGATTATTTAAACCCCATTAGCCCTAAAACCTATTTCCAATTTAATTTGTCAGCCGCACGTCCCCCCCTCTCTCGACATCTTTTTTAAGCTTCTATTTCGATCAAACTTTGGTGAGTCTCTAGCATCGCACAACATTAATTTTTAAATTATTTGGATATAAGTGTTGATGTAGTTTAAATATGTGTTTTAGACGACGTCGTCTTTGAAGAAGACGAACTACTACCTCCTTCGCATGTTCGATCTAACCAAGAACATACCACAAGGACTTCACGTGTGTATTCTTTTAGATTCGTATTAGTGTTTTTAGTCGGTCGCATAGTGATAGATATTAATTAATATAGGGTTTATATTGTAGGTTCTGATTCAGCTAGATCTGAATGTGAGAGGCGTTCTTCTCGACGTTAGAGTTATTGTTGCTTGAGGTGTGTTTTCTTAATGTGCTAAATAATAATGATTTTTATCGCGTGACATTGTTTTATGTCGTATGCATATTTTTACACGTGATGTGGCATGATGAATTTTTCATGTATTTTTACTAGATTTGTGATTTAACTTAACATCATCGGATTTATCGGACTATGAAATATCGGATTTATCAGACTATGTTTTGAGACTATTACAAATACGATTTTACATCATTGTCTGCATGGGTTGGGATTGTACGATGGAAGCAATGGTTTTTACCACACATCGATTGGTGGATGTAGAGAGTGGTTCTGGGGAACCTTACTCTCCGGACGGTGTTGTAGTTGGGATTCATTGAATTGTTTTTACAAGTTAAAGCTTTTATTTTGTACATCGTTATTTTGAAATTTAAAGATTTTATCGAAATAATTGTGTTTTTGAGATTGAGATTTTTCTTACACTTTAGAGACACACTAAGCTCTCTAGCTTACTCCCCCTTAATTCTTCTTACAGATACGCAGACTCTAGGCGTTATGGTACTCGGAGGATCTCAGATTTTATCCGGTTATTTTATTATTTTGTACGAAACTATTTTAGTTTAATTAGATATCTATTTATTATTTTGGGACATAGATGTAATTTTGGACTATTTATGTTTTGGGATTATTTTTAACATTCATTTTGTAACGCCCCGGTTTTGGGCCTAGGTTTTTTGATGGTCAGGTTGGACTGGTGGGACCGGTGTTGATTTTTCAAACCGTTAAAAGGTGGCTTAGGGAAATCAAGGTTCGGGATGGGATAAAAATTCTTAAAATCATCTAAAATTATATTTAAGAGGATGGTTAAATCAATTTTACAAAACAAGTTTTCGAAAGTATACATTTTGGGCAGTGACCAAAATGTAAAGATTTAAAAGTTGGGAAATGTGTTTTTCAAGAAAAGTAAAAATCTTAGAATCTTTAGGGCGCTACTTGGTAATTAAGCTTTTTCCCTAATTTGGCATGTGTTTTAAATGTTTTATTAAGAATTAAAAAGGTTTTTAATTAATTAACTAAAGAGGTAGTTAATCGGTTAAAAGAACTTTGACGACCTTTTCATTTTTCTCTTTCACTTTAGCCAAACACTCTCCATTTTCTCTCAAATTTCCAAAATTTCTTTACTCTCAAATTCTCTTTTGATTTCCATCTTTTCCTTGGTGATTTCTCTCATTTTCCTTCAAGTTCTTTCAAGCTAAACTTGCCAAGTTAGAGGAGAAGCAAGGATTGGAGGTAAATTTTGTGCTAACCCTTTAATCTAGGTTCTTTAATGAAATCCAAAGATATTTGACTCTTTATTAATGATTTTGATTGAGGTTTTGTTGTTAGTTTGATAAACTATTGAAATCTTGATAGAAAAATGGTTTAAAATGTGATTTTCGGAGTGTGGTTGATTTGGCTAGTTTGAGATTGTTTTTAAATGGGTTTTAAAAGGTTTTTAGTGTTGAAGTGGAGTCTTAAGCATAGAGATCCCGAAATCCTTGAGATCCTTGGTTTTTGAAGTGTTTTTGGTTGGGTCTTTGGGGTGTTTAGGTGAGATCTGAGTTGCTGGAGGTATAAGGATGGTTTTAGGTTGTTTTTGGATGTTGAATGATGCTTAAAATGTGTTAGATGTCTTGGTAGATGGCTGGGCTGAGTTTGGAGATCAATCGATTGAGTTTTCGGTTGTTTCGGATGGGTGATTTGATGCTTTAGAGCAAGGCTGTGGGAATTCTTTTGAGTGCTGGCGTTTTGGATGCATTTTAATGCATTGAACCTCTGTTTTAATGTGTTGAAAATAGGGGATAGTAACCCGGAATCAAACGAAGTGATTTTGGAGGCTTTAGACGATCGATAATTGCGTCAGCAAGTGTGGTTTCGCAAGTCGGTGAGTGGAACTTGGTTTTCCAGTGTGGAAACGTTTTAGAAAAGGTTTTGGGAACTTAGTAAGAGCTTGAAACGCTTTACTAAGTTCGAAAGTAAGTAAAGTGAATTTCTCTCCCGTATTGTGCTAGTTTGAGCTTTTGGTTGCACTTGATTTTTTATTGCATTTACCTATTGTTTTAAAGCATGTTTTGAGTATATAAATTGTGTATGATGTTTCCATGTGGTTTAAGGATGCACTAGGTAGGTGGTCCTTGTATGGATGAGTTGATGCATGAGGTTTGAAGCATGGTTTAATGCTTGAGTTATGGCTTATCATGAATGCTTTGTAAAAACATCAAGGTATGCATGAGTTATGGATTATATTATCGAGTGATGTTAAATAAAGTGTTTTATAAATGAAATCGGATATAGTTAGCCGGCTATAGATTGAGTGCACTATAAACAAGTCGCCTTGGACATTGAGGGGTTGTGATTGTACCGAAAACTCCATCCAAGTAACCTAACGATTGAGGATTGTTTAAGGTTGCAACGGTTGAGGGTAGCTCCCGGGTGCGAACCTTGTGTGTGTCTCGTCTCTTATTAGTGGGTTATACATCTACCAATGAGTGGTGTTAAGGGGTTGTGATTGTATCGAATACTCTACCATGGGTGTCACAACGATGGAAGGTCGCTCTCGTGTGTGAGCCTTGAGATGTCGGTAGAGTGAATGAAGGGTGTGGGACAACCCTTGGTAATCCGTGTATCCGATATGTTTTTTGAGAATGTTGTTAATCACTTGTAAGCCAATATAATGGAATGAAACATTATGAAAATGTTGTTGATGCATGTTATGAAAAAAATGCATGTTCTACCTTAAGCTTAGCATAATGGTGTTTATGCTTGGAAGGCTTGATGATGCGTAGCAATGGTTTAATTGCTGGAAAATATGTGATACATGTTGCATGGTGTTTAGCATGCTGATTTTGATGTTAAAGTGCATGGTTTATCAAAAAAGGCATGATGGTTTTGAAAGAGTGAAAAAATGGTTTTGTGCATTGATGGTGTTTTTGTTTTGAGCACTCCTCACTAAGAATTTTGCGCTTATGCTCTCTTTGTCCATCAATGCAATCAATTTGAGCTTTGGAGGCGGCACTTGCAAGGGATCGATGAAAGACTTTGATTGAAGGTATGTTTGGTTATGAACTAGGGTAATAAAGGTAATGGGGGTGTCCAATGCTATGAATGATGGTTGATTTGGTATTCTCAGGTTTAGTACAAGTTTGATATGCATATTTAAGTATGTAAATGGCCTTTGAGTGTTGGTTTATATTTGGATTGGGGAATTGATCTTTTGATGCTTGATTTTCTGTAGGAAGCATGCCTCTAGAATTCTTTGATGATAAATGTCATGTCATGATGTGGTTGTTGCCATGTATTCTTGAGAATTGATGTTTACATGAGTTGTATGCATATTAGAGGTAAGTGGGTGTGCTTAGGAATGGATTGAAAAGTTTAAAACAGCCAAATTTGACATTACATGCCTGATGGTATCGATACCCTCGTAAGGGTATCCATACAGTCTGTGTATTTTTTGAGAGCTGTACCGATACTCGGGGGCGTATCGATACCTATTTTTTCCACTGGTTTTGGGTGTATCGATACGGGCCTCAAGTGTATCGATACGGTCTTTGAATTTTGAGGTTGATGGGCTGCTCGTCGTGGGAGTATCGATACCCTCTCTAAGGGTATCTATACGCTGGTGTATTGATACCATCTCTAAGAGTATAGATACGGTTGGGTATTGATACCCTCTCTAAGGGTATCGATACGATTAGGTATTGATACCCTCTCTAAGGGTATTGATACGGTGGGGTATTGATACCCTCCCTAAGGGTATCGATACGGTGTTAGTTAATTTGGTTGTTTGACATCTTAAAATGTTCTGAATCTTTACGTTTTAGTCCATGTTTCTTATGGATGCAATTTAAGGTGATTTAATGGTTAATTTGAGTTGAGCTTTGGCAGAGATGCATGTAATGATCTTATTTAAATAACCTTAAATGAGTATCCAACTTTAATTAAAACTCAAACTCTCTTTTTCTTTCAAACCCTAGCCAAAAACCTCTATATAAACTCCTAAAATCTCTTGATTTTTCACATCAAAACCTAAAATCTTTTGAGGGTTTTTAATCTACACATCAAGGCAGAGGTTTTGCAAGCAATTTGGTGGTTTAATCATCCTTCATTCATCCAATTTCCCATAAGGTATAAACCCTTTTCTTTTCTTTTTTTAATTTTTGTTTGATTTTCTTCAATGTTTTTATTCAATTTTTGTATAAAATATATACTTATAGTATGGGTTTTGAAATTTTTGCAAAAATTCTTTAAAATTCAAAAATTTTTTGTTCGAATATAAAATTTATATTATATATTTTTCTTTACTATTTTTCAAAATTCTTTTTACCAAATATTCGTTTTATATTTATATATGTTTTTAAATTGTATTTTATAGATTTTTATCAACACCTTGACTATTGGATTAAATTTGGTCGATTTACGCATACATGTGTTTTGTATCTTGATTTGTTTTCAGATTTCGAATATGGGTTCTAGGAAGAGAGTACGAATTGATAAGGCTGGGGGAAGTACAAACAATGATGATGAATCCCCTCGTCCCAACCTCACTCTACTCTATCAAAAGAGTACTCGAAACAATGATGCCCTACCAACTTCAAACTCTTTCAAGATCATGCAATCTGATGTAAGCGCGTTACTTCTATACCCTTTTTGGATTCTGAACGTTTTCAATTTCGTTATCTCCCTTTATTGAAACGTTGGTGTTTCTTACCCTTTTTAAGCTTACCCGGTACTTTGTACCGTAACATGGTTCTTCTTTTTTATGTCAATGCTCGATGTGTTTCCAATGTCGATCGTTCTCAAGTGATTGCCATTGAATCCTACCTCATGGGGAAGAAGTTTTGGATTGATCCTCAAACTTTGGTCAATGTTTTTGGGTTTGAAGATGAGGGTATTTCAGATGAAAACTATTTGGGACATAATCTTGGTGGCTCCATTGCGGTCCTTGATGCTCATGATCGCATCTTTCATCTCATGGTCTCTTGGTGGTTTCGTCTATCCGGAGGAAAGTTCTCCCACATTCGTCAAGTCGACGATTTTTGGCTTCGTTGTTTTCGTGAGGAACGTCGACCAAATCTTTTCCGAATCATGTTTGCCAAGATGGTGTATCTTGTCCAAAATCGTAACTCGTATATTGTCACTTTCTTCACCTATAGAACCGCTTTGAGTTATTTGTTCTCAAAATTGGGGATCGATTGCTCTTTTGATTTTCCAGAATCTCTCAAGGATCCCATTGATGAACGCACTCTTATCCGTTGTAAGTTTCACTTTATTGATGGAGATTGGGTTCGTGTTGAGAATCCTCCTCAAGTTGCGCCCCCCGAACCTCAACCTCAAGTTGCTCCACCTAACAATGAAGCTCTCATGACTTTTCTCACCAAGTAATTCAATGGCTTGCAGACCAACACGAACTCCGGTTTTGCCGCTATTGACACTCGTTTCACTTCCTTAGAAGAACGTGTTCAAAATGTTAAGAATCGACTTACTTCGGTTGAAACTCAAAAAGCATCGATGAACATGTCTTTTACCGACTTTTATGGCGAGTGGAGGCAATTTAGAAGGAGCACCGCTAATGATGAAGATGACGATGAGTCTTAGTTCTTTGCATCTCATTGCATATCATCTAGTTTAGGATTTCTCTTTTTATGCACTTGTCTATATTTTGTTTTAGGACCTATGCTTTGATATCATGTTTTTAGGTATTAAGTTTGGATATTAAGTTTGAATATTTTGGAACTTTTGCTTTGGTTTATTATGCCTAATCATATTATGTTGCTTTAATTATGCTTTAATTATGCTTTGTCTTGTGCTATAATGCTTTCTCTCATGATTATATTCCTTCATTGATTTTGATCTAACAAAAATGGGAGAAAGGTTAAGCTAAAATTTTCATAATCTTTTTCAAAACCTAGCTTCAATTTAGGGAGAGTTTACTTAAAAATTTACTTTGGTTTTGTTCTATCAAAAAGGGGGAGATTGTAAAACCAATGTTTGATTTTGATATAACAAATCATATAAGGGCCAAATTGCAAAGTAAATAAATTTTTAAGTACTCAAAAGACTCACATTTGACAAGTAAATTTTAGACTTAAAATGTTTTGAAGTTAAAACTTAAACCCCATAAAAAAATTTCTAAGTATTTCAAAGCCAAAATACTCAAAATCGCTCAGGCGTTTCGAAACACCCCCAAGGTGTTTTGATACGGTTCAATCTTAGGAACTTACTAGAAACGTCCGTTTCGATACAGAATCACCTATTTCGAGACTAGGGTTTTGAAACGGGCCCGTTTCGATACAACCTTCATCTAGGCTTTTATTTTTTAAGTGTTGTTTCGAAACGACTCACAACCGTTTCGATACAGGGGTTAAGTGTTTTTAAAATTGAGCATTAAATGAACTAGCCGTTACTTGTCAAAACGAAATTTTTGAAAAATGGTTACTTGTTTCGATACACCCATTTGGTGTTTCGAAACAACATTTTACAGTTTCAAATCGTTTCGGTATGACCCCCATTTTACACATAATGACTCTCTCTTTTTTTAGGTTGTTTCGATACAGGGTCACGTGTTCCAATACGGGTAGTTGCAGAACTGCATTTATGGAGAGAAAAGAGAGCCCCAACAGCTCTATTGAGATCTCAACCACCCAAACGGCTAGAAATCAATGACAATGTATAAAAGCAAGCCTCAAAAGCACCAAGAACAACTATTGAACCAAAAAGCAACATCTAAGCAATCAAATCCAATCCCTAGAGCATAAGTGTTAAATTCTTGTACCAACTTATTTGGAGTTTTTCATTGGAAATCTTTTTAGAGTTTGGGGAGTGTTTATTTGTAATTGGGTAAATAATTAGCCTTTGAGAGGTATCTTTAAAGTTTTCCTATCTTTCTCTTGTAAAGATTGTTCTTGGGTCAATCTTTGGGTAGAAAGATTGACTGGTTTGTAAGGTTTCCTCCTAAGCCGAGAAAAGGGGACGAATTCAAGTTAGTGAATTGTTGAAATCCTCAGTAGGGTGTTGAGGTAGTGGATGTAGAGTTGTTCGAAGCTTGAACCACTCTAAATCGTGTTGTCTTCATTTTTAAATTTTCTACTTGCACCCTTCAATTTTTATTCTGCCAATTCACCCCCTCTTGGTGTTTAGCCATTGTTTGATCAACGCAACAGTTTTGAAGCCTTTACCAGAGGATTCGAAACCTTAAGAAGAAAATTGTAAAATATAGTCGATACATGGCCAATGTTTCGAAACATGTATAAAGGTTTTGAAACCTTTGCTAAGGTTTCAAAAACAAAGGTATTCTGCCTGAAAAGTTTCGAAACCTTAAAGGAAGGTTTCGAAACTTTCATTAAAAACACAAGTTTTTGGCTAATTGTTTACTTTCAAAAGTATATTCGATATAGATATAAAATCAAGTATTTTATAAAACATTTTGACAAGTTTGAATCAATTTTTTGACAAATTTATTCAAGAATTTTACTTTACAAAATTTTACAAGTTAGTCATTGAAAATTAAATTTAAGTTGTATCAAAATCAAAATAAGTCTAACAAATGGTTAAGGAAATCAACAATATCCAATTGAGTTTGACCAAAAACGTCATAATTATTTTCGCCATTTTCGTAAACAAAATTTATTTATATTTTATTTCCTTTATCATTCATGATTGTGGATAGAGGTCCATAATGCTTCGGCGTTTGACAAGTACGAGATCAGTGGTTTGTACCACCGCATTGATAACATAACAATTTTAATATGATCTCTAGCAATCTTGTCATCCTTATAATCTCACTTCTAGTGGGTATAAGTATTCTTAAAATGACCATAATGTCTATGTCCATAGCCTTGACCATGACCACAACTACTAATGTGACATTTATTTTTTCTATTTTAAAATCTCACATTCACTTCAAGGAATGGAGTGGAGCCAATGAGCCTATAAAACATTTTTACGATATTGTGTCTGAGGACAACATTATTTGCGTGAAAAATGGAGTATATCTTTTCTAACATATCCTTAACATTAATATTTTGACCATATAACTTCAATTGTGAAGTAATTCGAAACATAGTAGAATTATACTGGCTTACTTATTTAAAATCTTGCAATCTCAGATGCAACCAACAATGTTGAGCTTTAGGTAGAATAATAGTTTTCTGATGGTCATATCGTTCATTTAGATTATACCAAGGAATAAGTGGATCTTTCGCCGTTAAATATTCAGATTTCAACTCCTCATGGTGGTGACGGCGAAGAAGTATAATGGCTCTGGCCTTATTTTGAGCAGATTATTCTAAAGATTTAATCTTCGTACGTTGCATTGTTAAACCAATTTATAAGGTCCTTTTGAAACTTTCTTTGAGACCAATAACCTCGTAGAACGGGATGTCCAGCCAATATATTTGAATTAAATCAACAGGACATAGAACATAAATCACTATAATTTATAACAGTCTTCTTGTAGATCATTAATCATCTGAATTTATTGCACTTTAAATTCGTAATTCAAAGAATAAAAATAAAGTTTACTGATATTGATTTTCCCTTCGAGGATAATAGAGACATAGCAAATGATCATCAACTTCTCATAATCTCTTTATGTCAATGTTGCTTTTCAAACCATTTAAACCATGTGAAACTAAAAAAATTGTTAAACACACAAATTATCATTAAGTAATAAATATCCACAAACTAACGAATAAATATTTTTTTATCTCAAAACTAACTTTATTTTGGTATAAAATAAATATAAATAATAGAGGACATACCAAATGTGCCAACGACACAAACATGTGTGGTGAAAGATAGCGCAATGACACACACGTTAATGCTTGCATACTTGCTATTTGTTTCAGCTAAATATTTATGGACAATGGCACACATATTTATCACAGAAGATAAGACAATATTTGATATTAGATGAAGGAATATAGGTTTTAGGGTTGTCTTCATATTAAAAAGAATTATGTAAAAAATCGTGTTGATAACGTGTTGTGAACAAAAATAAGATGAGAGATAAAGAGAGAGACTTGTACTATATTCTCAAAGTAGGATTGTGTATAGGGGTGATAACGAGCCTGACTGGCTCGCGAGCTACTCGGGCTCGACTCGGCCAAAGCTCGGCTCGAGTGATCTTGACTCGGGCTCGGGATCGGCTCGAAATTTTAACGAGCCGAGCCAAGCTTACCCAGGCTCGGCTCGTAAAGCTCGTGAACAAGCTCGGAAATATATATATATATATATATATATATATATATATATATATATATATATATATATATATATATATAATGTGTTTAGTAAAAGAATATAAATAAATTAAATTAGGAAAAATTTTACTAAAATCAATTAATTAAAATAAATTAGACACATTTAAAAAATAATAAATTAAACATTATCCACTAAAACGAATTTATAATAAAATTATAAATAAAGTAAAAATAAATAAATAATAAAAATGAAACGCACTTTTACCTTAAAATGGAAAAACCCACGTGCTTGCAGTTTGCAGCCTTGCACGAATACTGTATACACAGCATTGAAATTCCAAAACCCTAGCCATCCAATTTTCCCCCTTTTTTACTTTTCCTAAAAAAAATTCACGGCAATCTTGTATCTTCCACCGGTGGCCGAACATCAACCAACAGCGGCGGCCGAACATCAACCAACAGCGGCAGCTTCAGTAGCTCGCCAGTCCATCACCAGGTTCGTTGGTTTTTCTTTTCTTTTTTCGCTTTTATGCTTCGTTTCTACTCTCTGTTTTTTTTTACGGCACCGTTGATGAAAGTAGTCGTGGATGGCATGTTAGTTTAAAAATAATCAGTTAGTTAACTCATGGTTGGATATTAAAATCGGTTATATTCCAGAGTGTTAACTTTAGAGATTAATATAATATTGATAGATATGTGGAGGGCTTAATGAATCGGCTTCCGATGATTGGTTTTGAGGTGAAATTAGAGGTATTGTTATAGGGACATGGGATTTTCAACATGTTGAGGGTTGGGGTATCAAATTCACTTGACCTGATCGCAGACAATAGTCATTGGATAATGATTTAGGATTCCCATATTAGTGTGAAATGGCCATTCGGATGTATCACGAGAATGTATGATTATAATAGTAATTGTTTGGTAAATAAGCTAGTTAAACAACGAAATGATAACCTTAAATAATCTCTACCTATAAATATTTGTCACTTGTCTCAAGATTATGTACAACCTGAAATAACTCAATATTATTTACTTTACCATATAATTCACTATTATGCTCTCTCTTTTTTTGAAATTCCGTTTATTAAATGATTATTTTATTTTAGTATGAATTATTGAAAATTCACAACGGGCTTTAAACATATTGGTATAACAGTGTACTCCATTGGAAAGATGCACCATTGTGGGAAAATGAATACTCGAATAGTGTTGTTTCAATGCTACTTAATTTCGTATAATCTTTTGAGGTGGCTAAAGTGTAAAAGAAAGGAATTTATGCTCGTATCTTATTTAAGGCCACAGATGTCTGAGTTGAACCCTCTAATCCCTTCGATTTTGATGTTCATAGTCATTTGTTCTTTTGGTGATTGAAAAGTTGGACATATATTTTATCTTTTGATGGTCATAGTCATTTGTTCATAGTTTAGGCGTAATTTCCAGGTTAACGTACTTGCTTTTATTATGATGAAATTGTTTTATTGTTGCAGTATGCGAACGAATAATTCTTCTAACATCAGATCATAAAGCAATATTTGATTTTATATAATTAATCTTTATTTTTTATTTGTAATTTAGGAATGTCTACTGTTAGATTGGGTATATCAGATGGCCATTCAACTTCTATTGGAGAGGAATCCGGAGCAAATTTGAATGATACAAATGAAATGGATGAAGAAATCGGTCTAGAAAATGAAGAAGTGCATGTTCCCCAAGCTAATGCCACCAATAATGATAGTGAGGTTCGTAATATTGAAGATGAATCAGAATCATATCCTTTTAAGAGAGCAAAAAGGTCCGTTGTTTGGAAGGATTTTAAGGAACCTCAACGTGTAGGAAACTCTATAGTTTGAAAAGTTCCTTGCTTGTATTGTAAGACTCTTCTATCTGTTTCTAGAGGTGGTCCTACAAGTCATTTAAAGCGTCATTTGGATAAATGTACACAAAGAAAAGTGCACATACGACAACAAAAGTTGATCAACTTTGTACCTTCTGATTCAACTACGGGTTCTCCAAGTTCTGAATTTGTTAGTGCACTGCATGATGGTAAGTTTGATCCATTAAAAATGAAAGAAGGTATTGCACATTGGATTGTTATGCACGAGCATGCTTTTTTCTATTGTTGAAGAAGAAGGCTTTAACATAATGTTGAAGATGGCAATACCACAATGGAAAAGTGTGTCACGCCATACTATAAGAAATGATTCCTTCAATAGGTTGAGAAGAACAAGTTGAAGGAAAAATTGAAGAATGTGGACAGAATTTCTTTGACCACCGACTTATGGCGTTCTAAGCCTCAAAAGATAGAATACATGGTTCTTACGGCTTATTTTGTTGACCATGACTGGAAGCTTCAAAAGCGAGAGCTGAATTTTGTACACATACCTCTGTCTCGAAAAGACAAAGATATAGCCAATTGCATTTTCAAATGCTTAAAGGAGTGGGACATCGAGAACAAAGTAAGTTACTTTAATATATTACGCATATTGACTTATTATCAAATTTGCATTAATCAATATTGTATTTTTTGTAGGTGTAACCCCCTTAACCCGGTCTAGACGGTTGACCCGAATCAAGAAGATTACACGGGGAAAACCAAAGTCAACCCGAAAGTCAACCTTGATTAACGACCCTTTTTTATTACTTTTAAACTTGTCTAGATGCACGTTAACCCTAGATATGTTCACAAGATCATCATACTCAAAGTTCATAACAATCAGAGAATGACCAGGGCCTCAATTGCACAAATTACAACTTTAGGGACCCAATTGTAAATTCTGAAAATTATAAGGTCTTAACCCATTTTAGAGTTACCAACTTGAAATTAATCATCTTTCATGCTTTTCTGTCAAATTTCAGCTCAAAAGGACTTCTCAAACTCACTCAATTGCAATAACAAGATTCAGGACCAAAACGCAAACATTTCAAAACATACAACCATCAAATTCAGAGCCCAACGGTCGAGTGTTCCGAAACAGGGAGGACCTGTTCCGAAACGCGGGACCGTTCCGAAACGGGTTCCGAAACAAGGCTTGGCAGTGGCATTTCCGTTCCGGAACGGTTCCTCCCGTTTCGGTACGCCTAGGCCATTTCAGGCCCCTATTCCGAAACGGTAGCACCCGTTCCGATACGGCCTGCCCAGGTTTGCTGATTTTTGATGTTTAAACACACAATTGACCTATCGAACATGCTCCAAATGCCACCAAATTTTACCAGCAAGTCATTCAACACTCAAGGAACATAAATGCATCAACCAAACATCAACATGGCATCAATTATGAAAATCCCCAATTCTATAGGCATGCATCCTACTTAGAAAACCATTCAAGCATCAACATTCCAAAACCACCTCACAAAGGCCAATTACAAGTACCGACATTATTAACATCATAAATCCAACTTAGGGAGTCCAAAACATATCCCAAAACATCAACATAGGTCCCCCATTGCCAAATACCCAAAAGCTAATAGTTTTAGGAAAATGTTCACCATACATGAGCTTAATCTCCACTTGGATTCTTGGCTTCCTTGCTGCCCCAAAATGCACTTCAATGCTCTGCATTATTGGTTTAAGAAAAGAGAGAGAGCGTAAGCAAAAGCTTAGTGAGGAATGCTCAATTTAAACCACTCAATAATGCATTCATAAAACATAATTATAAACCTTAACTCAAGGCAACATTTAATCATGCACATAAGCATTTAAAACAAGCATATCATGCTTCAAGTTTATAACATGTCATATTGGCCACAAGTGATACAATCAACATAAGATCCACACATGGACTTTTAAACACCATTGTGATCTTACAATTTCCAAGGACCACACATGGACTTTTAAACACCATTGTGTCCTTAACAAGAATCATCCATGGACTTTTAAACACCATGACAAGGACCACACAAGGACTTTTAAACACATTTGTGTCCTTAACAAGAATCACTCAAGGACTTTTAAACACCTTGGTGTTCTTAAATAACAAGGCTTACACAAGGAATTTTAACCACCTTTGTAACCTTAACCAAGAACCAACCATGGACTTTTAACCACCATGTTGTTCTTAAAATACACAAGCCTCACACAAGGAATTTTAACCACCTTGGTGATCTTAACCAAGAACCAACCATGGACTTTTAACCACCATGTTGTTCTTAAATAAACAAGGCTCACACAAGGACTTTTAACCACCTTTGTGACCTTAACCATCACTTGCCAATATGCATCATTAACAACAATATTCCACTGTTTTAAAGCATGTAACAAAGCCATAAACATCATGCATCTTTAAGCTTCAAACCACATTTAAACAATGTTCAAAAACAAGGATGTCTTACCTTGAGCATCCTTCAACACATGGCTTATAATCTCAGCAAATAAACATGCTAATATGCTTTCAAAACAGGATTTAAAACATGCAAACAAACCACATTGCATACAACCAATCCATGGTTCATCATCAAGAGAGTTTTTCCGAAAACTTACTCTTGAGCTTAGCTAAGTTGCTTAGACTTAAACTAAGCTCCCAAACCTTTAAAACATTGGTTTCAAAGCTGAAAACCAAAATCCACTCACCGATTCCATTTCGCCACTTGCCGAAACACCAATCAAGCTTCCGGATCACCACCACTAGGATCCAAAGATGACTCCCATGTTTTAAACACATCAAAGCAGAGGATTAATGCATCATCATGCATTAATAGCTTCAATGAAAGCACCTAAACTCGCTGCTCTCATCCACACTCCATTTTCGGCTACCAAACACAACCGAAAATGCATCCAAACAACTCCACAACACTACCCAGCCATGATCCATCAAATCTAATCATTTATAAACCTCAATTAACATCCAAAAAGGATCTAACCACGTCCTTATACCTCCAGCTATAACAGATCATCAAGATCACTCCAAAATCAACCAAAAACTCAAGCAAAACTTAGGAAATTTAACCTATCCGGGATTGCATTAATTAAACCTCAACTTCTCATCAATTATACATTCATTTAACATCAAAAAGACACCTCAAATCACTGCTCAAACAGATCATACGAATTTTACCAAAAATCAACCAAATCTTGCATTTTAAAGCCAAGATCAAGAGTTCAATTGTAAAATCTTTAATAAAACATAAATCAAGGATTGAGAACTTGGGAATTTCAGTAAAGAACTGAGAATTTAGAGGAGAAGGACGTTCATACCTCTAAACTTGAGTTTCTCCCTTTTTGGAACCAAAATTCTTGAAGATCCAAATAGCAAATGCAAAGGTTTTGTTGAAGAGATGATTGGAGATCAAAAGAGGATTGAAATGTGTTATTTAGATGAGAAAATCAGAGGGAAAAGCTCTGGAGAAATGTGTTTGGTTTGAGAGAAAAGATGAGAGAAAAATGAAATTGGAATTTAGGAAAAGTTAGTTGGAAACTTAGGAAAATATCTTCCCTCCCTTTTCTTTTATTTTAAAACCATTAATTAATCATTTAATATTTAGGAAAAATCTGGAGAAACTCCCATTGGGTAAATAGCTCCTTAAAGATTCAAAGTTTCAATCCTTTTTAAAACAGTCACACAGTTTTCGAAAATTACATTTTGGTCACTAACCAAAATGTCACACTTCCAAACCTCATTTTGTAAAATTGATTCCACCATTCTCTTATATATAATAAAAGAGGATTTTAAGACATTTTTCCATATTTTTAATGCAACCCGAACTAGGCTTTCCTAAATTCACCTTTTTATATCCGAACCGCACCCCGACCGGTCCGGTCCAACCCAAAACTTCTAAGCCCAAAATTGGGGCGTTACAGTAGGTGTTCACAGTTTCTGTGGATAATGCCTCTGCAAATGATTCTTGCATACAAATCATGAAAGAGACTTTTTCACTGACCAAGAGGTTGATTTGTGGTGGCAAGTTATTTTATGTTCGTTGTTGTGCCCACATTTTAAACATTATGGTTCAGTACGGTCTCAAACAAGTCAAAAACATCATCAAGAATGTTCATGATACAGTTGATTATCTAAATGGAAGTGAACAACGACTGCAAAAGTTTATCGAACTTGCTCAACAATATAACTTGAAAGAGAGGAGATTGGTTTTGGAATGCAAGACTCGGTAGAATTCTACTTATGAGATGCTTGCTTGCGCAATCAAGTTCAAAGAGGTATTTGCTAGACTTGCTTTTGAAGATAGAGAATATGATTATTGTCCTAGTTTAGAGGATTGGGGTAAAATTAAAAAATTACTTGAAATCTTGAATGTGTTCTATGATACTACAAATGTTATTTCAGGATCTGAGTATCCCACTTTCAATTTATTTCTTAGTGAGATTTATAGAATTAAATTGTTGTTGGATACTAGTTCCGAGTCTTCCGATAATTTTGTTAAAGGCATGGTCACAAACATGAAAGAAATGTTTGATAAATATTAAGGTGAATGCAATCTACTCATGGCTATAAGTGCAGTATTGGATCCTCGATTAAAAATGAAGGTTATTGAGATTACATTTCTAAAAATGTTTCCTTCTGATGTGGTTAGGGAGAATATTCATAAAGTTAGAGAAATTTTGTATGAGCTTTATGATGAGTATGTGAATTTGTATTCTCCTCCTCTAATGGAGCAAGTGGGTGAATGTGAAACTAGTGCAAATGTTTGTGGTGGAAGAACTGGAAGTACTCCAGGATTATTGGAGATTTTGCAAGCTGTGAGAAGTGAGGAATTGACTAGGAATAAACAATCTGAAGTTGATTTATATCTTGAGGAAGGGTGTTATATCCCTCAAGAGACTAAGTTTGATGCTCTGTTGGGTGAAAGGAAAAAGCTGGAAGATTTCGTATTTTGTCACGATTGGCTATGGATGTCTTGGGTGTTCTCATTACTACTGTGGCTTCAGAGACCACATTTAGTGCTGGAAGCCGTGTAATTGATCCTTATAGATCATCATTAAGTCCTGAAACTGTGTAAATGTTAATTTGTACAAGAGATTGGTGTCGATCTCTCCATGGATTAAAGAAAAAGAATAAAGTAATGATTAGTTATGAATATGTACACTTCTCTTTTTATTATCAATTTTTAAAATTTATTTTAGCTAATGACTATGATTTCTTTTTGCAGAAAATTGATGAAGATCAACCGAAGGAAATTATTTTGTCCGCTCTTTAGGTTTGTTAATAAAACTTTATGATGATTCGTAATTTATTTTTGGATAATAATAAGTTGGATTGTTTAATGACTTCTTAATAACTATGGTTAAAAAAATAGGAGAGAGCAAAGAATGGAGTGCTTGGAGCTTTGGACTAGGATAATAGAAGGCAAAATCAACCAATGGATTGTTGTTGGAGTTTGTTTTGTTTTGTGAAGACTAATGGATGGTCGTGGTTTTATTTTCCTTAGTCGGTTGTTGTTTGCTCTTATATTTTCTTTGGCTTTGTGTTTGTATTGTAACTTTGTAAGAATATTTTTTTTATTTGGATTAATTTACTTTTTGGGCATTCTTTTCCCTTTCTCGACACTGAATTTTATTTTAGTGTTGGTTATGAAGGGGTTTTTAACGAGGTCTCATCTTTTATAAAAAAAATTATAGCAAATTTATATATTTTGAGCCGAGCCTGACGAGCTTGAGCCCGAGCCTAAGAATACAGTTTCCGAGCCGAGCCAAGCCTGGTCAAGCTCGGGCTCGGCTCGTTAGCACCCCTAATTGTGTACAATACTTTCTCTAAACTCTATATTTATAGACATAAAATAAAAACATTAATTCTAATAGGTCCTAATAATAAATTACATTAAAGTCTTATTTAATATATAAATATCCACTATAAATAAAAATATACATAACAATATTTTGATTTATAATCATATACAATAAAGGAGAAGAAAAGTAGTTTATATATGATTAAAAAATAGAGCATCGAATAAGATAGAGACCACGTGTCATGATCTCGGGTCCTAATAGAGAGGATAAATACGACTCCTTTTGGGTCCCTCCGATTCTCAAGAAGGTGGGGCTGCTTTAGGGTTTGTTCTTTTTTCCCTCTTTTCATTTTCTTTTTAATTACACAATTTGTATGTCCATGTCCCACTCTTTTTCGTTGATAGGTTAAAAATCTTTGTCCATGGAGTGTAATCGGAGTCACACCATCGAAGAAATCGACGAGAGCATCAACAACAACACCGCCGTCATCATCAATGAACACCACCGCCACCACCAAAGCACTCCAACTTTCTCCGTCCTGGACCCCGGCAACCACCCCATGAAAGAGGAGGAATCAATGGAGACGGAGTTCAACCGGACCCTTCTTCCAGTCCCCCGACCTCCCAAACGCCCATCCAGGGACCGTCACACCAAAGTCGAAGGCCGTGGCCGTAGGATCCGCATTCCCGCCACCTGCGCCGCCAGGATTTTTCAGCTCACCAGGGAACTGGGTCACAAGTCCGACGGTGAAACCATTCGGTGGCTATTAGAACATGCGGAAGCAGCTATTATCGAAGCTACGGGCACCGGCACGGTCCCTGCCATCGCTGTTTCAGTCAATGGGACTCTCAAGATACCCACTTCTTCATCGGGGAAACAACAAGAAGACGGCGGCGAGTTGCCCAAAAAACGTAGGAAAAGACCGGCAAACAGTGAGTTCATCGATGCTAACGAGTATCAAAGTTCGATTCCATCAGGATTAGCACCTATTGCACCAATGAATTACAACACTAGTTTCAATTTGAACCCACAGGGGTTGGTTCCTGTATGGCCAATCCCAGTCGCTGCTGGTTCGAACCAGGCACAGTTGTGGGCGGTTCCAGCGACCGCAACACCATTTTTCAACATCGCGGGTCGGCCCATATCTAGTTTCGTGTCTGCTATGCAACCGGAGGCGCAGGATTCGGGCGTGGGGTCGATGGGTTCAAGTGTTGTGCCAAGTTCTACTAGTTCAGGTGCTACAGGTAGTGTTGGGGTTAGCAGTGGCGATAACAATAGTTCGAATCATAGTACTACACAGATGCTTAGAGAATTTTCTTTGGAGATTCTTGATAAGAGAGAGCTTCAGTTATTGGGTCGTCCTGCAAATCAACAAACGCCTTGTACTCAAACAACAGCTTCATAAGTTTGTTCCTAAGTTGTAGTCAAACAACATGTTAAGTTTCTTGATTTTGATGATACACAGCTTCAGTTGTTTAGGATTTTGAGGGTTTTTTTTGGGTTCTCCAAGTGAAAACAACAGGGTTTCCATTAATCAAAGGGGGTCATTTTGTTTGCTTCGTTGTATTTCCTTTTTGCTTGTCCTTGGAAAAGGTTTTTTTTTTTTTGAGAAAAACGTGCAACGTCACGTGAGGAAGACACATGCACCTAGGGATACAGACCCCACCGAACCAAAAGTCTCTAGCCCCGAACTTTATGGGATTGGGGTTCGGTCCCCTATCCAAACCTAACTCACAACATGTGTTGGTTTGGTTTTGTTTTGTTTTGCTCCATTACACGTGTGTCGGTTTTAATTGATCATTTTGTCACCTATATAACTGGTTTAAGGAATGTCTGTGTAATGTAAACACGTACTACTAATATTCTTGCATTTAAGTTTTGATAAAAACTGTCGCATACAAGTACTAAGAATCGTATCTCCGTACATATGTTGATAAAAATATAGAAAAGGGCTCGGGTTTTACAACAATGACTGTTTTCTGATCTTACTCGTACAAGTATCTTCTAAATGAATGTTTCAGACTTGGCTTCTGCATCATTTGATGTCGTATTCGTATAAAGTGGAAGCAATACAATCTTCACAATGCAAAGTCCAACATAGAAACAGGACTCACTAATCAGACAGTTCCTAGCTTCTCTAACAAGACGGCGACCATGGTCGGATAAAAATCTGACGTCAACAAAGCTTTTAAAGTGCGGTTGATGCTAAAAATCCTTGGCAGATAGAACAAATACATACCTATAATAGATGGTTATAGTATGTTGCTAATATACGATGAATGATTTACGGATGGCGTCCGCTATCCTCGTTGTGTTGTGAGTTATCATAAAAGCCTGGCATTCAGCCTGAACAGGATGAACTACAATCAGACAGCATGAAATTATAGATTACATGAAAAAAGGAACATAAATACCCAGTGGCTGCAATAACTAAAAGGGCATATGATACCCATATTATACATCTTACATGTATCAGCTTTTTATAGAGGAACACTTACCAAATCTTCTCAATTCAAAAAACTATAGCTCCTCGTCAAGCAAAAACCACATCGGATCGGAAAACATACTTGATACCCTTGGAGACGTTTCGAGCTTCATGCAGCATACATTTGTCACCGTGAATGTGTAGGAGAGCCATTCCCTCAGCAGGAGCAACCTGCAGAGTTACTATAATATTTATAAAGGATATTCAAAGTAAACCATACAATACGAATTTGGAAAAGTTAAAACACAATGAAAGAGGAAAACTGTTGTTTGGGGGAGAGGAGCAACTAAAACAATTTGAAAACGACACAAATTGAAAAGAGATTTGCCTCTGCTACAACACTATTCCTTGAACCATAGAAGACGGTCTCCCCTCCAACTAGAGGCTCTGAAGCAGGATCCTTTGGGTTGCTTGAATCACTTTTGCCTTTGGTTTTGGGAGAGCCACTTAAATATATTAACAGAGTATAAACGGTGCGCTTTCCCTCTCCAAGATCAACACTTTCGTCAATATGCCGTCCAAAGTGCTGACCAACCTTGTACCTGGAAGTATAATATACATTGCATGGTAAGTACTAAAAACCTAACAGTCATGTAGACTAGAGAAGCATATTGAACAGTATGATTGGGAAACTGTCAGTATACATCATAACATTTTGTAATCCAATCCAGGTATTACTTAATTCATAGTTACATATGTGGCTTCCTTGTCGACTAGGCAATAGGTATAGCAGAATTATTCTTTAATATTCAAGAAAGCATTGCAAAGCTAAGGAAATCTAGTATCAACCAGGAACAGATTATGTAATTTATTCAAGGGAAGAAATTAGATATACCTGTAAAACCTAATATTTGGATTTAAGCCAACAGCAACTCTCCCCCTAATTTTAATATCAGAGAATAATTTGCTGAGTCCAGACTGCCATACCATATCCGCAAGAGCTGGATCATTAACAGATATTCTATCATTGTCTCGATAGGCTTCGCCTTTTGCAGGACCAAGACTTCCTTGGTGCTCAAAACCAGCCGACTCTGCAGCTTTAATAAATGCCTTTGATTCTGCAGGCGTGAAGAAATTCTGCACCTGCATATGTTGAAAACAATAGAATCATTATTAAGATTCAGGGATTTTGAAATCATATTCCACCATGAAAGCAATCTCCCACCATTACTTATATGAGCCAGAATTCGAGAGCAAAGCCTTATAGCGCACATACAAAGTATAGTGTGATTTCTACATACTATACTGAAAAGTTAAAGTCTTCAGCCTTGTAATTGGATATGTCAAAGTAAGATCCTATTTAATTTAAAGCAATTGCCGCACAAAGGAATTCCAAAATAAAGATGCAAACATGGCTAAGAACCAAATCCATCTTAAATTTCACCTACAATCGATCTCAATTTTGTAATTTTTGTTCTTAAAATAATATAATAATAAGCTTTTCGTTATTCATTAGACCAATGAACAAGCAGCTAAAACATCAAACTCGGAGTTCAGTTCTATTTACTTTTTCAAACTGAGTTCAACCCATATAATAATAACCCAGATGTGAGTTAAAACAATTGAAATTTTGAACCTTTTAACAGATGATTGGACTACGAGTTGAACCACAACTGCAATCGTTAAATTTCTTTTAATTGACATTACCCAGTAATTCCTTTGATAAAAGGCATCTAAACTACGTATCAAAGCATAATCTCGGGATTTCTTTAAGGAAAAAGGGGGGATTGGGATTAAACTGGGAAATTTTATTATATTTAAGAAAAAGGGGTAAAATTGAAGAGAAGCGTACGGTGAAGAGATCGTGTTCTTTGAGACGTGTAACGTGGAGATTCAATTTGGGTTGAAGAAGAGGCCATTTTGGCTTCGTTGGTGCTTTCTTGTTGTCGGCTGCTCTTCTCTTGGTTGTTGCCTCTGCCATTCAACTCCAAACTGCGTATGGAATCAGGAGGAAGACAATGTTTTGGTTGTTGGAATAGAATCGATTAGTTTATAGGTTAGGACTTAGGAGCCCATTACCAATTTATGATGCACATTGTGGTATTTTGGGCTTAACTGATACATGTTTCCTTCGCCGTGTATTTTCACTTTGTTAAAATCATCAAAAATTTAGTAACTATATTCTTTAAATAATGATTTGTTGACAAAATATTTGACATCCAAATATCTCACTTTTTTTTACTCTCACATTTTTTTCCAGTAGTGGTTATTTTCTTCTTAGAAGTTTTTAATAATTTTAAAACTTTTTAAGTCAATGATATGGTTTTGGCCGTCTACTGACGGTGATTTATTTTTATTTCTTTATTTTTTTATTTTTGTTCGTTTCTTTATTTCATTTTTTGTTTTCCGTCGGCTGTTTTGGTTTGTTTTTATCTGTCGTTATGGCACGTTCTTTGTCTGCTTCTATGGCACGCTAATATTGAAGACGTCTACAACCTGATGTATGTTGCAATTGAAGCTTACCGCACAACGTTGCGTAGGTTGGTTGTTCGTAGAGATAACCAAGATATTTTTCTCTTTTTTATTGGAGTAATTCAATGATACGTGCTCTTCCAATAAGCACTCCAAGATTTTGCTATGGTGATAGATTTGAAGAACACTGATGAAAATTTTATGAGAAGATTTAAAATTGCTATTCATGTTTACATACTCGTTGATTTTCTACGTTTATTTTTATACTTTAAAGTACGTTTATCTGTGTATTTCTTCTCATTATTTTAATAAAATCTAGTGTTTGATTCAAAAAAATGTTGTGAATAAAATAATGAAGAACAACGAACAAGTATAAAAGAACAAAGAGAAGAGAAAAAGATGGAGATTCATATTATTATCAAAACTAGACTTGTGTACAATGCCTTCATCTATTTATAGGCATAATAAGTACATAATACATTAAACTCTAATTAATGAAGATAATATTCCTAATGATAAAGTAAATCAAATCTCCTAGATAAAGTTCTTATCATTATAGGAATCCACATAGATAAATATTCATAACACTCCCCCTTGGATGTCTATGAAGATAATGTGCCTCGTCAAAACTTACTAAGATAAAAACCCTATGAAAAAATTCTTTAGTGAAGGAAAAAGAGTACACACATCTTTGATATGCATAACATGTTGCCTCATTAAAAACCTTACCAAGAAGAAGTATTGGGACAAAACCTCGGTTAAGGGGAAAAGAGTGCAACGCGTATTTACTCCCTCTCATGAAAACATCACATAAGATCTTTGAATCTTCATAATTAAATCTTGAATTCTATTTTTCTAAAGATCGTGAGGGATGAAACTTTAGAGTAATATGTTCTATGATGTATCCACCTTGTATTATCTCTACAAGATAGCATTTTTATCATATCTTATGAAAGTAAGTCACATATCTTCTACATATGTTAGGTCAATGGTCTTAGCCAAACACATTTTTTGTTTGTCTCATGCATAACAATTATTTCTACAAGATTTTAAGAGGCATCGACGAATGTTTGAAGATCTAGAGGTAATGATCTTTCTATATCCATGGATATTTCTTGATCAACTAATATATGGTGCTTCAAGACCAAAAAAGATATAATTATCTTTGTTCACATCCAACAATCTTACAATTATTGGGATACTTAATAGATATGATCTATCCATATTGAATCTTTTTTAAGATTCTTTCAGCTTACGTTCATTCATAGACAAACACATATTTAAGTGCTCGATCTCCAGGTCGAGATAAAACTGAATGTCAAGATTATTTTTCTCAAAAGCTTTCATTAAATGCATTGAAAGCACTTCGTGAGTTTCCAATTTGAAGCTCTTCAAGTGTTCTAATGATATAATGAATCTTGATCAAACTCCTTTATAATATATATATATATATATATATATATATATATATATATATATAAAGGAAATATGGTCATACTTATAGTATTTTCTCAATTAGTACCCACTAAGATGATTACACCAAATGCGCTAAAATATAAATATTCAAGGGGCATATCTAAATAAATTTCCTTGGAAATTTCCCAATGCTTCTAGCATTTTAAATCCTTCAAGGATAAATAGAGATCCACAAAAAAATTAGACACATATAAAATATTTCATAACTGCCAAAGTATCCACCATGAAGTAATTAGAATTCTTCATAAATCATAATTTAGTCGTATTTACAACTACTTATTTGTGCCTCACTTGCATTACACATTTAGGTGTTTGGACTGCTGGTCTAAATACTTCTCTTTTGGAAGTTCAAAGCGTCTTCCTATATTGATCAATTCAATATCTATACTTCTTGATAGATTTCTATATAATATCCTCATTTTCTTTCTTTACTTTTATAAAATTATTCCATTTAAAATTGTTTGTAAAATTTTTGTCGACAACTTTTCTATTTTTTGATTTCATTCTCGTAGTGACATAACTCATCGAGATCTCTTCAAGTTTTTAATTTTTATTTCAGGTACCTGAAACTCTTCAAGAGTTTTATTATTAATTATGTCTTGGGTCTCTTCAGGAGCACCCGCCTCCAATATATGATCATCTCATACTATTTTTTATTTATGAGAATTTTGATCATTTGAACCAATTTTCAACTATCATGCTTCAAGCATGATTTACATCCATTCGCTCTAACATGTAATTTAAATTTAGAGCATTTTGGCTTGTATATGAGACTTAGTTACTTTCAATGGGTCAGTAAATATGTCTGAAATTTGACATTTAATAACATGAATTATCTTATGAACTTCTGGTTCATATACGAGGATCTAGATAATGATAATTCATTTTTTTATCCAGCTAATTATTATCTCCCCTGATGTTGAGAAAAAGTCATGTCATAAATAATTCTACAATTAATGTTTAAGAATTTAAACAAAAAATGAGAGTCGTACTCAACATATATTCTCAATCTTTTTTTATTTACCCATTTTGTGCGTTGTGGTGGAGCAATTCATATCGCACATTCAAAAATTATAAAATAGAAAATGTTTGGCTTCTAACCAAAAACCAATCATAACGGGGAATTTATTATACCTCGTTGGCTTGATGCGTATAAGTGTTGCTATATGAAAATACCATATAAATAATAATTGTCTTGTTTTCATAATTTAGCTATTAAAGAGAAGGCATCCAATTGAAATTCTGCTAAACTGTATTTTTCATAATCAATAGGCTTTGTATCAACTGATATAGCCTAAGATATGAACTCACTAGCTTTTGCAAGACGAATAGTCTAATTGCATAATATGAATCCTTTTAGAATTAATCTCACAAACTTTTGGTTGTAAGTTGATAAAACAATGTAGATTCATCTACTAAAATCATATAAAACTTTCTACATTTATGGATATATGGGCCCATATTTCATTCAGTTATGTAAGACATGTAGTCTCAACTTCAGTACAAGAACTTCAAATTCTAGTTCTTTTGGTAAGTGAGATCAACTAAATTCTTTGAGAACAAACAACATAACAACTTCAGGTTCTTTTAGTAAGTGGAATTTAATCAATTCCTTTAAGCAACACAAGAATTTTATGTTTTTTAATAAGTGAAATTTAATCAATTCCTTTAAAAATAAGCACCACGAGAAACTCCAAGTTCTTTTAATATGTGTGCATGTAAATCTTAATAATTTCAGCATCATTATCGATTAGGATGGTCTAACCAATCATGCCAACTATATACATGAGTGTATATACATTTATGAATTTGGTAAACTTTTTGTTTACCATAACATGTGATTCAATTTCACACGTACATGTCTAATACAGTCATCAAAATTGTTCCTTTAAATAAGAATATATTTAGCTCTTTCGGAACTTTCAATGAAAATTATCTTTTGGTAGCAATATATAGCTCTTCTAGAGCTTTCAACTGACTTTTGGCTACCATAATTTATATCCACGATGACTTATTTCAAATGTCAATTGATAACATATGTTGTCTACAATTTTTGAAGGATCATTTTACGAACTCATATTGCTTTTTTAAAATTTCCACTTCTAGTGGCGATATTATTACCATTAGCGGTAATTATTACAATATTCGCAATACTGCACTTGTCAAAATGTATTTTCTCTTAAGAACTTATTGCTCTCCTGGAGTATAATATTTTTAATACTTTAAGGTATAGTACTCACATTATCCCTTGCATTAAATGAGAAAATATGTATTATGCTTCTGCTAAGCATAAATCGTTACCACAGATTGCATTTAATAAGTAATCATGTGAAACAAAATAAATAAATATCATAATATATAAATAAAAAATGTAAAGAATTAATATATAAATTAAATAAACATAAAACAAAATAAATAAAAAGATAAATAATTCTCTTTAAAGTTATGAGAATAATTAAAAGATGATTTATTCTCTTCAAGGGTTATAAGGAAACTAACAACGTCTAAATGAGTTAGACCAGCAATGTCCAAATAAATTTGACTAATATCATTTTCATCATTTTATACAAAAAAATTGCTTTTATTTTCTTTCTTTTATCATTCAATGATTGTTGATTTTTCAGCGTACGACAAGTACGAGATCAATGAGTTATTACATCGCATTAGTAATAAAAAAGATTTTGCTTCCTTAGAATGATCTTTTATCACTCAGTATCCTTATAGCCTCACTACCGGTGGGTAAAAGTATTCTTAAAATGACCATAATGTCTATGTCCATGGCCTCGACCATGGCCACAACTACTAATGTGACATTTTTTTTCATTATAAAATCTCACATTCACTTTAGGGAATGGAGTAGAGCCAGTGGACCTTTAAATTTTTTTTCTTCACGATATTGTGTCCGAGAACAAATTTTTTGTCGTAAAAAATGGAATATGTTTTTATTAACATATCATCATTACAGAGAACAAAGATTTAATCCTCGTATGCGACATTGTTAAACCAGTTCACAAGGTTCTTTAAAAACCTTCTTTAAGACCAGTAGCCTCGCAGAACGGGATGTCCACCCATTATACCTTGATTATATCGAAGTTATGTTACCAATTGAATAGTGATTTACTATGTTTGCGTTCACTTCATGGCATGAAACAGATCTAATAATCGCATGAAATAAACATCATGATTGCATTCACTTCAGGGAATGCCTCTCATAAAACCTTTTGGATCAAGACTAATTTTCGTAATTTGAACTTGGGAGAAGTCAATAGTCGAGTTTTTCGACACATGAGAATTATTGCTTTTGAGCAAATATAGACTTCATAACAATCTTCTTGTAGATTGAAAATCACTGTGATTTATCACACTTTAAAATCATAGTTTAAGGGGAAAATAGATTTTACCGATAATAATTTTCCTCTCGAGGACGGTGGAGATGCAGCAAATGACTAAAAGAACTTCTCATAACATCTTTATCTCATGTCTCTCAAGCCATTCGAACATATCATGTAAAAACTCAAAACTTGGTTTAAATACCAATATTCACAATAACATAAATAATAAACTATTTAGAATAAAATAAGATTAAAGAAAACATATAGTGACTAAAGTAAATAGACAAAAATATATAGAGAATCTGATATGAAATTATACCTTTCTATTTTATGTGCACAATTTACGTATTGTAAAGCCTTTAATGGAGTTGGGAATTAGTTGTGCACGATAGGGCTTTTAATTGCACTTGGAGGCTGCAACATCTCCCAATTTCAATTGGAAACTCTATTACCCTCAATCATGGCATATTTTTCTACCATAATAATCTTAATTAAATTTGGCATCGAAACTGTAATTGCTCCGAATACACTCAAAATATAGTTGTATATCAAGAAATATTATAACCAAATAATAATTATAATAACCAAACAATAGATCAAATACTGATCTTAATTCAAGAGTGATTAACCAACCACTATATCGATATATAAATAAGAAAAACATATCATACTTTCTAAGTTAAGTTGAATATACGGTAGATGTAGTCACCAATATCATGTTGAAATTTTTTTTCGGGAATTTCCAATAAGAACCACGATAATTGAGCGAGATCGTGTTGATAACGTGTTGTGAATAAAATAATGAAGAACAACGAACAAGTATAAAAGAACAACGAGATGAGAGAAAGAGAGATATTCATATTATTATCAAAACTATACTTGTGTACAATATCTTCATCTATTTATAGACATGAGAAATACATAATACATTAAACTCTGATTAATGGAGATGATATTCCTAATGATAAAGTAAATCAAATCTCTTAGATAAAGTTCTTAACATTATAGACATCCACATAGATAAATATTCATAACAAATAATGATTTGTTGGATTAAAATTTTCAATCTAGACTTTATTAAGTAATAATTCAAACTAATTAAATCAATCTACACTCAAATTCTCGTATGTAATTTTAACATGCATATCGTTTTTAAGTTACAATGAACTACGAAAGATTCATTTAAATTTATATGTAGGATAAATTAATCTAAATGATTTTTTTTCTATCTATATTAAAAGGGTAATTCCCAAAACTACTAGGGATGAAAGACATATACAGTTTTATAGATTTTGTACCGTCCCGCCCTAGTTGAGATTGAGATGGGTATGCAATTGGTAGGTAGTGAGGGGTATTGATGTAAAAGGTCATACTCGCCGTGGGCAGTGAGTAGGTGATGGATTTAAAACCTTACTCGCACCGTATCCGCCCACATCCACCCGTCCCACCCTGCATCCGCCCGCCCCACCCACTAACTACCCATCATACCCTGCATCCGCCCGTCCCCTCACTATCCACCATATGAAGATCATTATGAATTTAGGAATAAGTTCACAACTTATTATTAGGCATGTAAACGAACCAAACAAGGGTATATTCATGTTCGTTCATTAAATTTTAACCGAACAAGTGAGCGAACATAATTTTTTGTTCGTGTTCGTTTGTTAAGAAATGTAACTTGTTCATGTTTGTTCGTTGAAATGATAAACGAATGTAAACGAACACAAACAAATATAAAAGAACATATGTGAATAATTTTAAACTGTAACCCCCTCGTCCCGGTCTGGTCGGATGACCGGTCCGAGTGGGCCACACGGGGAAAACCGAAGCGAAACCCGTTAAGATTTCCCCTCGATTAACGACCCAGAAATTTCTTTTTATTTTATCTTGTCTATATGCATAAATTAATCCTACATAAGGCACAGCAGCGGGAAATACAAACATTCGCAACATACATCGACCGACCACACATTAAACAGCTCATTTTAGTCCTTTACAGCAGGCCGTTTCGAAACACCCTTAGGGTGTTCCGAAACGCCTTGACTTAGTCAACGAGCCAGGGTCAACCATAAGGTGACCGTTCCGAAACAGGGGTGGCCCGTATCGGAACGACCTTGACGGTCAATATCTCGTGGTCAACGAGATTTGACCGTTTCGAAACATCAAAGGCCCGTTTCGGAACGCCTTCATCTCGTCAATTTCTCAAAATTCCAGTAGCAAAAATGTTCCGAAACAACCCTCATCCGTTTCGAAACGGCAGGCCGTTTGCAAAGGACCCGTTCCGAAACAGGGGGACCCGTTCCGAAACGCCCCCTGTCTGCAGACACGATTTTGCTGTTTTAAGGCATAAGGGTGCCCTAAAACACCTCCAAAACACCTCACAACACCATACAAATTAAACACAAGGTATACCAACCATACTAGCATGCTTCAACAAGATTTAGATAAGTCTAACACTAAGACAACACCCACAACATGCACTCATTCAATCATCATTCAAACATAAGGATGGCCTCTAAGGCATTTAACTAACATTCAAAATAAGCAATTAGGCATGAGTTAACATTCATCATGGCAACACAACCAGGCAAAAGCAAGATATAAGGGAGCCTATACATGCTCCTAAACAACCAACAACTATCCAACAAAGCCATACACGTCCTATTGCTCAAACTATTACATGTCTAACATTAAAAATTCATACTTGATGAACTCAAGCCAAAAACCACACTTGGAGGCCCTCCACTTGCCCGAGCAACCCGCGAACTAAGGATCTGCAATGTTGAACAAAGAGAGCGTAAGCAATGATGCTTAGTGAGGGTAAGCTCTAAAAACAAACCTCAACATTGCAGGGTCCGAGCACGATCTAGCCAAGACATTTCACAAACATGTCAAGGTTCCACAAGAGTCATGAGAATAAAATGCATGAGCAATGTACATTATAATGTCATGATCATAAGCTTAACTCCACATTACATGTAAACACATTCAAGCATCTCATCTACGATCATAAATCTCAACATTTTGATATACACATCAAACAACATTGGCACCTAGCTAAGACCCGAATACGCGGATAGACATGTTAGAACTCACATCCAACAACCATATTACCTCACGGTGGGATTTCACTCATCATCGGTCTCGCGGAGGGGATTTCACTCATCCTCACGCCCCGTCGATGGGATTCCACTCATCACCGACTACATTTAAATACAATTCCGGGCGAACCCGTACTCCTCCTTGGTGACTCAACGCCACCAAGGCCACGCGCGACTTTAGACTCATGTGTACACACTAACATCCTAATGATCGATCATTTGTATTCAAGTAAACTAGTGCCAATATTTACTCACTTCCCATTACTCATTTCAATCAAACTCGTGCTTAGCACGTACTCACCAACAACCATCATCATGCATGTCTCAAGCATCACAAGTCATATCTCAACCCACATGTATAATACAATATACACAAGCATTCATGCCACATTTCATACGAGACATACTCAACAATATAATGAGTTCATCCAATGGCTCTAGATCAAGTTTAGGATTAGGCTACCACCCTAATCCTAACTCTAGGTGGGTCTACCAAGCCCAACCTAGTCCTTATACTCGAACCAACTATCTTAAAACCTTTAAAAGCAAACAACCACTCACCTAAGCTTTCGAGCTCAAGACCAAGCAAGCAACAACCTTCAACTTTCCGGATTCACTTCTGATGCTTCACCGATGCCCAAACTTGATTCTAATCAATCCCAAATACAAACAAAACATCCACAATCAATATTTTATCATCGAAACTAACCCGGATTAACATTACCAAGCATCCAACACTCAAAATCAACCCCAAAAACAAAATTTTCGAGCAGCCCTTAACACCCACTGAATTCGCCCATTTCGAACACCCAAACAAGCATCAATTACACCCAAAATGATCCTCATATATCATACTACCTACAGCCCCCAAAATCCAACATTAAACAGCCCCAAATCCCACTTTAAAACCCTCCAAAAACCCTCTCAAAACCCAATTCCGAAAATTGATTAAAATCATTTGAAATTCACATATGTAATATCATTTGGCTCCTATATTCCATAACTAACCATAATAAATCGAAATATTAGGTTTAGCTACACAAAGGCACCATTTTTAATCAAAATATTCAAAACCTCCATTTTCTAAAAACTTCATGAAAATGAAAAAGAATAGTACTTTTATGAAGGGGGAGATGAGGGGAAGTCAAAATGCTATTACCTTTCAAAACGGAGTTGAAATGAAGAAGAGAGGTGATGAAACAGTGCTCTTCAATGGTGAGGAGAGTATGTCGTGAGTTTTGTGGAGAGAGGGAGAAGATGAGTGAAATTTTGGGTCTTTTATTTGTTTTGTTTTAGTTAAAAGCCCAATGACCCTTTTGCCCTTAATGAAATGAAATATTCACAAGGACATAAAATCAATGGCTATTTGAGGTTTAATTTCAAAGCATAGTCTATCATCAAATTAATTAATTTAAAAACCAAACTCGAACCATTATTTAAATCATAAAACCGAACCCAAATAATATAAAAATATTATTTTCACCTAACCCCTAAACCCGGGTGTTACAACTCTCCCTCACTTAAGGAAATTTCGTCCCCGAAATTACCTGGTGGAAACAAATACGGAGACTGCTCAACCATATCCGCCTTCCTCTCCCATGTGGCCTCTTCCACACCTCTATGTCTCCACAACACCTTGACCAACTCTATGGTCTTGCCACGCAACACTTTGCTATCAGAAGCAAGTATCTCAACGGGTTCTTCATTATAGGACAAATCCGAATTTAACTCTATCTCCTCAACGGGCATCACATGCGAAGGATCCGATCTATACCTCCTAAGCATAGATACATGGAAGACATCATGAATCTTTTCTAACTCCGAAGGTAACCTCAAACGATAAGCTACAGGCCCAATCCGCTCAACTATCTCATACGGACCAATGAACCTCGGACTCAACTTGCCCTTTCGGCCAAATCTCATTACCTTCTTCCACGGAGATACTTTCAAAAACACTTTCTCACCCACTGAGTACTCAATCTCCTTCCTCTTCAAATCTGCATAAGATTTCTGACGATCGGAAGCTGCTTTCAAATGGTCACAAATCAACTTCATTTTTTCTGTGGTTCCCTTAAGCAAGTCTGGCATAGGTAACAACCTCTGACCTGTCTCAGCCCAACAAATCGGAGTCCTACACCGTCTACCATACAAAGCCTCATAAGGTGCCATCTGGATACTAGACTGATAACTGTTGTTGTAAGCAAACTCAACCAACGGTAAGTGCTTCTCCCAAGAACCCTGAAAATCAATCACACAACAACGAAGCATATCCTCTAGAATCTGTATCACTCGCTCTGACTACCCATCGGACTGCGGATGATAAGATGTGCTGAAATGCAAACGGCTACCCAAAGCACTATGCAAGCAACTCCAGAACCTCGAAGTAAATCTAGGATCCCTATCTGAAACAATAGACTTCGGAACTCCATGAAGTCTCACAATCTCACGAATGTACAAGTTTGCCAACTTGTCTAAGGAATCCGTAGTGTTCACTGCTAAGAAGTGAGCACACTTAGTGAACCTATCGACAATCACCCAAACCGAATTCTTCTTCGAAGGAGACAAAGGCAACCCCGACACAAAATCCATGATGATCCTCTCCCATTTCCATTCCGGAATCTTCAAAGGCTGTAGCAAACCTGAAGGAACCTGATGTTCTGCCTTCACTCTCTGACAAACCATGCAACGGCTCACATACTCGGCTACATCTCTCTTCAAACCAACCCAGAAGTAATCATTCTTCAAATCTCGATACATCTTGGTACTACCCGGATGTATGGAAAAGGGACTCGAATGTGCTTCACTCAAAATCTGACGTCTCAGCTCAACATCTTCCGGTACAACAATTCTATCCCTAAAGCACAACAAACTCTCACCACTGAAACTATACTCAGTCGGTCTTCCTTCGGCTATGTCCTGAACATGAGGAACTAGGCTCGCATCTTGCAACTGCTTCTCTCTAATCAACTGAATCAAAGAAGGCTTTACTTGCAACTCGGTGATCAAACCACCATCATCGGACACACTCAATCTAGCAAACATAGCTCTCAGCTCAACGGCCACCTTTCTACTCAAAGCATCGGCTACTACGTTTGCTTTACCCGGATGGTACTCAATGGTCAAATCATAGTCTTTTAACAACTCTAGCCACCTTCTCTGTCTCAAGTTCAACTCTTTCTGTGTCATCAAGTACTTCAAGCTCTTGTGATCGGTGTAGACAATACACTTCTCACCATACAAGTAATGACGCCAAATCTTCAATGCAAAAACAACTGCGGCCAACTCTATATCATGAGTAGGATAGTTCTTCTCATGAATCTTCAACTGTCTAGAAGCATAAGCAACAACTCTCCTATCTTGCATCAAAACACATCCTAAGCCTACGTAGGAAGCATCACTGTAAATCACAAACTCCTTACCTGAAACAGGCTGCACTAACACTGGAGCATTCGTCAAAGCTTCTTTCAATTTTTCAAAGGCCTTCTGTCTTGCATCTGACCATTCAAACTTGACTCCCTTTTGCAACAACTTAGTCAAGGGAGCAGCTACTCTAGATAAGCCATCAACAAACCTTCTATAGTAACCGGCTAGTCCTAGGAAACTCCTAATCTCGGTCACGGACTTAGGTTGTTTCCACCCAACAATAGCCTCAATCTTCGATGGATCAACTCGGATGCCTTCGGCCGAAACAACATGGCCAAGAAATACAACCTCTCGAATCCAAAACTCACATTTACTAAGCTTCGCATACAACTGATTGCTCAACAATCTCTGTAAAACAAACCTCAAGTGCCCATCATGCTCTTCTTCTGTCTTCGAGTACACAAGTATTTCATCAATGAAGACAACTACAAAACGGTCTAGATAGTCTCTGAAAAATCTGTTCATCATGTCCATGAATGTTGCTGGTGCATTCGTGAGCCCAAATGGCATCACAAGAAACTCATAGTGACCATATCTAGTCCTAAAAGCTGTCTTTGGAACATCACACTCTTTCACCTTCAACTGATAGTACCCGGATCTCAGATCTATCTTCGAGAACACTGAAGCACCTCTCAACTGATCAAACAAATCATCTATACGAGGCAACGGATACTTATTCTTCACAGTCAACTGATTCAACTGTCTATAGTCAATACACATGCGCATGCTACCATCTTTCTTTTTCACAAACAACACTGGAGCACCCCACGGAGAACTACTAGGCCTAATGAAACCACGGTCTAATAATTCTTGCAACTGACTCTTCAATTCTTTCAACTCTTTCGGAGCCATACGATACGGAGCTATCGAAACTGGACTAGACCCTGAAACTGTCTCAATCACAAACTCAACATCTCTGTCAGGAGGCAAACCCGGCAACTCTTCAGGAAACACATCTAGGAAGTCACACACTGTCCTGATATCTTTCGGTCTAGCTTCACTCATATCCGGATTCATAACATAAGCTAAATAGGCCCCACATCCAGAGTCCATCAACCTATGAGCCTCTAAAGCTGACACCACATTAGACAAGAACTTAATGTTCTCGCCCACTACCACTACCTCGTAGTCATCAGAAAGCTTCAAAGAAATTCTCTTTGTCTCAAAATCCACACTAGCCCGATGCTCAACCAACCAATCCATACCCAAAATAATATCAAAACCATAGAAGGGAAGTTCCATCATATCAACTGAGAACACATGACACTGAATCTTCAGTGGACACCTCCTATACATACGTCTAACCACAACTGTCTCACCAAAAGAACTAGTAACATGCATACCTACATCTAGGATCTCAACAGGAATATCTAACTTCTGTGCATGCTCAATCAAAATGTAGGAATGCGTAGAACCCGAATCAACCAAAGAAAGCAAAGACATAGACTGTAACTCGAAATTACCTGCTATCACATCGGTGGCGTTCCCGGCCTCTCTCTGAGCATAGACCCTCGCTGGTCCTCCCGCCTCTGGCTGTACCGCCACGACATGAGCAAGGTTCCTCTGAGCATCTACCCTAGGTGCATCAGCCCTAGGCTGGAAGTAGCCACGACCGCGCCCACGGCCTATCTGAAAATCATTAGCTCTCGTAGGAGCCTGAGCAATGTTCGGTGCCTGAGCCGCCTGATGCGGACAATCCCTCCTAAAGTGGTCCCTCGAACCACAGTTCCAGCAGGCATGGAAATTACCCCAACACTCACCAGCATGCTGCCTCCCACAACGGGTACACTCGGGCAACCGCCCTCCTCCTCTATGGCCCTGATGGCCCCTACCATGGTGGCCACCGCCACGCATATGGTCAAACTGATGTCCGCCACCTCGGTGCCTCTTGGCATCTCTACCATCAAAGTTGTTGTGCCTCTTACCAGAACTAGATCCCCCAGAACGCTTGGCCAGCCCCAAGCTGTGCTCAATGTCCTTGGCTCTAGCAACCAAGACATCAAAGTCAGAATAATCAGAAGCCAAGGTATACCTCTTAACTTCCTCATGAAGTCCGTATCTGAAGCGATAACATCGGGCCCTCTCAGTAGGTACTAACTCCGGAGCATACTGACTCAGACGAACGAAACGAATCTCATGATCAGTCACAGAAGCATCTCCCTGAGTGAGAGCCATGAACTCTCTCTTCTTCTCATCTAGGTACCTCGGTCCCAAGTACCTCTTTCGAAATGCAGACTCAAAGAACTCCCAATCAATCTCTGTCTCTGGAACCCCGGTAGTAATGGTGACCCACCAGGTGTAGGCATCACCCTGAAGCAGTGAGATCACACAACCCAATCTACGTGCGCCCGCACAACCCATCTGAGCCAAGATACGAACTGTCTTCTCCAACCATAACTCCGATCTCTCCGGAGTAGATCCTCTAAACTCCTCGGCTCCCAAGCTACGGAGCCTCTCCAAAGGGAGACTAGCATCGTCACACCTAGGCTGAGCTGCAGCCTGAGCTCCCGCAACTGCGGCCTGGAATGCTCCCGCTATCGCTTGCACTAGCGGAGTCATGTCAATTCCAGCTGGACCTTGGCCACCTTGAGGTCCCTCTCCTCCGGCTCCATCCTCGCCCCCAACTCCAGGTGGAGGAGGTGGTGGTGGTGGAGGAGCGCCAACTCCCGCGGCCACCGGCCCTTCAAGGTGAGCCTCCACACCAACTGCCGGCTCAACAGGAGCCGCAACTCGTGGTTCTTGACAAACCAACCTCGGTCTACCTCTCGGTCTAGACATCGCTCTCACAGATATTAACTACAACCACAACAACAAAACATACAAGCTGGGTTAGCAAGGCAAGGCTTCCAAGTGTTCAAGTACGTTCCCTCACTTAAAAATCATTTTTTTCAATGTAATAGTAGCAATGGGACTCACACACATGCTTTAAAATAAAACAACCAACATACTTGTCACACAAGCAATCATTCTTGCAAAACAAGCAAACACCGTGCATTTCAATTTAAAACTTAAACTTACCTCACTTACCTGCCCAAGGTCTCGGTAACCTTAAGCTCTGATACCAACAAGTGTAACCCCCTCGTCCCGGTCTGGTCGGATGACCGGTCCGAGTGGGCCACACGGGGAAAACCGAAGCGAAACCCGTTAAGATTTCCCCTCGGTTAACGACCCAGAAATTTCTTTTTATTTTATCTTGTCTATATGCATAAATTAATCCTACATAAGGCACAGCAGCGGGAAATACAAACATTCGCAACATACATCGACCGACCACACATTAAACAGCTCATTTTAGTCCTTTACAGCAGGCCGTTTCGAAACGCCCTTAGGGTGTTCCGAAACGCCTTGACTTAGTCAACGAGCCAGGGTCAACCATAAGGTGACCGTTTCGAAACAGGGGTGGCCCGTATCGGAACGACCTTGACGGTCAATATCTCGTGGTCAACGAGATTTGACCGTTTCGAAACATCAAAGGCCCGTTTCGGAACGCCTTCATCTCGTCAATTTCTCAAAATTCCAGTAGCAAAAACGTTCCGAAATGACCCTCATCCGTTTCGAAACGGCAGGCCATTTGCAAAGGACCCGTTCTGGAATAGGGGGACCCGTTCCGAAACGCCCCCTGTCTGTAGACACGATTTGGCTGTTTTAAGGCATAAGGGTGCCCTAAAACACCTCCAAAACACCTCACAACACCATACAAATTAAACACAAGGTATATCAACCATACTAGCATGCTTCAACAAGATTTAGATAAGTCTAACACTAAGACAACACCCACAACATGCACTCATTCAATCATCATTCAAACATAAGGATGGCCTCTAAGGCATTTAACTAACATTCAAAATAAGCAATTAAGCATGAGTTAACATTCATCATGGCAACACAACCATGCAAAAGCAAGATATAAGGGAGCCTATACATGCTCCTAAACAACCAACAACTATCCAACAAAGCCATACACGTCCCATTGCTCAAACTATTACATGTCTAACATTAAAAATCCATACTTGATGAACTCAAGCCAAAAACCACACTTGGAGGCCCTCCACTTGCCCGAGCAACCCACGAACTAAGGATCTGCAATGTTGAACAAAGAGAGCGTAAGCAATGATGCTTAGTGAGGGTAAGCTCTAAAAACAAACCTCAACATTGCAGGGTCCGAGCACGATCTAGCCAAGACATTTCACAAACATGCCAAGGTTCCACAAGAGTCATGAGAATAAAATGCATGAGCAATGTACATTATAATGTCATGATCATAAGCTTAACTCCACATTACATGTAAACACATTCAAGCATCTCATCTATGATCATAAATCTCAACATTTTGATATACACATCAAACAACATTGGCACCTAGCTAAGACCCAAATACGCGGATAGACATGTTGGAACTCACATCCAACAACCACATTACCTCACGGTGGGATTTCACTCATCACCGGTCTCGCGGAGGGGATTCCACTCATCCTCACGCCCCGTCGATGGGATTCCACTCATCACCGACTACATTTAAATACAATTCCGGGCGAACTCGTACTCCTCCTTGGTGACTCAACGCCACCAAGGCCACGCGCGACTTTAGACTCATGTGTACACACTAACATCCTAATGATCGATCATTTGTATTCAAGTAAACTAGTGCCAATTTTTACTCACTTCCCATTACTCATTTCAATCAAACTCGTGCTTAGCACGTACTCACCAACAACCATCATCATGCATGTCTCAAGCATCACAAGTCATATCTCAACCCACATGTATAATACAATATACACAAGCATTCATGCCACATTTCATACGAGAAATACTCAACAATATAATGAGTTCATCCAATGGCTCTAGATCAAGTTTAGGATTAGGCTACCACCCTAATCCTAACTCTAGGTGGGTCTACCAAGCCCAACCTAGTCCTTATACTCGAACCAACTATCTTAAAACCTTTAAAAGCAAACAACCACTCACCTAAGCTTCCGAGCTCAAGACCAAGCAAGCAACAACCTTCAACTTTCCGGATTCACTTCTGATGCTTCACCGATGCCCAAACTTGATTCTAATCAATCCCAAATACAAACAAAACATCCACAATCAATATTTTATCATCGAAACTAACCCGGATTAACATTACCAAGCATCCAACACTCAAAATCAACCCCAAAAACAGAATTTTCGAGCAGCCCTTAACACCCACTGAATTCGCCCATTTCAAACACCCAAACAAGCATCAATTACACCCAAAATGATTCTCATATATCATACTACCTACAGCCCCCAAAATCCAACATTAAACAGCCCCAAATCCCACTTTAAAACCCTCCAAAAACCCTCTCAAAACCCAATTCCGAAAATTGATTAAAATCATTTGAAATTCACATATGTAATATCATTTGGCTCCTATATTCCATAACTAACCATAATAAATCGAAATATTAGGTTTAGCTACACAAAGACACCGTTTTTAATCAAAATATTCAAAACCTCCATTTTCTAAAAACTTCATGAAAATGAAAAAGAAGAGTACTTTTATGAAGGGGGAGATGAGGGGAAGTCAAAATGCTATTACCTTTCAAAACAGAGTTGAAATGAAGAAGAGAGGTGATGAAACAGTGCTCTTCAATGGTGAGGAGAGTATGTCGTGAGTTTTGTGGAGAGAGGGAGAAGATGAGTGAAATTTTGGGTCTTTTATTTGTTTTGTTTTAGTTAAAAGCCCAATGACCCTTTTGCCCTTAATGAAATGAAATATTCACAAGGACATAAAATCCATGGCTATTTGGGGTTTAATTTCAAAGCATAGTCTATCATCAAATTAATTAATTTGAAAACCAAACCCGAACCATTATTTAAATCATAAAACCGAACCCAAATAATATAAAAATATTATTTTCACCTAACCCCTAAACCTGTGTGTTACATAAACGAATATAAACAAACGAACATATGTGAATAAATTTATTTTAAAAAAATTATAATACTTTTTTTGAAAAATAATAAATATAAATAAATTTATGTGAATAAATTTAAATGAACATAAATGAAAGGATTCATTTAATTAAACGGAAAAAAATCTTGTTCATGTTCGTTTATTAAATAAATAAACAAACATAAACGAACTTCCCGCCGACGATTCACGAACTGTTCGCTGAACATTTAGTTCCTTGAAAATTCCATTTAACTCCTTAAAATCCTATACCACAACAAATTAAATGATGTCAATTGACCACCATAAACTATATGTCTAAATTAAAATATTATGCATAATTATTTTGTTAAAAAAGAACAATTATAAACCTCGGACATACACAATAAAATAAATATTAATTATAAAATTCATATATACTTACACTAAGTCTAAATTTATATGTCAAACTACACATCAAACAAATTTTTATGTGTAAAATTAAGATTTATCCCAAATATAAAAAAAAAACTAAAATAACTGGATTTCAATTTCGTAGGTAATATATTGACCAATGAAAAACTACAATCTGTAATTTTTATCTGAACCTCAACAAAAGTCAAGATATAGTATTCTCTCCCTCAAAGTAAACGGTGCCGTTTCATTCTTAAAACGAATATCGGAAAACTCAAACTCGTCCACCAAAGTCAACAGCCAATTCGTACACCAACGTCTCGAGTATGTCCTTCTCGATCTCCGCCACAATCCCTTCCCCTTGTTCCTCGTACGCCATTACACTCTGGACCTTAACGTCCGGCAAATCTCCGCCGATCAAGGCGTCGATGTCTTCAAGAACACGGCAATCAGACCGAGGAAAGCTTCTGATTCTCGAGCACAACGTGTCTATCAGTCGAGACCCGTCCGTGTATCTAAAACCACGGCCGACGCCGACGGTGTTCACCCAAGGCTTCATATTGAAACAGGGCTTCAAAATTTCTCTCAAAAGTTCATCCACCAGATGAAACAGTAACTTCCTATTGCACCGGCGGCTCGATTGGCTTGACTTGGTTTCATTATTCTTATCGTTATCGTTAGAGGAAGAAGTAGTGGAATGCTCGAGATAGCGAAAAATGGAAGGGTCGAGTGGATGGGAAGGAGAGAACCAGGACGAAATGGAGACTTGGGTATCTTTGTTTAAGCCAGCACGTCTTAATATTCTTGTAATGTACTCGTATTCCGCTTCACCGCTGGCGGCGGAGATGTTGGTGGTTATGCTGGCATTGCTTGCTTTCCCTGGTTCTTGTTTGATGTACGTTGGGGTCGAACTAGATGAGCCATGTTTCGGTCTTTGAGCATGTAAGACCTGAAAGGCACGCAAACGATAAGCTGATGACAAAATACGTAAGAATAACAGGGAAAATTTCCATGTTGGTACCTGTTTTTGAGGGATTTTTGTAGCTGGAGGAGAAGGGTGTTTTTTTAACAGGAGGGTGGGGACCTTGCTGTTGAGGAGATCATTGGACAATGGGGTTTTCCTGCATTTCTTGTCGGGAATGTTAACTCTGTTGGCTGTCGGGGGACGAACGAAAGACTCTTCTTTCTTGTTTCGGATAATTTCCAATGCCTGTTGCGGCTTCTTCAATCGGGAAACGAACTTCTTGTTAGACCCTTTCTTGCATTTGCTCGCGGCTCTTGGGTGCGGCTGCTGCCGTTGCTCATCTTGTTCTTCTTCAACAGGCTGCAATTTGTGACTGCTTTGGTTCTGGATTCTAGGAGATGATGATTTTGATTTGCTTTTGGTTTTGGATACAAGGGATTTTAGAGTGGAATGTGTCGAGTGCTTGACAGTGGTGGAATCATGGGCAAAAGCGGAAATTTTCTTGTATTTGAAATGGCTAACAAGCTGTTCTCTGTTTCGAACTGCGTTGGTTATATTCATACCAACTTTCCTGGCAACACTTTCTTTAACCTGCTTCACATATTCATGTCTAAGCTCTTTCCTTTTCATTAACGATGAGAGACGAGACATGATCAACTCTTCGGTAGCGCTCATGTTTTCTTTGTTAATCTGAAGCGAAAGGCGATGATGGTGATCAACGTCCGACCTCCTCGCGGACGAAATTCTCGGAGTTACCGGCAACGAGCGAGTGCCACCCCTTGTATCACCATCCAATGAACTTGTTCGGTAACGTGATGGTGAGTGTGTTTCAGGAAGAAGATCCAGTCCCATAAGCCTAGCAACCAATGTAGGAGTCTTGGTCCCCCCCGGGGTGTCAATGTCATTTTCCTGGCCTCCAACTTTTGACCTTATGTCTCCACTTGTTTTGATTTGAATTCCCATCTAGATTTTCAAAAAACAAAAATGTGAACATTTGAAAATCGAATAAGGCCAATAACACATTAATCACACTTACAGGAATGTTTAAAATTCCATCTTCTTTACTGCTTGATGCCAATGAAGCTGACATTGAGGATTCCTCCTCAGACTCCAAGCTGTTCCTCGGCGCCTCTGTACCTGCCATGGTGGTGGTGTGTTGAGAGAAAAAAGAGTGAGTCTTGTAAGTAGTACTAGGACTAGGAAGACGGCGAGAGCGACTGGAAGTAGTAGTGGTTTGTTGATTTAAAGGAGAATGGAAACGAAACAAGTGGAAGACGGCAGTGATGCAACCGGGGAGAGTAGTAGTTGGAGCGGAGTCTGTAGGTTTAGTCCCAGTTTTCCAATGCCAATCCCTGCCCATCTTGGAAGAAGAAAACAAGTGTTGGTGGAGGAAGAAGAGGGTGAAACATAAATACTGATTCGCATGAAAAATGGAATTGTTAGAAAGGTATTGCAGTAGTGACTAGTAGAGTAGCATATTACATAAGCAATGTTTCAGTGGGAAGCTGGGTAAACAAAGAGTGCGATTGGCATTGGAGGCTGGAGGGTGTTGGGTTTTAAATACGAGGTGCTTTTATTGGGGATCACCAATGTCAGTGGATTCTCTCTTTCCTGGAAATGTGCTTAAGCAAAAGCAACCGCACGCTACCAATATTATCATACACAAAAAATACTACCATTGATTTCGAAATTCAAAAACAATCATATATATCAGTTTATTCCAGTTTAGCTGTCAACAAATGGACCATTCCAGTTTTGTTCCTAAGAATGGATTTTTCCACAATGAAACTAGAGTGGGATTATTCATATGGGGGACCCCCAAGCCCAAGCCCCAATGTGGTGCAGGAATCCCGACAAAGGATGGCCATTGCGACAAGTTTTAACTGTGTTGGGACCCTCCCTAAAATCCCACTGCACTGCAGGACTCAGATTGCGCCATCTCCGTTGATTCCCATGCACGTCTCCCCCGCCGAGGGACCACCGCCAAGATGCCATCTTTCTTTTTTCATGTTTTGGCAACCATCAATTTCAAGTCTGTCCTTTGGGTAGGGCGAGGGGGATAGGGTCATATCTTTTGAATATTGGCTCAGGTGGATGGTCCCAGTCGCAATCCAAAGATGCAGAACCGGACGAGATAGTATTTCAGGAAATATATTTCCAAAAACTGTAGAACCATACCATTTAAAGCTACAGTACCACTTCTCGTGAAAGTGTGGCTAATTGATCTTCTCGCATGGAAGAAGGTGCCAAAACGGCAATAAATAACAAATAAATTAATGGTAGGCTTGCTTGCCTAAAAATTACACTACATTTCTGGGATTTCCATCCTCAACTCTTTCTTCTCATGTCTTTTCAACTTAATTCACAAGGGAAACCCTATCTTCTTCATCTACTTACACTCAAACAGTGCTTAGTCTGTCTGAATTCTGATGC
This sequence comes from Hibiscus tridactylites, assembly GCA_958450335.1. Taxonomy (NCBI): domain Eukaryota; kingdom Viridiplantae; phylum Streptophyta; class Magnoliopsida; order Malvales; family Malvaceae; genus Hibiscus; species Hibiscus tridactylites. Next base: position 72,212,248 of record OY288270.1, on the reverse strand, counting down.
TGCTCTTTCAATCAACACATTTTTATTACATAAATGCATTCAACAACCTTATTAATGTGGGTTCAGATGTCTCATCTGCCGACTACGTTAAGATTTGAATAGCAAATCAGAACCGCCTGGCCTGCACCAAAGCTATTACTACTGTTATTCATAACTTAATATTTTGTTTTCTTCTAAATTATTGTCAACTTGTACTAGTGTTATCGATACTTACTATCATCTTCAAGAAACTGTTGTAAGTACTGTGCAAAATGCAGTGCGACCTGGGAGGGGCGAGTATATTTACAATAGGTCTAAGGTGCGGCTAAAAGACGTAAACATCGATATTTGTCTAAAAACTTAAAATATTAAACTTTTTGATAACAAGTTACTCGACAATTTTCAACATATTATTTAATGTCTACAATAGGATGCCATCTAAAGTCAAAACAATTTTCCACAACTTGCTGTGAAGAAAAACTACTGGCGAGTGCATTTGCACCCTAATGCATTTAAGAGAAAGCAGCTCCATAAAAGATTAGCAGCAAGGCAAGTTATCAATGAATTCCAGGCAATCATGTACGATTACATGATCAATTAGAGCACTCCAATTTTGAATATAATATTTTTTTACTAAAATTCTAGTTTTATTTTTATTTTCAGTTTTAAAAATGTAACAATTCCCCCCAAAAATAATTCAACAAAATAAAATATATTTTAAAAATTCATGTTATTTTAAAAACATTTGATATTTTTTTATATAAATTTTAGGTTTTTCCACAAATTTTTAGATTTTTCGATTTTAAAATGTAAAAGATCCTAAAAAAGTATAGAGTTTTTAAAGATATTTTTTGGACTTTTCTTTTTTTACCATGTGCCACCTTTATATAGTGTCGTCGTGTGACTTTTCTGAGTGTTTTTCATATATATATACTTGTTTCGACTTAGGCTACTTTGCTAGAACCGAAAATCCTGTTTTCTTTTATGTTTTTTTTATATATGTCTCAATACTAAAAAAATAAATTTTAGGATTATAACTGAGGTCTATGTTTAGGGTGTATAGTTAGTTTTTAAGGTTTAAAATTTATGATTTATGATTTAGAATTTAAGGTTAGGATTAAGATTTATATTTTTGTTTTTTAGTTTAGGGCATATATAAAACACCAAAAAAAGGCAGAATTTTTTTTTCAGTTTGCTACGTGGTTTTGAATTCGGCACATAAAAATACAAATTAGGGTTAAGAATACATACTTGATAGTGCTGTATTTATGGCAATAGTGAATACTACTAATGGTTGAATATCAACAGCAACAAATGTGGAAACCGGAAACTTATAATCATAATGTCGTTTTGCAGCCATTTTTAAATCACTTGGCATTGGTTTAGTAACTAACTATAGTATACTCAATCTGCCTATAGTCGCCTGCAGCTGCCGGATTCGATATATATATATAAACAAGGATTATCCGGTCTGTTGGAAGCGAACTTGACTGGTGAAGATTAAGCTCCAAAAAACAAAACAAAAAAAGTGGAAATTTTACAGAATTACACAAGTTAATTCGAGTAGTTCGCTTTAAAACTTCAGCTATGTTTATCTCATGCAGGAGAAACACATTTTCCGTTGTAGAGATTAACAACAGGCCGATTGTTTTATTCATATATCGAATTTCTATCACACTTAAAGCAGCGAAACCGGCTCGAACATAGGGATCTATGTTGTTATATGAGGAGCAGCTAATGCTCTGAAACTCAGCAAGGAAGCTGAAAACTACAAGAGTCTATGCCAATTAGGATCTCTTTCATTTGTATGATACAGAGTATTTGCTCAAGGCATCGAGAACAGCTGTTTTCGTTGGCAGCGACGGTATTGCACCTCTCTCGGTTACAGTCAGGGCTCCACAGGCATTTGCAAAACGCAAGGCTTCTCTTAACCGCTCCTCGTTCTGTCGAAAAAGTAAAATTCGACCTCAAATCCACACTAAAATGATGTATGTATCTCATGTAAGAAGTATAAGTACCTGAAATAGCTTTAAATCAGAGGATAGGCAAGTCAATAAACCGCTGACAAATGCATCACCGGCACCGGTTGTGTCAACAGCTTTAACTTTAATGCCTGGAACCCTTCCCTTGAATGCCTGCAAAGGATATATAGGCATTAAACTGTATGTTTAGAGAAATTCATAACATCAAATCTTTTTAAAGGAGATACTTACCTTGGTGTAATATCTACAACCGGCTGATCCCTCGGTTACAACCAAAAGCTTAAGATTAGGATGAAACAGCTTCTTCATCACCACACTATCATCGTAAGCATCATTGCCTCCGGTTAAGAATGTAATTTCATCCTCACTGACCTGCATTTTCCTAGGTTAATGCGGCAGAGAGACATTTCACATACAGGTCTCATAATCACGAATCGATACCTTAATAAGGTCAGCTTGGTCCCATATGCTCATTATGCCTTTCCGAGCAGCCTCTGCTGATGGCCATAGTGGCAATCTTAAATTTGGATCATAAGAGAGAATGCTGCCAGATCTCTTGGCCATGTTCATTGCTGCCAGGTGCGCCGACTTGCAAGGTTCCTCGATCAAACTAATAGAACCATAGTGAAAGATCTTTGCCTACAATCAATATTATTTGGAGATAAGACATTTCCAAATCCTGCCAAAACCAACAGGTCCTTCACATCGACTATTCGAAACAAAGAAGAACAATGCAGAAAGAAAACCTGCTTAATGAGGTTTGTATTGAGTTCCGACTCATGAAGACGCATATCGGCACTCGGATGACGGAAGAACATGAACTCGCGCTCACCATCAGCTCTGAGAGTAACAAATGCCATAGCAGTTCTTGCACTTTGGTCAAATCGCATGCCAGAGTTGTCGACATTGTTTTGTTTTAAGATGTCAGCTAACATGTAGCCAAATTCATCATCTCCTACCTGATACGGAATCGAAAAAGGTATTTGTAACAAAAATGTCAAGTCAAAAGAAAAGCAGGGATTGCAGCTTTGCAACAACAAGAAGCAAGTATTGTAGCTACACAATCACAATTTACTTTTGAAGCAAGTTAAGCATATGCAACTTTGGCAGATTTCAAAGACAACATTAACATGATTCGATTTCGGTACCGGCAAGCATTATAATTTAGTTGCTCTAAATTTGGGGGTTTTGGAAGATTGATGTTGAGAGGCAGCAATTAAAGAAGTGGTTCATTTTATTTACAGCCAGATAAGAAACAGAGAAAGGTATGCAAATTTTCATAACCATTGAGAAACAACAACATCATAGAATCATTCAAGTGATTGCCACGGAGAAAAGATGTTTGAATTTACCTTGCCTATGAAAGCCGACGATCCACCTAATCTCGATATGCCGACCGCCACATTAGCCGGAGCACCACCGGGAGCCTTCTTGAAAGCAGGTGCTTCAGCAAGAGAAACTCCCCCAACCGTTGGCACAAAGTCGATCAACAATTCACCGAAGCAAACAACTAATGAATTGTTCTTTGAAGCTCCTATATGCAGTTTCTCAATGTCACAGATGTTTCCTAACATTGTTCGAATCGAAAAAAGAAAAAAAAACTCCGACTGTAAGATCTTGCAGTACACGGTTAGTATAGCATACAAAGCATGAATTTAGCCAACATGTAAACAACAAGAAATGAAATTTCCGGCAACATAAGATTGAAATCACAAACTTTAGAAAGTAATCAAAATACCATTATCAGATATATCTTTATAACTGAAAGAAACCTAAACTTAAAACTAGAATTTTTAAGATTACTCGTCAAAGACGTGTTCTACCAAATACCAAACTGTACCTGATAGCAAAAGAAAGCACAAACTTTGAATCTTGAAAGAAAGAAACAAAACCAAAACACATTACCAAAGAAAACTGAAAGAATTCCCAGACTAAGAAAATGACACCGCATTGAAATGATGAACATTTGTAAAATCAAGAAAAAGAGATGAACCTGTAGTTAAATTCCCAGCCATTTTGGAAACTTGTTGAAGAACAAGCAAAGCAATGGCCAAAACACAGGGTGTTTTCAGCAGATAAAGAAGGGTGCGGGCTTTTCAATAAGAAAGAAGTGAAAATAGAGGAGGTTGGTCGCCAATCTTGGAGGATTCTTCCGTAGTATAAAAGTTGACGAGTGTTAACAAATTTGCACGAGTTAGATTTAAACCAAGAATTAAATGACTTGTAATTTTTTGTTATGTGTATGCCTTTTTATATCATTATTTAATTACTTAAGATAAAATTTAATCCCCTTCTTAAGTTGATATTAACTTAATCTATATATAGCTTGTTAATTATACAAATTAGTACCTAAGCCTGATTATTTTTCTTAAATTGATATGTGTTGTTGATGTCGTATTTCAACAATCAAACATGATGTGACATGAGTTAATGGTATCATCATTTTAACTAGTCAATGCTACATCAAAAACCAGAATAGTTGTTGAGATGACAAGTCAACACATGTATTAGTTTGAGATTTTCTTCCAAATCTGTGCACCAATTTTAGACAAATAAAAGTTTACATACCAATTTTAAAAAATATCAAATTCAGATACTAATTTGTATAATAAACCTATACAATACTATAAAGGTTTTGTATAATAAACATATACAAGTTCAAATCGCTATGTCTATAAGGTATATGCACATTGTCAAAGGGTTAATAAAATGAATGAACAAATATTACCTCTAATTACCTTTAGACTATTTAAAATAATATCTTTTAATATTAATTAAATATGAAACCATTTTTTTTAAAGAAACACTCTTTATGTTAAGTATGTTAATATTGTTACTTTATGGAAGAGGAAACTAATTTAAGGGTTAATGAAATTGCGTTTAAAATATTTACAACAACGGGTTAGTCTAAGTTAAGTAGTTTGATATCGCTTAAACAAGTTTTAAGTTTGAAGTTTTGTGTATGCAGAAATTTTTCACTGGAAAATTCACTTATCAAAATTAAGTGTGCGATGCGTGTCGATTCGAACTAATCAGGACAAAATATTAGAAAATTAAGAAGACAAAAAAAAATATTTACAGATTAATAATTTGTTTAAATATATTTATTATTCGTGGGCACAGAATTTCAGTTGAAAGCGACTTAAGTTCAACCATTGAACGTGAATTAATTGAGTTTATTGCAACAAATCAAGGCCCAATGATCGGTAATCTTAACAATAACAAATGTACATAAATGTATTAAGAATAAGGGAAAACTACACCAATGACCACCAAACAAATTAGGGATATCTATTTGGATCACCGAACTATAAAAATTGTCAATCAGACCATCGAACTTATAAAATCAACTTATTTTGACCACCGCCGTTAAAAACTTAACGGTGGAGTGACGGAACTTCCACGTGGCAATTGATGGAAAAATTTAAAAATTACATATTTGATCCCTATTATTTACACATTCTTTCAATTTAGTCTTAATTTTAAATTAATAAAATAATAAATTATTTAATTAAGTGGTGACACGTGTCAACACCTTATTGGAAGATTTTAATTGTTTATATTTAATTTTATTAATTTATTTCCTCCTCCAATCAGGTGGTGACACGTGTCACCACCAATTTAAAGGAAAAAAATAAATTTTCTCCTACAATACTAACCAAGATTTGAATTCGGGTTTCTAAGGGTAAAGCTAATGGCTTTGCCAGTACACCAAGCACAACTTTGAGTTATAATTCTCCAGATATAATATATATCTCTTATTAGTTTCTACATTTATAAGCCAAAAACTCAAACCTTAAACACTAATTTCACATATATAAATCATAAACACTAAACTCTAACCCTAAATATTTCAAATTAATTTCACGCTAAATATTTCAAATTAAACCCCAAACCCTAAAAATTTCAAATTAATTCGATGCTAAATATTTTAAACTAAACCCTAAACATCAAACCCTAAAATTTTCAAATTAATTTCACGCTAAATATTTCAAATTAAGCCTTAAACCCTAAACCCTAAATATTTCAAATTAATTTCATGCTAAATATTTCAAATTAAATCCCAAACCCCAAACTCTAACCTTAAACCTTAAAATTTTCAAATTAATTACACGCTAAATTAATTTCACGCTAAATATTTCAAATTAAACCCTAAATATTTAGCATATAATTAATTTGAAATTTTAGGGTTTAAGATTAGGACTTGGGGTTTAATTTGAAATATTTAGGGTTTATGGTTTAAGGCTTAATTTGAAATATTTAGTATGAAATTAATTTGAAATTTTTAGGGTTTGGGATCTAGGGTTTAATTTAAAATATTTAGCGTCAAATTAATAATTTTTTAGGGTTTGGGGTTTAATTTGAAAATTTTAGCATGAAATTAATTTGAAATATTTAGGGTTGGAGTTTAGGGTTTAGGATTTATATATGTGAAATTAGTGTTTAGGGTTTGAGCTTTTGACCTATAAATGTAGAAACTAATAAGAGATATATATTATATCTGGAGAATTATAGCATAAAGTTGTGCTTGGTGTAGTGGCAAAGCCATTGGCTTTACCCTTAGAAACCCAGGTTTGAATCTTGGTGAGCGCAGTTGGAGAAAAGTTTATTTTTCTCCTCTAAATTGGTGGTGACACGTGTCACCACCTGATTGGAGGGAAAAATAAATTAATAAAATTAAATATAAATAATTAAAATCCTCCAATAAGGTGTTGACATGTGTCACCACTTAATTAAATAATTTATTATTTTATTAATTTAAAATTAGGACTGAATTGAAAGAATGTGTAAATAACATGGACCAAATATGTAATTTTTAAATTTTTCCATCAATTGGCACGTGGCAGTTCCGTCACTCCACCATTATGTTTTTAACGGCGGTAGTCAAAATAGGTTGATTTTATAAGTTCGGTGGTCTGATTGACGATTTCTATAGTTTAGTGAGCCAAATAGGTATCCCCAATTTATTTGGTGGTCAGTGGAGTAGTTTTCCCTAATAACAAATGTACATAAACGTATTAAGAACAAATGTACATAAACGTATGTTTGTTTTTTATTTAGAAAAATGCTTAAACGTCAGATAGGTGCTCAAACTATACCTTTTTTTTCCAGTTAGGTGCCTAACGTTTGTTTCGGGCCACTTGGGTGCCTAACGTTTCATTCCGTAACTCATTTAAGGTTTTAGCCGTGACGGACGTTAAAATTTTCCGTTATCCATATTTTTCTGATATTAACTAAAATAAGAAAAACAAAATAAATTAATTAAAAATAAAAATAACCATGGTTAAATCCCCTTAAACCCATAAACCCATCTTCTTTCTTTTCCCTCTTCCCCGTCAAACAGTCCCCCCTTCAGTTTAAATTGAACTGATATTGAATGAAGATCGTGCTTCTGTCGGTGATGAACAAGAGAGCCAAAAAAGCAAAAAAGAAGACAAGATTGAACACGATGAATCGTTGTGGATAAGAAACCAAGAAATACAACGAAGGGAGAGAGAACAGAACAAGAAAACGCAAGTGGAAGCAAAGCAAACGCCCACGTCTCAGATGATGAACGAGTTTCCGACCGAGTTCTTGAGCATCGAAAGGCTTGACTCTCTGGCGGTGGTTGTTGAAAGAAGACAGAGTCGTCGGGGGACGAAAAAAAGGATTATTGGCCATTACGGTCCTCTTTTGGGGCGTCGAAATGTAACACCCGTGTTTAGGGGTTAGGTGAAAATAATGTTTTAATATTATTTGGGCTCGGTTTTATAATTAAATAATATTTCGGGTTTTGTTTTCAAATTAATTAATTTGGGTTGACCGTGTTTTAAGATTAAACCCCAATTAGCAATGGATTTTCCTTCCTTGTAAACGTCCCATTTCATTAAGGGTAAACAAGTCTTTTGAGCCTTAAAAATAGCACATGGCAAATAAAACACCCACCTTTCTCATCTTCTTCCCCACCCTCTTTCAAACCTAACGTCTTCTTCTTCTCTCCCTTGGGGGTTCACTATTCCATCACCATACACTCACATCCTTGGTGATTTTTGAAAGGTAAACATGTTTCTAGCTTGTCCTCACTTCCCTCTACATGCCTATAGCCTTAGTTTTCATTAAAACTCTTGTTTTTGTATTTTGGAGTTTTTGAGTTTGAAATTAAAAATGTTAACTTTGTTAGCTTTTAGTTGAGCTTTTGTTTTGGTAATGTTAAATGAGACATTTGTTGTTCAAAAGGTCCAATATATCTAATTTTTACAAGGTTTTATAATGAGTTCTGGAATTGTGTTTCAAGAGGGTTTTTGGAGGGTTTTAAAGTGGTTTTGGGGGTAGTTTTATGTTTGTTTTTGAGGGTTGGTGTTAGTATGATATATGAGAGTCACTTTGGGTGTATTTGATGGTTGTTTGGATGCTTGAATTGGAAGATTTCAGTGGGTTTTGTGGGTTGCTCGGGAATTCTATTTTGGGCTTGATTTTGAGTGTTGGATGCTTGAAAACGTTAATCCGGGTTAGTTCCGACGATAAGTTATTGATTGTGGATGTTTTGTTTGTGTTTGGGATTGATTAGAATCGAGGTTGGACATCGGTGAAGCATCGGAAGTAAATCCGGGAAATTGAAGGTGGTCGCTTGCTTGGTCTTTAAGCTTGGGAGCTTAGGTGAGTGGTTAATTGTTTTACTTGGTTTTAAAATGGTTGGTTCGAGTATATGGACTAGGTTGGGCTTGGTAGACCCACCTAGAGTTAGGATTAGGGTGGTAGCCTAATCCTAAACTTGATCTAGAGCCTTTGGATGAACTCGTATATGTGGATGTGTATGTCTCGTATGAAATGCGATATGAATGCTTATGTATATTGTGTTATACATGTGAGATGAGGCATGATTTGTAATGCTTGAGACATGCATGATGATGGTTATTGGTGAGTACGTGCTAAGCACGGAATTTGGTTGAAATGAGTAATGTGAAATGAGTAAAATGTTGGCACTAGTATGCTTGAGTACAAATGATCGATCATTAGGATGTTAGTGTGTACACATGAGTCAAAAGTCGCGCGTGGCCTTGGTGGCGTTGAGTCACCAAGAAGGAGTACGGGTTCGCCCGGAAATTGTATTTATATATAGTCGATGATGAGTGGAATCCCATCGACGGGGCGTGAGGATGAGTGGAATCCCCTCCGCGAGACCGGTGATGAGTGTAATCCCACCGTGAGGTAATGTGGTTGTTGGATGTGAGTTCCAACGTGTCTATCCGCGTATTCGGGTCATAGCTAGGTGCCAATGTTGATTGATAAGTATATCAATGTGTTGAGATTTATGATCTTTAATTGGGTGCTTAAATGTGATTACATGCATTGTGGAATTGAGCTTATGATCATGGCATTTATATTGAATAGTGCTCATGCATCTTTATCTTGTGGCTTTTGTGGATCCTTGGTAAATATGTGTTTTGCCTTGGCTAGATCGTGCTCGGACCCTGCAATGTTGAGGTTTGTTTTTAAGAGCTTACCCTCACTAAGCATCATTGCTTACGCTCTCTTTGTTCAACATTGCAGATCCTTAGTTCATGGGTTGCTTGAGCAAGTGGAAAGGCCTCCAAGTGTGGTTGTTGGCTTGAGTACATCAAGTATGAACTTTTAAATGTTAAACATGTAATAGTTTAAGCAATGGGACATGTGTTATTTTGATAGATAGTTGTTGGTTGTTTAGGAGCTTGTTTAGACTCCTTGTTATCTTGCTTTTGTATGGCTTGTGTTGCCATGTTGAATTGTAATCCATGCCTAAATTGCTTATTATGAATGTTAGCTATGTGCCTCGTGAGGTTGCCTTTGTGTTTGAACCTTGAAGTATGTGACTTGAATGCTTAAATGTCATCTTTGATTCAATTGCATGTTTCCCTTGATGTATGTACATGTTGGATGTTTGTACGGCTAAATAATGATATGTAAATGTTGTATGAATGCTTGTTTGGGTCTAGGGAAGTCATAAATTGCATCTAGGTCCGAGTCTTGTTCGTTTTAATTGAGTTTGGAGGTTTTACAGTGCAAGGGTATCGATACGGTTGGTCCCGTATCGATACGGCCTTCTTGTTTCAGGCCTCGTGTTTCGATACGCGAGGGGGCGTATCGATACCATTTTGGTCACTGAAGTTACTGTCCACTTCGGTATCGATACGGGTCTCTGGCGTATCGATACGGTCATCCTAGCGTTGACCGTGAGAAGTCAACCGTTGGGGAGAGTATCGATACACTCCTTGGGCGTATCGATACGGTCTCCACGGGTTGACTCTGACCAGTTGACTTAGTCAAGGGGTATCGATACACCCCTTAGGTGTATCGATACCGTCTGTAGTTTAAGTTCAAAATTGGGCTGTAACATGTTAGTTTGAGTTCGTTTGATTGTTTCGTAAATGTTGTTCCGTTGTATGATCACCTAGGATTTAATACTCATCTAGACAAGATTTAAAATGAAAAAAAAAATTAGGGTTGCTAACCGAGGGGGAATCCTTAAGGGGGTTTTCACTCGGTTTTCCCCGTGTGGCCCACTCGGACTGGTCATCCGGCCAGACCGGGACGAGGGGGTTACACTTGTTGGTATCAGAGCCTAAGGTTACCGAGACATTGGGCAGGTAAGTGAGGTAAGTTTAAGTTTTGAATTGATTTGCACGGTGTTTGCTTGTTTTACAAGAATGATTGCTTGTGTGACAAGTATGTTGATTGTTTTATTCAAAGCATGTGTGTAAGTGTCCCATTGCTACTATTACATTGGAAAAAAGATTTTTAAGTGAGGGAACGTACTTGAACACTTGGAAGCCTTGCCTTGCTAACCCAGCTTTGTATGTTTTGTTGTTGTGGTTGTAGTTAATATCTGCGAGAGCGATGTCTCGACCGAGAGTGGTTCGTCAGGAACCACGTGTTGCGGCTCCTTTTGAGCCGGCAGTTGGTGTGGAGGCTTACATAGAAGGGCCGGTGGCTGCGGGAGTTGGCGCTCCTCCACCACCTCCACCACCACCACCTCCTCCGCCTGGAGTTGGGGGCGAGGATGGAGCCGGAGGAGATGGACCTCAAGGTGGCCAAGGTGGCCAAGGTCCAGCTGGAATTGATATGACTCCGCTAGTGCAAGCGATAGCGGGAGCATTTCAGGCCGCAGTTGCGGGAGCTCAGGCTGTAGCTCAGCCTAGGTGTGACGATGCCAGTCTACCTTTGGAGAGGCTCCGTAGCTTGGGGACCGAGGAGTTTAGAGGATCTACTCCGAAGAGGTCGGAGTTATGGTTGGAGAAGACAGTTCGTATCTTGGCTCAGATGGGTTGTGCGGGTGCACGTAGATTGGGTTGTGTGATCTCGTTGCTACAGGGTGATGCCTACACCTGGTGGGTCACCATTACTACCGGGGTTCCAGTGACAGAGATTGATTGGGATTTCTTTGAGACCGCTTTCCGGAAGAGGTACTTGGGACCGAGGTACTTAGATGAGAAGAAGCGAGAGTTTATGGCTCTTACTCAAGGAGATGCTTCTGTGACTGATTATAAGATCCGCTTTGTTCGCTTGAGTCAGTATGCTCCAGAGTTGGTTCCTGCTGAAGTGGAACGCTTTAACCATTTCCACTATGGATTGAATGAAGAGATTAAGAGGTAGACGCTAGCTTCTGACTACTCAGACTTTGATGTATTGGTCGCGAGGGCCAAGGACTTAGAGCATAGTTTGGGTTCGGCCAAACGATCTGGTGGTTCCAGTTCTGGTAAGAGGCATAACCACTTTGATAGTAGAGATGCCAAGAGGCACAGGGGTGGCGGACATCAGTTTGACAATAGACGTGGCGGTGGCCACCATGGTAGGGGCCATCAGGGCCATAGAGGAGGAGGGCGTTTGCCCGAGTGTACCCGTTGTGGGAGACAGCACGCTGGTGAGTGTTGGGGTAACTTCCATGCTTGTTGGAACTGTGGTTCGAGGGACCACTTTAGGAGGGATTGTCCGCATCAGGCGGCTCAGGCACCGAACATTGCTCAGGCTCCTGCGAGAGCGAATGATTTTCAGAGAGGCCGTGGGCGCGGTCGTGGCTACTTCCAGCCTAGGGCTGATGCACCTAGGGTAGATGCTCAGAGGAACCTTGCTCATGTTGTGGCAGTGCAGCCAGAGGCGGGAGGACCAGCGAAAGTTTATGCTCAGAGAGAGGCCGGGAACGACACTGATGTGATAGCAGGTAATTTCGAGTTACAGTCTATGTCTTTGCTTTCTTTGGTTGATTCGGGTTCTACGCATTCCTACATTTTGAGTGAGCATGCACAGAAGTTAGATATCCCTGTTGAGATCTTAGATGTAGGTATGCATGTTACTAGTTCTTTTGGTGAGACAGTTGTGGTTAGACGTATGTATAGGAGATGTCCACTGAAGATTCAGGGCCATGTGTTCTCAGTTGATATGATGGAACTCCCTTTCTATGGTTTTGATATTATTTTGGGTATGGATTGGTTGGTTTAGCATCGGGCTAGTGTGAATTTTGAGACAAAGAGAATTTCCTTGAAACTTTCTGATGACTACGAGGTAGTAGTAGTGGGCGAGAACATTAAGTTCTTGTCTAATGTGGTGTCAGCTTTAGAGGCTCATAGGTTGATGGACTCTGGATGTGGGGCTTATTGTAACACCCGTGTTTCGGGCCTAGGAGTTAGCCGGGTATTAGTTCGAGTCAAATAAAACTTAATTAAAACGATTCAATTTCAAATGATGGTCTAATTGAGTTTTAATATGAAGGGAGGGACCTATGTTGCTATTTACCCAAGTTTTAAATAAAGCAAGACCACTTTATTGTAAAGTTGTCTTCCTCCCTCATTCTTCCCCCTTTTCACATTTGAAAGCCCCCACCATTTTTAAAACCTTTCAAGCTTTGAGTTACTATTCCATTTATTTTAGCACCCGATTTCAACACCATTTTAAGAGGTAATTATATTTTCTTAACCTCCTCTTCAACCTCTACTTGTATATTGTCTTAAATTTCAAAAATATGGGGTTTTGAGAAATTAGGGTTCATATGAAAATTTCGGGTTTTAAGGGGGTTCTTCATTTTGTTTTGATAAATCATATTGGGGTTTTGTTTAAGCATGATGAAATACACCATATATGTTAATTTGGTTAATTTTGGATGGAAATTCGTAGTATGGTCTTAAGGCTAGTTTTAAGGTTGTAAAACTTGAGTTTTTGGTGGGTTTTATGTTGAAATTGAAGGGCTGTTGGTCTACCTATGGTATGAGGGTGTTTTGGGATGATTTGGAAGTCATTTGGATGATTGGAAATTGATTTTTCAGCAAGCCTTTGGGGGAGCACGAAAATTGGGGTTTTAGGAGATTATGTGATTTGAGAATTTGAGGAAATTGGGTTGTGTTTTGCAAAGTAGATTAATGGTTGAATTAGCATTGAATTGAGAAGTAATGTATGGGTTTTGTTTGACTAGAAGCAAGAGGAAACGTAGAAGAGGCTTTGGGACCGAATCTGGGAAGTTGAAGGTGATTGCTTGCTTGGTCGTTGGGCTTGGAAGCTTAGGTGAGTGGTTAATTGTTTTAAACGGTTTTAAATTGGTTGGTTCGAGTATATGGACTAGGTTGGGCTTGGTAGACCCACCTAGAGTTAGGATTAGGGTGGTGGCCTAATCCTAAACTTAATCTAGAGCCCTTGGTTGAACTCAATATATGGTTGTGTATGTCTCGTATAAATTGTGATATGAATGTCTATGTATATTGCTTTATACATGTGGAATGAGATTGGACTTATGATGCTTGAGACATGCATAATGATGATTGTTGGTGAGTACGTGCTAAGCACAAGGTTAATGAAGTGAGTAAATATTGGCACTAGTAAACTTGGATACAAATGATCGATCATTAGGATGTTAGTGTGTACACATGAGTCTAAAGTCGCGCGTGGCCTTGGTGGCGTTGAGTCACCAAGGAGGAGTACGGGTTCGCCCGGAATTGTATTTAAATGTAGTCGGTGATGAGTGGAATCCCATCGACGGGTCGTGAGGATGAGTGGAATCCCCTCCGCGAGACCGGTGATGAGTGAAATCCCACCGTGAGGTAATGTGGTTGTTGGATATGAGTTTCCAACATGTCTATCCGCGTATTCGGGTCTTAACTAGGTGCCAATGTTGTTTGATGTGCATATCAATGTGTTGAGGTTCATGGTTCTTATTGGAATACTTGTTTGTGATTACATGTATCATGGAAATTGAGCTTATAATCATGGCATTATTATTGTCCTTTGCTCATGCATTCTATCTTGTGAAACCCTTGGTATGATTGTGATTTACCTTGGCTAGATCGTGCTCGGACCCTGCAATGTTGAGGTTTGTTTTTAGAGCTTACCCTCACTAAGCATCATTGCTTACGCTCTCTTTGTTCAACATTGCAGATCCTTAGTTCGTGGGTTGCTCGGGCAAGTGGAGGGCCTCCAAGTGTGGTTTTTGGACTTGAGTTCATCAAGTATGGATTTCAAATGTTAGACTTGTAATAGTTTAAGCAATGGGACATGTACGGTTTTGTTGGTTTATTGTTGGTTGCTTGGAGCATGTGTAGACTCCTTAGTATCTTGCTTTTGTATGGTTATGTCGCCATGATGAATGTTATATATGTGTTTGGATGATGTTAGAATGAATGCATGCTTGTGAGCGTTGCCTAGTGTTAGATATGTTTAAACCTTGTTAAAGCATGATAGTATTGTTGATATGTCGTGGGCTTAATTGTTTTGATGTTATATGGTGTCTTGGTGATGTTTTGGGGCACCTTGGTGCCTCAAAACAGCAAAATCGTATCTGCAGACAGGGGGTGTTTCGGAACGGTTCCCCCTGTTCTGGAACGGTCCCTGTGTAAATGGCCTGCCATTTCGAAACGGATGAGGGTCGTTTCGGAACGTTTTCGCTACTGGAATTTTGAGAAATTGGCGAGATGAAGCCGTTCCGAAACGGGCCTTTGAGGTTCCGAAACGGTCAAATCTCGTTGACCACGAGATATTGACCGTCAAGGTCGTTCCGATACGGGTCTCCCCTGTTTCGGAACGGTCACCTTATGGTTGACCCTGGCCTGTTGACTAAGTCAAGGCGTTTCGGAACACCCTATGGGCGTTTCGAAACGGCCTGCTGCAGAATATTAAAGCGAGCTGTTTAATTGTTGGGTTGGTCGATGTTTGATGTTATGATTGTATCTTCCGCTGCTGTGCCACACTTAGGTCTTAAATATGCATGTAGACAAGATAAGATAAAAAGAAATTTTCTGGGTCGTTAACCGAGGGGAAGCCTTAACGGGTTTCGCTTCGGTTTTCCCCGTGTGGCCCACTCGGACCGGTCATCCGACCAGACCGGGACGAGGGGGTTACACTTGTTGGTATCAGAGCCTAAGGTTACCGAGACCTTGGGCAGGTAAGTGAGGTAAGTTTAAGTTTTTAAATTGAATTGCACGGTGTTTGCTTGTTTTGCAAGAATGGTTGCTTGTGTGACAAGTATGCTGATTGTTTTATTTTAAAGCATGTGTGTGTGGGTCCCATTGCTACTATTACATTGGAAAAATGATTTTTAGATGAGGAAACATACTTGGACGCTTGGAAGCCTTGCCTTGCTAACCCAACTTGTGTGTTTTGTTGTTGTGGTTGTAGTTAATATCTGTGAGAGCAATGTCTAGACCGAGAGGTAGACCGAGGTTGGTTCGTCAGGAACCACGAGTTGCGGCTCCTGTTGAGCCGGTAGTTGGTGCGGGGGCTCACATAGAAGGACCGGTGGCCGCGGGAGCTGGCGCTCCTCCACCACCACCACCACCACCACCTCCTCCACCGGGAGTTGGGGGCGGGGATGGAGTCGGAGGAAATGGACCCCAAGGTGGCCAAGGTCCAGCTGGAATTGATATGACTCCGCTAGTGCAAGCGATAGCGGGAGCGTTCCAGGCCGCAGTTGCGGGAGCTCAGGCTGCAGCTCAGCCTAGGTGTGATGATGCTAGTTTACCTTTGGAGAGGCTCCGTAGCTTAGGGGCCGAGGAGTTTAGAGGATCTACTCCGGAGAGGTCGGAGTTATGGTTGGAGAAGACAGTTCGTATCTTGGCTCAGATGGGTTGTGCGGGCGCACGTAGATTGGGTTGTGTGATCTAACTGCTTCACAGTGATGCCTACACCTGGTGGGTCACCATCACTACCGGGGTTCCAGAGACAGAAATTGATTGGGAGTTCTTTGAGTCTGCCTTCCGGAAGAGGTACTTGGGACCGAGGTACTTGGATGATAAGAAGCGAGAGTTTATGGCTCTTACTCAGGGGGATGCTTCTATGACTGATTATGAGATCCGCTTTGTTCGCTTGAGTCAGTATGCTCCAGAGTTGGTTCCTACTGAAGCGGAACGCTGCAACCGTTTCCGCTACGGGTTGAATGAAGCGGTTAAGAGGTACACGTTGGCTTCTGACTACTCAGACTTTGATGTATTGGTCGCGATGGCCAAGGATTTGGAGCATAGTTTGGGTTCAGCCAAACGAGCTGGTGGTTCTAGTTCTGGAAAGAGGCATAACCACTTTGAGGGTAGAGATGCTAAGAGGCACAGAGGTGGCGGACATCAGTTTGATCAGAGACGTGGCGGTGGCCACCATGGTAGGGGCCATCAGGGCCATAGAGGAGGAGGGCGCTTGCCCAAGTGTGCACAGTGTGGGAGACAACACACTGGAGAGTGCTGGGGTAACTTCCATGCTTGTTGGAACTGTGGTTCGAGGGACCACTTTAGGAGGGACTGTCCGCGTCAGGCAGCTCAGGCACCGAATATTGCTCAGGCTCCTGCGAGAGGTAATGATTTTCAGAGAGGCCGTGGGCGCGGTCGTGGCTACTTCCAGCCGAGGGCTGATGCACCTAGGGTAGATGCTCAGAGGAACCTTGCTCATGTCGTGGCTGTGCAGCCAGAGGCGGGAGGACCAGCGAGGGTCTATGCTCAAAGAGAGGCCGGGAACGACACCGGTGTGATAGCAGGTAATTTCGAGTTACAGTCTATGTCCTTGCTTTCTTTGGTTGATTCGGGTTCTACGCATTCCTACATTTTGAGTAAGCATGCACAGAAGTTAGATATTCCTGTTGAGATCTTAGATGTAGGTATGCATGTTACTAGTTCTTTTGGTGAGACAGTTGTGGTTAGACGTATGTATAGGAGGTGTCCACTGAAGATTCAGGGTCATGTGTTCTCAGTTGATATGATGGAACTTCCCTTCTATGGTTTTGATATTATATTGGGTATGGATTGGTTGGTTGAGCATCGGGCTAGTGTGGATTTTGAGACGAAGAGGATTTCTCTGAAACTTTCTAATGACTACGAGGTAGTGGTAGTGGGCGAGAACATTAAGTTCTTGTCTAATGTGGTGTCAGCTTTAGAGGCTCATAGGTTGATGGACTCTGGATGTGGGGCCTATTTAGCTTATGTTATGAATCCGGACATGAGTGAAGCTAGACCGAAAGATATAAGAACAGTGTGTGACTTTCCAGATGTGTTTCCTGAAGAGTTGCCGGGTTTGCCTCCTGACAGAGATGTTGAGTTTGTGATTGAGACAGTTTCAGGGTCTAGTCCAGTTTCGATAGCTCCGTATCGTATGGCTCCGAAAGAGTTGAAAGAATTGAAGAGTCAGTTGCAAGAATTATTAGACCGTGGTTTCATTAGGCCTAGCAGTTCTCCGTGGGGTGCTCCAGTGTTGTTTGTGAAAAAGAAAGATGGTAGCATGCGCATGTGTATTGACTATAGACAGCTGAATCAGTTGACCGTGAAGAACAAGTATCCGTTGCCTCGTATAGATGATTTGTTTGATCAGTTGAGGGGTGCTTCAGTGTTCTCGAAGATAGATTTGAGATCCGGGTACTATCAGTTGAAAGTGAAAGAGTGTGATGTTCCGAAGACAGCTTTTAGGACTAGATATGGTCACTATGAGTTTCTCGTGATGCCATTTGGGCTCATGAATGCACCAGCAGCATTCATGGACATGATGAACAGAATTTTCAGAGACTATCTAGACCGATTTGTGGTTGTCTTCATTGATGATATACTTGTGTACTCGAAGACAGAAGAAGAGCATGATGAGCACTTGAGATTTGTTTTACAGAGACTGTTGAGCAATCAGTTGTATGCGAAGCTTAGTAAATGTGAGTTCTGGATCCGAGAGGTTGTATTTCTTGGCCATGTTGTTTCGGCCGAAGGTATCCGAGTTGATCCATCGAAGGTTGAGGCTATTGTTGAGTGGAAGCAACCTAAGTCCGTGACCGAGATTAGGAGTTTCCTAGGATTAGCTGGTTACTATAGGAGGTTTGTTGATGGCTTCTCTAGAGTAGCTTCTCCCTTGACTAAGTTGTTGCAAAAGGGAGTCAAGTTTGAATGGTCAGATGCAAGACAAAAGGCCTTTGAGAAATTGAAAGAAGCTTTGACAAATGCTCCAGTGTTGGTGCAGCCTGTTTCAGGTAAGGAGTTTGTGATTTACAGTGATGCTTCCTACGTAGGCTTAGGATGTGTTTTGATGCAAGATAGGAGAGTTGTTGCTTATGCTTTTAGACAGTTGAAGATTCATGAGAAGAACTATCCCACTCATGACATAGAGCTAGCCGCAGTGGTATTTGCATTGAAAATTTGGCGTCACTATTTGTATGGTGAGAAGTGTATAGTTTACACCGATCACAAGAGCTTGAAGTACTTGATGACACAGAAAGAGTTGAACTTGAGACAGAGAAGATGGTTAGAGTTGTTAAAAGATTACGATTTGACCATTGAGTACCATCCGGGTAAAGCAAATGTAGTAGCCGATGCTTTGAGTAGAAAAGTGGCCGTTGAGTTGAGAGCTATGTTTGCTAGATTGAGTGTGTCCGATGATGGTGGTCTGATCACCGAGTTGCAAGTGAAGCCTTCTTTGATTCAGTTGATTAGAGAGAAGCAGTTGCAAGATGCGAGCCTAGTTCCTCATGTTCAAGACATAGCCGAAGGAAGACCAACTGAGTATAGTTTCAGTGGTGAGAGCTTGTTGTGCTTTAGGGATAGAATTGTTGTACCGGAAGATGTTGAGCTGAGACGTCAGATTTTGAGTGAAGCACATTCGAGTCCCTTTTCTATGCATCCGGGTAGTACCAAGATGTACCGATATTTGAAGAATGATTACTTCTGGGTTGGTTTGAAGAGAGATGTAGCCGAGTATGTGAGCCAATGTATGGTTTGTCAGAGAGTGAAGGCAGAACATCAGGTTCCTTCAGGTTTGCTACAGCCTTTGAAGATTCCGGAATGGAAGTGGTAGAGAATCACCATGGATTTTGTATCGGGGTTGCCTTTGTCTCCTTCGAAGAAGAATTCAGTTTGGGTAATTGTTGATAGATTCACTAAGTGCGCTCACTTCTTAGCAGTGAACACTACGGATTCCTTAGACAAGTTGGCAAACTTGTACATTCGTGAGATTGTGAGACTTCATGGAGTTCCGAAGTCTATAATTTCAGATAGGGATCCCAGATTTACTTCGAGGTTCTGGAGTTGTTTGCATAGTGCCTTGGGTAGTCGTCTACATTTCAGCACATCTTATCATCCGCAGTCCGATGGACAGTCAGAGCGAGTGATACAGATTCTAGAGGATATGCTTCGTTGTTGTGTGATTGATTTTCAGGGTTCTTGGGAGAAGCACTTACCATTGGTTGAGTTTGCTTACAACAACAGTTATCAGTCTAGTATTCAGATGGCACCTTATGAGGCTTTGTATGGTAGACGGTGTAGGACTCCGATTTGTTGGGCTGAGACAGGTCAGAGGTTACTACCTATGCCGGACTTGCTTAAGGGAACCACAGAAAAGGTGAAGTTGATTTGTGACCGTTTGAAAGCGGCTTCGGATCGTCAGAAGTCTTATGCAGATTTGAAGAGGAAAGAGATTGAGTACTCAGTGGGTGAGAAAGTGTTTCTGAAAGTATCTCCGTGGAAGAAGGTAATGAGATTTGGCCGGAAGGGCAAGTTGAGTCCGAGATTCATTGGTCCGTATGAGATAGTTGAGCGGATTGGGCCCGTAGCTTATCGTTTGAGGTTACCTTCTGAGTTAGAGAAGATCCATGATGTCTTTCATGTGTCTATGCTTAGGAGGTATAGATCAGATCCTTCTCATGTGATGCCCGTTGAAAAGATAGAGTTGAATCCGGATTTGTCCTATAATGAGGAGCCCGTTGAGATACTTGCTTCTGATAGCAAGGTGTTGCGTGGCAAGACCATAGAGTTGGTCAAGGTGTTGTGGAGGCATAAAAGTGTGGAAGAGGCCACGTGGGAGAGAAAAGCGGATATGGTTGAGCAGTTTCCGTATCTGTTTCCACCAGGTAATTTCGGAGACGAAATTCCTTAAGTGGGGGAGAGTTGTAACACCCGTGTTTCGGGCCTAGGAGTTAGCCGGGTATTAGTTCGAGTCAAATAAAACTTAATTAAAACAATTCAATTTCAAATGATGGTCTAATTGAGTTTTAATATGAAGGGAGGGACCTATGTTGCTATTTACCCAAGTTTTAAATAAAGCAAGACCACTTTATTGTAAAGTTGTCTTACTCCCTCATTCTTCCCCCTTTTCACATTTGAAAGCCCCCACCATTTCTAAAACCTTTCAAGCTTTGAGTTACTATTCCATTTATTTTAGCACCCGATTTCAACACCATTTTAAGAGGTAATTATATTTTCTTAACCTCCTCTTCAACCTCTACTTGTATATTGTCTTAAATTTCAAAAATATGGGGTTTTGAGAAATTAGGGTTCATATGAAAATTTGGGGTTTTAAGGGGGTTCTTCATATTGTTTTGATAAATCATGTTGGGGTTTTGTTTAAGCATGATGAAATACACCATATATGTTAATTTGGTTAATTTTGGATGGAAATTCGTAGTATGGTCTTAAGGCTAGTTTTAAGGTTGTAAAACTTGAGTTTTTGGTGGGTTTTATGTTGAAATTGAAGGGCTGTTGGTCTACCTATGGTATGAGGGTGTTTTGGGATGATTTGGAAGTCATTTGGATGATTGGAAATTGATTTTTCAGCAAGCCTTTGGGGGAGCACGAAAATTGGGGTTTTAGGAGATTATGTGATTTGAGAATTTGAGGAAATTGGGTTGTGTTTTGCAAAGTAGATTAATGGTTGAATTAGCATTGAATTGAGAAGTAATGTATGGGTTTTGTTTGACTAGAAGCAAGAGGAAACGTAGAAGAGGCTTTGGGACCGAATCTGGGAAGTTGAAGGTGATTGCTTGCTTGGTCGTTGGGCTTGGAAGCTTAGGTGAGTGGTTAATTGTTTTAAACGGTTTTAAATTGGTTGGTTCGAGTATATGGACTAGGTTGGGCTTGGTAGACCCACCTAGAGTTAGGATTAGGGTGGTGGCCTAATCCTAAACTTAATCTAGAGCCCTTGGTTGAACTCAATATATGGTTGTGTATGTCTCGTATAAATTGTGATATGAATGTCTATGTATATTGCTTTATACATGTGGAATGAGATTGGACTTATGATACTTGAGACATGCATAATGATGATTGTTGGTGAGTACGTGCTAAGCACAAGGTTAATGAAGTGAGTAAATATTGGCACTAGTAAACTTGGATACAAATGATCGATCATTAGGATGTTAGTGTGTACACATGAGTCTAAAGTCGCGCGTGGCCTTGGTGGCGTTGAGTCACCAAGGAGGAGTACGGGTTCGCCCGGAATTGTATTTAAATGTAGTCGGTGATGAGTGGAATCCCATCGACGGGGCGTGAGGATGAGTGGAATCCCCTCCGCGAGACCGGTGATGAGTGAAATCCCACCGTGAGGTAATGTGGTTGTTGGATATGAGTTTCCAACATGTCTATCCGCGTATTCGGGTCTTAACTAGGTGCCAATGTTGTTTGATGTGCATATCAATGTGTTGAGGTTCATGGTTCTTATTGGAATACTTGTTTGTGATTACATGTATCATGGAAATTGAGCTTATAATCATGGCATTATTATTGTCCTTTGCTCATGCATTCTATCTTGTGAAACCCTTGGTATGATTGTGATTTACCTTGGCTAGATCGTGCTCGGACCCTGCAATGTTGAGGTTTGTTTTTAGAGCTTACCCTCACTAAGCATCATTGCTTACGCTCTCTTTGTTCAACATTGCAGATCCTTAGTTCGTGGGTTGCTCGGGCAAGTGGAGGGCCTCCAAGTGTGGTTTTTGGACTTGAGTTCATCAAGTATGGATTTCAAATGTTAGACTTGTAATAGTTTAAGCAATGGGACATGTACGGTTTTGTTGGTTTATTGTTGGTTGCTTGGAGCATGTGTAGACTCCTTAGTATCTTGCTTTTGTATGGTTATGTCGCCATGATGAATGTTAACTCATGCCTAATTGCTTACTTTGCATGTTAGCCTTATGCCTTAAGAGTTATATATGTGTTTGGATGATGTTAGAATGAATGCATGCTTGTGAGGCGTTGCCTAGTGTTAGATATGTTTAAACCTTGTTAAAGCATGATAGTATTGTTGATATGTCGTGGGCTTAATTGTTTTGCTGTTATATGGTGTCTTGGTGATGTTTTGGGGCACCTTGGTGCCACAAAACAGCAGAATCGTATCTGCAGACAGGGGGTGTTTCGGAACGGTTCCCCCTGTTCCGGAACGGTCCCTGTGTAAATGGCCTGCCATTTCGAAACGGATGAGGGTCGTTTCGGAACGTTTTCGCTACTGGAATTTTGAGAAATTGGCGAGATGAAGCCGTTCCGAAACGGGCCTTTGAGGTTCCGAAACGGTCAAATCTCGTTGACCACGAGATATTGACCGTCAAGGTCGTTCCGATACGGGTCTCCCCTGTTTCGGAACGGTCACCTTATGGTTGACCCTGGCCTGTTGACTAAGTCAAGGCGTTTCGGAACACCCTATGGGCATTTCGAAACGGCCTGCTGCAGAATATTAAAGTGAGCTGTTTAATTGTTGGGTTGGTCGATGTTTGATGTTATGATTGTATCTTCCGCTGCTGTGCCACACTTAGGTCTTAAATATGCATGTAGACAAGATAAGATAAAAAGAAATTTTCTGGGTCGTTAACCGAGGGGAAGCCTTAATGGGTTTCGCTTCGGTTTTCCCCGTGTGGCCCACTCGGACCGGTCATCCGACCAGACCGGGACGAGGGGGTTACACTTATTTAGCATATGTTATGAATCCGGATATGAGTGAAGCTAGACCGAAAGATATCAGAACAGTGTGTGACTTTCCAGATGTGTTTCCTGAAGAGTTGCCGGGTTTGCCTCCTGACAGAGATGTTGAGTTTGTGATTGAGACAGTTTCAGGATCTAATCCAGTTTCGATAGCTCTGTATCGTATGGCTCCGAAAGAGTTGAAAGAATTGAAGAGTCAGTTGCAAGAATTATTAGACCGTGGTTTCATTAGGCCTAGTAGTTCTCCTTGGGGTGCTCCCGTGTTGTTTGTGAAAAAGAAAGATGGTAGCATGCGCATGTGTATTGACTATAGACAGTTGAATCAGTTGACTGTGAAGAACAAGTATCCGTTGCCTCATATAGATGATTTGTTTGATCAGTTGAGAGGTGCTTTAGTGTTCTCGAAGATAGATTTGAGATCCGAGTACTATCAGTTGAAGGTGAAAGAGTGTGATGTTCCGAAGACAGCTTTTAGGACTAGATATGGTCACTATGAGTTTCTTGTGATGCCATTTGGGCTCACGAATGCACCTGCAGCATTCATGGACATGATGAACAGAATTTTTAGAGACTATCTAGACCGTTTTGTAGTTGTTTTCATTGATGACATACTTGTGTACTCGAAGACAGAAGAAGAGTATGATGAGCACTTGAGATTGGTTTTACAGAGATTGTTGAGTAATCGGTTGTATGCGAAGCTTAGTAAATGTGAGTTCTGGATTCGAGAGGTTGTATTTCTTGGCCATGTTGTTTCGGCCAAAGGTATCCGAGTTGATCCATCGAAGATTGAGGCTATTGCGGAGTGGAAACAACCTAAGTCTGTGACCGAGATTAGGAGTTTCCTAGGATTAGCCGGTTATTATAGGAGATTTGTTGATGGTTTCTCTAGAGTAGCTGCTCATTTGACTAAATTGTTGCAAAAAGGAGTTAAGTTTGAATGGTCAGATGCAAGACAGAAGGCCTTTGAGAAATTGAAAGAAGCTTTGACAAATGCTCCAGTGTTAGTGCAACCTGTTTCCGGTAAGGAGTTTGTGATTTACAGTGATGATTCCTACGTAGGCTTAGGATGTGTTTTGATGCAAGAGAGAAGAGTTGTTGCTTATGCTTCTAGACAGTTGAAGATTCATGAGAAGAACTATCCTACTCATGATATAGAGCTAGCCGCAGTTGTGTTTGCATTGAAGATTTGGCGTCATTATTTGTATGGTGAGAAGTGTATAGTTTACACCGATCACAAGAGCTTGAAGTATCTGATGACACAGAAAGAGTTGAACTTGAGACAAAGAAGATGGTTAGAGTTGCTAAAAGATTATGATTTGACCATTGAGTACCATCCGGGTAAGGCAAATGTAGTAGCCGATGCTTTGAGTAGAAAAGTGGTCGTTGAGTTGAGAGCAATGTTTGCTAGATTGAGTGTGTCCAATGATGGTGGTTTGATCACCGAGTTGCAAGTGAAGCCTTCTTTGATTCAGTTGATTAGAGAGAAGCAGTTGCAAGATGTGAGTTTAGTTCCTCATGTTCAGGACGTAGCCGAAGGAAGACCGACCGATTACAGTTTCAGTGGTGAGAACTTGTTGCGCTTTAGAGATAGAATTGTTGTACCAGAAGATGTTGAGTTGAGACGTCAGATTCTGAGTGAAGCACATTCGAGTCCCTTTTCTATGCATCCGGGTAGTACCAAAATGTACCGAGATTTGAAGAATGATTACTTCTGGGTTGGTTTGAAGAGAGATGTAGCCGAGTATGTGAGTCGTTGTATGGTTTGTCAGAGAGTGAAGGCAGAACATCAGGTTCCTTCAGGTTTGTTACAGCCTTTGAAGATTCCATAATGGAAATGGGAGAGGATCACCATGGATTTTGTGTCGGGGTTGCCTTTGTCTCCTTCGAAGAAGAATTCAGTTTGGGTGATTGTTGATAGGTTCACTAAGTGTGCTCACTTCTTGGCAGTGAACACTATGGATTCCTTAGACAAGTTGGCAAACTTGTACATCCGTGAGATTGTGAGACTTCATGGAGTTCCGAAGTCTATTGTTTCAGATAGAGATCCTAGATTTACTTCGAGGTTCTGGGGTTGCTTGCATAGTGCTCTAGGTAGCCGTTTGCATTTCAGCACGTCTTATCATCCTCAGTCCGATGGGCAGTCAGAACGAGTGATACAGATTCTTGAGGATATGCTTCGTTGTTGTGTGATTGACTTCCAAGGTTCTTGGGAGAAGCACTTACCGTTGGTTGAGTTTACTTACAACAACAATTATCAGTCTAGTATTCAGATGGCACCCTATGAGGCTTTGTATGGTAGTCGATGTAGGACTCTGATCTGTTGGGCTGAAACAGGTCAGAGATTGTTACCTATGCCAGACTTGCTTAAGGGGACTACCGACAAGGTGAAGTTGATTTGTGACCGTTTGAAAGCAGCTTCCGATCGTCAGAAGTCTTATGCAGATTTGAAGAGGAAAAAGATTGAGTACTCAGTGGGTGAGAAAGTGTTTCTGAAAGTATCTCCGTGGAAGAAGGTAATGAGATTTGGCCGAAAGGGCAAGTTGAGTCCGAGGTTCATTGGTCCGTATGAGATAGTTGAGCGGATTGGGCCTGTAGCTTATCGTTTGAGGTTACCTTCTGAGTTAGAGAAGATCCATGATGTCTTTCATGTGTCCATGCTAGGAGATATAGATCAGATCCTTCTCATGTGATGCCCGTTGAGGAGATAGAGTTAAATCCGGATTTGTCCTATAATGAAGAGCCCGTTGAGATACTTGCTTCTGTAGCAAGGTGTTGCGTGGCAAGACCATAGAGTTGGTCAAGGTATTGTGGAGACATAGAGGTGTGAAAGAGGCCACGTGGGAGAGGAAAGCGGATATGGTTGAGCAGTTTCCGTATTTGTTTCCAACATGTAATTTCAGGGACGAAATTCCTTAAGTGGGGGAGAGTTGTAACACCCGGGTTTAGGGGTTAGGTGAAAATAATGTTTTAATATTATTTGGGCTCGGTTTTATAATTTAAATAATATTTCGGGTTTTGTTTTCAAATTAATTAATTTGGGTTGACCATGTTTTAAGATTAAACCCCAATTAGCCATGGATTTTCCTTCCTTGTAAATGTCCCATTTCATTAAGGGTAAACAAGTCTTTTGAGCCTTAAAAATAGCATATGGCAAATAAAACACCCACCTTTCTCATCTTCTTCCCCACCCTCTTTCAAACCTAACGTCTTCTTCTTCTCTCCCTTGGGGGTTCACTATTCCATCACCATACACTCACATCCTTGGTGATTTTTGAAAGGTAAACATATTTCTAGCTTGTCCTCACTTCCCTCTACATGCCTATACCCTTAGTTTTCATTAAAACTCTTGTTTTTGTATTTTGGAGTTTTTGAGTTTGAAATTAAAAATGTTAACTTTGTTAGCTTTTAGTTGAGCTTTTGTTTTGGTGATGTTAAATGAGACATTTGTTGTTCAAAAGGTCCAATATATCTAATTTTTACAAGGTTTTATAATGATTTCCGGAATTGTGTTTCAAGGGAGGTTTTTGGAGGGTTTTAAAGTGGTTTTGGGGGTAGTTTTATGTTTGTTTTTTAGGGCTGGTGTTGGTATGATATATGAGGGTCACTTTGGGTGTATTTGATGGTTGTTTGGATGCTTGAATTGGAAGATTTCAGTGGGTTTTGTGGGTTGCTCGAGAATTCTATTTTGGGCTTGATTTTGAGTGTTGGATGCTTGAAAACGTTAATCCGGGTTAGTTCCGACGATAAGTTATTGATTGTGGATGTTTTGTTTGTGTTTGGGATTGATTAGAATCGAGGTTGGACATCGGTGAAGCATCGGAAGTAAATCCGGGAAATTGAAGGTGGTCGCTTGCTTGGTCTTTAAGCTTGGGAGCTTAGGTGAGTGGTTAATTGTTTTACTTGGTTTTAAAATGGTTGGTTCGAGTATATGGACTAGGTTGGGCTTGGTAGACCCACCTAGAGTTAGGATTAGGGTGGTAGCCTAATCCTAAACTTGATCTAGAGCCTTTGGATGAACTCGTATATGTGGATGTGTATGTCTCGTATGAAATGCGATATGAATGCTTATGTATATTGTGTTATACATGTGAGATGAGGCATGATTTGTAATGCTTGAGACATGCATGATGATGGTTATTGGTGAGTACGTGCTAAGCACGGAATTTGGTTGAAATGAGTAATGTGAAATGAGTAAAATGTTGGCACTAGTATGCTTGAGTACAAATGATCGGTCATTAGGATGCTAGTGTGTACACATGAGTCAAAAGTCGCGCGTGGCCTTGGTGGCGTTGAGTCACCAAGGAGGAGTACGGGTTCGCCCGGAAATTGTATTTATATATAGTCGATGATGAGTGGAATCCCATCGACGGGGCGTGAGGATGAGTGGAATCCCCTCCGCGAGACCGGTGATGAGTGTAATCCCACCGTGAGGTAATGTGGTTGTTGGATGTGAGTTCCAACGTGTCTATCCGCGTATTCGGGTCATAGCTAGGTGCCAATTTTGATTGATAAGTGTATCAATGTGTTGAGATTTATGTTCTTTAATTGGGTGCTTAAATGTGATTACATGCATTGTGGAATTGAGCTTATGATCATGGCATTTATATTGAATAGTGCTCATGCATCTTTATCTTGTGGCTTTTGTGGATCCTTGGTAAATATGTGTTTTGCCTTGGCTAGATCGTGCTCGGACCCTGCAATGTTGAGGTTTGTTTTTAAGAGCTTACCCTCACTAAGCATCATTGCTTACGCTCTCTTTGTTCAACATTGCAGATCCTTAGTTCGTGGGTTGCTTGAGCAAGTGGAAAGGCCTCCAAGTGTGGTTGTTGGCTTGAGTACATCAAGTATGAACTTTTAAATGTTAAACATGTAATAGTTTAAGCAATGGGACATGTGTTATTTTGATGGATAGTTGTTGGTTGTTTAGGTTCTTGTTTAGACTCCTTGTTATCTTGCTTTTGTATGGCTTGTGTTGCCATGTTGAATTGTAATCCATGCCTAAATTGCTTATTATGAATGTTAGCTATGTACCTCGTGAGGTTGCCTTTGTGTTTGAACCTTGAAGTATGTGACTTGAATGCTTAAATGTCATCTTTGATTCAATTGCATGTTTCCCTTGATGTATGTACATGTTGGATGTTTGTACGGCTAAATAATGATCTGTAAATGTTGTATGAATGCTTGTTTGGGTCTAGGGAAGTCCTAAATTGCATCTAGGTCCGAGTCTTGTTCGTTTTAATTGAGTTTTGAGGTTTTGCAGTGCAGGGGTATCGATATGGTTGGTCCTGTATCGATACGGCCTTCTTGTTTCAGGCCTCGTGTTTCGATACGCGAGGGGGGCGTATCGATACCATTTTGGTCACTGAAGTTACTGTCCACTTTGGTATCGATACGGGTCCCTGGCGTATCGATACAGTCATCCTAGCGTTGACCGTGAGAAGTCAACCATTGGGGAGAGTATCGATACACTCCTTGGGCGTATCGATACGGTCTCCACGGGTTGACTCTGACCAGTTGACTTAGTCAAGGGGTATCGATACACCCCTTAGGTGTATCGATACCGTCTGCAGTTTAAGTTCAAAATTGGGCTGTAACATGTTAGTTTGAGTTCGTTTGATTGTTTCGTAAATGTTGTTCCGTTGTATGATCACCTAGGATTTAATACTCATCTAGACAAGATTTAAAATGAAAAAAAAATTAGGGTTGCTAACCGAGGGGGAATCCTTAAGGGGGTTTTCACTCGGTTTTCCCCGTGTGGCCCACTCGGACCGGTCATCCGGCCGGACCGGGACGAGGGGGTTACACGAAAAATGGGTACTGGAGTTGGAGAAAGATGGTTCAATGGGCGTTGCCGGGATTTGGATGGTGAGATGATGCTCGTTTCCATTGAATCGATGGTGGTCAAAGGAAGAGATTAGCGGCGGAGGAGTGGTTATTTGGTCGGAATCGGAAGAGATGCAATCGCCGCTTGCTTATTCGATCGCTTAATGTTTCCCGGACTTTTTTTCCCAGAAATTTCCCATCTCTCCGTTAATCAGCACCCACAAAAATTTGAGTTTCATAGTCTACTCTACCCTGCAAGAATTAAGTGTAGAAGCAGAAACAAAGAAAACTCAGAAACCAAATGTGAATAGGAAGCTTTTTGTGCTGAATTCAGGAACTTTATCCAAACTCAAAATCAGTGAGAAAAAGTTCAAGCCCGTAGCTGACCATGTTAACTCAGTTCATCATCTTCAAGATCCCGTTACTTTACCTTTCAAGTGGTCATGGCGCGATGCATCTATTAAGGTTCAAAACATGAGGCATCAATATTTGGGGGTGAAGCAGAAGATTAAGATTTTCAAAGATGAGTTCAATTGGAAAAATGGTGAGAATCACTTAAAAATTTCTTGAAGTACAAAGAGATTTTTGGTGATGTGGAACTTGAAGTTAAAGGGAAGAAAGGCAGTGAAAGCAATGGTAATGGCAGTGATTTGTTTGAGGATTGTTGTGACTTGGAGTTTGCAATTGATAGTGAGGATTTTGAGGAGGAAGAGGAAGATGGCGGTGTCGATGGTGACGGGGACGCAAATGATGGTGGTGAGGAGAAGGTCGGCCCTGATGGTGAGTTTGGAGGGGAGAGGGTCGATTGTTGAAATTACAGATTGGGGGGGGGGGACGGTTTGATGGGGGAAGAAGATGGGTTAATTTAACCCAGGGTTATTTTTATTTTTAATTAATTTTTTTTGGTTAATATCAGAAAATTAAAAATGTGCCACATGTCTCTTTATTATTGGATAACGAAAAATTTTAACGTCCGTCACGACTAAAACCTTAAATGGGTTACGGAATGAAACGTTAGGCACCTAAGTGGCCCGAAACAAACGTTAGGCACCTAACTGGAAAAAAGGGTATAGTTTAGGCACATATCTGACGTTTAAGCCTTAGAAAAAAAACCCTTTATACCCTCAAAATGTTATCGAATTAATTTTCTCCCGATTTAATCACTAACGTTACAAAAATTGATTGTTTTAATCACTCCGTGTTGAATAATTAATGAAATTATCGACCTCAACATTCAATATTTACCCATTATATCAATTTGATTATAATCTTAAACAATTTAATAAACCTAGTCCTCACATTTATAAAATCTTTCTATTTAATCCTCAAATATAAAATCAACATCATCATGACGATTTACCTAAAATCAAACAAAAACCCTCCGTCTTTTTTAGATTTTCATTTCACAACATCCTTTTAAAAATTAAAATTTTCTCAACTTAGACACCACAAAAAGAACCCTAGCCGCTTGTTGCCACTACTGTCCGATGACCTTCTCCGATCACCAACACTATCAAGATGATCCTTTCTTTCCCCCTTTTTTTTTCTTGCCAGTTTAGTTTTTTCAAGACAATCTCTAAAAACTTTGATCTAGCACCTTCAACTCTGATCAACTTAAATTTAAACTATGTTAATCTTCATAACCTACATTGACACTTCACTGTTTGGATTTCTTAGTGGATGCTCCGATCATCGAAACCTGAAGTAGCGGAAAACATGTTTATTCATTGACCTTTTGATTTTCTTTTTTTAACTTACTACTTTTTATTTTTTTGTTTCAGATTGATGGGGGTATGCTTTGATGTTTTATGCGGGGGCGAAGTTGGGAATAAAAGTTAATAGGGTTGGAATTTTGGAAATAAAAATAAATAAATAAAAGATTGGAAAATATCACCAATAGAAATTGATCTATTGACTTCAAGTAAATCACACCGACTTTCACTTTCATACTTTACCATTAAAATTGAACTGTTTTATAAGGAATTTTTAGCTAAATATTGCAGAAGAATTTTTTTTCTCCAATATATTGCACATTAGTTTTTATTTCCTAATATATTGCACTTTCTACAGTAAAAACAAAGAATGACTCATCTGAGTCCGACTTTGAATAGTGATTTGCAATTTTCGAGTAAAAAATTAAAGACTCACCCAGGTGAGTCCGACTTTGAACAATAAAAAATTTAAAGACTCACCCAGGTGAGTCCGACTTTGAATAGTAAAAGACACAAACACGGGAATGCATCCATGATACATGGAACACTATTCAAAGTCGGATACAAATGAGGCTGCCTTTAGGAAGATCACTGTTTGAAGTCGGATACACATGGGAGAGTCTTTAATTTTTTATTCGATTTAATAAAATTACTGTTTAAAGTCGGATTCAGCTGGGGTGGTCTTTAATTGTACTGTAGAATCTACAATATTTTGGGAAATAAAAATAAGCATACAATATTTTGGGAAAAAAAAATAATCTCACAACAATATTTATGTAAATTATCCGTTTTATAAAATTAAAATAAATTATAACTTCAAATTTTGCGGTGGTCAAGTTAAAAAAAAAATAGACCGTAAAAGTGGACTGCAAGGGGCAGACCCTGCTGCCAACCCCTTGACGCTTCGCTCATGATTTTATGATGACTTGGTTTAATTTTGGTGAGGAATGTGGAAAGTGAGGGTGCTGTTGTGGTTGAGTGGTGGCAGTCTGGATTTAGGGGTCATTTGGAACCAATGGTGGAGTTTAGAATGTGACTTGGTTTAGGAACAATGTGTAAGACTAGAGGTGATTGTTTGGGTGAATTAATAAAAGTTATAAATTTTGAGGGCTAAATTTATTTGTCATACAAATTAGAAATGAGACATGTTATTCAATCCCGTTTACTATACAACGACGGTAGACCAAAATAACATTTTTTAATATCAGCAACTAAATAAAAAATATAAAACTAAAAAATGCCTCTAACTTTGATTGATTAAAAAAATATATAACTAAAAAATGTCTTTAACTTTAACTGAATATTTATTTTAGCCTATATTTTTTTTTCTGATATCCATGAGACGAAGAGCCTGCTTAGGTTTTCAGAGATCATATAAACGTGTGCGAAGAGTGTTATAGCCAATCTTACGGCCAAGAAGTACTACTACAATGTGATCCAAACTCTTAGCAGCCAGGTTTTGGACTCTCTCGGAGAAGTCAATCGCAATCACGCCATCGATAGTGGAGCGGACAACATCACCTTCGACTATCTCAAGATCATCCTCATCAAGTATTTTCTCATTAACAGGGACAATCGTCGCCTGATTTCCCATAAGGAAATCTTTATACGATAGTGGCGCAGGAGTAAATGTAACTGGATTCGCAATCGGAATAAAAAATAGATTGGCAGATTCAGTCTGAAGCTGGTCTGAATTTTGGATTCCCTCCATTGCCATTGGAGGCCGATCCTCTTGAACAGCCATTTGGCCAGTGTCGGGTGGTTCATCCTCATCACAACGGGGTTTTTTCACCGTGCGATTGGCGTTTGGGTCGGCAAGAGATGCAGTGGGTTGTTTTGCACCAGGGTCGTTAGGGTTTTTCATCGTAGATTGGCCTATATTTTTTGAACCAATTTAATCCCAAC
Source organism: Hibiscus tridactylites (assembly GCA_958450335.1). Classification (NCBI taxonomy): domain Eukaryota; kingdom Viridiplantae; phylum Streptophyta; class Magnoliopsida; order Malvales; family Malvaceae; genus Hibiscus; species Hibiscus tridactylites. Next base: position 72,179,719 of record OY288270.1, on the reverse strand, counting down.
GTTTTATTTTTGGTTAAAATGACCCATCTGTGGATGAAAACTGTTAGTCAACTGACGATAAACAACTTAAAATAACTTGACAGAAAGGTATGTCAGAAGAAAAAATATTTTTTTTTATAATTTTATAAAAATATTTTTTTACTGATGTGCCATAATGTAAAGTCAATATATTTGTCTATATGACACTGCAACTGCGACGTGCACTGTCATGTAGTTTTGTCATGTCATTTTAAGTTATTTATCATTAGTTGAGTAATAATTTTTATTTACAGATGAGCTATTTTGACCTAAAATAAAACGTTAGGAGATTAAATTGATTAAAAATATGAGTCAAAATAATTAATTTTAGCTTGTTGAGTCAATTGTTAGGGGAATTTTTTTTGATATTATGCCGTAACAAAAATCTAAGTGGGTGGAAAGTTATAAACTTAATAATTTTTTATGTGTTCAGAGTATATAAGTTTATATGAATTTTAGTTAGCATGTCACAAGAAATTTTGTTTTTTATGGATATTGACAAATTCATATTTTCATGTTATTTTTCTCATATCGTATATCATATTTCAGTTCATCATAACACTTTCATATTTTATTATAGTATTTCAACTATACTATAATTTTATTGGCTTAATAGGTAAATAGGTGCCCAAACTATGTCATTTTTTTCAGTTAGGTGCCTAAACTATTTTTTGGGTCAAATAGGTGTTTAACGTTTTATTCTGTGACCTATTTAAGGTTCTCTGTTAATTTCTACCGTTAAAGGACACATGTTATCTCCTGAAAAATCCAAATTTATATTATAAATAAATAAAATTAATAAAACAAAATAAAAATCTATCCTAAAATTTTTAAATATTCTCAAAATAGTCCCCAAATCCTTAAACCCCCAAATTCGACCACTCCTGCCGGCGTTGGTCGCGTTGCCAATGACGGAATGAAATGCCCTCCCTTCGCCGAGCAATCCACACGCCGTTCGTTGCCCCTCCTGCTGTTATTCGTCACGAATCTTTCGAAGGAACTATTCGACAATTTCGACGATTCCAACGATGTCGATCAATTTCCGGCGACAGGGTGGGGGGAAATGGCCGTGAAGGTCCAATGACTGATGTGGTGGGCAATGGCGGAATCGGCCCAAATCGGGATTTAGGCTTTAGGGAGTTAGGGATTTTGGAATTTGGGGGCTGTTTTGTGAAATCTATAAAACTTAGAGAATTTTTGAAAATTAAGTAATTTTATTTATTTTTAATATAATTTTAGAATTTTCAGGAGATGGCATGTGTCCTTTAACGGTGAGAATTAACAGAAAACCTTAAAATAATTTGAGCACGTAACTAAAAAAAAGACATAGTTTAGATACCTATTTGACGGTTAAGCCTAATTTTATTTATCAATAATTTGATTAAAAAAACGCATGCATCCATGGACACCTTTAAAATTTTGCCGGTTTAAATAAGAATCAAGATAACATTAAAAAATTGGGCAAATCCTCGTTTCATGGAAATGCAAGAATATATATGTTTGTATTGGTAAAAAGTTGAAGAATCGTTTCTTTTGAAACAATACATTAACTTCTTATATTCCTTCTTTAGGAAGCTTCCTATAGGTAAAAATACTTGGAATTGCATTTCAACTCTTTGAGTTTTTATATAATGTATAAACTATTCGAATGTTGAAATCTTTAAATTAAGAATATTGTGCACTTTGATAATTGAACCCATATTACTTTTGAATGTTACAACATAAATTATACTTGTAGGTGAAGAAGATAATGAAATGATATGATTTATTCTTTAATTCTTTCCCTTAGAATTTTCAAGAGGGCACCTGTCTATACTTTAAGATTTAGAAGCATAGCCAATTAGAAACACACATATATGGATGAAAACATTTTAAAACATATGAACCAACAAGTAATTTTAGTGGATAGTTTTCTTACGACGTTCGGTTCAGATTAAAGAATATCTATGAACATATACTACTTGTAATCATTTTGTAAACAATTTAAAACATATAAACATGAGTCTCCTCGACTGATCAAGATGACGCTTATTTGTTATCAAATTGATCTTTCTTGCGTTGGACCTTCGAACTGGATTTAGATACGTGGTTTGCGTTCTTGGATAGCTTTCTCACGACGTCCGACTTTGATTTGTAGTTGTCGATAGTCTTTCAGTGGTTTGATTCCTTTTTGCGGTTTATTTGCCGATGCAGTCAGGTCTGTTCGTATCTATCTCTTTTTTTCGAGTCTTCTGGTTGAAATTTTTTTCTACCTTTTTCTTGTATGGTCATTGTATGATCTCAAATATTTAGTGTATTGTGTCTAGGGTTATAGGATAATGTCCAAATTGTGTTTAGTTCACGATTATGTGTAATTTTGAATATTTCCTTTTTTAATAAAATTATCCACTTGTATGAAAAATTATAAAAAAAACCCTAGAGCATTTGAACTTATTTTCGAAAAACATCTCCAAACTAAAAAATGTAGTAACAAATGAAAAAGAAATATAAAAGTATTGGACTAATGGATGAAACGGATTGATCCAAGAATTTGAGAGAAACCCAAACCCAAACCCAAACCCGTTGAGCCATGAAGGTTAAACGCTCCTTTCTCAGGACACGAACTGGTGGTCAGATTGTTATGATGGAACAAGTAAGACAAGCAAGCACCAAACCAAATGTCCATGTTTTGACCTAATTCACATAATCACACCACAACACGCACTCAAACACAATAACTATTCCTATTGGGAAAAGTTTGCTTTTCTCTAAAAACTTCCAATTTCGTTTCCCTTCCATTTTCTTCTAGATGTGACAATGTCCGACTATATCCTCTTCCTTAACCAAAAACAAAAGAAGATTTCTTCAAGGAGGGACCTAGAAAACCTGCTTTTCCATTTTGTCTGTCCACCTACAGCCTACAGCTACAGATGTTCAAGCACCTAACGTAACATATCACTCATAACATTGGAATTCAGAATCTGGATTGCTGATTTTTCTTCAAAAATCCAAATCCAAAATCAATCCCGATCGTTTCTGCCCCCCATTTTCTGCATAATATCCATTCATCGTGGTAGTGGTTGCTGCACCATCATTACATCTGGTTCAACTTGTTTAAGACTTCTGTACAAAAGTTTTGTTTTTTTCCTGGAGATATGCTTGCTTAATCATGTGGTTTCAATGAATTGCTGATGAATAACATAATACGACGAATCCTTTTAACTTTGCATCGGCTTTGTAACTTTCTTCATGGACAATATAAAATCTGGTTCAATCAAATGTAGCTCTCCACCTACACGCTGTTTATTACAGCACGCAGGAATGAATTGAGGGGTGTTGGGCATGTTGAAAGCAGGTTGCACTTTTTAAAATTGTTATATTCTCATATAATTTATGTATTTTTTATTTACTATCTAAATTAGCACCCTACAATTATATAATTTCACACTAATTTAAGACAATTCCCTAACAGCTAGCACTCTTAACAAAAAATCATGCGTCCATCCCTATCCGCTGAATAACTCATTGTTGGTTATTAATATAATTTATACTTATTGAAGTTTATTTGTGTTCAAGCCTATATTTTATTATAAATGATGAACTCAAATTCATTTCTTACTTGTCAATGTTTTTTTTACTCTTTTTAATATAATTTATGTTATTTTTAATTTAATATTTGATAAGTTAAAGAGTTTTATGATAAAATATAATATTAATATGAATCGACTTGGGTTTTAGCCTTGAATGTTTAAATGAACCTTTTTTGTTTAAATTTATTTTTCGGACCTAATACTTATGTACAAATCCTTCCAAATATTAGACTAAACTTCATACTCGAGTACTCGACCCTCATGACTTTTCATGTTCCTTCCTTCTCCCTCCCCTATTCCCAGTCTTTTACTTACGGGACTCGGGTCAAGTTTAGGTTGAATTCATACTTATTTAAATCTAGTTCGGTTCAAAAATATAAGCCTTTAATTTTACTAAAATCCATTTTAGAGCGACCAACATTAATTTTTAAAGGTTTAATGGCTATTTTTGCTTATGTAGTAATTTTAATTTATCGATTTTATCACTATAATATTTTTGTATCAATTTAGCCCCTAAACTAGTCAAATTGTATCATTGTTTGTCCCTTGACTAACGGAAGCCAATGTTAACCGTTATGGTGTTGACGTGGCGATTAACGATGCTGACATGACAGTCCACGTGTGATGACATGACAGTTCACGTGTGAAGATGACGTGGTAGAGGGACAAAATTAATTTTCTGACCGAGTTTGAGGGCAAAATTAATTTTCTGATTGAGTACGAGAGCAAATGATTTTTAGACAAAAATACGAATTCAAGAAAATATTAAAATACTAAAATATTATAAAAATTAATAAAACATTTTAAATGTTTTATTAATATATGACTAAAATTTTTAAAATATCTAAAAATAAGTAAAAATTATAAAATTAAAATATCATAAGCTATTAAATTATAAATTATTCAAAAATTAAATTTTGAAAATAAACTCTACACTCTAACTTTAATTTTTAAATCTCAAACTCTAAATCCCAAACCTTAAGTCATAAACCTTAATTGAAAATTTTATCAATCTAAAGTGATTATGAAACATAAAAGTATGTGTATAAATTTAATTAATCAAGTAAATGCTTTAAGTTTTATGGTTTAGGGTTTGAGATTTAGAAATTAGAGTTAGAGTGTAGAGTTTATTTTTTTTAGTATTGGAGCATAGACAGGGGCATACAAAATGATAGAAAATTTTTGTTCGGTTAACAGAATCACATTAACCTTATTTTAGGATTGTTTTTCCCTTACATTCTTTTAAGAGAAACAAAACCAAAACTGTCCAAACTTTTTTATGAATGTTTTCATAATTTTTACTACGTTATAAATATTCAAATTTTAATTATTGTATTAGTTTATGATATTTTAATTTTATAATTTTTACTTATTTTAGATATTTTTAATAATTTTATTTTTAACCATATATTAATAAAATATATATTTAAAATATTTTATTACTTTTTATGTTATTTTAATATTTTATTATCATATTTTTTGCTAAAAATTAATTTCTCCCTCGTACTCAACCAGAAAATCAATTTTGCCCTCAAACTTGCTCGAAAAATTAATTTTACCCCTTTGCCACATCATCATCACACGTGGACTACCACGTCAGCATCGTAAACTTCCACGTCAGCACCGTAACGATCAATGTTGGCTTCTGCCAGTCAATGTGCAAATGGTGATGCAATTTAACTACTTCATTGTCCAAATTGATACGAAAATATCATAGGGAAGAAATCGATAAATTGAGACTGCTACAGGGGCAAAAATAACCCTTAAGCCATTTTTAAATAACATTATTTTCAGGGTTATTATTTGATATATTGATGGTGCGAAAAAAAATTCACACACAGGTTAAATTCATGGGTTAGGTAGTTAGTTTAGGTTTTAGGAATTTAGATGTAATGCCCTGGGTTTAGGGGTAAGACGTTACTCGGGTAAATCGAGTTTTAGTCGTGGGCTCGATTTAATTAAAATAGACTTTGGTTTTAATTTAAATGGGATTTGAAATTCATTAATTGTAAAAGTGTGATTTTAAAATAAGGGCAAAAAGGTACTTTTCAAATTGAAAGTAAAAGATGATGAAAATGGGGGTTTTATTTAAAAAAATGCTCATCTTCTTCTTTCCACCATTTTTGACGACCTAAAACCTCTCCCAAACCCATTGTCACTATTCCATTCATTTCTCCATCAAATTCAAGTGATTTCAACGAGAATCAAGGGAAACCATCAGAGAGGCTTCGGGCACGATTTCGGGGTTAGTCAAATGTGTTATGTTGTTGCTATGTCTCGGTGAGTGTTTTACCATGTATGCTTGAAGTTTGCTTGCTAGTACGGTGTTTGAAAGCACGTTTTAATAGCCTTTTTGATTGGTTAAGGGTTAGTCAAATGTCCCCATTGTTAGGTGTTGTTGTAAAAAAATGGTTTTGGTTTAACGAGCTTGAGAACCTAAGTCCTTACCCTTTTGCTAACCTAATGTTTTTCTTGTGTGTTGTGTGTTTGCTGTTTTGGATTCTATCTTGATATTGTGAGACCGAGGGGGCGACCTAGAGCGGGTGACCAGGCACCCGGGGGTGAGCCTCATGTTCCTTCTGCTCCTGGTGGTAATGGAGTGGGTGGCGAAGGTAACGTGCCTCAGGCTGGTGCGCAAGTCGGAGGTGATGGTCATGGGCCTCAGGCCGGTGCTAACGTTGGAAGTGTTGAGGCTCATGTGGGTCAGGGTCTAGCGGGCACGGACATGACCCATTTGATTCATACCATAGCCGGAGCTTTTCACACAGCTTTGGTCGGTGTACAAGCTGCAGCACCACCTCAGGGTGCGCGGACATGATTACCCCTACAGAGGCTCTGTAGTTTGAGCGGAGTTGAGTTTCGTGGGTTGACTCCCGAGGGTTCAGAGGCGTAGCTTTAGAGTACCACACGCTTCTTGGGTTAGATGGAGTGCTCAGACGCCCGTAAGTTGGGTTGCATTGTCTCCTTGCTTCATGGGGACGCATACACTTGGTGGACCACAGTTATTTCGGGTATGGCCGAGGCGGATATCATGTGGGAGTTCTTCAGAAACGCCTTTAAAAGAAAGTACCTTATAGTTCGGTATTTGGATGAGAAGAAGAGGGAGTTTATGGCCTTGGTTCAGGGTAACAGGATCGTATTAGAGTACGAAGTTCAGTTTGTGAGATTGAGCCAATATGCACCTGAGTTGGTTCTTAATGAGAGGGAGTGGTGTGAGCGCTTCCGGTATGGGTTGAGTGTAGATGTGAAGACTTACATGCTTGCCTCTTACTACACTGAGTTTGATGTTTTGGTCTCTAGGGCCAAGGATATGGAGCAGAACTTAGGCTCTAGTGCTCGTGCTAGTGGGTCCAATTTCGGGAAGAGACACGCGAATTGGGACATAGATCATGCCAAGAGGCATAGGGATAGAAGGTATTAGCCTGATTCGAGACATAAGGGTGGTAACTATGGATGGGGCCATCAGGGCCAAGAAGCTGTGGTACACACTCCAGAGTGCACTAGATGCGGAAGACGCCACCAGGGCGAGTGTACGGGTACCTTTGGGCCATGTTGGAACTATGGTTCCCGAGATCATATAAGGCGTAACTGTCCACACCCGGCTAGGGGCGGACCGGCCCCAGCTAGGGGTTTTGAGCATCAGAGAGGCCATGGGCGCGGTCGTGGTAACTTTCAGCCGAGGAATGAGGGTCAGAGGAACCTAGCTCATGTAGTAGCAGTTTAACCCGAGGGAGGAGGACCGGCTAGGGTATATGCTCAGCGAGAGGCTGGGAATGACACGGATGTCATTGCAGGTAATTTCTCGTTACAGTCTTTGAGTTTGCTTTCTTTGATAGATTCGGGGTCGACACATTTATACATTTTGGTTGAGCACACAAGGTCATTAGGGTTGCCATGTGAATGGCTAGAGGTAGGTGTAAATGTTACTAGCTCTTTTGGTGATACAGTGGTAGTTAGGAAAATGTATAGGAGGTGTCCTTTGATGGTTCAGGGCCACGTGTTTCCGGTTGATATGATGGAGTTACCGTTCTACATTTTTGACGTGATATTACACATGGAGTGGCTCGTAGAGCATAGAGCTAGGGTTAACTTTGAGACCAAGAGAGTCTCCTTGAAGCTTACTGTTGATTTCGAGGTTGTGGTAGTTGGTGAGAACGTTAGGTTCTTGTCAAATGTTGTTTCTGCTTTGGAAGCTCATAAGTTGTTGAATTCGGGTTGTCATGCTTATTTGGCTTATGTGATGAATATGAATATGAGTGAGGTTAGATCGCAAGACATCAGAACAATTTGTGACTTTCCGAGTGTTTTTCCAGAAGAGTTTTCGGGTTTGCCTCCAGATAGAGCAGTTGAGTTTGCTATTGAGACGTATTCTGATTCTGCACCCGTGTCTATTTCTCCGTATAGAATGGCACCGAAAGATTTGATGACACAGCTTCAGGAGTTGTCCGATAAAGGTTTCATTAGACCTAGTATTTCTCCGTGGAGTGCTCCGGTCTTGTTTGTGAAAAAAATGGTAGCATGAGGATGTGTATAGATTATAAGTAGTTGAACAAAGTGACAGTGAAAAACAAGTACCCTTTGCCTAGGATAGATGACTTGCTTGATCAGTTGAGAGGTGCTTCAGTGTTTTCGAAGATTGATCTGAGGTCTGGGTACTATTAGTTGAAGGTAAAGGATGTGGACATACCGAAGACAACCTTTCGTACACGTTATGGGCACTATGAGTTCTTGGTGATGCCTTTCGGGTTGACTAATGCTCCAACAACTTTCATGGATATGATGAACCGTGTGTTTCACGAGTTTTTGGACATGTTTGTGGTAGTGTTCATAGATGACATCTTAGTATACTCTAGGACCGAAGAAGAGCATGATGTGCATTTGCGATTAGTGCTTCAGAATTTGCTTGAGAATCAGTTGTATGCCAAGCTAAGCAAATGTGATTTTTGTATTAGGGAGGTGGTCTTCATAGGTCACATGATCTCGGCTAATGAGATTAGTGTGGATCCCAAGAAGATAAAAGCTATAGTGAAATGGAAACAACCGAAGTCAATGATAGAAATCCGTAGTTTCCTAGGCTTAGCGGGATATTATAAAAGATTTGTCGAGTGATTTTCTAGGATAGTGGCTCTTTTGACTAAGTTGCTTCAGAAGAATGTCCCCTTATGAGTGGTTAGATGCAAGACAAGAAACGTTTGAGAAGTTGAAGAAAGCTTTGACCGAAGCTCCTATTTTGATTTAGCCTGAACTAGGAAGAGAGTTTGTGGTTTATAGTGATGCATCATATGTAAGGTTAGATTGTGTACTTATGCAAGAAGGTAAGGTGGTAGCTTATGCTTCGAGACATTTGAAAGTTCACGAGAAGAACTATCCCATCCACGACATAGAGTTAGCCGCAGTAGTGTTTGCATTGAAGATTTGAAGACACCACCTTTATGGTGAGAAATGCACTGTATATACCAACCACAAGAGCTTGAAGTACTTGATGTCTAGAGGGAGTTGAACCTTAGACAGCGTAGGTGGTTAGAGCTTCTTAATGACTATGACCTTACGATAGAGTACCATCCGGGTAAGACAAATGTAGTGGCTGATGCTTTGAGTAGAAAAGTGGCGGTTGAGTTGCGAGCTATGTTTGCGAGATTGAGTGTGTCCAAGGATGGTGGGTTGAAAGCCGAACTTCAGGTTAAGCCTTCGTTAACTTAGTTGATTCGAGAGAAGCAGTTGCGAGACGAGTCTTTGGCACCTCACATGCAAGATATAGCCGAAGATAGGCCTACCGATTATTGTTTTGGTGAGAATGGGATCCTATGTTACAAGGATAGGATAGTGGTTCCGGAAGATGCTGAGTTGAGACGTACGATCTTGAATGAAGCTCATAATAGTCCTTTTGTTATGCATCCGGGTAGCACGAAGATGTATCGAGGGTTAAAGGAAGAGTACTATTCGGTTAGGTTGAAGAAGGATGGGGCCGAGTTTGTGAGTAAGTGTATGGTTTTTCAGCGAGTCAAGGTCGAACATCAGTTTCCTTCAGGGTTGTTACAACCATTGAAGATTTTGGGATGGAAATGGGAACGTATCACCATGGACTTTGTGTTAGGTTTACCGTTGACATCTTCGAGGAAGAATTCAGTGTGGGTGATAGTGGATAGATTTACTAAGTGTGCTCACTTCATACCTGTTCATACCACCTATACCTTAGATAAGTTGGTTGATCTGTACATCTATGAGATAGTGAAATTACATGGGGTACCGAAATCGATTGTGTCAGACCGAGATCCAAGGCTTACAACTAGATTTTGGGAGTGTTTGCATCGTGCCTTGGGTACTTGGTTGAACTTCAGTACTTCGTATCATCCGCAGTCAGATGGTCAGTCCGAAAGAGTGGTCTAGGTGTTGGAGGACATGTTGAGGTGTTGTATCATCGACTTTCAGGGGTCGTGGGAGAAGCATCTACCGTTAGTAGAGTTTGCATACAACAACATTTATCAGGCTAGTATTCAGATGGCACCGTATGAAGCTCTGTATGGTAGGAAGTGTAGGACTCCGATTTGTTGGGCCGAAGCCAGACAAAAGCTTGTACCGATTCCCGAATTGCTTAAGGGCACTACCGAGAAGGTAAAGTTGATTTGTGATCGCTTGAAGGCAGCTTCATATCGACAGAAGTCATATGCCGATTTAAAGAGGAAAGAGATAGAGTATGCTGTGGGTGAGAAAGTTTTTTTAAAAGTCTCACCTTGGAAGAAGGTGATGAGGTTTGGTAGGAAAGGTAAGTTGAGTCCGAGATTCATTGGACCTTATAAGGTGGTTGAGAGGATTGGTCCCGTTGCATATAGATTGAGACTTCCGACCGAACTAGAGAAGATTCACGATGTGTTTCATGTGTCGATGCTCCGCAAATATAGATCGGATCTGTCTCACATAATGCCCGTAGAAGAGATTGAATTGAATCCGGATTTGACGTATGATGAGAAGCCACTGGAGATCTTAGCCTTAGACAGCAAGGTGTTGTGTGGTAGATCAATTGAGTTGGTCAAGGTGAGGTGGCAACGTCAAGGGGTGGACGAGGCCACTTGGGAGAGAAAGGAGGATATGGAAAGACAGTTTCCTTATCTCTTTCAGTCAGGTAATTTCGGGGACGAAATTCCTTAAGTGGGGGAGAGTTGTAACGCGCCGGTTTAGGGGTTGGAAGTTACTCAGGTAAATCAGGTTTTAGTCATGGGCTCGATTTAATTAAAATAGACTTTGGTTTTAATTTAAATGGGATTTGAAATTTATTAATGGCAAAAGTGTGAATTTAAAATAAGGGCAAAAAGGTACTTTTCAAATTGAAAAAAAAGATGATGAAAATGGGGTTATATTTCAAAAAAAATGCTCATCTTCTTCTTTCCACCATTTTTGACGACTTAAAACCTCTCCCAAACCCCTTGTCACTATTCCATTCATTTCTCCATCGAATTCAAGTGATTTCAACGAGAATCAAGGGGAACCATCGGAGAGGCTTCGGGCACGATTCTAGGGAATTTGGAGACTTGAGATTGGTGTTCGGTTTCCGTTTGGGTTGCATCGATCGTTAGAGTTCGGAAAGCAAGTGGGCAAGGGAGGAGCTTTTTGGAGTTCTAGAGTAGCTCAAGTATGATTTAAGTATTTGTAATAATGCCTAGACAATTGAGGTATAGACTTGTATGGAGTGGAGTTCAAACTCCTTAGTTTGGTTTGTTGGTGTTCAAGCATGTTTGGTTTGAGGATACCATGTGTTTTTGTATGAGCGATGCTAGACTCATATGTGCATGTTTTGATGTTGCCTAAATGCTTTGTGTGTTGAAGGCTTATAGCTTTGTTCCATGGATGCTTATATGTTTGTTTAAAGCATGTAAAACCTTATCATGAAAGGTCTATGTGTGTGTGATTGCCTTTGAATGAAGTGGTGAAGTTATGTTTGTTTTTATGCAAGTTTCTACCTAATTGCCTATCTTGTGTTGGATGTCATGTTTGGTCGGTTGTGTTGAATTGCATGACATGTTTTGGTTGCTAAATGATTTATGAGCGTTGGAATGTTGCTAGACGAGTCGTAAAATGCATCTAGAGTTGAGTCTTAGGTTGTTTTTCAACTAAATTGAGTCTTGCAGTGCAGGGCGTATCGGTACGCCCAAGGGCCGTATCGATACGGTCCTACACTTTGGGGCTCAGTTTAAGCCTAGCGTACCGGTACATGGGAGTGTATCGATACGCCTAAAGCTCTATGGAAATATGAGATATTGACGAGATTTTGGCGTATCGGTACGGGTCTTGGGCGTATCGGTACGGTCTTTTATCGTTGACCGTGAGAAGTTGACCGTTGAGGGCGTATCGGTACGGTCAACCAGTGTACCGATACGGTCTCCCTAGGTTGACTCTGGGTAGTGACCAAGTCAAGGCGTATCGATACGACCTCCTAGCGTATCAATACGGCCTGTTGTAAAGGTTAAAATGGGCAGTTGAATTGCTTGTTTGATTGTTTCGCATCGCTTTGTTGTCTCTCCGCTGTCGTATCTCACATAGGATGTATGAATGCCTTTAGACAAGAAAATAATTAAAAGATATTTTTCTAGGGTTGCTAACCGAAGGGGAGCCTTAACGGGTTTCACTTTGGTTTTTCCCGTGTGGCCTGCTCGGACCAGTTAGTCGTCCAGACCGGGACGAGGGGGTTACATTAGAATTTAGTGATTTAGGTTTAAGGGTTTAGAATTTAGGATTTAAGGTTATTATTTAGGGTTAGAATTTATGATTTAGGGTTGCAATATAAATCTTTAACCCAACTACCCTAAATCTTAAACACTTAAACTCTAAACTAACTCCCTAACCCTAAATTAAACTCACTAATGATTTTTTTTTACCGATAATGTATTGAATATTATTATTATTATTATTATTATTATTATTATTATTATTATTATTATTATTATTATTATGTTGTTGTTGTTGTTGTTGTTGTTAACAATCTAAACGCATGTAACTTAACATGTTTATTAGCCTTGAAAACATATTATTGGATAGTATTTGATTTTTATGTGATAAAATTACATAATAATGTAAAAATAATATTAATACATTATAATAATTAGAAATAAGTCAGATTTGGACTAAAGATGTCGAAGACCAAACATATTTTTAGGCCTAATTTTCGTTTATCTATTCATTTTCAAACCTAATATATATATATATATATATATATATGGATGAGTCTGTCACGCTCGACGAGCACCAATGAACACTATTAATGATGAGCACCGATGAACATCATTAATTTAATTTATAAAGATTAAAAATTTAAAAGACTCACCGTATAATTATAAATTATTTAAAAATCAAAAAGTAAATTAATTAAAATAATGTTATGAATATTTATCTATGTGGATATGTATCATGATAAGTACTTTATCAAGGAGATTTGACTTACTTTATCATTAGAAATAATATCTACATTAATTAGAGTTTAATGTATTATGTACTTCTTATGCCTATAAATAGATGATTTATTGAAGGCATTGTACACAAGTCTATATTTAAGAATAATAAAAATCTCTCTTTCTCTCATCTCTTTGTACTTCTTGTTCTTCGTTCTTATTTTTGTTCTTCTTTATTTTATTCACAACACATTATTTGCACGAGACTCTAATCAACTGAGATCTTCATCGTTCGAATTCAAAAGAAGTTATCGAAAATAATGAATTCGATTATAGAATGAAACTAAAGATAAGTTTTCTCTCTCATTTTTTAGCTATTGATTGTTTTTCTCTTTATATTTTAATTTTTATTTTATTTTTTTGAAAAGAATAGAAGCATGCTTAATCGCATCGAATCCAATCTCGCTCAAATAATTGATCTCTCAAGCGACCCAAATCCATATCAAGGAGATCGTGGGGGAAAAGATGATTATCTTGAGTATATTTACAGATAAGTATATTTTTTTATGGATTCATGATATATAATATGATTAATGTTTTTTTATTTAACCATATTTTAAGTTTTGCATGATATGCTTAAAGGCTTGGAAAGAGACGTGAAGTAAAGAAATTATAAGAAGTTGTTTCGGTCATTTGCTATGTCTCCATTGTTCTCGAGAGGAAAATTATTATCGATAAACTTTTTTTCTCTCTTTAAATTATGATTTTAATGTGCGATAAATCATTGTAAATTTCAATCTATAAAAAGATTGTTATAAAGTCTATATTTGCTCGAAAGCAATATTTCTTCTTCGTCGAAAAACTCGATCATAGACTTCTCCCAATTTCAAGTTACGAAAATTTGTCTTGATCCAAAAAGTTTTATGGGAGGCATTCCCTGAAGTGAATGCAAAACATGATGTTTATTAATGATGGGGCATTCCCTGAAGTGAATGCTAGCATGATGTTTATTCCATGCGATTATTGGAACTGTTTCATTCCTTAAAGTGAATGCAAACATGGTAAATCATTATTCAATTAGAAACATAATTTCGATATAATTCAAGTATATTGGCTGGACATCCCGTTTTGCGAGGCTACTGGTCTCAAAGGAGGTTTTTAAAGGACCTTGTGGACTGGTTTAACAATGCAGCGTACGAAGATTAAATCTTTATTCTCTGTGATAAGGATATGTGAAAAAGGTTTCAAAGGCTCACAGACTCTACTCCATTTCCTGAAGTGAATGTGAGATTATCTTATGGAATGAATAAAAACCACATTAGAAGTTATGGTCGTGGTCGAGGCTATGAATATAGACATGAAAAATATGGTCATTTTAAGAATACTCCTACCCACCGGTAGTGAGGTTATAAGAATGACAAGAGTGATAAAGATCATTCTAATGAAGTAAAATTCTTCTTATTACCAATGCGTTGTTATAAATCATTAGTCTCGTACGTGTTGTACGTTGAAAAATCAACAATCATTGAATGATAAAGGAAAGAAAATAGAAGCAAATTTTGTTTGCGAAACATGACGAAGATGATACTGGTCCAACTTTATTTGGATATTGTTGGTTAGCCTCATTTGAACGTTGCTGATTTTCTTATAACCCTCAAAGGGAATAAATCATCTTCTAATTATTCTCATAACTTTGAAGAGAATTATTTATCTTTTTATTTTTCTTTATGTTTATTTACTTTACACACATTAATTATTTACGTTTTATAATTATATTTATATATTATGATATTTATTTATTTATTTTATTTAACATGATTACATGTCAAATACAATCTATGTTGATGATTTATGCTCAACATAAGCATAAGATATATTTCCCCATTTAAATACAAGGGAATAATGTGAGTACTATATCTCAAAGTACTGAAAATGTTGATGCTCTAGAAGAGCAATAAATTCTTGAGAGAAAACACATTATGAAAAGTGCAGAATTGCGAATATTGCAATGATTACCGCTAATGGTAATAATATCGTCACCACTAGAAGTGGAAATTTTAAGAGAGCAATATGAGTTCACAAAATATCCCTTTGAAAATTATAGATAACATATATTATCAATTAGGATTTGAAATAAGTCAATATGGATATAAGTTCTAGTAGCCAAAAAGTCAGTTGAAAGCTCTAGAAGAGCTATATATTGCTACCAAAAGATAATTTCTATTGAAAGCTTCGAAATAACTAAATATATTCCTATTTAAAAGAACAATTCTGATGGTCGTACTAGACATGTACGAGTGGGATTAAATTATAAGTTATGGTAAACAAGAAGTTTACAAATTCAGAGATATATACACACATATATATAGTTGGCATGATCGGTTAGACCATCCTGATCAATAATGGTGTAGACATTATTGAGATTTGCATGCACATGTATTAAAAGAACCTGAAGTTCTTGTGGTGCTTATTCTCAAAGGAATTGATTAAATTCTATTTATTAAAGAACATGAAGTTGTTGTGTTGTTTAAAGGAATTGATTAAATTCCATTTATTAAAGAACATGAAGTTGTTGTGTTGTTTAAAGGAATTGATTAAATTCCACTTACTAAAATAACCTGAAGTTCTTGTGTTGTTTGTTCTCAAAGGATATAGTTGATCACACTTACCAAAAGAATTAGAACTTGAAGTTCTTGTGCTGAAGTTGAGACTGCATGTCTTGCATATTTGAACGAAATATGGGCCCATATATCCATAAATGTGAAATTTTTTATATGATTTTAGTAGATGCATATACATTGTTTTATCAACTTATAACCAGAAGTTTGTGAGATTGATTATAAAAGAATTCAGATTATGCAGTTAGACTATTCGTCTTGCAAAAGCTAGTGGGTTTATATTTTAGGCTATATCGGTTGTTACAAAGCTTATTGATTATGAAAAATATAGTTTAGCAACCAATTGGATGCCTCTTATTTAATAGCTAAACTATGAGAACAAAAGAGTTATTATTTATATGGTGTTTCCATATAGCAACACTTATACGCATCAAGCCAACGAGTTATAATAAACTCCCTGTTATGATTTGTTTTTGGTCAGAAGCCATACATTTTCTCATTTTATAAATTTTGAATGTGCTCTATGAATTGCTCCACCACAATGCACAAAATGAGTAAATAAAAAGGGTTGAGAATATATATTGAGTACGAGTCTCCTTTTATGTTTAAACTCTTAAACATTAATTGGAGAATCATTTATGACATATTTTTTCTCAACATCAGGGGAGATAATAATCAGCTGGATAAAGAGAAATGATTTATCGTTATCTAGATCCTCGTATATGAACCAGAAGTTCATAAGATAATTCATGTTATTACATGTCAACTGCCATACATATTTACTAACCCAATGAGAATAACTAAGTCTAATATACTAGCTGAAATGCTCTAAGTTTAAATTACATGTTAGAGCGAGAGGATGTAACTCATGCCTGAAGTATGATAGTTGAAATGGTTCCAATGATCAAAATTCTCATAAATGGAAAGTAATATGGGATGGTCATATATTGGAGGCGGGGTCTCCTGAAGAGACCCAAGACATAACTAATAATAAAACTCTTGAAGAGTTTCAGGTACTTAAAATAAAGATTAAAATCTTGAAGAGATCTCGATGAGTTATGTCACTACGAGAATGGAACTAGAAAATATAAAAGTTGTCGAAAACGATTTTACAAACAATTTTACACGAACTTCTATAGAAGTTAAGAAAGATAATGAGGATCTTGTATAGAAATCTATCCAGAAGTATAAATGTTGAATTGACCAACAATCCAAACACCTAAAGGTGTAATGCAAGTGAGGCACAAATAAGTAGTCCTAAATACGACATAATTATGATTTATGAAGAATTATAAATACATCATGGTGGATGCAATTACTTTGGCAATTATGAAATATTTTATATGCGTCTAATTATTTTGTGGATCCCTATAAAAAGAAAGTTATCCTTGACGGATTTAAAATGCTAGAAGCATTTGGAAATTTCAGAGGAAATTTATTTAGACATGTCTCATTGAATATTTTGGCGCATTTGGTATAATATCCTTAATGAGTACTAATTGAGAAAATACTATAAGAATGATCATATTTCCTTATGCTTTTTGTAAAAGGAGTTTGGATCAAGATTCATTATGATAATTCAAATATTAGTAGAACTCCTAAAGAGCTTTCAAAGCATTTGGTTATTTAAGGAAATGATTTGAGAAAAAGAATCTTGAGATGTGGTTTTGTCTCGACCTAAAGATCGAGCACTTAAATATGCGTTTTTGTCTATGAATGGACATAAGTTGAAAGAATCTTAAAGAAGATTCAATATGGATAAATCATATCTATTGTAAGATTGTTGGATGTGAATAAAGATAATTATATCTTTTCTTGGTCTTGAAGCAGCATATATTAGTTGGTAAGGAAATATCCATGGATATACAAAGATCATTACCTTTAGATCTTCAAACATTCGTTGATGCCTCATCAAATGTCGTAGAAATAATTGTTATGCACAAGGCAAGCCAAAAATGTGCTTGGCTAAGACCATTGACCCAACATATCCAAAAGATACGTGGATTTACTTTCACAAAATATGATAAAAGCTATTTTGTGGGAAGATAATGCAAGATGTATATCTCAATTTGAAAGTGGATACATTATGAAACATATTACTCCAAAGTTTCATCCCTTGCGATATTTAGAAAAATAATATTCAAGATTGAGTTATGAAAATTCAAACATTTTCTGTGATGTTTTCATGAGGGGGAGTAAATATGCGTTGCACTCTTTTTCCCTTAACCGAAGTTTTGTCCCAATAAATTTTTTTCTGGTAAAGTTTTTAATGAGGAAACATGTTATGCGTATCAAAGATGTGTGTACTCTTTTCCCTTCAATAAAGAAATTTTTTTCCCATTGGGTTTTTATCTTAGTAAAGTTTTAACGAGACACATTATCTTCATAGACATCCAAGGGGTAGTGTTATGAATATTTATTTATGTGGATGTCTATCATGATAAGAACTTTATCAATGAGATTTGACTTACTTTATCATTAGAAATATTATCTACATTAATTAGAGTTTAATGTATTATGTACTTCTTATGCCTATAAATAGATGATTTATTGAAGGCATTATACACAAGTCTATATTTGAGAATAATAAAAATCTTTTTTTTTCTCTCATCTTTTTGTTCTTATTCTTGTTCTTCTTTATTTTATTCACAACAAATACATTACTTTTTAATTTTATTTTAAATAAAATTAAATCAAAATACATACATATAAATTACAAAAACTTAATTTTTGTTCATTTGCCGACTAGAGTACCTTAGTAATTAATTGCCGGTTCCCTTAGTGCATCGAATTTTGAACATATAAGAAGTAGCAGAAGCAACATTTACTAATATCTTCCCCACAGTTCTATAGAATTTACTTACATAGAGTCATAGACGCCTAATATATTAATTTTTCCATCGGGAGTATTAATTAGTTCTGGGTTTTTGTTAACATAAAACCCTATTTCGTACATTGCACTGTTTTTGCGGCAAGAATACGACGGCTTGAATTTGAAATGAACAAAAATTAGGGTTTTATAAATTTTTTTTTGAAATAAAAGCTGGCTTTTAAATTATAAAAACGGGGAAAATACAAAAGGATAAAGGAAAAACTAAAAAAAGAGGAAAATGAAGACAAACAGATCTGCCGGATCAAAAAACCCAACCGACACAACACAAGAAAACCTAAAACACAGACCCTTCCCCGCAAACCAAATCTGAAACAAAAGAGAAAAAACCAGTAATTAAAAGACCTTGGCGTGCATCCCTGCATGCAAGATTGATGAAGATCGCCAAGAAAAAATCAAATCTCTGAGAGGAATTAGACGATATCCTGTGATCAGCCCTCCTCCGACGCTGCGAAATCCACTACGGCCACCGGCGCGTCTTCTATCCAGTAGCTTGGAGAATCCATGGTACGACCTAGCTTTGCCATTAGATGAGCGGCTCCGTTCGATTCCCGGTGAGTAAACCTGAAATCTATCAATTCCACAGCTTTGCTTTCCTCTTTTATGTCGTGGATGATCGGACCGATGATTGATCTATCGTGATTTGTTGTGTTGAGCTTTCTGATCACCGTTAGGGAGTCTCCCTCAACGATTACCCTTCTAAAGCCCAGATTCTTTAGGAACCGGACCGTCTCAAGGTATGCATAGGCTTCGACAGCAAAGGAGTCGACCACAAATCGGTGTCTGACTGAACACGCCGCCATAATTTTGCCCTCACTGTCGCGACCCACCACCCCAGAAACAGACAAGCCTTCCAGCTGATCAAAAGTTGTGTCAAAATTAAACTTCACAATACCATCTGGCGGGGGTTGCCATCTGGCAGATCTATGGGCACTCGTTAGCTGTTGACGTTCACAGGGGGCTTCAGCTTCCTTCAAGAAGGCCAATACAAAGTTTTGTACAATAGGTATGTGAGGGATAGTACCGTCATGTATAATTTTGTTTCGGTGAAACCAGATGGCCCAGTAGGTAACTAATACGGTTTTGACCTTAATATCGTTTAGATTGGAAATGAAATTGCAAAGCCACTCCATCCATGACAGCCTTGATCCATTATCTGGTAAGGACTCCCCCAACACTTGGAATAAATTTTTTTGTAAATATGCACTCTCTGAATAGATGTTGAACAGTTTCCCCATGTTCCCCACACAGTGGGCATATACTATTAGAATTCAATCGTCTTAGAAGTAAATTACTGAATGTAGGGAGATAATTGTGCATAACCTTCCATCCGTGTATTCGTATTTTTGTTGGTAGTTGAGCACCCAGATCTTGGCATAGCAACTTGATAGGTTTGAATTGTGGTTTGCATTTGGCCCAATGTTCGATAAAAGATCACCCCTTTGCAAAACTTTATAGCCGCTTTTCACAGTATATTCACCAGTGCCATCATATTTCCAGATTAATTCATCCTGTCTAGAACCAGCCGATATAGGAATAGAAACAATCCTTCGTACTCGTTGTTTAAAATAAAATTAATTATGTTTAAAATAAAATTAAAAATAAAATAATGTATATTAATTAATTTACCTTTTGATTTTTAAATAATTTATAATTATACGGTTAGTCTTTCAAATTTTTAATCTTTATAAATTAAATTAATAGTATTCATTAGTGCTCATTGTTAGTAGTACTCATCAGTACTCGTCGAGCGTGGCTGAATTTTCCTTTTTTTTTTATCAAAACCTTAAAAAGAATGAATTTTAGAATTAAGTAAATAATCCGACCATGAATAAAACTACAAGTCCCCACTATCATATAGTTCTGTAATTCGGGAATTTAGTAAACCAACCTAACTATAATTTAGAAAAATATAAAGAAAATGATACAACCCATTTGCTTGGACCTGTTGGAGTTTGGACAAGTCGAGGATGTTTTATGATATAATTGAAATTGAATTATGTGGCGTTCCCCGTATGTGAAGCACTATAAATTATATTATAGGCCAGACTCGTCACATTATTTATGGTTCTAATTAATAAAAATTATTAATTTTATTAAATTTTTTATATTTTATATTTTTACCAAGTAAATATTCAATTATGTTTGCTGTAAATTAAATTTAATTTTTTTACCAAGTGAAGATTCACTTGGTAAAAATATGAAATGAAAAAAAATAATGAAATCGATGATTTTTATTGATTAATACCATGGATGACACAGCGAGCTGGACCTATAATATAGATCATGTTTGATAAATAACGGTTTGAGCTAAAATTAGATATTTGAGCTACTATTAGATGTTTGACCAGTCAAATTCGCTAATTTTGATGTTTGGTGAATAACAAATGGAAAAACAGATTGGGTGAAATCTCTAATTTTGAAAAAGGTGCTAAATGATATTTTTGAAATTAGAGTGTAACCCCCTCGTCCCGGTCTGGCCGGATGACCGGTCCGAGTAAGCTACATGGGGAAAATCGAGTGAAAACTCCCTAAGGAATTCCCCCTCGGTTAGCGACCCTATTTTTTTTCATTTTAAATCTTGTCTAGATGAGTATTTAATCCTATGTGATCATACAACGGAACAACATTCACGAGGCAAACAAACGAACTCAGCCCAACATCATACAACCTAATTTTAAGCTTTAACTACAGGCGGTATCGATACCCTTAAGGGGTGTATCGATACCCCTTGACTAGATTTAAGCTTTAACTGCAGGCGGTATCGATACACTTAAGGGGTGTATCGATACCCCCTTGACTATGTCAACTGGTCAAAGTCAACCCGTAGAGACCGTATCGATACACCCAAGGAGTGTATCGATACCCTCCCCAACGGTTGACTTCCTACGGTCAACGCTAAGATGACGGTATCGATACACTAGAGGCCGGTATCGATACCGAAATGGACAGTAGCTCCAGTGACCAAAATGGTATCGATACACCCCTCAAGTGTATCGATACACGAGGCCTGAAACAAGAAGGTGGTATCGATACCGTATCAACCGTATCGATACCCCGGCTACGAACTTGCAGGTTTGAGCTGATTTAAGGCACAAGGAGGCCCTTAAATCCCTCTAAAACCCCAACCAACACACTAACATCAATCCTAAGGCAAATCAAACATAAAAGCATGCTTTCACAAGAAACCAAAGGGCACTAATCAAACCAAGGTGGTGCACAAATCATACAAGCAACTTAAGCATCCAAACATGAAACAAGGCATCCATACACGACATTTCAACAAAGGCAATTTAGCATATGTGGGTATACAAGCACTTAAGAATTCATGTCTTATCAACCAAAGCATGTAATCATTCAAGGCATGCAACATAAACAATATTTACGAATCAAATGAGGCATCCAAGAACCGAGCCAACAACAACATACATCAAACTCGAATCAACAATACCTATCCCATTGCTTAACTATTACATTCTATCACTTAAAATTCATACATTGAGCTCACCAAAGCAACACTTGGAGACCCTTCCTTGCCCATGCCACCCACAAGCTACTTATCTGCATTGTCGAACAAAAGAGAGCGTAAGCATAAAAGCTTAGTGAGGGTAAGCTCATAAAACAAACCTTCGACAATGCAGGGTCCAAGCACGAGCAATTTTCCATAATGAAATGCATGATCATACCTCCGATCCGCATAAGCCAAAATGAACATGATGCATGAACATATAATCAACATTATGCCATGCTCAACAACTCATAAGCTCAACGTACAATGATACATAACTCAGTGCATTAACCACATCATATATCAATTCATAAAGGGCATCACATTCAGTATCATATAAGCATATACACATGGTCTCATATTGGTATACACATACAACCTCATATTGGCATCTAGCTATGACTCGAATACGCGGATAACCCGTTGGAACGCATTTCCAACAACAACATTACCTCGGTGGGATTACACTCATCACCGGCCCTCGCGGAGGGGATTCCACTCATCCTCACGCCCCGTCGATGGGATTCCACTCATCATCGACTAATATAAATATTTCCAGGCGTACCCGTACTCCTCCTTGGTGCCTTAACGCCACCAAGGCCACGCGCGTTTTGGCTCTCGTGTGCACACTCATCCTAATGATCGATCATTGTACCCAAGCATACTAGTGCCAATATAAATTAAAATCCACAACATCTCACTACATCAAATTCAATATAATTTCCGTGCTTAGCACGTACTCACCATGATTCTCAAAATCATACAATCACCTCATAACATCATTACACATGTCAACACTACATGCATCTCAACAATACAATTATCACATCATATTTCATACATGTGTATATCTCTATCACATTTATCATCAACATGCATGTAACAATGCATTAAGTCATGCCACCACATACTTGTATAACAACATAAGCATAACCACCATAAGCATGATTAACATGAGGCATATTTCAACACTTTAAGGATCAACCAAGGTCTCTAACTAATGTTTGGGATTAGGCTACCACCCTAATCCCAACTCTAGGTGGGTCTACCAATCCCAACCTAGTTCACATGCTTGAACCAACACTTGAAAACCATTTAAAAATATTTAACCACTCACCGCCCTTCCTTAGCAACCGAAGCAAATCTCATACGAACTCGGATTCGGTCCCGATGCCTCTCCAACGCTTCCTCTTGCTTCTAGCCAAGCAAAACACATTTATTACTTCACAATTCAATGCTAAAACTCAACCATCAACTCACTTTACAAACACAAGCTAATTTCCACAAATCCCCAAATCACATAATCATCCAAAATACCAATTTTCGTGCTCCCAAATAACCTTGCTGAAATTTCCATTTCCAAACCTCCATATGACTCTCGATTGATCCCAAAACATCCTCATAACATAGGTAGACCAACAGCCCTTCAATTTCAACCTTAAACCTCCAAAAAACCCAAGTTTTAATACCTTAAAATTTGCCCTAAGACCATACTACGGATTTTCATCCAAATTCAACCAAATTGATATATGTTACACCTTTTAACATGATTAACTAAAGCCCCAACTCAATTTTGTGAAACAAAATGAAAAGCCCTTTAAAAACCCAACCTTTAAAACAAAACCCTAATTTTCAAAACTCCATAACTTTAAAATCTAAGACCATAGGTAGATAGAGGATAAAGAGGAGAGTAAGAAAACATGTTTACCTTTCAAAAACACCTTGAAATGAAGTTGAAATCGAATGGAATAGTAACTTGAATATTTGAGAGAGTTTTGGAGAGGGTTTTTGTTTTTCACGTGGGAATAGAGGGATAAAGGGGGAGAAGATGACAACTTTAAAAGTTGTCTTCCTTTTTCAAAACTCTTGGGTAAAATCGCAATGTAGGTCCCTCCTCTCTTATTAAAGCTCATTTACATCACAAATTAGGTTGAATTGTTTTAATTTAAATTTTATTGACTCGAACCATAAACCCGGTTAACTCCTAGGCCCAAAACGCGGGTGTGACAACTCTCTCCCACTTAAGAAATTTCGTCCCCGAAATTACCTGACTGAAAGAGATACGGAAACTGCTTTTCCATATCCTCCTTCCTCTCCCAAGTGGCCTCGTCCACACCTCTACGTTGCCACCGCACCTTCACTAACTCAATCGATCTACCCCTCAACACCTTACTGTCAGAAGCTAAGATCTCAACGGGCTCTTCCTCATAAGTCAAATCCGAATTCAATTCAATCTCTTCAACAAATATGGTACGGGACAGATCTGACTCACATTCCCGAATCATAGATACACAAATCACATCACCAACCCCTCTTCTAACTCTGGTGGTAACCGCAACAATTAAACAACTGAACTAGCCCGATTCACAATCTCATACAACACCGTTTGAACACTTGACTCATAACTTTCTCTGACTGATCCTCTGTCTTCAACAGGTAACCAAACGCTATACAAACGTCTTCGAAATTATTCTAGCTGAAATCTCGAATCTCTATTACTCACTTCCATTAAGAACCTTCCATGGATGTAACAAACTAGAAGAAAACTGACGCTCGGTCTTAACACGCTGGCAATTTACTCACTTACTCTCATACTGAACCACACTATTCATCAACTCAATCCGGAAGTACTCGTCTTCAACCCACAATACGTCTTCATACAACTCAGATGCAATACAAATGAACTGCCGTATGCTTCGGCCAACACAATACGTCTCAAAACACTATGTCCATAGGTACAACTATTCCGTCTCTAAAATGCAAAACTCTATCATCTCTGAAACTGTATTCTGAAGGTTTTCCTTTTACTATGCCTCGCACGTGAGGTGCCAAGAATCTGTCTTGCAACTGTTTCTCTTCAGGCATTCTGACTCAATGTAGGTTCAACATGAAACGCGGCCACAAGAATACTGTCATTCGGTAACTGAATTCGGCAAATACAACTCGCAACTCAACTACTAATCTAACAAAAATTACAACTCGGAACATCGGTTACTACGTTGACTATCTTCGGATGGTACTCAATCTTGATATTACAGTCTTCAAGCAGTTCTAACACTTTATGTTGTTCAAGTTTCAACCCTTCCTAAGTTGTCTAACAATTCAAGTTCTGATAATACATGCATATACACTGTGCATTTCTTACTATACGGCTTTGTCTCTAAGTCTTCGAAGCAAATACAACTGTAATTAACTCTATGTCTCGTATCGGATAACTCTTCTCACGGTCTTTCAACTATCTCGATGATCAAGCCACAAATCTTCCGTCTTGCATAAGCACACAACCTAACCTTACATGTAATGCATCACTATGGTTCACAAACTCATTCTCTGACATAAGCTGATTCAAGGTCGAAGCTCTCTTCAAAGTTTCTTTCAGTTTCTCAATGTCTCATTGTCTCGCATCTAACCATACAACTGAACATTCTTCTGTAGCAACTTGTCAAACAAGCAGCCATCTTCAAAAGACTATTTACAATTTCCCGAAAGTAACAATGCTAGACCTAGGAACTATAGATGCCTCTCACAGTCTTCAATTTCTTCCAATTCATATCTTCCTTTGCCTACTTGGGATTTACTCTAACACACTCGGCTGAACTATATGTCCTAGGAGAACATCTTCATTAACTCGAAGTTCACATTGCACAACTTGGTATACAATTAATTCTCTAATAGAATCTACCACACTAACTTCAAAGCTTGTCATGATCTTCCTCGGTACTTGAATATACTCATGTGTCAACTGTGAGAACTACTACAACTGATCAAGAAACTCAGGAAAATATTCTGCTCAACCTCTCTATGAAGGTAACTAATACACTAGTCAAACAAAACGGCATAACTCAGAGCTCAAAGTGATCACATCCTGCCCCTAAAGATGTCTTCGGTACTTCAATTTTTCTCACTTTCAACTGGTAGTAAACGGATCTCAAACTAATCTTCAAATAGACTGAAGCACACACTAACTGACCAACAAATCACTGACACTCGAAAACGGATACTAATCATTCACTGTCACTTGTTTCGACTGTATGTAATCTGAACACATTCTCGTACTGTCACTCTTTCTTCTTCACAAATTACACTGTAGAACTCTGAGATGATGCACTAGGCCTAATGAATCTAAGGTCTAACAAGTCTCGAAGTTAATTCTTCAACATTCTCAATTCTTCCGGAATTCATAAGTTACAGAACAAACAAAACAGAAGCAACCTCGAAAACGGTCTCAATAACAAACTCTTCTCCTCTAACAAGAGGTAAACCGGCAATTCTTACAAACACTTCTAGGAAAAGAAAACGCAACTATTCTAACATTCTGTGGTTTAATCTTCATTCAAAATCAAATCCATCACAATTGCTAAGAAAGCATGTTGACTAAACTCAACCAATCTTTGACCTCTAAAGCTGGATCAACATTCAATAAGGAGTTCACATCCTTACCTACTACTACAGTCTCACAAAAATCTGCGACTTCAAGGCAATTCTCTCTCTGTCTCAATGTATATCCTAGCTTTGTGCTCTACAAGCCAAACCATGTCAAAAAGGTACATCGAAACCGTAGGAAGACAATCACTTCACATCTACTAGAAACTAGTAACTCTGAACCACCAACAAACATCTTCTGTACATATTTCTAATCATTACTATCTCCCAAGAGGCTAGTCACGTGTGTCCCTACATCTAAGGTCTCAACAAAGGTATCTAATTTCTTACATGCTCACACAAAAGGAGGTATCCGCGGAAATTGCAACTTCACATGTACACAACTGATAGTCTTTGGTCCTCTTGTCTTCAGACTGGTTCTTCAACAAAATCTGACTCTTCTAAACTGTTCTTAGAGCATTTCGTAACTTCAAGATTCAATTCTGATCACACACAAACAATCATGCTGGACTTGTTCTACCCCTAACAAACAACCTGGAGTCAAAGCTCGAGACTCCCTTCTCGGCTCAACTATATTGGAAGTGACTTCATCTCTTCCGCTTGCTGGAAGACAACCCAACGTACACTAACCCAATCACACAAACTAGCTCCCATTCACGGACACTGACCGGCTGTCTTGCATTAAAATCATAGGCCGAACCCCAACGGTCACCAACTAACATTTCCGAAATTCAGATTACTCACACGAGACCCCTGCCTAGATCTCGCCAAAAGAACTAAGGTACTCATACCTACTTCTGACACCTCATCGGGCACATTCAAACTTGCATACTCACTATCAATATACAAAAGCACGGGTTTAGAATCAACTGGAGGAAACAACTTATTACTGTACCGAGGGCTTATCTGTTAAAACATCGACACCACTCTAACTCCCACTCATATGCCTTCACTTCTTCTTACCAACTAATGCCAAAGTTGATCACATCGTCCTTCATCCACAGGAATCGACCCGCATACACACCGTCTCAAACGGACAAATTGTACCTCAATTCCGGTACAACCATACCTCCCTAACTAAGGTGATGAACTCCCTCAACATCGCCCACCCTTTTCAGAAACTATGACTTCTACTTACCGAAAAGCAATTAAATCAACAACAACATCAACAGTAAATCATACACGATTGGGTTAGCAAGGCAAGGCTTCCAAGTGGCTCAAGTATGTTCCCCTCACTTAAAATCTCTTTTTTATGTAATAGTAGCAATGGGACTCTACGAAACATGTTTCAAACAAATCAACGCACATACACGCTCAACCCAGCATATAACAAGGCTTACTTGCTAAACAAGCAAACACATGCGTACTATCAAACAACATACATCCTCAATCAAACAAGCGTACACCACAACATTCACGGATAACAAGCAACGTGCTTACATGGCAAGCAAACACCGTGCATAACAATCACAAAACACAACTTACCTCACTTACCTGCCCAAGGTCTCGAAAACCTTAGGCTCTGATACCAACAAATGTAACCCCCTCGTCCCGGTCTGGCCGGATGACCGGTCCGAGTAAGCTACACGGGGAAAACCGAGTGAAAACTCCCTAAGGAATTCCCCCTCGGTTAGCGACCCTATTTTTTTCATTTTAAATCTTGTCTAGATGAGTATTTAATCCTATGTGATCATACAACGGAACAACATTCACGAGGCAAACAAACGAACTCAGCCCAACATCTTACAACCTAATTTTAAGCTTTAACTACAGGCGGTATCGATACCCTTAAGGGGTGTATCGATACCCCTTGACTAGGTTTAAGCTTTAACTGCATGCGGTATCGATACACTTAAGGGGTGTATCGATACCCCCTTGACTATGTCAACTGGTCAAAGTCAACCCGTAGAGACCGTATCGATACACCCAAGGAGTGTATCGATACCCTCCCCAACGGTTGACTTCCCACGGTCAACGTTAAGATGACGGTATCGATACACTAGAGGCCGGTATCGATACCGAAATGGACAGTAGCTCCAGTGACCAAAATGGTATCGATACACCCCTCAAGTGTATCGATACACGAGGCCTGAAACAAGAAGGTGGTATCGATACCGTACCAACCGTATCGATACCCCTGCTACGAACTTGCAGGTTTGAGCTGATTTAAGGCACAAGGAGGCCCTTAAATCCCTCTAAAACCCCAACCAACACACTAACATCAATCCTAAGGCAAATCAAACATAAAAGCATGCTTTCACAAGAAACCAAAGGGCACTAATCAAACCAAGGTGGTGCACAAATCATACAAGCAACTTAAGCATCCAAACATGAAACAAGGCATCCATACACGACATTTCAACAAAGGCAATTTAGCATATGTGGGTATACAAGCACTTAAGAATTCATGTCTTATCAACCAAAGCATGTAATCATTCAAGGCATGCAACATAAACAATATTTACGAATCAAATGAGGCATCCAAGAACCGAGCCAACAACAACATACATCAAACTCGAATCAACAATACCTATCCCATTGCTTAACTATTACATTCTATCACTTAAAATTCATACATTGAGCTCACCAAAGCAACACTTGGAGACCCTTCCTTGCCCATGCCACCCACAAGCTACTTATCTGCATTGTCGAACAAAAGAGAGCGTAAGCATAAAAGCTTAGTGAGGGTAAGCTCATAAAACAAACCTTCGACAATGCAGGGTCCAAGCACGAGCAATTTTCCATAATGAAATGCATGATCATACCTCCGATCCGCATAAGCCAAAATGAACATGATGCATGAACATATAATCAACATTATGCCATGCTCAACAACTCATAAGCTCAACGTACAATGATACATAACTCAGTGCATTAACCACATCATATATCAATTCATAAAGGGCATCACATTCAGTATCATATAAGCATATACACATGGTCTCATATTGGTATACACATACAACCTCATATTGGCATCTAGCTATGACTCGAATACGCGGATAACCCGTTGGAACGCATTTCCAACAACAACATTACCTCGGTGGGATTACACTCATCACCGGCCCTCGCGGAGGGGATTCCACTCATCCTCACGCCCCGTCGATGGGATTCCACTCATCATCGACTAATATAAATATTTCCAGGCGTACCCGTACTCCTCCTTGGTGCCTTAACGCCACCAAGGCCACGCGCGTTTTGGCTCTCGTGTGCACACTCATCCTAATGATCGATCATTGTACCCAAGCATACTAGTGCCAATATAAATTAAAATCCACAACATCTCACTACATCAAATTCAATATAATTTCCGTGCTTAGCACGTACTCACCATGATTCTCAAAATCATACAATCACCTCATAACATCATTACACATGTCAACACTACATGCATCTCAACAATACAATTATCACATCATATTTCATACATGTGTATATCTCTATCACATTTATCATCAACATGCATGTAACAATGCATTAAGTCATGCCACCACATACTTGTATAACAACATAAACATAACCACCATAAGCATGATTAACATGAGGCATATTTCAACACTTTAAGGATCAACCAAGGTCTCTAACTAATGTTTGGGATTAGGCTACCACCCTAATCCCAACTCTAGGTGGGTCTACCAATCCCAACCTAGTTCACATGCTTGAACCAACACTTGAAAACCATTTAAAAATATTTAACCACTCACCGCCCTTCCTTAGCAACCGAAGCAAATCTCATACGAACTCGGATTCGGTCCCGATGCCTCTCCAACGCTTCCTCTTGCTTCTAGCCAAGCAAAACACATTTATTACTTCACAATTCAATGCTAAAACTCAACCATCAACTCACTTTACAAACACAAGCTAATTTCCACAAATCCCCAAATCACATAATCATCCAAAATACCGATTTTCGTGCTCCCCAATAACCTTGCTGAAATTTCCATTTCCAAACCTCCATATGACTCTCAAATGATCCCAAAACATCCTCATAACATAGGTAGACCAACAGCCCTTCAATTTCAACCTTAAACCTCCCAAAAACCCAAGTTTTAATACCTTAAAATTTGCCCTAAGACCATACTACGGATTTTCATCCAAATTCAACCAAATTGATATATGTTACACCTTTTAACATGATTAACTAAAGCCCCAACTCAATTTTGTGAAACAAAATGAAAAACCCTTTAAAAACCCAACCTTTAAAACAAAACCCTAATTTTCAAAACTCCATAACTTTAAAATCTAAGACCATAGGTAGATAGAGGATAAAGAGGAGAGTAAGAAAACATGTTTACCTTTCAAAAACACCTTGAAATGAAGTTGAAATCGAATGGAATAGTAACTTGAATATTTGAGAGAGTTTTGGAGAGGGTTTTTGTTTTTCACGTGGGAATAGAGGGATAAAGGGGAAGAAGATGACAACTTTAAAAGTTGTCTTCCTTTTTCAAAACTCTTGGGTAAAATCGCAATGTAGGTCCCTCCCCTCTTATTAAAGCTCATTTACATCACAAATTAGGTTGAATTGTTTTAATTTAAATTTTATTGACTCGAACCATAAACCCGGTTAACTCCTAGGCCCAAAACGCGGGTGTTACATAGAGATTTTGACATATGAGTTATAAAGACCCTTTTACCCTAAAAAATTATCAAAAATCTCCAAGTAACCAAAATTTAACTTTTTTATTTTAATTCTTCACCCTCACGTATTCACATTGTGACATTTGTAAACTAATATTTTTATTTTTTTTCTTTTTATTCTCACATTTATATTTGTATTTAAATTTAATTTTTAATTAAATTGTATTAAAAAATTATTTTTTATAATCTAATTAATATTATAATAAATACAAAATATTGATAACTAATAAATTATTCAAACAAGTATCAAGTGTAATCATGTCCTTATATGTCATTTTACTTATGTAAATAATCAAACAACTATTAGTTAATTTTACTAAACAATTTTACACAACCAACTAGTAAAATCAGTTAATATAATCAACTATTTACCTAACAAAGCTATAATTTATCGTGAAGCACCGAAACTTGATTCTTAAAGCAAAAAAATTAAGAACAAAGCCAACGTGCTTTTTCTTACTGTTACTCTTTAAACCATTGATTAATTATTGGCTTAAAGGTGTAAGAAGTCTTGAACTTAAATTTTTTTTAATAAAACTCTTAATTTTTTGCACACAATTAAGCCATTGAAACAATAAATTCAATCAATCAAGTCATTTGGCCAAGAAATTGAATCAATTAAGCCATTTGACCAAAAAATTAAATCAATTAAGTCCTTTGACCAAATTTGACTATTAAATCTTGACAGTTTTTTTCTTTAGATATTATTATCACATGATATAATACAGTTCTATCATGTTGTATTTAATGATTTTTTTTTCAAAAATATTTTATAATAAATTTTATAAGTTTTTTTTAGAATTTTTAAAACTTTTAAGAATTGTTTAAATACAATATTTTTTTTGGAAATGTCAAGTGGAAACACTGTGATACGACGTACTGCGTCAACAAATCTAAAAAAAAACTATCAAGATTTAATGGTCAAAATTGGTCAAAGGGCTTAATTGATTCAATTTCTTGGTTCATAACTTTTTTAAAAGGTCTGATATTATTAATTTGAATTTAAAATTGGTCAAAGAGCTTAATTAATTCTTGGTTCATGACTTAATTGA
Source organism: Hibiscus tridactylites (assembly GCA_958450335.1). Lineage (NCBI taxonomy): Eukaryota > Viridiplantae > Streptophyta > Magnoliopsida > Malvales > Malvaceae > Hibiscus > Hibiscus tridactylites. The sequence goes on along the minus strand of OY288270.1, from coordinate 72,147,663 downwards.
ATAAATTTCTTGGTTCAATGACTTAATTGAGTGCAAAAAAGTTTAGATGCTTAATTATTTTCCCCAAAAAAGTTCAAGGGTTTTTTACGCCCTTAAGCCTTAATTATACTTACTACACTAAAAAAAAGCAAGTGTCTTAATCTATTCGAATTACAATTTTAAGAGTCCGTAATAATGAACCATTCGAATGGTTACGATAGAAATAAATGTTATCTCTAGAAAATTCTTATTCGAGTAGCTTATATGCAAAGTGTGTGCACACCTTATCAAATGACTAAAAAAATAAATACTAACATAACATCACACCAAATACTAAAAAAATCCATAATAATACAACTAATAGGTTTAATATATAAATTGATCCCAAATATTTTGAGGTCAAATGGGATATTAATCTTTTCTAATCAAATTGGCTCTTGAATTTTTTAAGTCAATTAGTCTCTAAATTTAACCATTTATATATGACCTTTAAACTTTTCATTTAATTTCACTAGTTAGTTATTTTAACCTTTAAATTTTTATTGTGTTCCTTCTTATCTCAAACTTATTTTTTCAAATTGATCCAAACGCGACAAAATAATTGCTATTTTGTCTTTGTTGAAATGTTTATATAAGTTATTTTATCATTTCCTATAACATCATACAAAATTTGAGAATAACTAATTTTCCTTTACTGAAAATTAATATTAAATTTTAGGGTAAACTATATCAGGTACTAGAATTATAGGGGTGACATGTTTATATCACCCTGCCGTTAAATCGTTAACTACGTGATGACATGGAGTTACATGACGGTGACGCTATTTTGATACTAAATAGCCCAAAACGACGTCGTTTTGCTGGAGAAAAATATGTAAAGTTGTGCACTCAATAGAATTTGAACCTGAGACCTTAAGGATTAAAGTCAACCTCCTAACCACTAAGCCAACCTAATATCTTTAATTTATTCCTAACCATTAAACCCAAAAACCATAAACCCATTAGCAACTAAAATAGATGGATTTGGGGTTTAAGCTTTAAGATTTTGGTGAATTTTTGAGTCTTTTCGTAAATTTCGTAAATTATATATTTTAAATCAATTTTTTAGTTTTTATAATAATATATTATTTGTTTATGAATAAAATTTTAGAATTTAAAGTTTATAGTTTAAGGTTAGGGTTTATGGGTTTAGGGATTAAGGTATTTTTGAATTTTGGATTTTTTAAACAAATTTTATTTTAAAAATTAGTCTTTTAGTTTTTATAATAATATATTTATCTATTTATATATTTAATATTATTTATAATATAAAAATATTTATATATTTTCATTTTATTTATTATTTATGTATTAATATATGTATACCAATATTTAAATATTTTTATATTAGAAATAATATATTTATATTATTCAGATAAAATAATATTATTTATATGACAAACTACAGTTTGGAATATATATTATTTGCGCTAGAAATGATTCAAAGATATTAGGTTGGCTTGGTGGTTACGACGTCGTTTTGGTGCCGCCTCCATGTCATCACGAAGTTAACGATTTAATGGCAGAGTGGTATAAACGAGTCGAAAAATAAAGTTTTGTGGTAAGTTTAGACCAATTGAAAGGTTGGTGGTAAAAACAGGTAACCCCCTATTGTTCGGTGGTACCTAACATAGTTTACTCTAAATTTTAAATATTTTTTTAATAAATGGTCTTTTTTATTTATGCAAAGAACCTTCACGAACCACCAAATCCAAGTTAATACAAACTAAAACCACTAAGCAAAAACAAGCCTTAATACACCCTACCAACTACAATCACGATCAAATTTAATCAAAAGTAATAAATCTCGATAGCCTCTATACACGTATCTTGATGTCTTACTTTATAAGTACCACAAGAGTGAGAGCATGTCTCAACCGCGACCCCATGTAACTGTGCATTATGCTCATGCCAAACATAATAGTTAATAGCATTCCAAGCCAATCTAACAATCACATCCAGCCTGGACTTTCCCTTGCCCGTACCTTGCATCCAAACAAGCAAATCCCCCCAATTCGAGCAAGAAACATCAATCTCATAGGATTGTAAAACTAACACCCAAATCACATGTACAAACTCACAGTTTCAAAACAAGTGGTCTCGTGTTTCCATTGTCTTTCCACAAAGATCACACACCACATCAATATGGCAGCCTCACTCTAACATTCTACCCTTTGTAGGCAAATGATCCTACACCACTGACCATGAGATAAAAGCATTTCTAGGGATAAAAAGGCTTCCCCAAACAACATGATGCCATGGCACCCTATTAAACTTATGCCTTAGAACATCTCAAGCTACTCGAGCTTTATAATCATCCTGCACAACCTCAAGTCGGACAAAGTTATTTCTCAATTTCAACAATTTTTTTTTCAAATCCAACTATGATGTTGTTTCGCATTAACTTGCCAAATCAATGCACCTTAAGTAAATATTTTTCAACCCATGCCACCCAAACAGAACCAGATTGCACAATAACTAACCATAAACATCGCAACATACACACCCAATTCTAAACAGAAATATCCTTAACCCCTAGCACCCCCGCTCTTCGGATGACAGATCTTGTCCTAACTAACACGTGCCCCACGAGCAGAGTCCACAGTGCCCTTCCAAAGAAAGGAAGTGCACACCCTTGTAACTTGTTTCATGACCTTCGAAGGTAACAAAAAAATTATGCACTAAAAGTTCTGCACACTAAATAAAACAGACTGGATGAGTTGAAGACGTCCCGCAAACGAAAGCTTTTTTGAGGCCCAGCATCGAATCCTTTTAACCATTTTCTCCATTAGGTTCCCACAGTCAGCACATGAGAGATTCTTTGCAACAAGAGGGTCTCCCAAGTATCGTACAGAAAGAAAACCAACTGAAAAATCAGAAGCGTCAAGAATCTCTTGAAGTTCAGCTTTCCCAACCCCAGCAAAAAACAACTCACTCTTTGCTGCAGTCATCCTAAGCCCATACATCTCATAAAAAACATCAAACACAATTTGAATAGCTAACACAGAAGAAAAATTACCCTTGGTAAAAACAAGAAGATCATCGGTAAAACACAAGTGAGTCAAACCAAGCTTACTACATTTAGGATGAAAATCAAGCACACCATGCTTGTCAGTCGAATTCAAAAGGCACAAAAGAACATTCATAACAATAATAAACAAATAAGGAGACAAAGGGTCACCCTGTCGTACTCCTTTTGCACCAGAAAATAGAAAAAAAACCCTCATTTAGACCCACCAAAAACTTGGATCGAGTAACACAAGCCCTAATCCATCCAATAAATCTCGCAGGCAATCCCAAGACTCTAAGCACTTGAAACAAGAAATCCTAGTGTATGGAATCAAATGCTTTCCTCAAATCAATTTTCAATGCACACCAGAATGACTTGTATTTTCTCCCATAACCATTTATCAGCTCTTGTGCAAGCAACACATTCTCAATCAAGTCTCTTCCATGCAAAAAAGCACTCTGATTTGGCTATATAAGAGACGACAAATATTACTTTAGCCTATTAGCAATGAGCTTAGTAATGCACTTATAAACGGTACTACAACATGATATAGGCATAAAATCAACAGCCTGAACTGGGGAAGCTACTTTAGGGACCAAAGTATGATAGTCGAATTAAAGGCATCAAACAACCAACAAGTGGAGAATAAAAACTGGACAACTTTAAGGAAATCCAACCCCACAATCCTCCAAAAAGCCTGAAAAAACTTAGTCGAGTACTCATCAGGCCCAGAAGCCTTGTTTCCATTCATAGAGAATAGAACATCCTTGATCACTTTATGGGTAATAGGAGCAATCAGTGCATCCTGCAACTCACCAGACAAGTTAGCCCCCAATAATTCTTTCAATAACTCATCAAAAACCACTTCAACATTCCCATCAGTAGCACCAAAGGACTTAGAGAAAAATTGGAAAAGCTCAGCCGAAATATCCTCAAAAGTGTCTAGCCTCTTACCCTGGCTATCATTCAATACTTGGATAGTATTTGCTTTTTGTTGAACCTACGTCTGCCTAAAGAAGAAAGTAGAATTTTGGTCCCCCTCTTTTATATACTGCAATCTTGATTTTTGCTTAAAAACATCTCATCAGCCCTACTTAAAGCACCAAGCTCTTGTGTGACCTATCTTTCTTGCTCAATAAGCGCTGTAGATGGAGAAGTCAACAAATGCTTCTGAATATTAGCCAGCTCCAGTTGCTTAGCCACTACACGCTTTGAAATTTCACCAAAGTTCTCCTTGTTAAATCTCCTCAAAGGATCATTTAACCTTTTCAATTTAGCAAAAAGGATCTGGAGAGGATTGCCCAAGGCTGGTAGCATCCAAAAATCCTGGACTACAGAAAAAATTCCTCACGCTCTATCCAAAAATTAAAAAATTTAAAGGGTCTTGGAGGCCTAAACAAAGGAGCATGCATAACCATATAACTGGGACAATGATCCGAGCAATCAGGGGTGTATTCCCCTCGACCTAGTCTAGTCGCAAGACCGAATCAGGAGAGTTACACGGGGATAATCAGAGAAAAATCTGAGAATCTCCCTCCGATTAACAACCCTAGTTTAAGATTTATCTTTTCCTAAATGCAATTTACGGTCCTATGGTATTAAGGGAGGTCACAACAGAGAACAACATCTCAATCGGACATCAATTGGATGTTCAATTAAGAACAAACAGTCACGAAGGACCACTTTACAAAGGCAACACTAAATATGGATAAAAAGGTAATTTAACCTTACTAATTAGTTAATTAGTCAAGTTTCAAGCACACAAGGCAAAACCAACACCAACAAGACTTATGGGATCCTTCGGTGGCAAAACGTACAGAAACGGCACCACCCCCGTTCCGATACGGGTGCCCCAAAAGCCTGACCATTTCGAAACCATACAAGATGTTCCGAAACGCCTGGGCACAGATGGGTTTCAAAAAGTCATTTTGGCATCCCTAAACGTTCCCGAACTTGTCCCAACTTATACTAAACGACATGGCAGCACGATAAACAAGGAAACTAGAGGCAAGGCACCCTAAAACAAGCATCAAACATGCATACATACACAAAATGGATACATGGCCAAAAGTTAAAGGAAATACTCATGCTTGGCATTCATAAAGAGGTCAAAAGCCAAACCAAGGCATGCTTCAACATTTTAAACAAGTTAGCAACAATAACTACCACATAAGAGTTCGGACACTTACTCCCCAACACAAAAGTCTAGCATTCTCATTGCCTAAGTATTATTACAACCATGAAAACCATACTTGAGCTAGAAAATGAACTCCAAGGTTCCTCCTTTGCCCCACTTGCCTCCCGAAGCCACTAACGATCTGCATTGTTGGAAAAAAAGAGTGTAAGCTTAAGAGCTTAGTGAGCGGAACTCCAAATCACAACAACAACAATGCAGTTTCAAAACATGTATTTAGCTTAAAGACAATACCATTTGGAAAGGTAATAAACTAAATCGAAAGCATAAGAAAAAGACATGGTATGCACATGCACAACCATTCTCGGTGGGACTACACATCACCATTCACAACAAGTAGCATGTTTTCGGTGGGACAACACATCACCGTACTCATCTACTAGTTAACTTTCGGTGGGACTACACATCACAGTATTCAACAACACACTTCCATTAACCATCACGTGAGGCTTTGACAACAACAACATCATAACAACATTAAAAGGAGGTAAAAGCAAATTGTAATTCACCCAACAACATGTATAATCGCATACACCAACATTTAACGAAACATGGCAAAATTAGCTAAACTTACACTTGGGTTTAGGTTGACCCCTAATGCTCCACCCAAACCCCAAGAAAACCTCTTTGAAACATTTTAAAGCTTCAAAACATTACCACTCACCAACACAATACCAAATCAAGGTAACAGTCCACCTTCAAGATTCCTCAACTCTCGATGTAGCGTCCGAAGAACTCGAATCTTTATCCGCTGCTTCTACCAAAATCAAAACAAGGAATTAACACACTTTTCAACAGTCAAACTCACTGGAATCAATCCTATCAAAATCCGACAACAACAAGTTTTCGATTCCTATCCGAAATTAACCAAAACCATCCTCATTTCTACTCTAACCATAATAAGCCATAACTTCATCAATATATCATCCAAACCATATCCAAATACCCCCAAAACATCAGCCCAACACCATCAAAACATTAAAAGTCCTTTTCCACCGTTTCCAAGCAAAAAACCCAAATATCCCATATCCAAAATTACCCATTTTCCAAATTCCATGATTTCTTGATAAACCCATTGTCTTAACCTCATTTTACACTCAAAATATGATTTACAACTCACAAAAAAACATTGTTTTGACCCACTTTGCTTAAACCTTTCAAAAATCCATTATTTCCCAAATGGGAGAACTTGATAAATTCTTTCAAAGTTTTGGAAGGAAATTAATAGAAAATTTGAAGGAATGTTAGGAATAAAGCATTTATTTCGATGAATCTTCAAAAATGGTGGAGGTTTGATAGAGGGAAGCAAAATAACATGAAAAAGTTTTGAAGAAGAAGAAGAGGTGGAGAGATTTTGAAATATAGTATTTTATTTTAATTTTAAATTCCATCTCCAAAACCTATTTGTACCCATTTTACCAAAAACCCCTTTAAAATTTCCCTTTCTTTTCAAAAGCTTTAAAATTTGTTTATTTTAATTTGTTTTCCCAAAAATTAGCTTAACCCGAACCGATTTGACCAAACCCGAATATATCCCGAGCCCTAAACTTGGGCGTTACAAGGGGTAAGAAATTCAACAGTAGTAGCAGGGTAAACAACCAACCAGGCCTGGTTAACAAGAAAACGATCCAACTTCCTCGACATAGGTTTCTCCTCACGATCATTACACAAAGTGAACAATGATCTGGTAAAAGGATGATCAATATGATTAATACAATCCAAACAACCAAGGGAATCCTGCATTGAGCCAGTGATTCCTTGAAAACCATCAAAATTTGAGCTTTCCTCAGGCCCCCTCATAACATTAAAATCACCGGCTATAGCCCAAGGCTGCCCACCCACAACCCCCTTAAAATCAATCAACCTATTCCAAAGACTTCTCATATCCTCCCGACCATTACAACCATAAATGAATGAAAAAACAAATTATCCTTATCCTTCTTCATGGAGCAGTGAATCACCTAATCATACATGCCAAGCACATCCACATTCCAACCTCATCGAAACAACACCCAAATTCTCCCATTTAGAGCCTCAACATAGTTATTTATAAAACTCCAACCAACAAACATTTTTGCAACAATTTCATTAGCATTATGCTGCTTTACTCGAGTCTCAAGTAAACACAAAACATCAACATCCAGTCTCTGCACCACCTTATCAACTCTTCTTTGCTTTAGAGGGTCATTTAACCCTTTCACATTTTAAACAAGTACTGTCATATCAAAAAGAAAAACCCTATTTTACCACCATTGCCATTCTTCTTCTTCCTCTTCTTCTTCTTCTTCTGCTTATTCCCTTGTCCCTTAACCTTAGGCTTCAACTGATTCATCAGCTCAGCCACCCCACCAGCTGCCGCCCTCTCCTTTTGAGGGGAAAGAACATTAGGATTCACAACAGCAATACAAAGAGCCTCAAACTTGTTAGGACTCAATAGACTAGAACTAAGACTAGAGCTAGGCAAAACATCAGCTTCTAGGCAAACGTCCAAAGCAACAAGCTCTTGGACAGTGTCCCTATCAACTGTATCGACCCACCCCTCTCAGTAGAAGCATTATCATCACTAACCTCTACATTACCCCAACAGCCAAACATTTATGTTGAACAGTTTCAACAGAACCAACACCCAAAACCCCCACCAACATTAACAGACACATCACAATCCAAAACAACATTATCAATAACAACATAATTTGCAGACAAAGTAGTTTGCACATCTATATTATCAACTAGATGATCAATATTAGAAGCGGGAATACCAACTACAGAATCAGCCAGAACAAAGACAGTGGCATCACAAACATTACCAACATCATTAACAACACGTTTGGAGCATTTATAACCTAAATGACCAAAAATACGACAATGATCACATTTGGGAGGTGACCAAACCAATTCAACCCCAACATCAATACAATTCCCTTCACTCAATTCAACAAGAACATACTTAGGTAAATCAACAGTCGTATCAACATTAACACAAATTTTAGCATACTCTAAATTTTGCTTTAACATAGTAATTTTTAGCTTTTAATTTTGCTTTAACATAGTAATTTTTAATTTTTTTAATGATATAGAAAAGCTGAAAAATAGTCGACGTACACATTTTGATAATGAAACTTCAACATAAAATCCAAGGTGTCAAGGTTTCGTTGAATTTGAAAGGTTTGGAATGTCTGTCTAAACACCCCAACAATGAGAAGATGAATTCCAAAGAGAAGAAGAATATGTTTTGAAACCAATCTCATCATATGGTCGTCGACAGAGATAAAATAAAGAGAATTGTTGAAGCTTTGACTAGATTTTTGTTAATTTTGATCGGGTTTTAAAGAAAACTAATACAAGAAAAAAGAGTAAAAAGAAGAACATTTTTATTCAAGTGATCGACAATAAACGAAAATCAAAGGGAGAAAATAGTTGACATAAATAATACATTAGTGTTAAGTATGGCTCATATACTGTAAAAGGACATATGTTGGAGCGGAGCAGGAGTGAGCGAGCGAAGCGACAATCCTTGCTCTTTTCCTCAGAGCATTTGTGCCATCCTAAAAATACCCTAGTTGAAAATCCCCAAGTTAGTTAATAAAGAAGGTAAAATAGGTTGTAACCGGAAATGTGGTGCAAAAATGGGTTGTAACCTAAAATGTAGTGCAAGTATAGTGTAACTTGAAATATGGTGCAAAAATAGGTTGTAAGCTAAAATGTGGTACAAGTATAGTGTAACCTGAAATATGGTGCAAAAAGAGGTTGTAACCTAAAATGTGAAATGACTTTGAGGAAGTTAAAGGATTAAGAAAGTGGGTTATTAGTAGGATAACCTATAATATGACATATAGCCTAAGATAGTGGGTTATTAGTGAAATAATACATGGACAAAATAAGTCCATGTGTCATTCCCTTGAAACACATGGCTAACAAGTGTATAAATCCAAAAATAATTATCATCTTTCTTTCATATCTCCACTAAAACCAAAGAAACCAAATAGAGAGAGAGTTGAGAGAAAAGAAGAAATCTGGAGAATTTAGAAAGCTTGAAGAAGGATTCTAGAGGGATGGAAATTTTATTTAGATTGCATGCATGTTCATACAATTTAAGTAAGTGTCTAATATGTTAACCCGATTCTATCCTTGAATTTATATTGTTATGTTGACGAAATTTGGGTTTGATCTTGCTAGAAATTTGTTGTTAAATGCTTGATTTTGTTTAAATAATGCTGGGTTTGTGAGATTAGTGAAAATGAAATGGAAAAATTGATTGAAATAAGTTAGATCATAAATTTGCACAACACTACTCTATTCTGGACAATGACCTTTAAAAATTCACCAAAACTAAAATACATGGAATTTAGAACTAAAATTTTGATAGAAATACTTGGGGATTTCTATTTTAACTAGAAACAAATGGCACTAAGATTTGATCTCTATAGAAAAATCTGGAACCAAAATTGTGGAGGTGCTACAAACTGCCCAGAACTGCAAAATGGCTTATGTTTAAATAATAAACTGTATTGATTGAGAAATAGGAAAAATATGAATCATAAATGGTTGAAAAGCAGTGTAAATAAGTTTTCTATAATGATAAAGTAATCGAAATTTGGATATGTGTGTAAAAAGATATGCCTAGATTAGTAACAAGTACTCAATCTGCCAATAAGAAAAACGGTTTTTAATGTTAATGTTGGCGGTTGTGTAAATGAGCTTATTTGTTTGAAATGACTTCTAACATGTTTCATATATGTTTGTATGTGAATAACAAGATTGAGAACTTGAATATATTTTGGAGGAATCAAAGGTTGGGCAACAAAATAGGAAGAACAAGAGCATTGCTATTAAAGAACAAGACTAGCTTGGAGTTGTGAGTGTAGTCGTACATAGGGTTAGGACTTAGGTCCTAACCAAATATGCTTGCTATGTTGTTACTATGAAAATGTCATGAGATGAAACTAATCTATACTTGGTAATAAATAAAGGAAGAATGGCCTAATAGTAAACTTGAAAATGAATGGTATATGCTAATTTGTAATATCCATGCTTGCCAATTTATTATGTACTTGATGCATGCTTGATCTTTGCTATCTATTTGTTATTGTAATCCTTAATTGAATGATTTGGTCAAGTCAAATAGTTTATTGTCCTTGAAGTATGCTTACTGAAAATTATGTTTCAGCATATATTCACTTGAATTGATCCTTGGTCGATGCTATAAATAGTACACAATTAATGAAACATGACTTTTATAACGTGTTTGCTTGAACCTTGTCTATCTTGTCAATTGGTTCATTGTTTGAATAACATGAAATGATATGAGTTACCTTGGATTGTCCTTACTTGAAACATAACTTATGGATGTCTTTGCTTGGCCTTGTCCTTACATGAGCTATGAATATTATCTTGATTATCATTTGAACATATGTTGTGTGCCATGATTAGATTTAGTGCTTGAATACTCTTATATTAGCCTTGCTTTAAACTTGATAAATACATGTATAAGTGTTTGAAACTTGCTGCCTTGACTACTAAAATGATACTTGTTTATGTACCATGATCAATTCGAATAGTGCGGGTAACATTGAAGTGTTATTGTTTGAAAAGTAACTTAAACGTGCATATACTTGAAAGAAATCATGTTATCTTGATTGCTATTGAAATCCTTGTTTGGAAACAATGTACAATTCGAAATGGATTGAGTTCTCTTGACATATCCTTGCTCGAAAAATGACTTGATGGTGCACATACTTGAAATGAATCTTGTTATGTGCTACATGATATTACATGAATATTTTTAATATGAACTAATTGTGAATTCTTGAACATGATGAGCTAAGGCTCAATTGACCGAAGGGCTAAAGCATGATATTGCTATACATTGTTTGAATTGGTTCTTGAATAAGATAAGATGTCTAAGCCCCTTTCAACGTAAGTCTTTGGATCTGGAGTGTGATACTTGGTCTATCTTGGGACTACGGTCCATTAGCTACGGCTCAGGGGACACCCCAATTACATGTAAATGTGTTATTGGCGATAGTAGAAGGTAACAGAGGAGTTGTACGGAGATTGGCGATAGTTGGTTGGATAGATTGAAGTTAGGCTTGACATGTTTCAATGGTAGCCTTAGCTTTGTGCTTTGAGCTAAGTATTTCTTGGACCTAATGGTTAAATTCAGACCAAGTTATTCGTGATTAAATCCATGATCCAAGGCGAACAAGTAAAAGACATCTAAATTCCAAATGCTCAAATTAAAGAAAGAAAACAAGAAATATCAAAGGCATAAACTAAAGCATTCAAATGAGAAATAAATGAAGCTTAATGCTTACTTGAATACGTCAATTTGCTTGACATATAATCTTGAATGCTTGAATTGTATGATATGCAAAGTTGAATATTAGTATGCCTTATCTGGTAAGTTGCTATCGTGCTATCTTGATTGAATGCATACATGTTTGTATTAATTCGAATGCTAATATGTTAATAAATAAATGAAAGTAATATGAACCTCGTCATGCTTGCTAGATGTCTTGTAATTTAAGTATGTTTCCTTGTCTCAACCAAGTGATATCTTATGCTTACTTATTAAATCATAATATGCCTATTAAATTCATGTTAATTGAATGCCAATGTAAACTTGTCTTGATGATTTAAATACCATCTTGTTGACTAGTACGTTAATAGAAACAATTGTTACATTGTTCATCAATCCATGTTATTGATTAAAGGTATGTATTATGCCCATGATCATGTCTTGTTTATGTCATGTTGATCAAAGTCATGCTTCCTTGCCAAGAAAATGAAATGCTATCTAGATTTGCTATATTGATCCTAAACATGCCCTTGATTTGAATGATATGTGCCTGTTTCTTGATTGGTTGCCTACCTTCTAGTATTGATCAAAATTTAGTGCTTGCTTTGTTGAAATAAATGGGACCATATTCCTGAATATTGCTTGATGACCGAATCATGTTTACTATGTGTGCATGTTATTCAAATGTTCTCGTGCTTGCCTTAAAATTTGAATGCCACCTCCTCAAGTAGACACCACGTTGTTCAAATCAATCCTAGAAGGAATATGCTTATGCCTTGTTTGATTCATGTCTATATGATTCATGCTCCTTGTTTGAATGCTTGTATGCCCTATGCTCCCAGTGATGAGAATGCTTGTTAATTGGTGATAGAGTTTACTAAATATCCTTAATCCTTGATAATAATCCTGCTTGTTACTTGATATTATATGAAATACAATATTTATGCCTATTTGGAATGCTTGGTTCTTGATTCACATACTAAGCATGATGAACTTGCCTACACACATGTCTTGATTATTTGATTAGTAAGCTACTAGTGTATATGACCAGATACTTGATTTGGCGACAGTTTGGTTAGTGACTCGATTACCTAGACTCGACTATAAACCAAGGCTTAAACTTGAAATTAAATAAGAAAGCTTGTTGATATGAATTTGTGTTTACATGAAATGGAAATGATCTTTTAATGCTTGCTTACATGATATCCTATTCCATGAAACTTGATTGATTGTTATACATTTGACGTCTTGTTGATAACATGTAGTTGGTTGGTTGAAAAAAATCAGATTGATATATGTACTCATGCAACCTTGATTTGCCATGTTTAAATGTTAGAATGACTTAAATGAAATGATATGAAAACATGTCTAAATATGATCAATTGAATACAAGCCTTGTACAAGCATAATTCTTGTGAACCGAGTTAGGCCTTCCTTGATCTAAAATACACTTGTTAAATGAATATAATAGCCTAGCTTAGGTTGCTACCTCACTAAGTACTTAACCGTACTTATCACTCTCGTTTCATTATTCCCAAACTGCAGGATGATAGATTCCAAGTTATCCTAGTTGGAGGCAAGGCAAGACAAGCTAAAGTTGTTGAGTGTGTAAAAGTTCTATTATTTACACCCTATTTAACCCATATTTCTGCTGCATTCAAGCATTATTTATTGCATTTAGGTCAGTTTACAGCAAAACATCACAAATATATTAAAAGGCACAGTTTCTACTAAGAACGGCTGCTTTTGCAAGTTGCTGTCGTAGCAGACGGAATGGGCAGGCGCTGGGCAGAGAAGCAGAAGAACTGGAACTGGACAAGCAGTCAAGGAGGACGATGCTGCCAAGGTTGCCGCCGTGACAGCAGAGGACGACAACAGTTTTGAGGAGAAGAAGCAAAATGGACCTCGACAGATAGAGAAAATTAAGCTCGTCTATCGTGTGAAATCCCCATATTTTTCCAAGCCCCAGATCAAAAGGAATGTCAAGCCCAAAGTTCAAGGAGAGAAAATCTCAAGCAAGAAAGATGACGGCTGGAAAGTAGATTCCTTGAAGATTTAGTCTTTATTAGAATTATACTTTCATTTAAAGTTGTATTCTTGCTATTTTAGATAACTTGGACCCAAAGCTTATATAAGGGCATATATTTTGACCTAGGAGGCATAACCGATAACCCTGGCTTCCTTCCCAAAACTCTAGTCGTTTTTCTTCCCACAACATGTTCTAAATTCCCCCTAGGGCCACGGGTTGATTTGTAAAGTAGTTGCAAGGGTTGTTTTGTTTTAGGAATGTTCAGTTCAATAAAATAAACTTCAAGTTCTCTTATTTTGGTTATTAATATCTTGCAAGAGCATCGGGAGAGCATTGTGAGGTTATCTATTTACTTAGCATCGGGAGAGTTAAGTATACGAAAGAAATAAGAGCAAGTTCTCTAGCTTATAGTTGAACTATCTCGGACCTAGGGATAGGACGAGGTTAAGTGGCTAAAGAAGAATTCATCCACATCGGTGTTCATCCTTCGATTCATGCCGGGAGGTATCATCAAAGATGTGATCATCGACAGGTAACAAACAGAATGCTGCCCGGACAGTAAGGAAAAGGAAAAGGAACTACCAGGGCCGGAAAAGGAAGCTGAAACAGTAAGGAAACCAGCCTTGGATAGACCTACCGAGGAAGCTGCCCCGACAGGTAATAAACAGAATGCTGCCGATAAACCTGTTACGACAGAGGAGAAAAATGATAAACCCAAACCTCCTCAGATTCTTATGCAGTGGGAAGGACGTATTGCTGATTATCGTCCCCCACCGCCTTTTCATCAACGGTTACAGCAAGCGAAGCAAGAATCTCAGCTCAAAAAGATTTATGATATTTTTAAGCAGGTTCATATTAACATTCTGTTGTTGGATGCCGTGAGGGAGATGCCCGGTTATGCCAAATTTCTCAAGGATGTCATATCGAAGAAATCTAAACTTGGGGAATTTGAAACGGTTAAGATGACAGAAGGATGCATGAGTATTCTTCATAGGCAGCCACCCCAGAAAAAGAAGGATCCGGGGAGCTTCATCATACCTTGTGTAATCGGAGATAAATACGTGGGTAAGGCACTTTGTGATCTTGGTGCTAGTATTAATTTAATGCCAAAATCTGTTTTTCAGAAATTAGGTATTAGAAAAGCTCGGCCCACGACAGTAATTCTGCAGCTGGCAGACCGCTCTTACGTTCATCCGGAAGGAAAAATCGAAGATATTCTGGTAAGAGTGGATAAATTTATTTTTCCTGCTGACTTTCTTGTTTTAGATTGTGAAGCAGATGAAAACGCACCAATCATCCTGGGGCGACCCTTCTTAGCCACGGGAAGATCACTGATTAATGTGGAAAAAGGAGAACTCACCATGAGAGTGAACGACCAAGAGATAAATTGAATGTTCTCCAAGCTATGAAACATGCTGATGCAGACGAGGAATGTAAGGTTATCACTGAAGTTATCTTTGATCAACCCTGCATCAGGTCGGGCTGTCACGACATCAAAATTGGTCACTGCCTCGGCAGCCACCTACAGGACTGTAACGACAGCACTGACGACAGCAACTCCTCAGAATCCAATATATCTGATACTGAAGATCAGGAGGAGGTAAACTGGATAGGCGATCGTCCAGGTAAGTTATTCGAACCTTTAAATTATACTTCGGATAACCATGCAATCCAAAAGCCATCTACTGTTGAGCCCCCTGTTTTAGAACTGAAGCTCCTGCCAGGGCAGCTAAAATATGCTTTTCTTGGTTCAAATGATATGTTGCCCGTAATCATCTCTTCCAAGTTGATGCAGGAACAGGAACAACAGTTAATAGGGATGCTGCAGCAGCACAAAAAGGCAATTGGATGGACGATAGCTGATATTCAAGGCATTAGTCTGGCGTTATGTATGCATAAAATCCTTTTAGAGGAAGATCATAAGCCGACTATAGATGCTCAAAGGCGGCTAAACCATGCGATGAAAGAGGTGGTGCGTAAAGAGATAATCAAATGGTTAGATGCTGGTATAATTTACGCCATCTCCGACAGCAAATGGGTGAGCCCGACGCAATGCGTTCCAAAGAAAGGAGGAATGACCGTGGTGACCAACGAAAACAATGAATTAATCCCAACCAGGACTGTGACCGGTTGGAGGGTTTGTATGGACTATCAGAAGCTTAACAAAGCTACCCGAAAGGACCACTTTCCTTTACCCTTTATTGATCAAATGCTTGATAGATTAGCGGGTAAACCTTACTATTGTTTTCTTGATGGTTATTCAGGTTATAATCAAATAGCTATCGCACCGGAAGATCAAGAAAAGACGACCTTCACATGCCCCTACGGAACATATGCTTTTAGGAGAATGCCATTTGGATTATGCAATGCACCCGCCACCTTCCAAAGGTGCATGATGGCCATATTCTCCGATATGGTGGAGGACTTCCTTGAAATATTTATGGATGATTTTTCAGTCTTTGGGGACGATTTTGAGAGCTACCTAGGCAATCTACAAAAGGTACTTGAAAGATGTGAAAAAGCAAACCTAGTCTTAAATTGGTAAAAATGTCACTTTATGGTGGACGAAGGGATAGTCCTTGGCCATAAGATTAGCTGTCGTGGGATAGAAGTCGACAGGGCCAAGATAGAAGTGATCGAAAAGCTGCCGCCGCCGACCATAGTCAAGGGTATTAGAAGTTTCTTGGGACATACTGGTTTTTATCAGAGATTCATTGCAAATTTCTCAAAAATCACCAAGCCCCTATGCTATCTTTTGGAGCAGAACCGACCCTTTGACTTTAATGAAGAATGTACTGAAGCATTCAAGGTTCTGAAGGAAAAACTGGTAACAGCCCCAATAGTACAGCTACCAGACTGGACACAGCCATTTGAGATCATGTGTGATGCTAGTGACTATGTTGTCGGGGCAGCACTTGGGCAGCGGAGAGACAAATTATTTCATGTCATATATTATGCCAACAAGACACTGAATGACGCCCAAGTGAACTACACCACCACAGAGAAGGAGTTATTAGCTGTGGTATTCTCCATTGACAAGTTTCGTTCTTACATACTTGGAACGAAGGTAATAGTGCACACAGACTATTCTGCCCTGAAATATCTGTTCGCGAAAAAGGATGCAAAGCCTCGATTGATACGGTGGATCCTGCTATTGCAAGAATTCGACCTTGAAATCAAGGACTAAAAAGGGACAGAAAATCAAGTGGCAGATCACTAGTCAAGGTTGGAGAAGGGACATAGTCTACCAACAGATGAGACAAACATACTGGAGACCTTCCCAGACGAGCAGCTCTTTTCTGCTGCGATCACTGCCACGACAGCCAAGGCGGCAGGTAAGTCTTCTGAACTCCCCTGGTATGCAGATTTTGTTAATTTCTTAGTTAGCGGAATAGTTCCTTCTGATCTTAATTATCAAGCCAGGAAGAGGTTCCAAAATGATGTTAAGCATTATTATTGGGACGAACCTCTTCTTTTCAAAATCTGTACAGATCGGGTTATAAGGAGGTGTGTACCACAAGAAGAGCAAGAAGACATACTTCATCACTGCCATGCTTCACAGTATGGAGGTCACTTAGGAGGCAACAAAACTGCTGCCAAGGTGCTACAGTCATGGTTTTACTGGCCGTCACTATATAAAGATGCACAAATCTTCTACAAGAGCTGTGACAGGTGCCAAAGGACAGGAAACATCTCACGGAGAAACGAGATGCCACTGCAGACATTCTAGAAGTCGAGATCTTCGACGTTTGGGGGATTGATTTTATGGGACCTTTTCCATCTTCACGTGGGAATCTCTACATCCTCCTAGCAGTAGATTATGTCTCTAAGTGGGTTGAAGCCATCGCAACTCAAAAAAATGATGCCAAGACAGTCCAAAGGTTTTTACACAAAAATATCTTTTCTAGGTTTGGCATCCCTAAGGCAATTATCAGTGATGAAGGGAGACATTTCGACAATAGGGTTATTGCTGCTGCCTTGAAAAAATATGGTGTTAAGCATCGGATCGCAACGTCATATCACCCACAGACCAATGGACAAGCTGAAATATCTAATAGGGAAGTTAAGAACATTCTTGAGAAGATGGTTAAGTAGACTAGGAAAGACTGGTCTTTACTCCTCAATGATGCGTTATGGGCATATAGGACAGCTTTTAAGACTCCATTGGGCATGTCTCCATACCGATTGATTTATAGGAAAACATGTCACCTACTTGTCGAGATAGAGCACAGAGCATACTGGGCGATCAAGGCAGTGAATATGGACTTGGACAGGGCAGGGCAGAAAAGGCTGTTAGATCTGAACGAAATTGAAGAAATCTGAACAATGGCCTATGACAATGCAAGAATCTACAAGGATAAAACGAAGAATTGGCATGACAGGAAGTTGCTGCCACGACAGTTCTGCCCAGGGCAGCTTGTATTGTTGTTCAATTCTAGACTGAAACTCTTCCCAGGGAAGCTAAAATCTAGATGGTCTGGCCCATTCCAAGTCGTACAGGTTTTTCCCCATGCTGCCATAACAATCGGATCATTAAAAGACGAGCACCAATTCAAAGCCAATGGACAACGCTTGAAGCATTATCAAGGGACTGAAGCCCCGAGAATGCAGGAAGTGGTTACCTTAGGAGATGCCCCACCTGGCATCCCTAATTTAACCTAAATTTTACTTATTTATTTTATTATTATGTATTATTTATTAGGAAATAAGGTTTATTTTATTTGAATAATGTTTTTATGTTTATTGTTTTTAGGAAATAAAGGAGTCAAGAAGAACAGGAGAAGTGAACTCAGCCCACCATCCATCCATCAGCCCAACAAAGCCCAATTTTTGAAGCCTGTTGTTACAGCTGCCGCGACAAACGCGGAAAATATAGGCTATCATCATGCTGTCACGAAAGACACGGAAACACACCACAGACGCGTAACAGACGCGGAAACGCGTGACAGACGCGTCAGACACGTTAACGCATAACAGCTGGCCCCGTTATTCGCGCCTGCCGTTACAGCTTCAATGGGCAGCAAATTTTTCTCTATATAACCCCGTTTCATTTTCATTTTCACTCACTTCTGCCTTTCTTACTTGCTCTCCCTCTTTAGTTTTCATTTGCTTTCATTTTATTTTTCACAACCCTTGCACAAATATGTCTTCTAGAAAAACTCGACGCATTGCTGCCTTCAGTTCCACACCGACATCAACTCCCCCACGTTCCTTTGCTAGCAGAGACATATGGGAGGAGAGAAGCTTCATCTACACACCGACGGAGGAAAATCTGGGCCTCAAATCGTTCATAGCCCGGAAGGTTAGAGCTTTACAGTGGCAAACCTTTGCGGAGCAGCCGGAGGAAATGAATGTTACGCTGGTTCGGGAGTTCTATGCTACCATCAGCAGCAGTACAGCGACAATAGTGTTCGTTCGAGGGAAGGAGGTGCCATTTGAAGCAGAATACATTAATACCCTCTATGGCTTCTACATCGGTGTCAATGACGATGCCCACCAGCAATTCCTGAATACACTAGACACTGCTGCCTACGACGTTGTCATGGCAGAGTTGACCAATGATGGGACTCAATGGAACACCAGCAGAAAGAATCCAAGGACTGTGAAGAGGACCTAGTTGTTGCCGGAGGCAAAGTTGTGGAATGCCTTCATAAAGAAGAGGATCATGCCGTCATCCCATAACACCACCGTCGACCAACCAAGGTTAGCGCTGATACACTCTATTCTACATGAACGACCCATTAATGTGGGCAGCTTTATTCGAGAAAGTATTCTGGAGTGTGCGCATAGACCGACGGGTCCCCTTTACCTGTCGTACCTCATTACCTCGCTCTGCCGCGGCCATAATGTCCCCGAGGTGCGCACTGATATGATAGTCGAAGGAAGGGGGTGGACTGAAAAGAACATCCTCAGCCTTATGGATCTGACTGCTGCCACCCCTCTGTCGTCATTCGACCCCGCTGCCGCCACAGCAAAAACGACAGAGCAGCAACACACTGAACCAGCTGCCGCAGCAGCTGCCCCGACAGACTCCTCCGCCCGGATATTAGCTGCCATTCAGAAACTGGAGGAACGACAGCTGGGCTTAATGGCTTTTATCAGGGACTTTGCTGCCTTTACGATAACATTTATACAAAGTTCTTTAAATTTTCCTGATGCTGTCTTCCCTACTTTTCCTGCCCATTACTTTACTGTCACTACCCCTGCCCACACCCCTACACCTGCTGCTACCCCACGGACACCATCTGCTGCCTCAACACCATCGCCTGCCCCGACAGCAGCAGGCAGCACCCATGCTGAACCATCTACCCGAGGCACAAAACGTCATATAGCATCGGAGGATCTTGATGCCTTTGTTGCTGGATTCTCCTCCTCTTCTGTTTGGGCTGCCATCGATACTGAACCCTCTATCAAGAGGAATTTGTCAAAGGAATTCTCCCCCGTGAAGAGGCAGAAGCGGATGGCTGATAAGAACAACATGCCAAAAGCCAGCAGCAGCAGCAGCAGTGACAGCAGCAGCGGGGAGAGCAGCAACAGCACCTCGGAAGTTCATGTTATGGAGCAACCCCCTCACATCTCCCCAACCAGTGTCCAGCCACCACGGGAGGCCAAGGCCAAAAACACATCTGCCTCCCCCGTGCCCCAGCCCGCCCCAAAAGCCAGAGCCCGCTGCCAGATCCGCCTCAGCAACAGCAGCGAAGACAGCGACTAAATTTAAGTTTCTTATCTTATATTTTGCTGCCTGCTATATATTTTGTGATGTATTGCCTTATATTTTGTTTTTAATTGTCATTTGCATTGAGGGCAATGCAATCCTCAAGCTTGGGGGTGGCAACCATCCATTAATGGAGTACATCTTAGTTTAAAATTTGGTGTCTTTACTTAGTTTATTTTTGTCTTAAAAAAATATATGATGAAAATATTGAAAACTTTGGCTGAAAACTGTGAACTGAACTTACCTGTCGTGACAGCTCTGTCATGACAGAAACTTTAGGATAGTTTTTAGGAGAAGTTTAGATCCTTTCTATAGTTCTGAAAACTTAAACACAATTGTGACTGTTATACTGCTTAGAACTCTTCTAGTCAACTAGAATAGGAAGCTTAGCACTTGAATAAGCCCCTAGAGGTGCCTAACACTGGCTCTAGGAAAGAAGTTTAGCAAAAGAGACTCAACAGCCCTAGAGGTGCCCGAAACTGGCTCTAGGAAGTTAACTAGAGGTGCCCAAAACTGGCTCTAGTGAAACTTTAGCTTAAAAAAATAGAGAAATCGAGTCAAAACAAAAAAAGGAGCATGAAAAAGTGCCTTCAAAAGATAAACTTTGGCATAAAAATTCGAGTTAAGAGCTGAAATATTCTAGTGAAACTAAGAGAGTCTTGGCATATAACTGTTCACAAGCATACACACACTGCACGAGGACTATAGTGAGACTCCAGACAGATCCTAAATTATCCGACAGGTTGCTGCCATCTCAGGGAACGAACGACGGGTAAGGGAAAGTTCACTGTTTGAAAGCCAAAACAAAAATATTTCATTTTTCTTTTAAGTCTTAGTTGCTTGAGGGCAAGCAAAAAATTGAGTTTGGGGTGTGTTGAGTGTGTAAAAGTTCTATTATTTACACCATATTTAACCCATATTTCTGCTGCATTCAAGCATTATTTATTGCATTTAGGTCAGTTTACAGCAAAACATCACAAATATATTAAAAGATACAGTTTCTATTAAGAACGGCTGTTTTTGCAGGTTGTTGCCGTAGCAGACGGAATGGGCAGGCGCTGGGCAGAGAAGCAGAAGAACTGGAACTGGACAAGCAGTCAAGGAGGACGATGCTGCCAAGGTTGCCGCCGTGACAGCAGAGGACGACAGCAGTTTTGAGGAGAAGAGGCAAAGTGGACCTCGACAGATAGAGAAAATTCAGCTCGTCTGTCGTGTGAAATCCCCATATTTTCCAAGCCCCAGATCAAAAGGAATGTCAAGCCCAAAGTTCAAGGAGAGAAAATCTCAAGCAAGAAAGATAACGGCTGGAAAGTAGATTCCTTGAAGATTTAGTCTTTATTAGAATTATACTTTCATTTAAAGTTGTATTCTTGCTATTTTAGATAACTTGGACCAAAGCTTATATAAGGGCATATATTTTGACATAGGAGGCATAACCGATAACCCTAGCTTCCTTCCCAAAACTCTAGTCGTTTTTCTTCCCACGACATGTTCTAAATTCCCCCTAGGGCCACGGGTTGATTTGTAAAGTAGTTGCAAGGGTTATTTTGTTTTAGGAATGTTCAGTTCAATAAAATAAACTTCAAGTTCTCTTATTTTGGTTATTAATATCTTGCAAGAGCATCGGGAGAGCATTGTGAGGTTATCTATTTACTTAGCATCGGGAGAGTTAAGTATACGAAAGAAATAAGAGCAAGTTCTCTAGCTTATAGTTGAACTATCTCGGACCTAGGGATAGGACGAGGTTAAGTGGCTAAAGAAGAATTCATCCACATCGGTGTTCATCCTTCGATTCACGCCTGGAGGTATCATCAAAGACGTGATCATCGACAGACTTGGACCTAGGGATAGGCCAAGGCACATCTGGGATTCTTGCCAAACTTGAAGTATTGAGTTGATTGTTCGTTGCCGCGACAAGCAACAGACTGCTGCCGCGACAGGTGCTGCCGCGACGGGGACGACAACAGAACTGGAGTTCCAAGACTTAGCAATACCTGCACTACTGAGCAATTCAATACCAGCCCATTCTCTCTATCTTGATTTTCCTACTCTTTTATTTAAGTTCTCTTTATTATTTCGTGACAACTTCTCAAATATTTTCTTTACTTTCGTGCAGTGAATTAAGGTGAAGCTATTAGCCCAATCCCTGTGGAGACGATATCCGATACTTCGTATCACTTTACTACTTACGTCGTGTATACTTGCACTACCATTGCAATAGACTATTTTACATGCAACAAAAGCATCAAGTATGATAATGTTCTTTTGTAAACTCCTAGTTGGTGGCCATAGTCTTGTATATAGATTGTATGTTCATGCATTTTGAGCCTATGTTTGGCTATGTATATTTTTGAGATGTTAAGGGATGTATAACTTGATAAGTCATGTATATATTTGAGATGTTATGGTTTGTATAACTTGATAACATGACTTGGTTGGTAGCCTAGTTGATCTAGGTATCTTTTGATGATATGAGATAATCATGGTTGGTTGCTATGGTAATGTTTACATGTCTTAAAAGCTTGGAAAGTGTTGAATGATGGATACATGCCTTGGTTACTTGTCTATGGTGACTACTAGTTGTTCACATGCTTGGAACTTGTCTTAGAAAGTCTTGATGTTTAATGTTTGGTTGCTGCCTTGAGAAGTGGATTGGTATGTGCTAGTGAATCATGTTATAGGATCATGTTAGTGTGCTTGATTGCTTGATATGTGAAGTATACTTATTGAACATGTATAGAATGTATGATTGAGCTCATGAACCATTGATCTATTCGAATGGAAAGTGAATGATTGAGTTATGCCTTGATTCACGTGTTAGATTCATGATAGTGAATTTTAATCTTTGTTTTTTATATGTATGTTTTTCGAATGGATATCGAAGATTATGCTAATCACATGTGTTGTTAACTTATTCGAATAGAGCACGCCTAACTTGTATAATTCTATTTGAACTTTATATAAGTGTATTACATATATAGAATGTGGAGTAAAGTGTTTTAAAATCTTGATTAGAATATAGGTATGTTTCAAATTGTATAGGAAATGATTATGATGTTTCTATGTTGATTCGAATGCTTAGTGTTTAGGTAAAAGAAATTTGTGTGCTCTGGATATATGGTTCATATGAATTAAATGTGTATGCCATGTTGATTAGGTTATAGTATTGATCTCATGTTCTAATTTAAATGTGACATGAACATTGTTAATGAAACTTGACGATGTCTTAATTTGTTTAGTAGTCCAACTTATCAATTAGGGTAAGTTAAGCAAAAGTTTTTAATTGTCCGTGTTTTCATGGCTTGAGTAACATTCCTTAGCCGATTTACAACTAAACCGGGTGAGGGGTGTTACAGCATCCGTGTAGCCACCATAAAAGAGCAAAGTCAGTCAAGTAAACTGAAGCAATGTTTACCTTATCCGCATCATCCTTGATGCCTGCGGCACAGAAGTATTGCTCCATGCTCCACACAAAGTTCTCCACGTCTTGGGCCGATCTAGTCCCATTAAACTCCTTCGGCTTTGGCACGTCCAAATTTGGTTAATACGAGAATATGTCTGGAGTCCTTTCTATAAGACGAAATACTTATACCTTGGTCGATGGCCCGATCGTCGAACGGACCTTTCTGCTTGGATGTCTCGAACTTCATTCTCATAGGAGACTTTCACTCCGACTGGTGCTCGGTGTGACTTGGCTCGATCTGGGTCTGACTCGTCTTGATGGAATGGTTTGAGTAAACTTACATGGAACACCGGATGAGCTCGGATAGTCGTTGGTAGCTCCAGTCGATAGGCCATAGTGCCTACTCGCTTCACAACTTTGAACGGACCCTCGTACCTTCGCACAAGTCCCTTGTGCACTGTTGGGTTGTGTAAGATCCCGGTTAGCTTGGCAAGGACTAAGTCTCCAACTTTGAAGCTTACTTCTCAGCGCTTTGTATCTGCCCACTTCTTGGTCCGTTTTCCCGCCTTGTGTAGACAAGCCCAGGCTAAGTCATGATGCTCTTGCCACTCCGTGGCGAACTTGTGTGCTGTTGGATTGGGCCCTTCATATTTGGTTGTAACAGTTTTGGGTTTAAGCAGTTGCTGCCCGATCACAATCTCAAACAGGCTTTGGTTGGTCGCTTCACTTCGTTGTAAATTGTAGAAAATTTGGGCCACGTCTAGCAGCTATGGCCAGTTACGCTGTATGACGCTCACGTAGTGTCTTAAATAGATCTCCAGTAAGGCGTTCACTCGTTCAGTTTGTCCGTCGATTTGAGGGTGGACGCTTGTTGAAAAATTCAAACTTGATCCCATGAGTTTGAACAACTCGGTCCAAAATCTACTTGTAACCGCGCGTCTCGGTCACTAATGATCATCTTTGGCAATCCCTAATACTTCACCATATACTTAAGGAAAAGGCAGGTTGCCTTTTCGGCTGGACACACTTTCGATGCTGGGATAAATGTGTCGTACTTGGAAAACCTGTCCACAACCACCATGATGCTAGACATGTCGTCAGTTTTGGGCAAGCCGACTATAAAGTCCATGGAAACATAATCCCATGGTCGCTCGGGAATGGGCAGCGGTTGTAGTAATCCTGCGGGTCTTTTCATTTCGATTTTATCTTGTTGACATACAAGACAAGTCCTCACATAGGCTCCCATATCCTCGCCCATGCGTGGCCAATAATATTGTTCGGTAATCAGGGCTAAGGTTCGGTCCATTCATGGATGTCCAACCTACTTGGAATCGTGGCACTCCTTCATGATTTCCTTGCGTAATTCACAAAATTGAGGTATGTTGAGAGTGGCAATCGATCGAACAAAACCAAGAGAGGGGTGAATTGGATTTTTGAAGGAATGGTGGACACTAATTGCAAATGTAAAAATTGCAAGGAGATTTAGAGTGGTTCAACTCCCTTAATTGGAGTCTACATCCACTACCTTAGTGACCACACTAAGGATTTTCCACAAATTCACTAATTTGTCTTTCTTTTAAGGATAAGGAGTAACCTTACACAATTCAATAGACTTATACCCCAAAGTCTATTGAATCCTTTCCCCAAGAACAAATACAAATAAGCAAACTAGGAAATCCTCACTAGGAATGTGTTTGCAAAGTTTAAGCCCTCTCACACACCCAAAGAAACACTAGCAAAAGAATTACAATGAAGAACACTCTAGTGTATACAAGAAAGATCGAAAATTAAGCACAAAGTGGACTATTGAAAGGTTGAATGTTTGTGTATACTTTCTTGTTGTTGCTGAGTTGATTTTTCTTTGTTTTTGTATCCTCTCAATCAATACTAGCCGTTTGGAGCCATTGGGGATGTCATAAAGCTGTTACCTACCTGAAAATATAGCATTTAAAGCACGAGAGATCGATCCTTTCTTATGAAAAATATGACCGTTGGAAAAAGGGATCGATCCCATACACAAGGGGATCGATCCTTTTACACTATAACAAAAAAGCAGTGAAACTGTCAATCAAGGGATCGATCCCTTGAATTAGGGGATCGATCCTTTTTACCTTGAAGACTGGAAAATAGTTTTCTTAGTGCAAAAATTGATCATACTTGTTTTGAAAAAGATCGGTAAAGTTGGAAAACATTTGAAACGAATTTTTCAAGTTTGTTTGGACTTGGAATTATTTTTGAAAGAATTTATATACTCGATTAAGTCCAAGAACATTTTTCTTTTAATTTGTTATATCAAAATATTAGTTCATCAATCTCCCCCTTTTTGATATAACAAAACTCTTTGAAAATTGTTTTTGACAAAAGCTCCCCCTTAAGAAAATACTTTTTGAGTTGATAAACGATTTCAAAATCTAGTTTTAAATTAAAACAATTTAAGCTCCAATTTTATTTAAAAACCATTTTTCATTATTTGCTCATATTTCTCCCCTTTTTGTTATATCAAAAATAATTCAAGAAAGGTGTTAGCGCCATATAACAAAGGAGAAAAAATAAAATAAACGTAAAGGCTAGAATTGAAACGATAGATAACACAAATAAAGCATAAACATCCATAGGTACTTAAATTAAACAAACCATAATGTATCCATAAGTACCAAAATAAACCAAAGCAACATAACATCAACGTTTAAAACAACATCCAACAAAGAGTCATAGAAGTCATGTAGCAAAGTCTAAAAGCAATCATAAACAAAAGCATAATATAATAAGATGTCCATGTATGCATGCATCTAAGATGAAGATGGTGGAGGTGGGAATGGGTAACTATCAAACTTGCGCTGAAGAGCGCTAAAAGCATCACCCAAGGAAGCATGACGTGCCTCGAGAGAATCAAGTCTAGAATCCATGTGAGCCCAAAGAGATCCAATGGAGGAGTTCATATGACGAATGAGAGAATCATGAAGCTCTCTCAATGACATGTCATGAGATCTAGCACGAGTGGAGGCTCCGGTAGCATCATCCATATGGTCATCTTCATGTTCTTCATCTCCTTCTTCATGGTGTTCCGGTTCTTGAACTTTGCCTCTCTTCTTCACCCAATTCATAGAGAATTCGGGTTCTTCCTTATAGCCCAAACGATCCATCGAATGACGGCCAATGATGTTGTCGGTGGGAGGATTGATGTCGTGCTCGAAGGATGTATCGATGTCAAGCAAAGAGAAGATATGGCTAAGGTACATGCCATACACTAAGGTTTGCACCTTCTTTGCCTTGATAATCTTTATCATATCGTTGAAGATGAAGGCGGCAAGGTGGAGTTGAGTTCCACTACGGATGCAATGAAGCGACCAATAATCGGACTCTCGAACCGAAGAATATTTCGTCCCACGAGGACGAATAACATGTGAAAGGATAAGGTGCAAGAGATGATCATGAAGAGGAAGGAATGTAGCTTGGTTGTTAGAGACACGAGAATTTTCAGTATAAGGCCCTTTATCAATCTCAACACCATCATCGGGAAGACTAAAAGCGTTAGCCAGAAAATCAATGGTAAGAGTGATATTTTTGCCCAAAACATGAGATTTGATTGTTCGAATGATGGTGCCATCCGGAAGTTTTGAAGAAGAGATGGTGGCATTAGAATAAAAGACTCGAACAAGAGTAGGAAAAGTTGGCCCCTTAAAGTTTAAAAAATCCATCCACTTAAAATCCTTAAAATTTTGTAGATGGGCAAAATCTAGTTTGGTTAGGAAATTAAAATCAATTGAGCGTGTTTCCTTAACCGGTGCGGATGCAAAGAAGCTTCGAAAACGATCACTTTCCCTAGAGTTTTTAAAACATGAGTCTAGGGAGTTTGAAGATGGAGGAGGGTTGGATGAAATCCCCTTCCCTTTGGAAGCCATGGTTTTTCTCTTAGACATCTTAAAATTTTGAAAGTTCAAGTAAAAAGGATTGTCAAGGGATGATTAAGGATGATTAAAAAGATCTAGGGTGAAACCAAACAAGAAATTTTGGCAAAAAATAGGTTTGGCCGAATTTTTGCAAAGGGAAAATTGGTTTAGGCTTTTTATCAAACACTTGGTGTGCATGTGTTGAAAGAAGAGGTTTCGGGTGATTTTAAACAATGGGTAAACCTAGGGATGGGCACGGGTCGGGTCGGGTCGAGTTTTTGGCCCACCCGAACCCGACCCAAAATTAAGTGTCCTAAAACCGCCTCCGACCCGACCCGATCCAATTCTTTAAAAAACCCGACCCGACCCGACCCGACCCGAAAATAAATATTCTAAACCCGACCCGACCCGACCTATAGAAAAAAATTAATTTTAGGGACCTAATTGTAAAAAAATAATTTTAAGAGGCATAATTATAAAAAAAATAATTTTAAGGACTAAAATGTAAATAAAAAAATTAATTTTAAGGACCTAATTATAAAATATATATAAAGAGGGGGTATTATTACAAATATCCCTATAAAATTTAAGGAAAATTACACTATTAGTCCCGGGTCGGGTCGGGTCCGATTTTTTCACCCTAAAACCCGAACCCGACCCGACCCGACCTTACCATACACAAAAACCCGACCTGACCCGAACCCGATTTTTTCATAAAAACACCCGACCCGATCGGGTCGGGTCGGAACCCGTCGGGTCCGGGTGCCGTGCCCATCCCTAGGTAAACCTCCTGCAACAAAAAACATTGATTTTCAACAATATGAGTTCTCTAACAATACCTAATTCAACCAATAGACCACAATTTTAAAGTAAAAATTCGTATGAAAAAGTTAGGGTTTAGAACTTACCCAAAGAGTGATTTTTAAAGAACAACAATTCAAGAGTGAAGGCCAAATCCGGTTTGGAGATGAAAATTCGAAGGAAATCCGTGTTTCAAGCTTGAAAATTGATTTGGATGGAAGAAAATTGAGAGGGTTTTTGATAGGGGTCAGTTTTGGGGTGTTTTGGTGCCTCTTGGTCGAACAAGGGGTTTTAAAAAAATGGGCGTTAACTTCCCTTTAAAAATAGCGCGCCCAGCCAACACGCCTAAAGGGATCAATCCCTCGGGTTAGGGGATCGATCCTTTGTGTAAAGTTCAAGGATCAAATTTGAAGAGCTTACTGCCAACGAAGGGATCGATCCCTTTTCTTGGGGGGTCGATCATTTTTCTGGAAAAAATTGAATTTTGGGCACAAGGATCGTATAGACGATATTTAAGCTCTATTGGAGGCATCCTATGCCATATGTATGATATGAAGTGAGTCTTAAATGCCTTAGAAGATATCTATGTGCATGAATGCTAACTTAAAACAACAAGATATGCAAATTACATCATAGATCAAAATTCAATCCTCTAAAAGCAGACTATCAAGATTATTTCATGTTACATACACACAAAGGCTCTATAAGGTCCTAAGCATGCATTTTTGATAAAATTGCTACAACACAACATCATATTCTCAAAATTCATCATAAACGATCATATTAAGCATAGAGAACATGATTTCACAAAATCAATCAAATATTGCAAATTTAAGGCCAAAAACATAATAATGAGCATATTAGGCCATAAATGTGCAACTCATGCAATCTTAACTCCCCCTTATTAAAGGAACTTAAACAACATATGGGACCCTCAAACATGCTTTGAAACATATAAACACACATAATCAACATAAATGAACAAAGATTGCATGTTAAATAAAAAGTTACCACTTGAACCAAGATAGGTTGATTAGCCCATATCCTTCTCAAGTGTCCTTCCCTTCTGTGTGTCTAGAGCTTTTTTATTTCTTCATTTTGCTCACCATGGCTCCAACACACCTACAATCAAGGAACTATGCATGTTTTGGTACCCAAACTCTTTTGGGTCCATGAGAGTTAGTTCTTACAATTTTAGTCTCTTTTGGTATCCACTTAGACAATAGATCATATTCTTTGTTAGCAATGAGTCATTTTGGAACCCAAATGCTTCTAATTATCTTTCTATTAAATGATCTTTGATGACATCCTTGTCTATACTCATTAAAGTTTTTCCCAACATAGTTGGGTCTTGAATTTTCACCTTTTTCAAAACTTTTAGTCCCAACTTTATTGAAAGAAACTTTAAGATCATCAAGTTCCTTTTGATGATCATCATGGACCTTTGAAAGTAAGTTGTGCAAGTCTTGATTTTTCTTTTCAAATTCTTTTATTTTAACTTGCATTTCCTCTACCTTACTTTCAAATTCCTTATTAGATTTGGAAAGAGAGTCATTTTCATTTTTCAATTTTAAAATGATTTTTCTATTTTTCAAAATTGACTCTTCAAACTCCAAAGCTAATTCATTATAAGGCTCTTGCAATTCATCAAAAGTATAATCAATTGAAAAAGATGAACTAGAGGTTACCATAGAGTCATCATCGATAGCCATTAGACACAAGTTGGCTACTTCATTCATGTCCTCGTCGGATGATTCATCATCGCTCCAAGTAGCTACATGAGCCTTGTGCTTCTTTTTCTCATAACTCTTTTTCTTCAATTGGGGAAAATCGAACTTGATATGTCCCGGCTTTTTGCACTCGTAGCAAATAATTTGATCTTTCTCTTTGTTGTCATTCTTGAAACCCTCTTCTCATTGAAATCTTCTTCCTTTGTTGGATCTCATGAATATTTTGAATCTCTTGGCAAACATAGCCATCTCTTTATCTTCATCCTCTCCACTAGAATAGATATCTTCTTTTGATGCTTTGAGAGCAACACCAAATTTCTTCTTTTCCACTTCCTTCTTCTTTTCTTCCTTACCCTTTGACATCATCTCATGTGTAAGCAAGGAACCAATGAGCTCATCCAACTTGAGAGTCTTGAGATCCTTTGCTTCTATAATCGTCGTTTTCTTTGAATCCCATGAATCAGGAAGAGAGTAGATCATCTTCCTCACAAGTTTATCTTCCGGGATCACTTCTCCATAGCCCTTCAAACCATTAACAATCACGGAGAATCGATCAGACATGGTTTTGATGTTTTCCTCGGGGTCCATCTTGAAGTTTTCATAATTAAGATTGAGAAGCCCGATTTTGGTCTCCTTTACTTGATTTGTTCCTTCATGTGTAACTTCAAGTTTGTCTCAAATCTCTTTAGCATTGGAACAAGATGACACCCTTCCATACTCATCCGGGCCAAGGGCACAAAATATGAGATGCATTGCCTTAGAATTTGTGGAGAATCTCTTGTTTTCTTCATTGCTCCATGTCTCCATATTACTAGTCGGTGCGGTGTAACCACTCATGATGATCTTCTGAGCTTCAAGATCAAAGGCTTGAATGAATAGCTTCATGCGGTTCTTCCAATAAGCATAATTAACTCCATTGAAGAATGGAGGCTTGTTGGTGGGTTGAGAATCGCTCCAAGCTTCAATGGTGGAGGTAGAAGCCATGGATGACCTTGTAGATGATTGCACACTTCTTGGATCTTCTCAAGAGGTTGTAAGACCTTCCAATGAGCCAAGCTCTGATACCAATTGTTGAGAGTGGCAATCGATCGAACAAAACCAAGAGGGGGTGAATTAGATTTTTGAAGGAATGGTGGACACTAATTGCAAATGCAAAAATTGCAAAGAGATTTAGAGTGGTTCAACTCCCTTAATTGGAGTCTACATCCACTACCTTAGTGACCACACTAAGGATTTTCCACAAATTCACTAATTTGTCTTTCCTTTAAGGATAAGAAGTAACCTTACACAATTCAATAGACTTATACCCCAAAGTCTATTGAATCCTTTCCCCAAGAACAAATACAAATAAGCAAACTAGGAAATCCTCACTAGGAATTCGTTTACAAAGTTTAAGCCCTCTCACACACCCAAAGAAACACTAGCAAAAGAATTACAATGAAGAACACTCTAGTGTATACAAGAAAGATCGAAAATTAAGCACACAATGGACTCTTGAAAGGTTGAATGTTTGTGTAGACTTTCTTGTTGTTGCTGAGTTGATTTTTCTTTGTTTTTGTATCCTCTCAATCAATACTAGCCGTTTGGAGCCGTTAGGGATGTCATAAAGTCGTTACCTACATGAAAATATAGCATTTAAAGCACGAGGGATCGATCCTTTTACAAAGGGATCGATCCTTTCTTATGAAAAATATGACCGTTGGAAAAAGGGATCGATCCCATACACAAGGGGATTGATCCTTTTGCACTATAACAAAAAAGCAGTGAAATTGTCAATCAAGGGATCGATCCCTTGAATTTGGGGATCGATCCTTTTTGCCTTGAAGACTGGAAAATAGTTTTCTTAGTGCAAAAATGGATCATACTTGTTTTGAAAAAGATCGATAAAGTTGGAAAACATTTGAAACGAATTTTTTAAGTTTGTTTGGACTTTGAATTATTTTTGTAAGAATTTATATACTCGATTAAGTCCAAAAACATTTTTCTTTTAATTTGTTATATCAAAATATTAGTTCATCAAGGTACATAGAGGCGGTGTCCTCGAGCATAAAGTAAGTCTTCCTTAAGACAAAACCTTCGCGTTTCGCCTTCCTTGGCATAATTGATGAGCATCTCGGTTGTTAGGTCATGTGACAGTCCCCCCTTGATGTGTTCTAGCAATTGTCCCTTCGGTAAGCTTACAAACTCTATGTTATACCTTCGGCTTAAGGCATCGACAACTGAGTTGACTTTTCCCAGCTTGTATTCCATGGCAAAATCGAACTCGGCAAGAAACTCTTGTCAGCGAGCTTGTTTGGGAGACAAGTTTTTTTGGGTCAGGAAGTAACTATTAGCAACATTTTCCGTATAAACTATGAACCGAGACCCAAGTATATGGTCTCGCTAAGTGCGCAAACAATGCACCACCACGGTCATTTCTTTCTCATGAACCGAGTATCTCCTCTCGGTGTCGTTTAGTTTTCAGCTCTCATATGCGACTGGATGTCCTTGCATAAAGACCCCTCTGATGGTTGTATCAGATGCGTTGGTATAAACCTCAAAGGGTTTGGTGTGATCTGGAAATTCTAGCACTAGTTCATTCGCTATGGTGTGTTTTAGGTCCTCAAAGGCTTGTTGGCAGTCTAGGTTCCAATCCCATGTCTTGTCCTTTTTCAGCAATTCGGTCAAGGGGTGGAAATTTTAGAGTAGTCTTTGATGAACCTCCGATAGTAATTGGCTAGCCCCAAGAAGGACCTCAACTCCGTTACCTTGGTTGGCAACTCACAATCTACAATGGCATGAATTTTGGCCACATCCATTCGAATTTTGCCACCTCCTACAATGTGGCCGAGGAACGGGACCTTTTTTTGGGCAAATGAACACTTCTCTTTCTTGACATATAGCTCATTTTGTCGCAAGACTTCGAACACCTTCCGCAAGTGTTTAACATGCTCCTCGATGGTCTTGCTATAGGCTACAATATCATCAAGGTAAACTACAATGAACTGGTCGAGGAAGGGTTGTAGTACCTTATTCATGAACGTGCAAAATGTGGTGGGGGCGTTTGTGAGGCTGAAAGGCATCACGGGGAATTCATATGAAATGTAGCGCGTCACACAAGCTATTTTCGGTTCGTCACCTTTGGAGATCCTTACCTGGTAATATTCGGGCCACAAATCCAACTTGGTGAACCACCTTGCACCACCAAGTTGATCGAACAAGTTGGCTATTAATGGGATTGGGTACTTGTTCTTCACGGTGAGCTTGTTCAAAGCTCGATGTCGATGCACATCCAAAGCGTTCCGTCATATTTCTTTTGAAAGAGTACTGGTGCACCTTAGGGTGCTTTGGATGGTCGGATGTACCCCGCATCAAAGAGTTCCTTTAGTTTTATGCGTAACTTCTCAAGCTCGGGCGGAGCCATTCGGTAAGGGGCTCAGGCTGGTGGCTTCACGCTTGGTATAAGCTCGATTTTATGGTCTACTTCCCTCTTCGGTGGGAGAGTTTTGGGCAGCTCCGGGGGCATTACATTATGAAATTTGGCTAGGACGTGTCTTACCTCGACATGGACCCTTTTGGTTATGGGTGGCTCCTCGTGCACCAATGTTGTCAAGTATGTTGGTTATGCTTTGCGTATCCCCTTGTTGAATTGTATGGCTGACACCATTTTGGCCCTAACTCCCGATTTTCGATTCATTGGGACCATACATGGGTGTGCTGGTTCTAGTATGCACAAGCAGTTGATGAATGGTCCGATGTGAGTGGCCTTTCCTCGGATAGGAGGTATGTCATGTGCTTTATTCAATTTCGTTGTAGAATTATAATTTAGCTAGAGATAGAGAGAGACACACCAATGTAAAGGCTCCATGCAAATTTGGTTTTAAAGATATGGTGTCTTTTGCACTTTACATTAGTAGTGAAGATCCAGATACTTTTCAAGATGCTATCTCTAGTCTGGAGAAAAGCAAATGGATGGTTGCAATGGTTGAGGAGATGGAATTTTTGTAGAAAAATCATACGTGGGAGCTAGCTAGGCTTCCTGAGGGAAAGAAGGCCATTGGATGCAAATGGGTGTATAAAAGGAAACCAACAGTATTAGAAAAAGAGGGGGGAAATTTAAAGGCTCAATTGGTAGCAAAGGTTTTTTCACAGCAAAAGGAGTTGATTATGATGAAATCTTTTCTCTTGTGGTTAGACATACTTCAATCAGGGCAGTTCTTGCACTTGTAGCTAGTTCAGATTTGCATTTAGAGTATATGGATCTTAAAAATGCTTTTTTGCATGGTGAGCTAGAGGAGCGGATTTATATGCAGCAACCAGAAGGGTTCATTCAATCCAGAGATGAACATCTGGTTTGCAAGTTAAAGAAATCCTTGTATGGGTTGAAGCAGTCTCCACGGTAATGACACAAGTGATTCAACTCCTACATAATTCAGATTGGCTACAAGCGATGTGAGTATGATTGTTGTGTCTATGTTAAAAGCCTTGATGATGGTTCTTTTATTTTTCTGCTACAGTATGTTGATGATATGTTGCTGGCTGCAAAGTATATGCATGATGTTGTCGGTTTGAAAGCTTTATTGAGTCAGGAATTTGATAAGAAAGACTTAGGAGCTGCAAAGAAAATTCTTGGAATGGAGATTCACAGAGATGGAGGCTCAAGAAAACTATGGTTATCTCAGCAAGACTATGTTGAGAAAGTGTTAGACTGGTTTGGGATGAGCAAAGCAAAGCCCGTGAGCACTCCATTGGCGAATCACTTTAAGCTTTCTACAGAACAGTGTCCGAAGACAGACAAGGAAATTGAAGAGATGACAAAGGTCCCATATGTCAGTGTTGTCGGCTACCTGATGTATGTGATGGTATGTACTCGTCCTGATTTAGCTCATGTTGTTGGTCAAGTCTGTAAATACATGTCTAAACTAGGAAGACCACATTGGGAAGCAGTCAAGTGGATTTTCAAGTATTTAAAGGGTACTGTGGGACATGGAATTGTTTTCGGCAGTCAGCGACATGATCTTTTGATTGTTGGATATGTGGATTCAGACTATGCAGGTGATTTGGATGATAGAAGGTCTACAACTGGGTATGTTTTCACCCTTGGTGGAGGGCCTATATGTTGGAAGTAAACTATTCAGTCTGTTGCGGCATTATCAACAACTGAAGCTGAGTACATGGTAGTAGTTGAAGCTGCAAAAGAAGCCTTATGGCTTATCAGGCTAGTGAAGGAATTGAGTATTCGACAAGGTGGAGTTCAGTTGCATTGTGATAGCCAAAGTCCTATTCATTTGGCTAAGAATCGAGTGTATCATGCTAGAACTAAACATATTGGTGTGAGGTTTCACAAGATTAGAGAGTTGATTGCATCTGGTGAGATATTGTTACAAAAGGTGCATACTGCGGACAATCCAGCTTGTAACCCCCTAAACCCGACCCGGAAGAATTGGGTCGAATATAAGGAGTCAAATCTCAAAGCTTGTCCCCCACACAAGTAACCTGATTCAAAACTTTAGTTCCAAAATAGATCATAATAATATTGCATTTTATATACTATTAAAATATTCCTGAAAATATTAAATATTCAAAATGTGCATGCATGATAAAACGTAATAATCCCAAATAAAACATCCAGAATCTAAAATTATATACAATATGATAAAACATATAATAAAAATAATTCCAAGTCTCATACTGATAATAGTAAATAAATAAAGCTGGAAAACGAGGTCCTCCAAGTACCGTAGCCTAGACCTGAGTATCTGAAAATAGAAACTAAAGGGGAGTCAGCGATAACGCTCAGTGTGTCTCTACAGTGCAAACAGAATTAACAGTATCATCATATCAACAGAATCAATCAGATATTATCAAAATACAAAATTTCCATCCTGAATCAGTTCAAACACATAAACAAGTGTGAATGATTATGCAACACAATATGACATGCACCCAACTACATCACCATCCGAAGAGTAAGGTTCCCCAGAACCACTCTCTACCTCGTCATCATCCGAAGTGGAATCCAGCCCGTAAGCGAAACCACTGATCCGAAGTAGACATCATCCCGAAGGATGAACCTACTGAACTTCCCCGTACAGAATCCCACCCATAATGAGATGACATAATATTCTGAGTTCTGAATCCGAATGCATTATTTATCAACAGAAATGCATAATCATAGAATCTGATATACAATAATCTGAATCCGAATGTATATACAAATATTTCATATTCGTAACAGAATGCTGAACAAGTCAAACATCGCAGATCAACAGAATATTACAATCATATACCATCAGACCACATCATGTATATATTTCAGCAAATCAACACATTTACATACAGAGAACTATAAACAGACAGCACAGAAGAGAACACACCTCAAGTAGCTAACACTCAATGTCGATAGTGACGTCTCCCACGCTCAGCTCTATCTCTAGGTCGGTCAGAGTCAGGTCCTATAACAATTAAGTACACCATCAAAGATACTACTACTATGCCAAGACATTGATGATATAAATATCGAATTGATATTAATAATTAAACTCACAAGCGGATCCCGATGTCTGAGCAACAGGAGGTCATCCAGGTGGAGGAGGGGGAAGGATCTCAGTATCCGAGTCAATGTCGTCTGCAAATACGAATAATACCAATTAATTTTCCGATATTCAAATATTTAAATACAAGTATAAATGAATAAAAGTGGTCAAAACAGTCTTTCGGGTTCGAATTTGAGGAAACGGGCAGCGGAAACGGAATCAGGACGTCGAAAACATAAAATAAGCCTTTTCTGAAAAAGTCAACGGTCAACGGTCAAACGGGTCAAACGGTCAACGGGTCAAACGCTGACGTCATCGCTGACGTTAGCCGGCTATTTTATAAGACGAACCGGTTCGGTTCTGTCAACCTGGTTCAGCCCCTAGACCGGTTTGGTCCGGTTCAAAACTAAAATCCCCAATTCTTACCGATTTGAAAATTAGGGTTTCCCCTAATAGGTTTCCTCGCCAGAAAACACGCCGGTAACGTCTAAACTTTATTTCCGGCCAACCAAACACCAATCATACCCTTTCCGCACTCACCCAAACTCGAAACCACGGTGAAACGACCGGAATCGGTGACGCTTTGGAGGAAGACGAACAATTTTCGAACCGTTTCCCAACGATGGCGGACGGAAAACAAAGATGGTGGCTAGGGTTTTGATCGCGCGGCCACGGAGAATCGAACGGTGGCGCCGGACCGTCGAACGGACGGCAATTGGCCTCTTGCCGGACAGTAAACGAAAAACACAAGGGTTTGGGAAAAACCATTGTTCACACAAGAGAGGGACGGAGGAAAAAAAATTATTTGAGCGGCGCACCAAGGTCCAGAAATGAGAAAATGGGTATTTAAATTACCCAAAAAATGGTAATTTACAAGACAAGCCTTCACACTTTTTAGGGTTCATGAAACGACACCTAAATTTTACAACCTTTGCAATTTGGTCACTGAAATTCCGAAAATCTCCTAATTTAATCATTAAAATTCAATTAGATCCTTAACTTAAAATTCTCAATTGTTAGGGTTTTAAACTTAGGGATTTCAGTTAAATTAGGGGGAAATTGGGGTGTTCCACAGCTGATATGTTAACCAAGTCTGTTACTACAGACAAGTTCAAGCATTGTTTGGACTTGTTGAATGTTTGTAAATGCTAGAGAAGCGTGGTAGCCCAACCCACTTTGATATGTGAGAGACTCTATATTTATCTCTTAAGGGGCATGATATTCGCCATGGTGGAGATTTGAAATGTATGGCTCGTATACTGTAAAAGGACAGATGTTGGAGCGGGAGTGAGCGAACGGAGAATCTGTCCATCAAATGAGTACTCGAGTTTTCGGTGGGCTCGGATTAAGTGGGTTGGGAGTGCGGGAGTGAAGCCCCGCGGTACGGTACGGGGTATCTTTGTAACTGTATCGGGTATGGTTACTTATATGAGTAGAAATCTATTTTAATTAGGAGATCTTATTGAATGAGGTTTCTTGGTGACCATGTATTCAGGTCTATAAATATATGTGTTATTTGTAACCTAAGAACCATCGATTTAATAAAAGAAAACAACCGCTCTTTGCTCCCGAGGACGTAAGCACACTGCTGAACCTCGTTAAATTTTTTATGTTCTTACTTGTTTGATTTTTTTTTCGTTTGTCGCGTGCACAACGATTATTAGTATCTAAATTTGATTTATGTACAATAAAATATGTACGTAGCATCCTTGTAAAAGCATGGAAAGAGAGAGTGAAGAAAATGTTTCATGTGAAGGGGTCATCACCTCATTATGGTTTCCATTAATGATTCAGCAGATTCAAGTGGAGCACACATACGTACCATACAAGGATTTCTTCCATCTTTACTTTTTATTTGTTTCAACATATTAGTTGTATTCCACTAGTACTTTTAAATGGGTGGATTATAAAAAAAAAAAATTGGGTTATATAATCATTTCTTACATTATTTAATAGGGTTTGAAAAAAAAAACTTAAAATAAAAAATATTAGCTTAAGGATATCACAAGCCCTTGAAATTTTGAGAAAAAAATTAAATAAGTCTTTGAACTTTTTTTCCACCCAATTAAGCTTTTATACTCTAAAATTTCATCAATTCACCTCTCTGACCAACGTTGACTATTAAATTTAATAGTTGTTTTTACACCAGTTGATGCAACATTTCATGTTACAATGTTCTTACTTGATATTTCATATATATTTTATTTTATTTAAAAAATTATTTTAAAAGTTTCAAAAATTCTAAAAAAATATATAAAAAATAGTTTTATGAAAAATATGTAAATTTTACCTGATAGAACTATAGTGTCACGTGACAGTGATATCTCACAAAACAACTGTTAAAATTTCATGGTCAAAACTGGTCAAAGGGCTTATTGGTTCAATTTATTAGTTCAGGGGCTTAATTGGGTACAAATAAAATTTAAAGGCTTAGTTAATTATTTTTTATAAATTCAAAGGTTTCAAACACCCTTAAGCTAATCTACATCATTGTTCACAAAACTAATTTTTCTGCAAGAATGACTACTTATGTTCTTTTTTTGGGTCACTTGTTAAGTTAATTCATTGACTTAACATAGATGTTGATATAGCATGGTATGTAATAATTTTAGTCTCAAAATTTATATATTCTATCAATTTGGTAAAAATCAAAATAATTAAATAAATCTTCCATAATTAAAATTACTTTCAAGTCGTTCCTCATTTTAATTTGAAATAATTAAATAAATTTAATTAAAAACTTTTTGAATCAATAAAAAATATAACGCATGGCATTTTTAATTACAATTTTAAATTAATAAAAAATATATTTTAAACTCTCCATGTTTACACAATCAATTAATTTAATCATAATTTTAAATAATTCATCAGATTTACCCTTCACATTTGCAAATTCTATCAATCCCATCCTTAAACACATCATCTTCATCATCCTTGCCAAGCGAACTTGTACTGATTGGATTAGTAATACAACAAACCAGAGGACATGACAGAGGAAAAGTATAATTAACCATAAAAATGGGAGGAGTAAAGTTCGACTATTTCCCTCAAATCCTCCCCCTCACGCCAATGCAGGTGGACGAGAGTTGTCGAAGATGGTGGCTTGGAGAGGAGGCTGGGTGGCGGACTAAGGCCGTGGCCTGAGGGCTGTGTAGGTATCGAAGATGGCGGCCTGAGGGCTGTGTGTAGGCTTCGTAAGGCACTCTTGGGTTAAATCAAGCACCAAAAGAAAGATTTTGTTTTTACATGGCAAGTAACACCAACTTATGTTCTAAGTATATTACATAATATGTATTTCAATAATTCAGTGGTCATAAGGGGATTTTGTGTCTATATAAATAACTTGATTCAACGCAATTAATAGGTTGATAAATGCAGTATTATTAAATTACAAATACATAATTAGAAGTTCTCAAATTGGTACTCACTTATAAAGAAAGATTTATACACTTGAAACTCCACACATCTCAGACAAAATATACGTCGGCAGACACTATAGAAACCCAAATTTGAAGGAATTAAGAATGATTTTAAAGTCTTTTTTTTATTATTATTCTTTTAAGCTAAGTTAAGCTTTAGTTTTGTTGGGCATTATAGAAGTGATTAGTCTTCTTCACTAGATATTGTCGGAGATATGCGAAAGTCAAGTGTTTAATGGGATGGTTACGGTAGATAGAGATTTTATGATATTTGGTTTAAAATTAAATTTAAAGTTTGGACTATTTAATAGTTTGATGGTTTAATCATTGTTTGAATCATTAAAATCGTTACGCTTATATGTTTAAATTTAGATGAATTTTGTTATGGCCGGTATTAATCATAGAATATAGTAAATTTCGTACCAATCATTTTTCCCTATGAATAATACATGCGGTAGTGGTGGATACTTTGATTTGAAAAAAAATGATAAAAATATATTGTAGGTAATTGTATTTGGACATCACAAAGTAATTGTAAAAAAAGTGTAATTATTATAGTAATTATAGTACATAAATTCTAATTCCGTAGATATATTTGATTGTCAAATTGTAATTACTACAATTTAGTAGGACTCGCTAAATAAATTAAATATAAACTTTATAGTCATTATGATTATTTAAGCACATATTTCCCCCAACTTCTCAACTCTCTCCCTAAGAATGGAAGATTATAATAGCTTATTGAACTGATTATAATAGCTTATTTTAATATGTCACACATGTGACATGTGTAATTAGAAATAATTACATATAAATCTAGTTATTTTTATAAATGTTTTTTCAGCTTATTTGGAGTAAATGAAGGGACAGCCCATCTCAAACTTTAATTTGAAATGGACCAGTTATAGTTTGATGTTTACTCCCACTTATTACCTAACACAACAAGAAAAGGATTCCGTGCTCTGCTTTTTGCTTTGTCAAAATTTAGTTGAAACAGTACTTAACTCACTCCAATCAAAGTATTCTCCCTATTCTTATTTTTCATTATTATCTTTTGACTTCCAAGTAACTTCTAGAGTTACTACTTATTTTTGGCTGTATTTTTTGTCCACTTTAGTACAAAAACATAA
Organism: Hibiscus tridactylites; assembly: GCA_958450335.1. Taxonomy (NCBI): domain Eukaryota; kingdom Viridiplantae; phylum Streptophyta; class Magnoliopsida; order Malvales; family Malvaceae; genus Hibiscus; species Hibiscus tridactylites. The sequence goes on along the minus strand of OY288270.1, from coordinate 72,106,511 downwards.
GATTCTTGTGTATAATAAGTTTTAAATTTAATTTTCATTTTTTTCTTTAGATTTTTTTATTCTTGACTAGTGGACGACGACATTAATTTTGGTGTTGATTGTCAACCGCTGGTATTTCTCCATTAATTTCTAAATTTAGTTCTTGTTTTCTTTTATATTTTGATTTTCTCCTAGTTTTTATCTGCCTTTGTGGCATGCTTTTCTTTTGCTTTGCGGCACGTTTTTGTCTACCTTTATGAGATTAGTGTTCGTAGATAATTTTCTCATGACGTTCGGCTCTGATTTACGATTATCAGTGGTCTTTCAGTAGTTTGGTCCCTTTTTATTGTTCATTTGCCGATGCAGTCAATCTATCTTGCGAAGGAGCTTGTAGGATTGTTGGTTCGCTCACCACTCCTACTTCGATCCTTAAGCGTGTAGGTGGACAAGGATAGAGTTTTGTTTCTTGCTTCATTTCTCGTCTTTCATGTCCTCCCTATCGTTGCAGCTCACTAGATGTGTTTTGTTGGTATGATGTTCATTTCTCTAATTTTTTAATTGTCCCTTGTTTCGTTATTTTCTGCTACATTTTTATTTTATTTGCAATGTTTCTCTATTTTATTTTCTAATAGATTTAGCCGGCATGTTATTAAAAAAATAGTAGTCATTTTATTTCATGCTATCTCCGTTAAATAAAGTCTAAATTTGAATTTTTTTAATATTATAAATAAAACAAATTAGATTGAGAGGGTTGTCTTCGTTATGTACATCTAGAATATTTTTATCTCTTAAAATTATTGTATAATCACTTTTCTATATTTTTTTGATGCAATACATAAACAACTTTAATACATTCTCATCCATAGATAGAAACATATCACACATTCAAATCTATTGTTTTAGTAACATCAATAATGATGATCAAATTAAGACTCAATCAACTGAGAAGCACGTTTATTGAAAATTACTATTCCCTTTATAGAAGTTCCATTCATTTTTCGATTTAATAAACTACCTTTCATTTAATTGCCAACAAAACTATCTTTAATTTAAAAGATATAAATATAAGTGTAAGTGTATATTTCATTATCTAAACTTGGTTTTAAGGTATAATTTGGTATCTAATTTTTTGGTCCAATTAAATACATGAACTTGACTGTAAAGTTTAATTTGAAACCTAAAGTTTTTTTTTTGTTCAATTGTATACTTAAACTTGACTTGTTGGTTCAAATTGATATATAAACTTCATTTTTTATCCATAAATAATACTTAAGATAAATGACTTACTTGAACCATAAAGTCAAATTTAAGTACAATTCAAACTTAAAAGCCAAATTTATGTACCAAATTAAACCTTAAAGCAAAATTTAAGTACTTGACTGGTAAAAAAATTAGGCACCAAATTGTAGTACTTTAAATCTAAGTTTAGTACTAAAATATATACTTACCCTAATTTTAAATAAAATTTATTTTATCCATAATTGTTGCCCTTGGATTGGTCTAGCTCTAATAAAACTTAATTCAATTTAAAAATATATATTTTAGTTCAATTTAATTATAAATATATCAAATAATTATCTTATATATATTAATCTAAAATTATATTTTAAATATTGAGAAACAAGCACTAGAGGGGGAATGGTAGAGTAGTGGAAATTTGATATTTTATAGGGGGTAAAGAAAGAGAATTACCAGTAACTTTGTTTCCAAGTCTATAAATGATGGAAATGAAGTGGATGTCTCTATTCCGAATCTAATAATGTTCTATTAGATGGGACTATGGTCTAAGCAAAATAGTTGTTCCACTCAAGATATTTTTCTTCTTCATTAATCTTTCAATTTTATAGCATAAAATATAGCTATATTTTACAAAATTAATATACTCTTATTAATTTTATAAGAATCTATATCTATAATATAGTTAGTATGTTTTTATAAAACATATGTACTCGATGATTTTCACCCCAAATTAACCTATAAACATTTATTCTGCACCATATGACACAATGGTTAACTTCGTGTGGTGGTCAAGGGCATTATATATTCAGGAAGATAACATATCAACATATTAACTCATACATTGTTAGGGGTTCAACACGCGAGTGAGCAAAGTAATTTTTTCCCTAACAACAATAATTAAAAGGGTAAATTGTCCCAAGTGACCACTCAACTATTGGTCGCGACCTGTTTTGACCACCCAATTAAAAAAATTTAAAATTCGACCATTAACTAGTTAAATAGACCTATTTTGATCGCCGGCCGTTAAAAGCTAACCGAGAGGTGACGTGTCTGTTAAAGTCAAATGTGTATAATTACACATTTAGTCTTTGTTAGTTACTTATTATATCAATTTAGTCATTATTCTAATTTAAATAAATAAAATTAATCAACCAATTTGGTGATGTGCATGGTGTGTTTTGAACCCATGACCTCTTGGTTGAAAGAGCCAAGACTTAACCACTAGGCCAACTACTCCTTAATGATGTAAATTGCACCATTTTATATATATCTTATAATGAAGTCAATGCTAGGGAAAAAAGAAGAACAATGTTTGAGAGGAGACTCAAATATGGATCACGTGAGATATATAAAAACACACATATCAAATATTTGATTTAAATGAAAAGAAATTTGATTTTAAAAAATATTTTAATATTTAATTTAAAAATATTAAATCAAAATTTTAAAATATTTGAATACTTTTTTAAATTAAATTCATTTTCTTTTAAATCAAATATTTTTAAATTAAATATTTAATATTTTAATAAATATTTTTATTTAATTTAAATATGAAAAATAAAAAATATTCGAATATTTTAAATCAAATTTCTTTTCTATTAAATCGAATATTTAATAATTTCATATTTTAATTAAATCGAATATATATGATTTGGTGATATGTGTGTTTTTATATATCTCATGTGACCCATGTTCGAGTCTCCTCTCAAACATTTTTTCCCTAGCACTGACTTCATTATAAGATATATATATATATAATAGTGCAGTTTACATCACTAAGGAGTAGTTGGCCTAGTGGTCAAGCCTTAGCTCTTTTAACCAAAAGGTCATGGGTTCAAACCACACCTTGCACATATTCATTTCTCTTGAATGTATATAATATTAAATAAATTAAATTAAAAATAAGACTAAATTAATATAATAAATAATTAACAAAGACCAAATGTGTAATTATAGACATTTGACTTTAACGGCCACATCACCTTTTCGTTAGCTTTTAACCGTCGGTGGTCGAATTTTAATTTTTTTTAGTTGGGTGGTCAAAACAGGTCGCGACCAATAGTTGAGTGGTCACTAGGTAGTTTACCCTAATTAAAATTAAAGTTCTTCGATTTGGTGACCAAAGTACAAGCAACATCAAAGTTGAGTAATCATTGGTGTAGTTTACCTTTTTTCTTCTTTATATATCATATTAGGCTTAATAGTAAAAAAATGTGTCCAACCTATACCCTTTGTTCCAGTTTGGTGCCTCACTTTTTTTGTGCAAATTTGGTGCCTAACGTTTCATTTCATAATTCATATTGGATTTTTTCGTCAACAGACGTTAAAAATTTCTCGTTAACCAATTATAACAAGACACATGGCATATTTTATATATTTATTTAATTTTTGAATTACTTAAAAATTATATACTTCTTACAAACCCCCCCAAAGTTTTAACTTCTTTCAAACAAACCCTCAAATCACATATTCATCATCGTTCAGCATCCCCCACACGTCGGCAGTTCACCATTCACCACCTAAGCGTCGGGTACCTCACCGTTCAACATTTTTCACCCTCTAGTCGTCGATTAGAAGCCCAACTGGTCTCTTTTTTCTTCATTTTTGGATGTTTGTTGACGGAGCAATCGACGATTCATTCGCCGATTTTTAATGACAAAATCATGGGGCTTTCGTTCGTGGGGGGTCGACGAAGGCAAGGATGGCTGGTGGTGGTTGAATCGGTGGTAGGAGGGGGGATTTAGGGATCTAAGGTTTGGATTTGAGTTTGGGGGGTTTTAGAGAAATGAAAGATTTTAAGTTTTTTTTATAAAATTAAAGATTTTCTTATTTTTAGAAAAATAAAAACTAAAGAAAATACCATAATATGTCATGTGTCGTTTTTTATTGGATAATGGTAAATATTTAACGGTCGTTGACGGAAAAAATCAATTTGAGTTACAAAATAAAACGTTAGGCGCCAAAGTGGCAAAAAAACGTTAGGCACCAAACTGAAACAAAGGGCATATGTTGGACACTTTTATGACTATTAAGCCATCATATTGTTTGCCACCAACAAATTTTGAATATAACAATAAGACACATTACACTTCCAATGAAAGAATCAAAGTTTAAACATTAAAGATGACATTGTTAAAATAAATAATTATAAATCTTGAACATAGGAATTGTAAATCAGACACGGAATAAACCAAAATTAAGATTTGTAGACACATTAATTTAAAACAGCGGTTATATGATTTATTGATAAACTAATTCAAATCGAATGTTACAGAAATTTATTATGAGAATAAAACTCCTTACCTGCTTTGCTACATTTACAATATCAATATTCGAATTCGTAATCTTAGTTAAAATTTCTAATACACCATCTCTTTAGACTAAATACTTATAATCTAGACGCAGTTTGAAGTACATGAAGGCCACAATAACTTTCTTTACTCGAAATTCCGGAAGCAAAATCAAATGGAGCTGTCCGTGTGTGCTCATTTCTCTCTCACAAAAAGCATATTCTAATTTTATTTTGGACCCACCGGGCATGGACGGTATAAATGTGGGGGAAAAGGGCAAACAAACTTTTATTAGATATAAAGAGAGGTTCGAAAATTGTATTTTCCTTAAAAGAGGGGCACTTGCTTTATGCTCCAATTAATCTAAACTTGTGTCTTTGAAATAATTGGCTTACAAATTTAGAAACAATTTTTGGGCAAATTTGAAATGGTTGATTGGTTTGTTTTGTTTGGTCTCGTGTAAGGGCAGAGCTAGAAATTTATTTAAGGAGTGTCGTTTTTTTTAACAATAAATAAGACGAAATAATTATTTATAAAGGAGTGTTATTTTATTTATTAAGATGTGTCAATTATATATATATATATTTATTTTTTATATACGAGTTATATAAAAAAATATAATTTTTTTAAAAAAATAAGGTGTCAATAAACACCCCATTTGTACATTGGCTCCGCCCATGGTATCGTGAGTGTTGTGCGAGTGACATTCACATTGTGTCGAATCAACCACTATCATATGTTGTCCAAAACACCTTTAATTGCCACATTTTGTTCTCCACTTCATAACAAGATGGGGATTTCAATTTTGGTTTAGTGCTCGAATTTTGGAAATTACTCGAAATAGGCAGAGTTCCCCTTTTAAAATTAATGTTAATTAGCCCATTCAGAAACTTAATTTTTGTCGACTTAATTTTGGTGTAGTGGCAAGCCATCCGATTGACATTCCTCTATCCTCTGAGTTGTAGTTCAATAGTCAATAAAAATAATTTTACTCTCCTTTAAATCAGATCTGTTAAAAAATACATAATTTTCAAATGTTTGTTTTTTAATAAATTTATCATTATAAATTAAATTTTGAGTTCATGAAAAATTATTTGTTTAAAATAAAATTTAAATTGATCCAAGTTAATCATTTTCTTTTGAAATTGTCTTATGTTTTTGGTAAATAATTTTCCAAACGGGAAACTCAATAGGGCAAAGGTTTAAATCAAATTTTGTTAAAATGATACCAGATGAAAGCAATGGCATTTGATTGCCCTGTTTGGGCATTAGGTTGTCATGTTACCTTCAAATGAAAGCATAAATCATTTTATGTCACTAAACCGCTCCTTAAATTCTACAAATTTACTACTCCTTAAATGTCACATATATATTAAAGAAATTATTTTTTCTCTTAAAATCATTCCACAACTACAAGGAAATATGACCAAAATTATTATCACTCCCAACTATAATAATGGTGCTATAATTGTTATGAACATAAATTATGTTTTTTGGTATTTTTATATATATTCTAATATTAAAAAAATAGAGTTTATGATTTAAAATTAAAATTTATAAATTATAGTGTATAGTTTAAATTTTAAAATTTAGAGTTAAAATTTAAGTTTTAGTTCTTTAGCGTTGAGGTGAAAGATTGTTGTTCAGTTGTTATCATTAAGTTGGATTTTCAACATTAAAATTAGCAAATAACTAGAATTTAATGTGACATTATTATTTGGTAGTGATTTTTTCTATAAGTAGGGTGTATTTAAAAATATAAAAGATAAATAGTTGTGACAAGCAGGTTAGAATCATATTAAACCATTTTAATGTATATTTGTAAAAGACTCAGTGGTCTTTGGTTTAGGGTGTATTTTTGGTTGTTATTGTTGTATCCAACGAGCGTTTATTCACGACAACAATCTCAATTGATTACCCAATTAGTTTCTAATGGGCATTTGTCCACCAATTTTAACGCTCAAACGGGCATTTGATGACCGTTGAATTTTTTGACTTTTGGCTATCGGCCGTTTGCCCTCAACGGGCATCGGAGGACATTAACCCCAAATTATTTGTAAGTGATTTAAATTCGAATAATGTATCTGCATAATATATATTTTATTAAAAAAATAAAATTAATAAATAAATATTATCTTATAATCACATCATATAATTTCAAAAATTATAAAAGGCAGGGGATTGTTTTGTATGTTTTTCATCGAGCAAATATACTAACCAGTAACCATGCTAGTTTTAAGCTACGGTTTTAGGCATGGAAACCATGGCCCAAGGGCGGACAGGCGGATGCTGGTGAGGCGAGAGGGCTCGTAGCCCCCTCAAAATTTTGGATAATTCTCATTTTGTCCCTAAAACGTTTAATAAATTTTAATTTAGTCCATTCAACAACATTTTAAATTCTCATTAAGATTTTATTTCTTTAGATAATTTTGATCAAGTCCCCTTTTAAATTTCTGAATTAGTCATAGAATTTCTGAAGATTTTAGTTTATGCTTCTAAAATTTTCGAATATCTTAAGTTGATCTTCTCTATTTATTTTACCGAAATCTGACATGCAACAGCGAATGATGGATCTAATAGATCAAGGAACGTTGTGTGTGGCTTCTGAGGTGCTTAAATGCATTCATATCGGGCTACTAGCCGGCAGACAACTTTCAACATTTTTAATACTTTATAGATCTTTATATGTTTTATTATTTTATAATTTATAATTTATAATTTTATATTTTGTGATATTTTAAAATCTAATTTATTTTTTTGAAAAGTTTAAAGTGTTTTTATTTTTAGTAAAATTTTAATACTTATTTCTTTAAAAAATTTGATAATTTTATATTTTAAATTACTTAAAAATTTTAGAAGATTTAATAAGCTCCAAACTTTCTATAAAAATTAAATAAACCCTCGAACTCGGTTAAAAAATCAATTAAATTTTTTGTGTCATGATGCAGTGTAAACTACCATGTGAACACAGTACAATCAACGACAATTTCGTTAGTAAAGGGCCACAATAATTTTTTTCTTACTCAATTTAAGAACCACATTGGATGCAAAAAAAAGTTCAGGGATCACACTAGATTTTTTTAAAAGGCAATTATATATTTGAAATTTCGATTTGATTCATTTTCACAAATTACTATCACAACTATCTTTATGATTACATATTGCAAATACAAATAATTATATGAAAAATATTTTGTTATATAAGCTGTGTAAATTAAAAGTTTATACAAGTTTGTTAATTTTAATGTTTATGTTGTATAGTTTAAAATTCATGATTTATAATTAGAATCTAGAATTTAAAATTCAAAGGTTAAAAATACAATTTTAATTTTTAAGGTTAAGAATTTAGATTTTAAATTTTAAAGTTTAGTTATACAAAAGGACATATTCACTTCTTGGAGGCACAGCCCCCACCCAAAAAAGTTAACTAAAAAATATAATGGAAAATTGTCTATTTAAACCTCAATTTTTAATTATTAAAACTTTACTCTTTTTTTAGGGTCAGTTATACATTGTCTTATCAGCTTGATTTATGGCTACGTTCATATAAATACGGAGGTTTGTGTTATTTTTTTTACACGTTGTGTATTAAAATATAACTTTAATTATATTAATTTAATAAAAAATTATGTATTTATTTTCTAAAATGTTTACAATAATCAAAATAATATTTTTAGGCTTAAGTGGCAAATAAGTGCCCAAAGTATACCATTTTTTCTAGCTAGGTGCTTAAATTATTTTTCGAGCCAAATAGGTGTCTAACGTTTCATTTCGTGCCAAATAGTGCCTACCGTTAATTTTCACCGTTAAATACCATGTGTCACCTCCTGAAAAATCCAAAATTATATTAAAAATAAATAAAATTAATAAAAGAAAATAAAACTAAATCCTAAAAATTTCAAATATTCCTAAAATAGTCCCCAAATCCGACCACTCCCGCCGGCGGCGGCTGCGTTGCCGACGACAAAGTGAAGCGCCCTTCCCTCGCCGAACAACACACACACCGTTCGTCGCCCCTGCTGCCGCCGTTCGTGGTGAATCGTTCGAAAGAATCATTCGACAATTTCGTCGATTCATACGTCACATGTCGATTTCTGACAATGGGGTGGTGGGGGAAATGGTCGAGATGGTTCGACGACTGATGTGGTGGGCAGAGATTTGGCAATCGACAGCGGAATCGACCCAAATCGAGATTTTGGTTTTGGGGAGTTAAAGATTTTGGATTTGGGGTTGTTTTGTAAAATCTAGAAAATTTAGAGTTTTTCTGAAGATTAATTAATTTTATTTATTTATTTTTAACATAATTTTGGATTTTTCTGGAGGTGACACGTGACATTTAACGGTATAAATTAACGGACGTTGACGGTAGGCACCTATGTGAGTAACGTTGAAAACATTAGACATCTATTTGGCTCGAAAAATAGTTTAGACAACTAACTAAAAAAATATAATTTGAGCACTTATTTATCACTTAAGCATGTATATAAATTTAATATTTATTTGTAATTTATATAAAATAGGAAACGTGGTACGCAACATAAGATGACAAATACGTGACAATCTAATTCTGGAATCTGGACCACAATAAAGATTTTTTTTAATGACTGAAATCAGAAAATATGTCTTGTTGCTCTGGATAGAAAAGAAATAAAAGGAGATCAAATTTAAATAAAATAAAGTTTAGGGCTTACCTTTCGTTGAGTTGAAATAAATTTATCAAATTTGGCATGGATTGTGCTTGTGAACTCTACCCTTTTCCGTTCATAGTTAACAACCGATACTCCAAAATAATATTGAAATTATAATATAATTGCGATAGACGCATAAGATATACATAGCGCACCACAATGCATAAAAAAACTAAAACCTTTTTACTCTTCTTACTGTTCACTTCTTTATTTATTTTTTTGTTTAAGCGGCAGCAATACTAGTCTTAGTGCTAATTTAACTGTCGATAATTCATATTTTTCTTTTCTTTTTATATTTAAATTTGTTGTTTTATTTTTTTCTTCGCACATCTTGTTACGATTTTTCTGCCTTTATGACACGTTTCTACCTTATGGTACGTTTTATGACTATTTTCGTAGATGTTTGACGTTCGTTTGGTGACTCTCACAATTTTGTTTCTGGTTAGTGTTCGTCGGTAGTCATGGATAATTTGATCGCCTTTTGAGTTGTTGATCGATGTAATTAAAATTGCGGAGCAGATCGTCGCCTTTGGAAATAGGCGTGAAAAGTAGTTGTTGGTTCTAGGGATTTCATCTAGTTCGTATTTTGACAACTCTCTAGTGACCCTTCCTACAATGGACTGTACATATTTTATTTGGTGCAAAGAAAAAATGTCTGATATAATTGATGCAACGTTTATCTTTTTTTTTTAAATCAACAATTTTCTTTTTTTATTGTTCTAGGATGTTTTAAAATCTTTGATATGTTATGTTATTGTTTTAGATTTTTTTTATCAATAAACAATCCGGTTGATGTGTCAAAAAACTAGAACCTTAAAACATCCATCATAAATATTTAGTTTCACCAATCGGGTCACACTGCGAACTTTTCAACTAGATCAAGACGAAATTCGAGTCACAAACTTTAACATTAAGGTTGAGATTTTGAATTTATTATCTTTTTTTATAATCATGAATATATGATTCATTGGTTGATTAATTTGGATTAAATACTGTAGAGTCCATTATGGGTGTGACTAGGGATGGTAATGAGTTAGGTTGGACCAAGTTTTGGTCGACATGAACCCGGCCGAAGTAGTAAACCGCTCAATCCGACACACAACCCGAAACTCGACCCAAATTTTGGGGTAAAACTCCACCTTTGACCCTGTAACCCCCTCGACCTGGCCTAGCCGCCAGACCGCATCGAATGGGTTACAAGGGGAAAACCGAAGCGAAACCCGTCAAGGCTCCACTCCGATTAGCAACCCTAGAAAAATTTCTTTTAAATTTATCTTGTCTAGATGTTTAATTATATCCTATGTGAGAGGACACGCAGCAGAAACACACATGGGTACAAAACACGCGAAACAGATAATTAAACAAACCCTTTTTAACTTTCACAACAGGCCGTATCGGTACACTAGAGGACCGTATCGATACGCCTGGACTTGGTCAACACCCCAAAGTCAACCTAGGGAGACCGTATCGATACGCTAGAAGACCGTATCGATACGCTCTCAACGGTCAACTTTCCCAAGGTCAAACTATGAAGACCGTACCAATACGCTAAAATCTCGTCAATTTCTCAGATTTCCAGAGAGCATTTGGCGTATCGATACACCCTCACGTACCGGTACGCCTTGCCTAAAACAAGGTCCAAAGCAAAGGACCGTATCGATACAACTCTTGAGCGTATCGATACGCCCTGCACTGCAAAACTTGTTTTGGCTGCTAAAAACACAAGGACTCAACACAAGAGGCATCTAACGACTATTCAAGCAACATACAATCAAGCATATATCTCAAAGCAACCACGGATAAACATACGAAGCAATTTAAACACTTAATGAGGCAACATCCAACAAGATAAGATTCATAGAGGAGACATGCATACAAAGCATTCACCCACATAGCCAAAAGCCAACAAAAGCATAAACCAACATGGCATAAGGCAATACAAGCCCAAAACAACTAAACAAACTTGTCTAAGCAAAAAGGACATGCCAACAACACTTCAAACATAAAGGTCCTATCCCATTGCTTAAATACTAATTATTGAAGTCTAAACCATACTTGAGCAAACCAAACTCCCTTGGATCATCTCGTGTTCCCCGAGATGCTCCAAAGGTATAAGGACCTGCATTGTTGGAAAAGAGAGCGTAAGCGTTTAAGCTTAGTGAGCGGTGCTAAAAAAGGTAGCTACAACAATGCGATTTTAAAACGATAGTTTGCTTGAAACCAAAACCATTTTCAAATCATTTCCACATACTAGAACACACAATGTCATGCATTTACCTTCGCGTGCATTTACCGAATGCAACCACAAGCCATGGGCTTACCATATGCTCATTCTCATAACGCAAGCAAAGTAAACCACTATGCATAAATATAAATATAAGGAATCGACAACATGCTTAACATGAGAATTAGAGCATTCATGGGTATATTGACATTCAACTTTTTTTACTCGGATATGCAGATAGTTTCTCAAACCCACTAGACACTTCCGGTGGAATCTCATATCACTGTGCTCACCCGTCTAGTAATAACATGATTTCCGGCGGAATCTCACATCACCGTACTCATCTTTAGTGGAATCTAACATCACTAAGGATGCACGCGAATTTTACCTTGAGTGCACTCTAATCCTATTGATCGATCAATTATATCCGGTAATAACCAAACACATGTCAATATACTCAATTACAACCACAAGCATTACCGATGCTTGAACCACTTACCAAGTCCAAACTTCCATGCAAGGCATGTACTCACAATGCAAGTATAAACATAAGTCTCACATCTCAACATGCATAGCAATGCAATTCAACACATAACAACATAGCATGTTCAACTCGCATTCAAGAATCGTAAAACACAATTTAATTGCATAAAACCTTTAAAACTTACTCTCGAGCTTAGATTGGCCTTTCAAGCTCAATCCAAACTTCCGAAACATTCCCTTAACCACGTTAAGGCTTTTAAAATCGACCCACTCACTAGTGAACACACAACCGATGTCCGAGATGCCGAATAAAGCCTCCGAACTACCTAGATTTCTGTCCACAAAGCCCGAATCCAATTCCTTTGTTTTTGAGCAACCCAAAATCGAACATTAGAACACTAATACACTCACAAACACAGCAAGGACCCGGAACTCAACAACCTTGCATCTACACACATCGATTCAAGCCCAATTTCACCCAAAACACAATCAATTCAAACCCAAACCACTAGCAGCCATACCCAACGAAGTTACCATCAAAATATACATTTTTAACATCCCTAAACATCAATCCAAAGCTACCAAACCTCCAACTGTCATTTAGAGACAAAACCCAACAAAAAATTTAAGATTTCCAACTCTTAAAATCACCCACAATAACCATATTGGGTTTCCATTAAAAAACCCATCATTTTTATGTTATTTTAGTGTTAAAACAAAGTTAAAAACACTCCCAACTCAGCCCTAAATCCACCCAACGAAAACCCAAATATTTCTTTTCATTTCCAACCAAACTTTAAAAATCAAAATTTGTTTTATCCATGAAATTTTATAAAAATATCAACATATAAGACTTAAGGAAGATGAGACTAAGTTGATGAACCATTTACCTTGAAGAAATCACTTGATTTGGAAGCTTGAAATCAATGGAATAGTGACTAGGGTTTAGGGAGGGTTTTTGAACGTGAAATTTCAAATAGGGAAGATGATGGCTTTTGTTAAAAATCACTTTTTTATTCATTTTTATGAAAAATTCCCTTTTTTGCCCTTTAGCCTTTTTAAAACCCTTTTTAGTGTATTAAAAATAGTTTTTCTCCAATTTAATTGTAATCCGACTCGGTTGACTAATCCGATAACTCCTAGCCCTAAACTTGGGGCGTTACAGACCTGACCTGTAACACCCAGGTTTGGGGTCCGGGAGAAAATAATATTTAAATAATGGTTCGAGTTTTTGTTTTATAATTAAAATAATAAAGTATTATTTTGGTCTTCATATTTTTGAACAAACAATTTGTGTTGGACCAAAATATAATTGAAATCAAATTTCCATGAAAATTTCAAATACATGAGATTGCCATCTCATTAATGGCAAAACCGTAAATAAATGAAACTTTTAAAATTAAAACCCCTTTTGTTGAATTAAACATGTGCTCATCTTCTTCTTTCCCCATTTTTGCTATCCAACGACATGGGAGAGCTTTTCTCTCCATCTCACCATTTCACCTCTTTCACCTTCATCCTTAGAGCTTTTTGAAAGGTAAATATAGTTTTGACTTGGCCTTGCTATCCTCTATATTTTGGTATTTTTAGATTTCACTAAAACTATGTATTTTACATTTGGGTTTTTCAAAGTTTTAAGCTAAATGTTAAAGCTTTATGGGTTTTTACTAAAGCTTTTGATTTGTTATTGTTAGATATGATGTTTATGAATCAAATGGTCCAACATATATAATTTTTAGAGTGTTTTAAATGAATTCCTGAATTTGGGTTTTGATGGGGTTTTAGGAGGGTTTTTAGTTGAGTTTTGGGTGTCGTTTGTGTTGGAATTTGAGGGTTGATGTTAGGGTAATAGTTGGGGGCTGTTTTGAAAGCATTTGAAAGTGTTAAATGTGTTGAAATCACAAGTTTTGGGCTGGGTATAAGGGCTGCTAGGGTTTGGTAACTTTGGGGGTTGTCCATGGCTTGAATTGTTGTGTTTTGTGTTTGATTAGTATTCCGGGTTAGCTACTTTGATGTTTGAGTTGATTTGAAGTTGTTTTGCTTGTATTGAGGTGATTAGAAGCGAGATTTTGGGTTGGTGAAGCATCGGGAACAAATCCAGAAATTTGAAGACCTTGGTTACTTGGTAGTGGAGCTTGGAGGTGAAGGTGAGTGATTAAATGTTTTTAAATGGTTTTTAAGTGTTGGTTCAAGCATGTGGACTAGGTTGGGCTTGGTAGACCCTCCTAGAGTTGAGATTAGAGTGGTAGCCTAATCCCAAGCTTTAGTTAGAGACATTGGTTGATCTTTAAGGTGTTGATTTATGCCTCATGTTTAATTGTGTTTATGGTGGTTATGTATATGTTGTTATACATGTATGTTGAGGCATGGCTTAATGCATTGTTATATGCATGTTGATGATAAGTATGATGGAGATATACATATGTATGAAATATGATGTGATATTTGTGTTAATGATATACATGTGGTGTTGGTATGTGAAATGATGTTATGAGGTGGTTGCATGATCCGAGGATCATGGTGAGTACATGCTAGGCATGAAAACATGGTTTGTGCATGACGGTAAGTCATGGTGAGTACGTGCTAAGCACAGAAGTTGTTATGAAATGATATTGTGAAAGATTAATGAAATGTGTAGTATTGGCACTAGTATGCTTGGGTACAAATGATCGATCATTAAGATGTTTAGTGTGCACACGTGAGTCAAAATGCGCGCGTGGTCTTGATGATGGTAGTCATCAAGATGGAGTACGGGTTCGCCCGGAAATCTTCTTATATATATGTCGATGATGAGTGGAATCCCATCGACGGGCGTGAGGATGAGTGGAATCCCCTCCGCGTGAAACGAGGCGTGAGGATGAGTGGAATCCCCTCCGCGTGAACGGTAATGAGTGTAATCCTACCGTCAGGTAATGGTTGTGTTGTTGGATGTGAGTTCCAACGGTTATCCGCGTATTCGAGTCATAGCTAGGTGCCAATGCAGATTGTGTAATATGTTGCTCATATGTTGGTTATATGTGTTTCCATATGTTGTGGTTATGGACTTGTTGAGCATGACATGATTTTGACAATATGTTCATGCATCATCTATATTTTGGCTCTCGAGGATCGGAGGTAAGATCATGCATTCTATTTTGATTCTTGCTCGTGCTTGGACCCTGCATTGTCGAAGGTTTTTTTATGAGCTTACCCTCACTAAGCTTTTATGCTTACGCTTCTTTTTGTTCGAGAATGCAGATCAGTAGCTTGTGGGTGGCAAGGGCAAGGAAAGGTCTCCAAGTGTCGCTTTTGGTTAGCTCAAGTATGATCTTTAAATTGTAAATTGTAATAGTCAAGCAATGGGATAGGTGTTGTTGATTTGAATGCTTTGTTGTATGTTGAATTGGTTTGGCTCTTGGATGCCTTGTTTGAATTGTAAGTCCTGCTTATGTTGCATGTCTTGAATGCCTATATGTTTGTTCTAAGGCATGAGCTTTAAGTGCTATTGATCAGTGCATAAAAGTTCCATATTTTACCCATCATTTATCCTTATTTTTGCTGCACTCAAGCATGTTTAACTGCATTTTAGGTTAAGTTTTGCATCAAGATCACATTTAGATAAAACTGCGCAGATACTGCTAAATTTGGTTACTTTTGCAGGTATCTGCTGTGGCAGCATCCAGGGCAGCAGAGGAATAGAAGATAACTGTCGTGGCAGCATCCAGGGCAGCAGTCGTGGCAACATCCAGGGCAGTTGTCGTGGCAGCATCTAGGGCAGTAGTCGTGGCAGCATCCATGGCAGCAGTCATGGCAGCATCCAGGGCAACTGTCGTGGCAGCATCTAGGGCAGCAGTCGTGGCAGCATCCAGGGCAGCAGTCGTGGCAGCATCCAGGGCAGCAGAGGAACAGAAGAGCTGGAGTGAAGAAAACTGCCTCATACATCACCGTCGTGACAAATGCTGTGACAGTTGTCGTGACAGAAGTGGCGACAGTGTTGAAGCAAACTGCCTTATAACTCGCTGCCGTGACATATGCCGTGACAGAGGTGGCGACAATGAAGAAGAAGAGATGGAAAATACGAAGTGGAGTTTGACTGATAGAGGATTTCAAGCCTAATTTTTAGAGACCACTTGCATAATTTTTGGAGACCAGAAGCACAAGAAAGGCCTTGCCCAAAGTTTGAGGAGAAAGTCAACGCAAGAAGATAGGGCGAACTAAAGGACGTTTATTCAGAGATTTAGTCTTTAATGAATTGTACTTTAATTCGAACTAGTATTCTTGGCCATTAAGAAAACTTGTACCCAAGGCCTATATATATGCTTGTAATTCGACCTAGAGAAACATCATCATATTCCATACCTCTCATCTCAAAACCCTAGTCGTTTCTCTTCCTTCACCATGTTCTAAACCTCCCCTAGGGCAAAGGGTTGATATTGTAAAGTAGTTGTAAGAGTTGTTCTGTTCTTAGGAATTTTCTGTTCAATGAAATAAAACTTCAAGTTTGCTTATTCTAGTTTTCAACATCTTGCAAGAGTATCGGGAGAGCATTGTGAGATTATCTATTTACTTAATATCGGGAGAGTTAAGTATACGAAAGGAATAAGTACGGGTTCTCCAGCTTATGGTTGAACTATCTCGGACCTAGGGATAGGACGAGGTTAAACGGCTAAGGAAGAATTCACAAACATCGGTGTTCATACTTCGATTCACGCCGGGAGGTATCATCCAAGATATGTTCATCGACAGAACTTGGACCTAGGGATAGGACGAGTCACAACAGGGATTCTTGCCGAGCTTGAAGTACAGAGTTGTGTGATCGCTGCCGCGACAGGAGCCAAACACAAAACAGAAGTCCTTGAATAGCGCAATACCTACACTACTGAGCAATTCAATACCGGCCTACTCTTTACTCTGAATATTTTACTCTTTTATTTTCAATCTTCATCATTATTTCGTGACAAACTATTAAATCTCTTTTTTCCCCTTGTGCAGATAGCGAAGGAAAGGGTTAGCCTAGTCCCTATGGAGACGATATCCGATACTCTAGTATCACTTTATTACTTGCGACATGTACACTTGCAATCAATTGCGATAGACTATTTTACATGCAACAAGTTTTTGGCGCCGTTGCCAGGGACTGACAACACACTCTTACCCTAGTTTCTGCACTATTCTTTTCTTTTTATTTTATTTTTTTCTAACAAAAACAAAGGTGAAATACAGGTTTAAAGAGCATCAACATGCCAGGAAAAACCATTCGAGAGCTGACGTGGGAAAGTTCTTGCAACTACCGTAAAGGTAATCATGCACTCGAAAGTCGTCCCTATTTTTTCGATGAATATATGGACAACCAACCATTGAACCAACAAGAACAAGATATGCTGCCACAACAGCAACAGGGACAACAGATGCCGATGCCGCAACAGCAAAATTTTTTATGGTATGATCAAAACCCGCAAAATCTTTTATTCCATAACAGTTTTGCTGCAGAACCCGACATGCCCTGGCAATGTCATCATCCTCAAGAGCAGTCAAAATCCTTAGAAGATACACTGCAAGCCTTCATGGCACTCACTCAAGAAGTGTCGGCTTCTATGGACAAAAGTATCGCCAAGATGGATGCACTCTTGAGCAGACCGGTCCTCATTCATGCCACATATGAACCTGAAATCCTGAGGCAAGGTGACAAGGATGCCCATGTGAAGGAATACCCAACATATGAGGAGTATGAGCAACAACTTGCCATGGCAATGATCGAGGAGCCGGAATGGAGCAACACCGCAACAACGCTGAGTGAAATTCAAGAGAATGTCACGGCAGCAACCACATCCGAGGAAAACTCTCAACCCACTACCTCGGTTATACCCGACCAAGATTGCACACATCCATCCCTGTCATGGCACTCGCACGACCACCTAGAAGAGCTACCCAATGACAATGCCTCGCCAATGGAATATGAGTAGGTAATAAACGAACATGTTGAATTCTTTAAAAACTCACCAATTCCATTGCAGGTATTAGAGGAACCAACACCGGTGGACTCAGAATCATCAAAGTCTCTACTGATGGAGATCTACGAGTGGTCAACAGAATTTGATATAGAGAGTGATGGCACTTACCAATGTCCCATTGACCTGCAAAGTAACCTGACAACGGACTATCAAAATAACTGGCTGCCGCAGCAGCAGGCACGACAGCAAGGGCTACATTCCACCACAACAACATTCAATGAAAACAAGGACTTCATGGACTACAAAGGGAAGAGAAAGAATGGAGCCCTCACCATAAGAATAATCCCCAGATGGAGGGTACGGATGGACTTCAAGAAGTACCGGAAACGACCCCTCAAACATCAATAGAACATGGAGCAGTTACTTTAGGAGATGCCCCTCAATGCACTCCTAATTTAACTTAACTTATTTTATTGTATTTTAATTTTATCTTTTTTGTTTTAGGAATTAGAAATTTGATATTAGTTTTTAGTTTGTTTGTGTTATTAGGTAAACAGAGAAAACCCTTGCAATGACGATACAAGCAACCCGAGGAAGCTTTGCCTCCACCCCTGCCGCGACAACACTCATACTCTCAGGGCAGCACCCACAGCTCCTCCGACAAAGTTCAAGGAGACTGCCCGCCGACAGCTCCTCATCCAAAGCTCCAGCAGCAGCAACGACAGCCGCACAACTTAAGTTTTCT
Organism: Hibiscus tridactylites; assembly: GCA_958450335.1. NCBI lineage: Eukaryota > Viridiplantae > Streptophyta > Magnoliopsida > Malvales > Malvaceae > Hibiscus > Hibiscus tridactylites. The sequence goes on along the minus strand of OY288270.1, from coordinate 72,087,933 downwards.
TTTTCCTTTTCTCTTCCGCCTGCTGTATATATTATCTTTTTGTGACGTTTCACTTTTCTGTCATTTTTATTTTCCATTTTTCATTTTTATGTCTTGTGTCATGCATTGAGAACAATGCAACCATTGAGTTTAGGGGTAGGCAGTCCTCCAAATTATTAATATAATATTGCATTTAGTTTTAATTGTGTCGCATTTATTTTTATGCAAAAAAAATTGGCTTAATTTATTGAAATTTTATTATCTGCCGCTGCCATCTCTGTCGTGACAGCCCCTTAAAAATATTTTAGGAAGTAAGTAGAGCCCAAGTATAGTTCTGAAAACTGAAACACTTTGTGACTTACTTGATAACAGACTTTCTCTAGCATGCTCAGAATAGAAAACTTAGAAATTAGAGTAGAAAGAGACTAGAAACTCAGGAAACCTAGAGGTGCCTATCACTGGCTCTAGGAAAATAACCAGAGAAAAACTTCTAGAGGTGCCTATCACCGGCTCTAGATAGTTAACTAGAGGTGCCTGAAATACTGGCTCTAGTAGAAAAGAGAAAAATTTAGAAAAAGAAGGAAAACAACTAGAGGTGCCCGATACTGGCTCTAGTAATAAAAAGAGAATTAAGTCTCGAAGGAAAACTCTAAACAAGCTAAGTATAATATTCTAGTTGCTAGGGAAGTCTATATTCATGTATGTTCACAATAAATGCACACACATGCACGAGAACTATACTTTTGCTCTAAGTAGATCCTTAAATATTTTAACAAGAGCTAAACATGATAGGGATGGTGTTGTGGGTAAGGATTGTTCACTGACTTAAGCCAAGAAAAAATAATATATATATATGTAAGTATGCATGCATGTTAGTTAGGTTGCATTTGCTTGAGGACAAGAAAAGATTCGAGTTTGGGGGTGTGATCAGTGCATAAAAGTTCTATATTTTACCCATCATTTATCCTTATTTTTGCTGCACTCAAGCATGTTTAACTACATTTTAGGTTAAGTTTTGCATCAACATCACATTTAGATAAAACTGCGCAGATACTGCTAAATTTGGTTACTTTCGCAGGTATCTACTGTGGCAGCATCCAGGGCAGCAGTCGTGGCAGCATCCAGGGCAGCATCCAGGGCAGCAGTCGTGGTAGCATCCAGGGCAGCTGTCGTGGCAGCATCCAGGGTACAGTCATGGCAGCATCCAGGGCAGCAGAGGAACAAAAGAGCTGGAGTGAAGAAAACTGCCTCATACATCACCGTCGTGACAAATGCCGTGACAGTTGTCGTAACAGTTGTCGTGACAGAAGTGGCGACAGTGTTGAAGCAAACTTCCTTATAACTCGCTGCCGTGACATATGTCGTGATAGAGGTGGCGACAGTGAAGAAGAAGAGATGGAAAATGCAAAGTGGAGTTCGACTGATAGAGGATTTCAAGCCTAATTTTTAGAAACCACTTGCATAATTTTTGGAGCCCAGAAGCACAAGAAAGGCCTTGCCCAAAGTTTGAGGAGAAAGTCAAAGCAAGAAGATAGGGAGAACTAAAGGACGTTTATTTAGAGATTTAGTCTTTAATGAATTGTACTTTAATTCGAACTAGTATTCTTGGCCATTAAGAAAACTTGTACCCAAGGCCTATATATATGCTTGTAATTCGACCTAGAGAAACATCATCACATTTCATACCTCTCATCTCAAAACCCTAGTCATTTCTCTTCCTTCACCATGTTCTAAACCTCCCTTAGGGCAAAGGGTTGATATTGTAAAGTAGTTGTAAGGGTTGTTCTGTTCTTAGGAATTTTCTCTTCAATGAAATAAAACTTCAAGTTTGCTTATTCTGGTTTTCAACATCTTGCAAGAGTATCGGGAGAGCATTGTGAGATTATCTATTTACTTAATATCGGGAGAGTTAAGTATACGAAAGGAATAAGTACGGGTTCTCCAGCTTATGGTTGAACTATCTGGGACCTAGGGATATGACGAGGTTAAGCGGCTAAGGAAGAATTCACAAACATCGGTGTTCATACTTCGATTCACGCCGGGAGGTATCATCCAAGATATGTTCATCGATAGAACTTGGACCTAGGGATAGTACGAGTCACAACAGGGATTCTTGCCGAGCTTGAAGTACAAAGTTGTGTGATTGCTGCCGCGACAGGTGCTGCTGCGACAGGAGCCAGACACAAAACAGAAGTCCTTGAATAGTGCAATACCTACACTACTGAGCAATTCAATACCGACCTACTCTTTACTCTTAATATTTTACTCTTTTATTTTCAATCTTCATCATTATTTCGTGACAAACTATTAAATCTCTTACTTTCCCCTTGTGCAGATAGCGAAGGAAAGGGTTAGCCTAGTCCCTGTGGAGACGATATCCGATACTCTAGTATCACTTTATTACTTGCGACGTGTACACTTGCACTCAATTGCGATAGACTATTTTACACGCAACAGCTATGTATGTCTTTTTTTGGTAAATGCATGAATCTCTTGGATGAATGATGCTTGTTAGAGTTGGTTGCCTCGTATGCTTAGATTATGGTTGTTAAAGGTTGTATGTATGTTATTTGTGTCTAGGGAGGTCTTAAATCGCATCTAGGTTTGAGTCTTGTGTTGTTTTGCTGAAATGGGGAGACTTGCAGTGTAGGGCGTATCGATACACGGGGGTGTATCGATACGGTTTTTGCTCTCTAGAATTCTGATATTTTGGTGAGTTTTTGGTGTATCGATACGGTGTTGTGGCGTATCGGTACAGGTTCATCTCGTTGACCAAGAGATGTTGACTGGGAAGGGCGTATCGATACGCTCATAGGCTGTATCGATACGGTCTTCCTATGTTGACTGTTGAGGGTTGACTTTGGTCAAGGCGTATCGATACCCTTGACAGGTGTATCGATACGGCCTGCTTAATTATGGAAAATGGGCTGTTTTAAAGGTGACGTCTTGAATGATCGTTCTTGTATTGCTTGTGTTTCCGCTGACGTGTTTCACATAGGACATGGTAATGCATTCAGACAAGATAAATAAAAGAAATTTGCTAGGGTTGCTAACCGAGGGGGAACCGTAATGGGTTTCGCTTCGGTTTTCCCCGTGTAGCCTACTCGGACCGGTCATCTGGCCAGATCGGGACGAGGGGGTTACATTTGTTGGTATCAGAGCCTAAGGTTTTCGAGACCTTGGGCAGGTAAGTGAGGTAAGTTGTGTTTTTATGTTGAAATGCACGGTGGTTGCTTGCTTGTCAAGTATGCTTGATGTATGTTTGCTTGTTTATCAAGTATGCCCTGTTGTATGCCTGTGTGAGCGTGTATGCTTGTTGTTTTATTTGAAGCATGATGTTTAGAGTCCCATTGCTACTATTACATCGAAAAAAGAGATTTTAAGTGAGGGAAACATACTTGAGCCACTTGGACCCTTTCCTTTGCTAACCTTGTTTGTATGTTATTTTTTCGATGTTGTTTATTTATTGCTTTTAGTAAGTTTGAGGCTAAGGCGTGGGCCGTAAATCGGTAAGTAAAGTTGTGGTTTCTGAAAATGTGGATGATGTTGAGGGAGCTCATCTCTATAGTTAGGGGAGTATGGTTGTACCGGAATTGAGGTACAATTTGTCTGTTTGAGTCGGTGTGTATGTGGGTTGATTCCTGTGGATGAGGGACGATGTGATTGATTCTGGTATTAGTTGATAAAAAGAAGTGAAGACCTATGAGTGGGAGTCAGAGTGGTGTCGATGTTTTATCAGATAAGCCCTTGGTACAGTTTTGAGCTTGTTCCCTCCGGTTGATTCTGAATCTGTACTTCCGTATGTTGTTAGCAAGCATGCAAAGTTGAATGTGCCCGGTGAAGTGTTAGAGGTAGGTATGAGTACCTTAGTTCTTTTGGTGAGATCAAAGTAAGGGTCTCCTGTGTGTAATCCGAAATTTAGAAATGTTAGTTGGTGATCGTTGGGGTTCGGCCTATGATTTTAATACAATACAACCGATCAGTATCCGTGGGTGAGAATCGATTTGTGTGATTGGGCCAGTGTGCGTCTGAGTTGTCTTTCAGCAAGAAGGAGAGATGAAGTCACTTCCGATATAGTTGAGCTGAGAAGGAAGTCATGAGCTTTAACTTCAGATTGTTTGGTAGTAGGATGTTTCGAGTCGTCAGGACCGATGTTTTAGAACAAGTTCAAGCATGAATGTTTGTGTGTGATCAGAACTGAATTTTGAAGTTTCGAGATGCTTTAGGAACGGGTTTGAAGAGTTAGGGTATGTTGGATGACCAGCCTGAAAACAAGAGAACCGAAAACTATCAGCTGTATACATGTGAAGTTGCAATTCCTGCGGATTCGTCCTTTTGTGTGAGCATGCAAAGAAATTTGATATACCTGTTGAGACCTTAGACGTAGGGACGCGTGTGACTAGACCTTTTGGTAAGATAGTGGTGGTCAGAAAAATGTATAGAAGATGTTTGTTGATGGTTCAGGGTTACTCGATTCTAGTAGATGTGAAGTAGTTGTCTTTTCTCGGTTTGGATGTAACATTTGGCATGGTTCGGCTTGTAGAACACAGAGCTAGAGTATACATTGAGACAAAGAGAGAATTACCTTGAAGTTGCAGATTTCTGTGAGACTGTAGTGGTAGGTGAGGATGTGAACTCCTTATCGAATGTGATCCAGGTTTAGAGGTCAAAGATTGATTGAGTTTAGTTGACAGGCTTGCCTAGCAAATGTGACGGGTTTGATTTTTAAATGAAGACTAGACCGCAGAATGTTAGAATAGTTTGTGTTTTTCCTAAAAGTGTTTGGATGAGTTGCCAGTTTGTCTCTGGATAGGGAAGAAGAGTTTGTTAATGAAACCGTCTCCGAGTTTGCTTCTGTTTTGATTTCTCTGCACCTTAGGGTTCCCAAAAGAATTGAGAGTATTGAAGAATCCACTACGAGATTTGTTAAATCGTTGATTCATTAGGCCTAGTACATCATCTTAGAGTACGACAGTGCAATTTGTGAAGAAGAGAGAAGACAATACAAGAATGTGTTTAGATTATAGACAGTTGAAACAATTGACAGTGAATAGTTAGTATCCGTTTCCCAGCATCAGTGACTTGTTGATCAGTTGGGGTGTGCTCTAGTCTTTTCGAAGATAAATTTGAGATCCGACTACTACCAGTTGAAAGTGAGAGAGGTTGCTGTGCCGAAGACAGCTTTTGGGGCAAGATATGATCACTTTGAGTTCTGAGTTATGCCGTTTTGTTTGACTAGTGTGTTAGTTACTTTTATAGAGATGTTGAGCGGAATATTTCCTAAGCTCCTTGACCAGTTTGTAGTAGTCCTCATAGATGATACATGGGTATATTCATGTACCAAAGAAGACCATGACAAGCCTTGGAGTTAATGTTGTAGACACTATTAGAGAATTAGTTGTATATCAAGTCGAGCAAACGTGAACTCCGAGTCAAGGAAGATGTTCTCCTAGGACATGTAGATCAGCCGAGTGTATTAGAGTAAATCCTAAGTAGGCATAAGAAGATGTGAGTTGGAAGAAACTGAAGACGGTGACAGGTATCTTTAGTTCCTAGGTCTAGCATTGTTACTACCGAAGGTTTGTAAATAGTCTTTCGAAGATAACTACTCCATTGACAAGTTGTTACAGAAGAATGTTCAATTTGTGTGGCCAGATGCGAGACAACGAGCCTTGAGAAACCAAAAGAAACCTTGAAGAAAGCTTCGACCTTGATTCAGCCTATGTCAAAGAAAGAGTTTGTGAACTATAGTGATGCATTACATGTTGTAACCCCCGTAGCCCGGTCTGGACGGTTGACCCGAACTACGAAGATTACACGGGGAAAACCAAAGTCAACCCGAAAGTCAACCTTGATTAACGACCCTTTTTTTTCTTTTTAATCTTGTCTAGATGCACATTAACCTTAGATGTGATCACACAAACACCATGCTCAAAGATCACAACCATCAGAGATCAAACAGGGACCCAATTGAACAAATTACAACTTTAGGGACCAAATTGTAATTTCTGAAAACTTTAAGGACTTAACCAGATTTTAAGTTACCAACTTAAAATTAATCAGGTTTCATGCTTCCCTGCCAAATTTCAGCTCAAACGGACATCCCGAACTCATACAATTGCACAAACAAGATTCATGACCAAAATGCAAACATTTTGAAACATTTAACCGCCCATGTCAGCCCCCAACGGTCACCCGTTCCGAAACAGGCCAAGCCCGTTCCGAAACACGGGGCCGTTCCGCAACGCGTTCCGCAACGGGGGTCTGGCAGAATGCTTTCCGTTTCGGAACGGTGGCACCCGTTTCGGACGCCTGGGTTCATGCAGGACACCCGTTCCGAAACGGTGTTACCTGTTCCGAAACGCTTGGCCCAGAATGCTGCATTTTGCTCACTCAAACACACAATTGATCATCCAAACATGCTCCAAAAGCCACCAAACTTTACCAACATGCAATTCAACATAAATGAGACATACTTGCAACAACAATTCAACAGAAACACAACATATAAGAAAAGCCCCAAATCTATAGGCATGCTTCCTACACAAGCAACCATTTAGGCACAAACCTTCCAAAACAATCTCATTTAAGCCAATTCATGTTCCAACAACATTAACAACAACATTTAAACATTCTTGAACAAACATATACGATCACATACACATAAACCCGAGAGATTCTACCCCATTGCCCTTATTAACTATAGCTATTCACCGAGACATACATCTCCATTGGAGTCCACCTTGAATCCCTTGCTCCTTGCTGTCCAAACTTCAAGAATCTGCATTGATGGACAAAAAGGAGCGTAAGCACATAATGCTTAGTGAGGAATGCTCAAAACCAAAACACCATCAATGCAGCGGGTCATTAAAACACTTTTAAAACAAACCCGATTTGTTTACCAAAGCCATGTTTGAAAACCCTTTTCAACATCAAGCTCGAATCATGCATAAACACCATATGCCAAGCTTAAACAAAACCATGGAAAACACTCCCATTTCACAACATACCTTTCTTAAACTTGAAGCCATTTCAGACAAGAAACCTTTTTATACCATAGCTCAAATATTCTATCACATGCATTTACCCAAGGCAACATAAGAACCATAACATCATCCCACATGCCTTTAAAAACAAGTCTTACAAGACTCCAATGCAATCAAGATATTTCATGTTCACATACATCATTTACCAAATGATAACCAACACTTGTTCAACTTAACAAGTAACATGCATTCACTAGCATCATACACTTTTCATGCAACAATGCATCTTTTCAAGCATCTCATGCCTCACATGCAATCATACATCATTTCAAGCATCACATGCTTCACATGCAACCATGCATCATTTCAAGCATCTCATGCTTCACATGCAACCATGCATCATTTCAAGCATCTCATGCTTCACATGCAACCATGCATCATTTCAAGCATCTCATGCTTCTCTATGATCAAGAACATTACATTGGCTTCCAAGTGATCAACCACATTCACTTTTCAACTCAACAACCCGATCGGATACGCGGATTCCGAGCGTTGTCCCTACGCTCCCTACACCCTACCAATCCAAGGTCCTCGAATGGGCAACAACCTCCATTATGACCTCATCATCCTAAGGTTCCCATGTATGGACTTTTAAACACCATACAACCTTAGCTTTTCCCCCAAGGTTCCCATGTATGGACTTTTAACCACCATACAACCTTGACATGCACAAGATTCCCACGTATGGACTTTTAACCACCATACAACCTTTGCATAAACGATTGGTAGTTGTAGAACATCACTAACGAGATCCGGGACACCCTACACAAGATCCACACATGGACTTAACACTGCCATTGTAATCTCAACAAGTACAAGGTTCTCACATATGGACTTTTAACCACCATATAACCTTTACTCAACCAAGGTCCTCGAATGGGCAACAACCTCCATTATGACCTCATCTCGTTAGGATACTTGAAGGGAGCTTTTCCGGTCCACTCTTGACCACTCCACCTCCAAGGCGACTTAATTCACGGTGCACCCAATCCTATAGCCGGCTAACTATATCCGATCAACAAACCAATAACCATTTGCATCACTTGCCAATATAACCACCTTACCATATTAATCCAATGTTCCACATGCATAATCATAATGCAAACCATCACAACATTAGCCCAATGATCCACATGCATAACCAATATGCAAAACCATTACCTCATTAATCCAATGATTCACATGCATAACCAATATGCAAAAGGTACATTTACCATCATCAATTCACTGTTTTAAAGCATCATACATAGCCATTGATCAACATGCAACACTATGCATCAAAATCACATTTACCATATACAAAACCAAGGATCCCTTACCTTGAGCATCCTTCTCAAATGGCTTTCAAAACCAGCATTAAACCATGCTAAAAACATGCTTACAAAACAGAATTAAACCATGCAAAACACATGCATTTCAATCATCAACCACATTTGCTTTTAAAACCAAATCACAACACAATTCAAGAGCAAAAATCCATTCACTTACTCTTGAGCTTAGCAAAGTTGTTTAGACTTACACTAAGCTCCCAAAAACCTTCAAACCTCGTTTTAAAAGCTGAAATCCCAACTTCACTCACCGATAACCAAAACAAGACTAGCCAACAAGCCTTCCAAGCATCCGAAACCTTCCGCAAACACCTCTAAAGCTCACGGATCAAACTCCCCTGTTTCAAGCACACAAAAACAGAACATTAATGCATCCTTATGCATTAAAACATCAGCAACAACAACACAACTCGCTGCTCATCACAAATCTAACAATTTGGCTACCAAACACAACCGAAATCACCTCCAAACACCTCCACAACTTAACCCAGCCAAGATCCATCACTTCTAACCATTTTTATACATCAATTAACATCCAAAATGATCACAAACACATCCTTATACCTCCAGGTATAACAGATCACCAAAAACACTCCAAAACAACCAAAAACTCAAGCCAAACTTAGGAAATTCAACCTATCCGGGATTGCATTAATTAAACCTCAACTTCTAATCAATTTAGCATTCATTTAACATCATTTTGACACTCCAAAACACTGCCCAAATAGATCACACGAAAATTTCACTAAAATCACCAAATCTTGCATTTTAGCCAAAAATCAAGATCTCAATTGAAAAGCCATTAACAAAACATAAATCAAGGATTGAGAACTTAGGAATTTCAGTAAAGAACTGATAGTTTAGAGGAGAAGGACGTTCTTACCTCCAAACTTGAATTTCTCCATTTTAGAGCCAAAAAGCTTGATGAAACAACTTGCAAATTGAGAGGTTTTGTTGATGAGATGATTAGGAATAAAATGAGAGTTGAAATGAGAGATTTAGATGTCAAAATCAGAGAAGGAAATCTGGAGAATTGTGTTTGGGTTGAGAGAAAATGAGAGAAAAGGGAAATTGAGAGAAAATGGAAAGTTAGTTAAGAAATTGGTTAAAATGATTTCCCTCCCTTTCATAATCTTTAAAAATCAGAATAAAGCCTTAAAATATCTTAGAAAAATCTGGAGAAATCCTTTTTGGAATAATAGCTCCTTAAAGATTCAAAGTTTCAATCCTTTATAAAACTGTCCCGCAACTTTCAAAAATTACATTTTGGTCACTAGCCAAAATGTCAACCTTCCGAACCTCATTTTCCAAAATTGATTTCACAGTTCACTTATATATATTAAAAGATGATTTTAGAACATTTTTCCATATTTTTAATGCAACCCGAACTAGGCTTTCCTAAATTCACTCTTATATATTCGATCAGCACTTTGACCGAACCGGTCAACGCCCAAAACTTCTGAGCCCAAAACCGGGGCGTTACACATGTAGGGTTAGGCTGTGTGCTTATGCAAGACAGAAGATTGTGGCTTATTCATCGAGATAGTTGAAAGACCTTGAGAAGAATTATCCAACACTAGATATGGAGTTAATTACAGTTAAATTTTTCTTCGAAGACTTAGAGACAAAGCATGTATAGTAAGGAATGCACAGTGTATATACACTTATCATCAGAACTTGAAATATTAGACGACTTAGGAAAAAGGGGTTGATACTTGAACAATATAAGTTGTTAGAATTTCTTGAAGACCGTAATCTCGAGATTGAGTACCATCCGAAGAGAGTCAACGCGGTAACCGATGTTATGAGTTATATTTGTTGTTAGGTTAGTAGTTGAGTCGCGAGCTGTATTTGCCGGATTTAGTTTATCAAATGATAGTGGTTTTGTGGCCGAGTTTCATGTTAAGCCCACATTGAGTCAGAATACTTAAAAAGAAATAGTTGCAAGATAGGTTCTTGGCACCTCACGTGCAAGACATGGTAGAAGGAAGACCTTTAGAATATAGTTTCAAAGATGATAGAGTTTTGCATTTCAGAGATAGAATAGTTGTGCCAAATGACATAGTGTTTTGAGACGTATTGTTTTGGCCGAAACACACGGCAGTTCATTTGTATTGTATCTGAGTAGTATGAAGATGCATTGTGGGTTGAAGATGAGTACTTCTGGATTGAGTTGATGAATGATGTGGTTTAGTATGAGAGTAAGTGTATAATTTTCCAGCGTGTCAAGACCGAGCGTCAGTTTTCTTCTAGTTTGTTACATCCGTGGAAGGTTCTTAATGAAAGTGGGTAATAGAGATTCGAGATTTCAACTAGATTATTTTTAAAGACGTCTGCATAGTGTTTGGTTACATGTTGAAGTCAGATGGTTAGTCAGAAAAATGTTATGGGTCAAGTATTCAAACAGTACTGTATGAGATTGTGAATCGGGCTAGTTCGGTTGTTTATTTGTTGCGGTCACCACCAGAGTTAGAAAGAAGTTTGTGATGTGTTTTGTGTATCTATGATTCGGAAGTGTGAGTCAGATTTGTCCCATGCTATGTTTGCGAAGAGATTGAGTTAAGATTTAAATTGACATGCCTTTAGGGACCAGTTGAGATCTTAGCATCATATAGCTAATGTTGTGTGGTAAGTCTACCAAGTTGGTTAGTATGTTGTGGTGAGAAAGTAAGTGTGGAGGAGTAGATTTCGTGGTATTCCTGTCCGATAAATTTCGGGGACAAAATTTCCTTAAGTGGGGGAGAGTTGTAACACCCGAGTTTGGGGGTTGGGAGAAAATAATATTTAAATAATGGTTCGGGTTTCGGTTTTATAATTAAAATAATAAAGTATTATTTTGGTCTTCATATTTTCGAACAAACAATTTGTGTTGGACCAAAATGTAATTGAAATCAATTGAAAATTTCAAATACATGAGATTGCCATCTCATTAATGGCAAAACCGTAAATAAATGAAACTTTTAAAATTAAAACCCCTTTTGTTGAATTAAACATGTGCTCATCTTCTTCTTTCCCCATTTTTGCTATCCAACGACATGAGAGAGCTTTTCTTTCCATCTCACCATTTCATCTCTTTCACCTTCATCCTTAGAGCTTTTTGAAAGGTAAATATAGTTTTGACTTGGCCTTGCTATCCTTTATATTTTGGTATTTTTAGATTTCACTAAAACTATGTATTTTACATTTGAGTTTTTCAAAGTTTTAAGCTAAAGGTTAAAGCTTTATGAGTTTTTACTAAAGCTTTTGATTTGTTATTGTTAGATATGATGTTTATGAATCAAATGGTCCAACATATATAATTTTTAGAGTGTTTTAAATGAATTCCCGAATTTGGGTTTTGGTGGGGTTTTAGGAGGGTTTTTAGTTGAGTTTTGGGTGTGGTTTGTGTTGGAATTTGAGGGTTGATGTTAGGGTAATAGTTGGGGGCTGTTTTGGAAGCATTTGGAAGTGTTAAATGTGTTGAAATCACAAGTTTTGCGCTGGATATAAGGGCTGCTCGGGTTTGGTAACTTTGGGGGTTGTCCATGGCTTAAATTGTTGTGTTTGGTGTTTGATTAGTATTCCGGGTTAGCTACTTTGATGTTTGAGTTGATTTGAAGTTGTTTTGCTTGTGTTGAGGTGATTAGAAGCGAGATTTTGTGTTGGTGAAGCCTCGGGAACAAATCCAGAAATTTGAAGACCTTGGTTGCTTGGTAGTGGAGCTTGGAGGTGAAGGTGAGTGATTAAATGTTTTTCAATGGTTTTTAAGTGTTGGTTCAAGCATGTGGACTAGGTTGGGCTTGGTAGACTCACCTAGAGTTGGGATTAGAGTGATAGCCTAATCCCAAGCTTTAGTTAGAGACCTTGGTTGATCTGTAAGGTGTTGATTTATGCCTCATGTTTAATTGTGTTTATGGTGGTTATGTATATGTTGTTATACATGTATGTTGAGGCATGGCTTAATGCATTGTTATATACATGTTGATGATAAGTATGATGGAGATATACATATGTATGAAACATGATGTGATATTTGTGTTAATGATATACATGTGGTGTTGGCATGTGAAATGATGTTATGAGGTGGTTGCATGATCCGAGGATCATCGTGAGTACATGCTAGGCATGGAAACGTGGTTTGTGCATGACGGTAAGTCATGGTGAGTACGTGCTAAGCACGGAAGTTGTTATGAAATGATATTGTGAAAGATTAATGAAATGTGTAGTATCGGCACTAGTATGCTTGGGTACAAATGATCGATCATTAGGATGTTTAGTGTGCACACGTGAGTCAAAATGCGCGCGTGGTCTTGATGATGGTAGTCATCAAGATGGAGTATGGGTTCGCCCAGAAATCTTCTTATATATATGTCGGTGATGAGTGGAATCCCATCGACGGGCGTGAGGATGAGTGGAATCCCCTCCGCGTAAAACGAGGCGTGAGGATGAGTGGAATCCCCTCCGCGTAAAACGAGGCGTGAGGATGAGTGGAATCCCCTCCGCGTGAACGGTGATGAGTGTAATCCCACCGTCAGGTAATGGTTGTGTTGTTGGATGTGAGTTCCAACGATTATCCAGTATTCGAGTCATAGCTAGGTGCCAATACGGATTGTGTAATATGTTGCTCATATGTTGGTTATATGTGTTTCCATATGTTGTGGTTATGAACTTCTTGAGCATGACATGATTTTGACAATATGTTCATGCATTATCTATATTTTGGCTCTCGAGGATTGAAGGTAAGATCATGCATTTTATTTTGATTCTTGCTCGTGCTTGGACCCTGCATTGTCGAAGGTTTGTTTTACGAACTTACCCTCACTAAGCTTTTATGCTTACGCTTCTTTTTGTTCGACAATGCAGATCAATAGCTTGTGGGTGGCAAGGGCAAGGAAAGGTCTCCATGTGTCGCTTTTGGTTAGCTCAGGTATGATCTTTAAATTGTAAATTGTAATAGTCAAGCAACGGGATAGGTGTTGTTGATTTGAATGCTTTGTTTTATGTTGAATTGGTTTGGCTCTTGGATGTCTTGTTTGAATTGTAAATCCTGCTTATGTTGCATGTCTTGAATGCCTATATGTTTGTTCTAAGGCATGAGCTTTAAGTGCTATGTATGTCTTTTTTTTGGTAAATGCATGAATCTCTTGGATGAATGATACTTGTTAGAGTTGGTTGCCTCGTATGCTTAGATTATGGTTGTTAAAGGTTGTATGTATGTTGTTTGTGTCTAGGGAGGTCTTAAATCGCATCTAGGTTCGAGTCTTGTGTTGTTTTGCTGAAATGGGGAGACTTGCAGTGCAGGGAGTATTGATACGCCTAAGGGCCGTATCGATACGGTCTTGCCTGTAGGACTCAGTTTTGGCTGGGCGTATTGATACACGGGGGTGTATCGATACGGTTTTTGCTCTCTGGAATTTTGATATTTTGGTGAGTTTTTGGTGTATCGATACGGTGTTGTGGCGTATCGATACGAGTTCATCTCGTTGACCACGAGATGTTGACTGGGAAGGGCGTATCGATACGCTCATGGGCTGTATCAATACGGTCTTTCTATGTTGACTGTTGAGGGTTGACTTTGGTCAAGGCGTATCGATACCCTTGACAGGTGTATCGATACGACCTGCTTAATTATGGAAAATGGGTTGTTTTAAAGGTGACGTCTTGAATGATCGTTTTGTATTGCTTGTGTTTCCGCTGACGTGTTTCACATAGGACATGGTAATGCATTCAGACAAGATAAATAAAAGAAATTTTCTAGGGTTGCTAACCGAGAGGGAACGGTAACGGGTTTCGCTTCGATTTTCCCCGTGTAGCCTACTCGGACCGGTCATCCGAGCAGACCGGGACGAAGGGGGTTACACGACCCGACACAAATATAAAAAAAGTGTTTCTATTTTTATTCAAAAATATAGGAGCGGCATAGCCCATATCGAAACGCTAGGGAAAATACACATCCAGGAAAGGCCTGTTTCGATACCCGTATCGAAACGTTTTTGCTACTGGAATACCTCGTATGGAAACACCTAAGGGTGTTTCGATACGCCTGGAAGGTTTTGTAAAGTTTGGCTTTGAAAAACATGTTAAACCCTTTTAAAACATCCCTAAACATAGTTTCAAGTTATTTGGACTTTGGAAATAGTTTTGAATTCTTTTTAAATCTGTTCAAAATATTTTTCAATTATTATATCAAAACGTTAGTTCTACAATCTCCCCCTTTTGAATTGAAAACATATATATAAAAAGAGAGGATATTATAGTAATAATCCTAAATATAGGGGAATGACAAAAATGTGAGCTAAATGAAAGAAAAAAATAAAGAGAGTGATGAGCATTATTGCAATTATCTCAAAATATATAGATGAAAATTACATTATTATTTCAGGTCGGGCCAGATCAAAAAAATTCATTCTAATTCTAAACTTGGCTCAACCTCATCCTTCACAAAACCAAACCTGACCTGAAATCGTTTTTTATTAAAAAAACTCGACCGTATAAGGTCATGTCAGAACTCATCAAGTTTAGGTCAAATGACCATCGTTAGGTGCGACCCTTCTAACATAGTTTGTTCTATTCATAACACTAAAAATTTAAACTCGGTCGTTGTTTGAGAGACCTAACATCTCACCGAAAAAATTAGATTGGTTTGGCTCACCACGACATTCATGGTCTCATCTAATGAAATTTTTCCATCATAATTTTTCAAGGTGAACCCTCACTTCCTTCCTACATATAACTAAGCATAGTGGGTAGTTATTTGGAAATTACATCGAAATGGGTGAATGTTATTGGATGGACCATGGATGACGTGGTAAGTCGGGTCCATCTAATACTTTCTTGTCTCACCGAGTAGAAATCGTCTGTCCCTTTTCGGTGTCCCTACTTATGCCTTATCACTAAAATTAAATTAAAGGTTTAGGATTAGGGTTTAAGGTTATGACTTAGGATTAAAGTTTAAAGTATTGAGTGATGGGCCAAAAATTAAATTTAAGGTTAAGACTTAAAATTTAATACTTTAATGCCGGGAGATAAAAAAAAGAGTAATTTTTGGCCCGTCTCACCGCGCTAAACTAAATGATAATTGCTTGGATGTACTAAATTTTACTATTTAAAAAATACAGAAAGTAATTAAGATACAGAAATTATATAAAAAGATACTAAAATTCACATAGAAACATATAATACTTCAAATATAATTAGTACAGTTAAATTTCAATGTTAAGTCGTCAAGAAAATCAAGGCGCCGGTAGGAATAGAAAACACCCGCTCTTTTTCGGTACTTATTTATATTTTAACATTAGAAAATAAAGTTTAGAGTTTATGATTAAAGTTTAAAAAATATAGTTTAATGTTAAGAATATGAGGTTTAATTTTTATGATTTAAAATTTAAAATTTTTTATTTAAAAATTAGAATTAAGTGTAAAATTTAAATTTTGTGTTGAGCATAAAAAGAGACGTCGTAAAGGCGGAGGATTTTTGTTCGTATGAGTGGGGGTGGGGGGAAGTTAGCAAACGTGCATGCCTTGGGATCAAAGTGTAGTCCCTAGCAACCTTATAAATAGACCTCAAAATCCCACAGATTTATAATGTAAAGAGTTTGTGGCTTTGGGCTGCACTGGTTTCCATTACATGAAATTTTATGTGAAAGCAAGCTCCCAGGCTTAGACTTATTCAGTTTTCTTTTGTCATTTTTATTACACAAAAAGATATCTTTGCTGATATGTATCCGACAGAAAAAAATTTCACTGTCTTTTTCCTTGGTAGTACTATGTTCTCATGTTCAATATAATCTCACATACTTTTGATTTATCATTGGGTTTGAAGTTTCAATTGTTCAAGCACCAATACTGCAATTTTCTCTTTTGAGTTGAGCCCTTGTTTGCAAACAAAATTTGAGTTAAATGATACCAGTTTTTTTGTTCACTGATTCAATCTATGGGAGCACACCTTAAACTTATGCCGCTCCCTCCTCTGTCTCGGTCCATGTCTTAAAGCTCATAACTACTCTCAATATTCACTCTATTTACATATCTTTCTTAGAGCTTAAGAGTATTTTCTATTCTTGCAATGGCGATTGATTGTGTTTCCAACATGCCCCCCATGCCTCATAATCCTACAGACGAAAACAAAGACGAGCAGACGCGACTGGTTTTCGATGCCTCGGTGCTTAAATATCAGTCCAACATACCGAAACAGTTTATATGGCCCGACCACGAAAAGCCTAGTGTTAATGCACCACAGCTCCAAGTACCATTGATTGACCTACAAGGGTTCCTTTCCGGTGACCATGTTGCAGTAATGGAAGCATCGAGGCTCGTCGGCGAGGCATGCCGCCTGCATGGTTTCTTCCTAGTCGTTAATCACGGGGTCGATGCGAAACTCGTGGCTGATGCTCATAGTTACATGGATAACTTCTTTGAATTGCCACTCGCTGATAAGCAAAGGGCTCAGAGAAAACTCGGTGAGCACTGTGGATATGCTAGTAGCTTCACTGGTAGATTCTGCTCGAAGCTGCCCTGGAAGGAAACGCTCTCGTTCCGGTATTCCGCCGAGAAAAACTCTTCCGCGATCGTTCAAGATTACCTCGTTGACAAATTGGGAGACGAATTCGAGAAATTCGGGTAAGATATTCGGATGTTAACAACTTAACATTAAAAAAGATGAAACGAAAATTGTTTAATCTTGAGTGTTTTTCTTTGCATAGGAGGGCTTACCAAGACTACTGCGAGGCAATGAGCAAGCTTTCACTAGGGATAATGGAGCTTTTAGGCATTAGTCTTGGTGTAAAAAGATCATATTTCAGGGAATTTTTCGACGAAAACGATTCGATAATGAGGCTAAATTACTATCCACCGTGCCAGAAACCAGACCTCACTCTAGGAACAGGGCCTCACTGCGATCCTACGTCTTTAACCATCCTTCACCAAGACCAAGTTGGTGGCCTTCAAGTCTTTGTCAACAACGAGTGGCGTTCGATTAGCCCAAATCTCGAAGCATTCGTCGTTAACATCGGCGACACCTTCATGGTAAAAATCAAACTTCTGTTTACAACCAATACCACACAATCCACAATGTTTAATCTCGATCGGATTTTCGAGTTTTTTTCAGGCACTTTCAAACGGGAGATACAAGAGTTGCCTGCACCGTGCAGTGGTGAACCGTCACACCACAAGGAAATCCCTGGCTTTCTTCTTGTGTCCGAAGGGAGACAAAGTGGTAACCCCACCAACAGAGTTGGTCGACGCCATTAATCCCAGAGTATACCCAGATTTCACTTGGCCTATGCTGCTTGAATTCACACAAAAGCATTACAGAGCCGATATGAACACACTTGAAGTGTTCTCAAACTGGGTTCAACACCGAAACAGCTGAACCAGTTAAGGTTGTCATTACAGAACAGGCCATGTCTGCCGAAGAAAAAGACAAGTTGGGATTTATATTTGCTGCTACGAGTTAAAAGGAAGACCAAAAAGGCAAAGCTGGAGGAACTTTGCTTCTGTTTTTTTTTTTCCTTTCTTTAATGTTTGATGGAATCATGGGGTGAGACTGAGCTGACAAGCCTTTCTTAGTGATGAACGAAAGGGATACTAGTCTAAGTAAGGGAACCCAATAAAGATATCAGCTTTTAACTTTTCTTTTCATCTCCATTGATGATATAGAAAGGGCTATCAGTACAATTATATCTCTTCAAATTGGGCTACTTAATTACTACTACTTTTCACCCAGCAACTCCATTTTACAATTTACATGGCTTTTGTGCCTATTGAATCTTTGGCTCGCTCCATTTCCCCATCAGCATCTGATTGCATGATTTGAGATTAAAATTCCAACATGTATTATCAATTAGCTCATCCCAAATTACAATATGCTTGGCGATCACAAGCTAGAACTCAATCCCATTTTTACCATCAACAAAAAAGCAAATGAAATGAGATTAGTGGGTGGATTCATATCGGATTGCACATTGCTTTGAGTAGCATTCTGCATGCATGAACCAATAAGTTTGTTGGGCTTAGATGGGGTAAGGCTGGCAAAGGCTGTCAAATAAATCCAAAGGAGGATCTGGCCCACCCATTGAATGATTAAGAAGAGCAGAGTGCTAGAATCCATTTCAGGATTGCAGGGCTTTCACTTAACTTTTGTATTCTTCTGCACAAATATATATGTGCCCAGATTTCTGCACCTAATTTATTGGGTCTTAAAATCAAGATATATAAATATCTGGAGATTTGGAAGATTGTGCGTTGCAAACGTTGTCGTGGTGTTTGTCCTTAAATGCTGCAACATTCTGTTCATGATATAAAAGTATCCTGCCAACTTTCTTCAATTGAGCTTCATTCACTCCTATTTCAACAACTCACTTAACTAATAAGTTTTCGCATCGGACGGTGGAAACTAAATGTTTCTACAAGCGTCTTATTTTAGAGTTTAGATGTTTAATTCATGGCCTAGAGTTTAGGGTTTAAGGTTTAGAATTTAAGTATAGCTTAAAACTTAAATCTCTCACCATATTGCCCTAAAACTTAAACTTTACCCTATAAAACCTAAATCTCTCACCATATTACCCTAAAACTTAAACTCTAACCTATAAAACCTAAACTTTAAACCTCTAAACCTAAAACTAAAGTCATAAACACTAAAACTAAGTTATTTGTGGAAACGAAAAATTCTACCACCGTATCGAATATAAATCCATAAGTTTTTAATTTTCAGATTCAAACAAAAAAAACACCTCCTATATTTTATAAAATAACTACTTGTTTTGTCCTGCTAAATTTGTAAAATAACTACTATTTGGTTTGGCTCATTAAATTTGACTTGGTTAATATTTTTAAGATAATATTTTAACTTTAACTCTTATTATTTAAAATATATTTATAATTATTATTTTCGAAGTTTTCCAAATATTTTTAACTTTTTTTTATCGATTATAAATAAGGATGAGTCTACCACGTGCGACGAACATCGATGAATACCGATGAACACCATTAAATTAATTAATAAAGATTTAAAATTTCAAGGACTCATCATACAATTAATAATTATTTTAAAAAATTCAATTAAATTATTTTTATATATATTAAAATTTTATTTTTTTTAAAAAGGCTAAACTATATATTTAGTACCTCACCTATTTTCGTATTTCTATTGAACCCTTATTATTTAAATATTATTTTAATTTGACCATATTCTTTATAAAAAAATAACTTAACCCTTAACCCTCAACCTAAAACCCTAAACTATTAAACCTTAAACCCTTAAACCTATACCCTAAATCATATACCATTAAAAATAATTTCACCATTATCGATTCAATTCAATTCAATGAATTGTTGAATTCTCCTAAAAAAAATTCAATTAAATTATTTTATATATATCAAAATTAATTAAACTCGAATCTCCTAAAATTAACACTATTAAAATTAATTAAATTGTTTTGTTCGGTTCCTTTTCTTGGAAACTCTGAAGGAGGGAAAAGAGGAAAGTGATTCAGAGAGTGGACAACAAATGGTTGATAGTATTTTGTCGTCAGGCCCCAAGGAATCATATGAACACCCTTCTCAATCAAAACTCATCCGACTTGCATTTGCTGGGGATGATGTGCAAGAAGAATTTAAAAGGGATAAACAAGAGATCTTGAATAAGGAAAACCCTGAACCAGATAAACCTATTTTGCTCCCTGATTGGGGCCAATGGACTGATGTATAAAAAAAAGGGGTTGCCTTCATGGATGCTTAAGCCTTAAAGAACATGAAGACGCTAAGCGGAAGCGGGAAGAAACTCTTAAAAGAAGAAAGGATGCACGTCTTAAGCATGTCATTATCTCCGAAAAGGTGGATAAAAAAGTAAGTAGCTTAGTTTTGTTCTTCATTTTTCATCTCAAGTACATATTTGTTTTTTTGGATAAGTGACGCATTACATTTTACATTCAAAATACCTAAACAACAATCATCTAACTCCTTGGTATATCACATTACAATTTACGATGTTCCTGGTAAAACCTATCCGTGTATATACTGCACATTTTATCTGAGTAAATAGGAAACCTGCCCGCCTTGGCTTTCCTCCATGAAGCCTGTTATTTCTTTCGATGAAGGAGTTCTATTCCTATCTCACTATGGTTGAGGTAAGGGACTTTCCCAATTTCCCTTTCCATGTTTGAAGATCCGATCAGGTCATTTTTAAGATATACAAATTGCACGCATTCGGATAAGAGATGTTGAATGACACTCTTTGTTTTGGTTTGGACATAGTTCAATTGCACGCTTTAAGGGTATAGGTTTAAGGGATGAGAAATTTTTTTATTGGTATATGATTTAGGGTATATGTTTAAGAGTTTAAGGGTTTAAGGTTTAATAGTTTAGGGTTTTAGGTTGAGGGTTAAGGGTTAAGTTATTTTTTTATAAAGAATAGGGTTAAATTAAAATAATATTTAAATAATGAAGGTTCAATAGAAATACGAAAATAGGTGAGGTACTAAATATACAATTTAGCCTTATTAAAAAAATAAAATTCTAATATATATAAAAATAATTTAATTGAGTTTTTTAAATAATTATTAATTGTATGATGGGTCCTTAAAATTTTAAATCTTATTAATTAATTTAATGGTGTTCATCGGTGTTCATCGTTAGTGGTGTTTATCGATGTTCGTCGCCCGTTGTAAAATTTTCCTATAAGTTAAAACAATATAAAGCTAAAGTAAGAAGAAATACCCATCAAAAACTAAAATGTGACAAATTTAACGAGAAGAAAGGAATATTATGATATTTTTACGAAGTTTTCCGGCATTGCTAGATGACATGTTGATTGACCACATAAAATTATAAAATGGAAAGATTAGGCATGCTGACATGATTTTTATAGAAAGGCAACGGTGAATGAATATGATTAGTTAAAGGTTTATAGAGGTTTAAGAATAATTTTTGAAATAGAGGTGTATATACATTTATCACAATAGTACTATTATTTTTCTAAAAGACATATTTAAAAGAATATGTAATACTATTATTTTCTTTATATTTTAAGATTTTTATTTTTGTCTGACGTAAGATTAGCGCCCTTACTTCTTTTTAAGACGTGATATTTTTTCGTTTAATCTCGTGAAGTATTTGTCATGTGTCACTGTCACAGTTGTTCATGATGCTTACTTCATCCATTGAGGCGTTTGACGGTTAAATTGGATAGTCAAGTGGTCACTTTAGTACCATTTGTCATTAAGACCATTCTCTTTTTTTTTTCTGAAAAAACTTACAATTGTGACGGTGACTCATGACGAGAATGTCACGAAATTGAGTGAAGAATAATATCCCGCCTTAAAAAAAGGTGAAAACATTAATCTCATATAAAAAAGTAAAGGAGACAGAGACGGAAGATAACGAAGACTAGTGGGGACCATGACCGACCAGATTTTAAAAAATTAAAATTTATACCCTTAAAATGTCAAAAAAATTATTTTGATCCCTTAAAATTTTTAAAGATTTATATTGAGTTTCAAATTTTTAAGGGTAAACGAGCTAGGTACCACCATATTATTGGGTGTGACCTGTTTTTACCACCGAACTTTTAATTGGTCCAAATTTACCATCAACGTTTAATTTTTGATTCAATCGTGCCACCGTCCGTTAAATCATGAATAACATGATGGCATGTCAAAAGAAAGTTATGGTGCTAACTGTTTAGATAAAATATTAATATATTTTCCACGTAATTAATATTTATAATAAAACACCTTCACAAAACAACATCGTTTTACTAGTCTCTTCTTTTAAATTTTAAAATGTATAATCTCTAATTCATTCTTTCTCTACCATTTTAAATTCATTTTGTCAAGAGTAGATGGAAGTGAAAGGATGAAGGGACGATGGGGCATAGGAACCTATTGAATTTTCGATGTATAGGTGTAGAATTTCGACGCAATTGAAAACACAATGGTTCATTGGCAATCCTTGAAGGAGGTTATTTGGCTGCAAGAACCATGACAGTTTGATGTATCATGATTGTCGATTTTTCAATTGGTTTGATCCTCCAATGACCCCACGCCTAAAAAATGTTTTTTTTGGGGACTATTGAAGAGAATCAAAAAAATAAAGGTAAAAAAAGAAAGGAAAGACTTTTCTGATTTATCATTTTGGTTGTATGTGTTGTTATGATTTAGTTTGTTTAACTTTGATGGTGTGGGTATGGTTGTTGGCATTTTGTGATTTACTGGTACTAAGATTCAGATTGGGACTAATCTTGAACTGTTCTGGTTTTTGAGACTGGTACTGAGATTGGTACTGTTTTGATGGTGTGGGTATAGTTGCTGGACTTAGGTTTATGTAATAGAACGTTGGAGTCAAAATGGATGTAAAAACTATGAATTAAAACATATAAAATATTGCTCTTTGGCATATATTTCAGCATACCATTTGAAGTTTACATGAACCAAATGAGCACAAAATAAACCTCCAAAATTGTGAACAAAATATGTTCAAACTATCAAGTCATATACCCCAAAATATTTCAGCATACTTCAGCTGTTTGTGAATAAAATCACTTGATAACTATCAAGTCATATACCCCAAAATATGTTCAAACTTATACCATCCTAGGTGTAAAGTTCACATGTATCAAAATAATTAGATCAAGTAATATACTCGAAACATGTTCAAACTCCTCAAACTATTAACCTACATCATCCTGGGTTGCCACCGCTCCCCTATAAAAGGATGAGATCTTCTTATTTGTAAAACAGATTTGAGTTATTAAATAAAAAGGGTATTCTTCTAAGTACATGTTTGTAAGTGTCAAGAAACTTGTGTCTTCGAAGCTTTCTTCAACGTGTTCGACCGAGTTGAGGGAGGGAGAATCTTCACACTCCGAGTTGCATATCTAAATGCGCGTAGGAGGGTCAGTTTTAAGCCATATCACGAAGGTTGACTAATTAATTGCAACTAGGAGGGTTCCGTGGGCATCTCTACCATTCTACAACTCCAAATCCATCTTGTTAAAGTCTTCACCATTGCGCCATCTTCCACAAATAGATCTGAAATTTCCAGATTCGTTTTTCTTTACTTTGCACTTATTTTTCTTAATCTTTTTCATTCAATTCCTTCTTATTTTCTTCTAATCTTCTTATTCACCTTTGAATCTTTAACTTTGGGCTCTTATTTTCAGAATTTTCAAGAAATGCCATTGCATATTCTCTTGAAATTCCAGATTTTTCTAGATTCAAAGTTTCTTGATAAAGTCAGCTCCTTAGGCTTGTTTCCAAGTGATTTTGAGAGTTTCCAACGTATTAGAAAGCCCTACATCAGTTGGTATCAGACTGGGCATGATTTTTGGGCAAGAAATTCAAGTTTGGTCGAATTTGGGAAGGTTTCAATCTCAATTTGCCGCAACTTTGCAAACTGGGATGTTTTCAGCATTTTAGGGTTCTTTCTTTCCAATAAACCCTAATTTTCATTTTCTTGTTGTTTTATTTCTTTTGTTTACCACAAAAAAACAAAAAGAGAAAAAAGAAACCAAAAGAAAGAGAAAAGAACAACACAATTCGGAAGCAAAGCAAGTGCCAAGCATCACGCCTATTCCCATACATATTATATATCGATTGGACACTCACGATTACTTTCTGGGTTTTAAGGGTTTTATTCTTTCACTTCTTTTGCTCTTATATTTCATTTAAGCTCTTTCATTTGCCTTTTATTCTCCTTTACATTATCTAACACCTTTTCGTTTTCTTGTGTTAGTAGGATTCTAAAAGTTGCATTCTTTCCTTTCTTCTTGCAACTACTTTCCTTTGTGTCTAACCTATCCTTGGCCTTTTATAGCACTTAGGGTCTTTGATAGGATTTCAACTTTGATTAATGAGTTGCGCACATCAAGAGAGTTTTAAAGCATACAAGATCGACTAACTTGCCTCAAAGAATACTTTTCCTTGGAGTGTTTTGTGAGGTTTCTAGTTTTTCTTTGCTTATTACTTAAAATATTTTGTGCGAACTTTGTGATATTACAGGATGTATAACTAATGTTTTGATATAATAATTGAAAAATGTTTTGGACTAATTTGAAAAGAATTCAAATCTATTTCTAAAGTCCAAATAACTTAAAACTATGTTTAGGGATGTTTTCAAAGGTTTTTACATGTTTTCAAAGCCAAACTAAACAAAACCTTCCAGGCGTTTCGAAACACCCCTTGGTGTTTCGATACGGGGTCTTCCATTGTCAAAACGTTTCGAATCAGGTCTTTTCTGGATGAGGATTTTACCAAGCGTTTCGATATGGGCTATGCGGTTTTGATACGCCTACGTGGCATCGACCACAACGGTCATAAACCCCCAACGGCTATTTCCCAACTAACATTTAAATGCATATCGTTTCGATACGAGGCTAGGCGTTTCGATACGGCCAACAGCGTTTCGATACGGGATGCTACATCAGACTGCAACAACTCTTTCTACTTGAAGAGCGTATCGAAATAGGTTCGAGCGTTTCGATACGGGTAGCTGCAGAACTACGTTTTTTGTGGGAAATTATGTCTCCAACGACTCCAATTCAACCCCAACGGCTAGTAACGACTACAAACTCATTAAGGAGTATAAAAGGGACCTCCAAGCATCAAGTAATGGTTAATGCTTCAATTGTCAACCAACAAATGATCAATAATTGTCTTTGTACTTAAATTGTCATTTCTTTGTATAGACAAACACTAGTGAGCCAAAACTGTCAAATTTGCTCAAGTGTTTTAGGTTTTGAGTGAGAGCTAAATTGTGCAAACAAATACCTATTAGAGGGAATTAAGTTTGCTTATCTTTTCTCTTGTAAAGAGGGTTTGATCAAGGCTTTGGGTAGAAAGCTTGATCAGTGTATAAGGGTTTCCTCCTAAGCCTAGAAAAGGGGACGAATCAATAGTGGATTGATTGGAAATCCTTAGTGGGAAGCTAAGGTAGTGGATGTAGACCTTGGTTAGAGGGTTGAACCACTATAAATCATTGTGTCACTTATCTTTTAAGCTTCCACACCACATTCACCCAATTTCCACTTCTCCACCACTTGGCGAGCAAGAACGGTTGAAGGAATCGAGCACCTTAAAACCCAACAATTGGTATCAGAGCTTGGCTCAATCGAAGAGGATTAACATCCTATTGAGAAGATACGACAAGCTCGATCATCATTTCATACAACCGGCTCAATGGCGCAATCCATCAACAAACCGCCCTTCTTTGACGGAACTCACTATGCCCATTGGAAGAAAAAGATGAAGTTCTTCATTAAGTCAAGAGACTACAAGCTATGAGACATAGTTGAAGATGGTCCGTTCGTGCCTCAACGAAGCAAAGCAGAATGGTGTGCCGAAGATCGCAAGAAGATGGAGCTTAATTGCAAAGCCTTGCACATCCTCTTTTGTGCATTTGGCCCAACCATCTATGAGAAGATGTCTTCTTGTGAAAGTGCCAAGGAGGTATGAGACAAGATTGAAGTCACATACGAGGGGACAAATGAAGTAAAGGAGACCAAGATCGGGCTCCTCACCTTAGAGTATGAAAACTTCAAGATGGATCCGGAAGAGAACGTCGAGAAGATGTTTGATAGGTTCTCCACTATCACCAATGGTCTCAAAGGCTATGAAGAAGCCATCCCGGAAGAGAAGCTTGTCCGAAAGCTCATCTACTCCCTTCTTGAGTCATGGGACTAAAAGAGGACCGCCATCATCGAAGCCAAGAATTTGAAGACCTTGAAGCTTGATGAACTAATGGGGTCACTTCTCATTCATCAAATAATGAATAAAAATAAAGAAGGTGAGAAGAAGAGGGAAGAAATTAGAGCTATGGGGGGAGAAGAAGATCAAAGGGCTTGGCATCAACACTAATGCCATTGCTCTTAAATCATCCACATGTCATCACGTTGATTCAAGTGAAGAGGAGGGTGAAGAATAAGAGATAGTTCATCTATTCAAGAAGTGTGCCCCGTTCATGAAGAAAGCCTTGAAAGAGCTTGAACGAGAATCCATGAAAAGGAAGATGGCAAGCACTTTAAGCCATAAGAAGAAGACATATGTGGCTACTTGGAGTGATGAGGACTCCACCAATGATGAATAAGCCAACCTTTTCCTTATGGCCATCGAAGAAGATTCAAGGGTAACTTCTAATTCATCTACTTCATGTTCTTATTCTTTTGATGAATTACAAGATGCCTATGATGATTTGGTTTTAGAGTTTAAAAATCACATTTTGAAAAACAATAAAATGATTTCAAAGTTGAAAATTCAAAATGATTTGATTTCTAAAACCAAACTTGAACTTGAAGCAAAACTCGAAGAGTTTGAACAAAAATGTTTTGATTTACAAAATTTGCTTAAAAAAGTTCAAGAAGAAAAAAGATTTGATTTCCAAAGAGCTTGAAAAGAAAAATAATTTTGGAAAATCAAACTTTTATGTAAGACAATCTAGTGCCCCTAGATTTATAAAAGGAAAATGTTTTAGAAGTGTTTGGGTCCCAAAAGGTCTAACCACTTCAACTAAAAAAGATGAAATTGAAAAATGGATTCCTAAGGGGACAAGATTTTGTGCTACTAACGTTTATGGATTCAAAGCAATTTGGATACCAAAAATCACTTGATTGTCTTTTGCTAGGTGTGATGGAGAGTGATCAACAAGTCAAACTTTGAGGGGGAGCTCCATGCACACAAGGAAGAACACTTGAAGAAGGAAGGCTTCACATCCTCCCTTGAATTTAAGTGTGGTAAAATCTAGTTGTTTTTGCTTTTATTTGTTTTATTTTCCATTTAATTCAACTAGATGATCATATATGTTGGACTAACATTCTTATGATGCTTTGAGTAAGGGAGAGGCATTTTAAAACCAAATTCTTAATTTTGTCAAATTTTTTTCTCTATTGTTATTTTGAACTTAAAAGTATTTTGAATTCTTTTTGATATAACAAAAAGGGGGAGAAATGGTTTGAAAAATTCAATTTTCAAATGAATAATGGGGAGCTCAAATTGATTTCAAATTTTTTTATCTCTTATTCACAATTTTAAACTTAAAGGGGAAAAATCCCAAACAATTTTTCAAGTTGGTTTTATTATATTAAAAAGGGGGAGATTGTAGAACTAATGTTTTGATATAATAATTAAAAAATGTTTTGGACTAATTTGAAAAGAATTCAAATATATTTCTAAAGTTCAAATAACTTGAAACTATGTTTAGGGGATGTTTTCAAAGGTTTTTACATGGTTTCAAAGCCAAACTAAACAAAACCTTCCAGGCATTTCGAAACACCCCTTGGTGTTTCGATACGGGGTCTTCCAGTGTCAAAACGTTTCGAAACGAGTTTCGAAATGGGTCTTTTCTAGATGAGGATTTTGCCAAGCTTTTCGATACGGGCTATGCCGTTTCGATACGCCTACGTGGAATCGACCACAACGGTCATAAACCCCCAACGACTATTTCCCAACTAACATTTAAATGCAGATTGTTTTGATACGGGGCTAGGCGTTTCGATACGGGCGTTTCGATACGGCCAACATCGTTTCGATACGGGATGCTATATCAGACTGCAATGAATCTTCCTACTTGAAGAGTGTATCGAAACGGGTTCGAGCGTTCCGATACGGGTAGCTGCAGAACTACATTTATGGTGGGTAATTATGTCTCCAACGGCTCCAATTCAACTCCAACGGCTAGTAACGGCGACAAACTGATTAAGAAGTATAAAATGGACCTCAAGTAATGATTAATGCTTCAATTGTCAACCAACAAATGATCAAGAATTGTCTTTGTACTTAAATTGTCATTTCTTTGTATAGACAAACACTAGTGAGCCAAAACTGTCAAATTTGCTCAAGTGTTTTATGTTTTGGGTGAGAGCTAAATTGTGCAAACAAATACCTATTAGAGGGAATTAAGTTTGCTTATATTTTCTCTTGTAAAGAGGGTTTGATCAAGGCTTTGGGTAGAAAGCTTTATTGGTGTATAAGGGTTTCCTTCTAAGCCTAGAAAAGGGGACGAATCAATAGTGGATTGATTGGAAATCCTTAGTGGGAAGCTAAGGTAGTGGATGTAGACCTTGGTTAGAGGGTTGAACCACTATAAATCATTGTGTCACTTATCTTTTAAGCTTCCACACCACATTCACCCAATTTCCACTTCTCCACCACTTGACGAGCAAGAACGGTTGAAGGAATCGAGCACCTTAAAACCCAACACAGGATGACCACTTCCAATACACCAGATGAAAAGAATAAATGATCTTTATCATTGGAGGAGTTATCCAACTCAGTGAGGGATTTACAGCGTTGGATGGAACGAATGGCTCGTAGACAAGAACGAGAGGATGAGAATGATGCACTCCAACCAAAACAATAGATGCAACCAAGAAGCTACCCCTAGAATGATGTTGAGGATGATCAAGAGAAAACATCATGGTTCAAATCCAAGATGATTATTCCCCATTTTGATGGAAAATCCGATACTGATGCATTCATTTATTGGGAGAGCAAAGTTCTCCTCAACCTCATATAACCATTTTGTTCCAAATTCTCCTAAACCTTCGTCTACTTCTAGAACAACCTTCACCGAGGAATCAGTCAAGGCTCAAGAAATTCGACTAAGGGGCAAACCATAAAGAGTAGTAGAATCACAGCCTCTAGAACGACGATTAAGATACATGGTGTGTTTCTAATGTCATGGACATGGCCACTATGCTCGTGATTTTCCTAATGCATGGGTCATGCTTTTTTGAGATAGAACATACATCTTTTATTCTAATGAGGAAGATGTGGACAACGTGGCTCGTGAAACTGTGGCTGAAATAGAGGAATCTTTTATGGAACCCGATCCACCAAAACCTGATTTTTGCATGGTGATCCGTGTTAGGTGTGTAAAAGTACTATATTTTCACCATTTTCCTATGACAATTATTGCTAAATCTACACCCATTTAAGTCACATTGTAGCCCTCCATGCATCAATCACACTGATATCATCTTTATCATGTTTGATCCTTATGTTTGGTTTATTTGGTGAAAAAGGTAATGCTTTAGTGTGTGTTTGGTGCGTGTGCAAATTTCGTTACTCACTACCCGGGCAAGCACTGCCAAGGCAGTGAAGAAAAGGAAGGAACGAGGCAGAACCATCTCTCGACGATCCAGATCAACGCAGCCGTAGATGTCAGTTTCTACTGAAGGAAACTGAACCATGAGATAAAACCCTACCGCGGAAAAGACAGACAGATAGATCATTGACGAAGCTGAACCATGAGATAAAGCCCTACTTCGAGTTTCAACGGCTAAAAGAAGCGCAAAATTGGTTGGTGTTCATCCTTGGTTCACGTTGGGAGGTATTATCAAGGCCTGCACATTAGCAGTGTTTCAACTTAGGGATAAGGAGGAGCCACTGAAGAAAGCTTTGTCGAACCTTGACGTTGTTGGTTGCTACCAAAGCAAGGGATTTCCGAGGTAGTTACTTAACCCATTGTCGCGGCAGTAGCTTTGGTCATTGCCAAGGCAAATCGATGTTCGTTGCATTAAAAAATCGAGACAGTTCTAATTGGTTTACACAATATGACGCAATATAATCTGGCCCATTCTCTCATCTTGATTACTCAACTCTTTAGTTTACTTGCTTATTTTACTTTTTTCTGTTTATTAGATTATTCTAAAAACCCAATATATCACATGTGTTCTTTTACTTTTATTTCCTTTTCAGTGCGAGACAATAAACATTAGAAGTCACACCAATCCCTGTGGAGACGATACTCAATACTCATCCCTTTATTACTTGAGACGTGTACACTTGCACAATTGCGGGACACTCTACACATGCAACAAGTTTTTGGCGCCGTTGCCAGGGATTGGCAATTGGTGTTAGTTGTTTTTGTTATTGCATTTTTACTTATTAGTTTTACTAACTTTTCTTTTTGTTTATTTTATTCAAAAAAATTTAGGTGCGCTACAAGTAAGGGACATCAACATGTCGAGAAAAATTGTTCGAGAGTTGATGTGGGAACATAGGAATTACTCCAATGAAGACTTTCTTTACCTATACCCACCAAGAAAAGCCCAAACCGTGGAAATCTCTTGCGTTAATTGTGGAGACCATTATGTTTTTGAAAATTGCCCTCAACTTTTCGGTGCATATGACTACAAGGAGGACCAAAGATGGAACCAACAACAAAATTCTTCATGGTAAGATAAAAAATCTCAAATTTTTATTCATCATAACAGTTTTGCCGCAGCAACAGATATGTCAGGGAAATGTAGTCCTCATCAAGAGCATACAAAATCCTTAGAGGAAAACCTTCAAGCTTTCATGGTTTGAACTGAATCTTTCATGAAATCTAAACAAGAGCTCCCAAATGCGAGGATATCTAGGATGGATGCACTCATAAGAGATTCAAAAGTTCAAGTGAGGATAGCCAGGATGGATAACGAAGACATTCACGAACAATTCAGTCTGACACGCGTCGTATAGTGTCAAAAATAAAACCTTAAACTCAAATAAATAAGATTAAAATAATATAGCGAGAGTAAGGGTCGATCCGCAGGGAATAGGAATTCTAACACCTTTCGTTCTGATTTAGACCAATAACCTGTAGAAAAAAAGGGGGATTTTAGAGAAGTGATTTGAGTGATAAAGAAAAATTAGTAAGAACGTAAGATAAATATTGAAAATGAATTATGGATTGAATTAGCCTCAAGCCACGCTTTGCCATGACATCTTCGATCACTGAAGTTGATTTTTCTTCGGCTTTCCTGCCGGTTACAGTCTACAAGGCCCAACCCTTGCAACTTACTTCTCTTGGGTAAATTCAACTCCCAGGGCAATCCTTGAAGTCAAGCTTTAGTGAGTTAGCTACGGCAATCGATGCTAACTCAAATCTAAGTTAGTGCTGGAGAAGCTCGTGCTCGGATAATCGTCTCGATGAGAATTGTTTCCGATTTTGATTCCCCTTAGTGGACCATCACTAAGTTTGTTCTTAGGGAGTTGAATTGGCTACAAGCTTTTCCTCGTCCCCAACGATGGATCTAAACCACTTTAACCCGATGCGCGCTCTCAGAGTGAAACAATTGAGATGCCTAAAGATTAGGCCGATTGCCTAATCAATTTTACAGAGAATCTAAAAAGGAGTTGTTGAAGGATTGAAGTACTTTCCTAATCTCACGAGTTTAGTCGGGTTTGGCGTTGCTTTTGGCTAAAAGGGATTTAGTTAAGCATGGTTTGTGAAGAAACCATACTTAATAAAATAAAGAAAGAAATGAGAAAATAAAAATGGAGAAAATAGAGAGCTTTTGTTAAACTCAAGGAAGAAGAGAACAATGATTAACTGATGATTTAATTCACCCCCAAAGTGAGGTATTTATAGTAGCTAAAAACCCTAAAAACCTAAGATGATAAATCCCAAATTTAAATTAAATCACACAAGATAATTATCCAAGTTTGAATTTTAAAATAAAAATACGGATGATAAGCTATCTGATAAGTGGCTTGATAAGCTATCTACGTTGCCGACGTCAACTTCTAGAAGGTGCTGACGTGGCGCCCAGTCAGCATTCATGCCCATGAATCTGCCCACGACTCCAGTATTTTCTGCAGCATTCCAGCTTATTTCCAGCATCACGTAACCTGCCTGAGAACAACATAAAAACAACCCAATTAAGTCCTTCAAACATATATTCAATCAAAATAAGGACTAAAAACACAACCAAAATAAATACTTATCACAGTCAAAGGGATACTGATGTCCAAAGGCAAGAAGACGGGGAGCAATACGATGAGAGTTCCCTGGCGTGTGGGGAACAACTAGAACCCCCAAGTCGAGAGGATGCCAATGAGAGAGACTACCCAACACACGATGAACCTATGGAACAAATTGCCCTGACAAAGATTGAGGAGCCTGAACAAAGCAATGCCGCAACCACACTTAGTGAGGCTAAGAAGAGTATTGAGAATGCCACGGCAATACCATATGCCTCGGCAACTACACATGCCTCAGAAAGTCATGATGCCTCGGTAAATCTAGATGCCTCGACAATTCCATCAACGAAGAAGGAGAAGAGTGATGCTATAACAATTCTTGAGGAATCAAATATCCAAAATGTCACAACACTAATGATGAAGCAGGAATCTGCAGATTGCTCTCATCTACCTTTGCCCCGTCAATTGAACGACCACATGCAAGCTCAACACGATGACAATACTTCGCTAATGTAATATGAGCAGGTAATGGTTAATCCTTTTGAATTGCTTGAAAAGTCATCTCTTCCATTGCAAGTATTTTTTTAGGAAACGATGCTGATAGGTTTGAAGCCATTGAAATCTCTACTGATGGAGATATTTGAAAGACCTAAAGAAAACGATGTTTGGACTCATGGAGCTTTTTAGAAAATTAGGTTTTGACTTGTACCGAATTATTGCAGAAGATTGTTATGGCAATTGGTTGGCGCAGCAATTGCCTCGGCAATGAAGGCTACATCCAGCCATGGCAGATTTCAACGAGAATGAGGTAAGTAAATGGTTGGATGTTGATATAATTTTTCCTAATAATATATTCATTATTTTAGGAACAATCGCAAGGTGGAGTGTATACATGGACTACAAGGGAACATGAAAGAAAGACACATCCACCATGGTAACGCAAAGAGGAGTAGTTGCATGCACATTGGCCCAACTCTTTTTGGGCAATATTGTCACTCGATGGAGGGTTTGGAGGGACTATAAGAAATATCAGAATGACCCTCTTCAAATTATTTTATTTTGTTTATTTTTGTTATCTTTAGATTTTAGGTTTCTATCGTTGCTTTAATTTCATTATTATTTCTTTTAGGATAAGAGTTTCAAGGGATGATGAGTTACCTCTCCTTTATTCCCTCTTGAAATATTCAGTTTTTCTTTTATTATTTCACTTTTCTTTTCCAATCAAGAACTACGAGAACCTAAAAAATCATGGCCAAGAATCTCAAGACTATGTCCAAGATGAGATGATGATCCAATGGACGAGATGATGCCGACCGTAATACTTGAGGATTATGGGAGAAGAACTGGCGAAAGAAAAAGAATTGCCCAAGAAATCCATACCGAAAATTGCCCGGGCAAAAATTGCCTCGGCAATTCTGAATGTCAAGGCTAATAAACCTACCTCGGTGAGCATGGATCGAATAGAAGAGATGATCCACACATTATCTACCTAATTAAAGCAATTTGAGGCAACAAAAATTACTTCAGCAATTACGGATGCCCAGGAAAGTGAACATGCCTCAGCAAACCTGAATCAAATTGAACTAATGCTCCGACCCTCGAAGCAAATGAAGGCCCAAAAATGCTATGCATGCACCACCAGCTACACGCACCATGCACCAGCAAGAAAATCAAGCGTACGGATCGAAGGAAACTCATCATTCAAGGTGACGGGCTTTCTAACTAATTCATTTGCATTTTATTTTAATTTTTCATGCATTGAGGACAATGCTTCTCTCGACTTTGGGGGGAGTGCTTGTTTTTTGTTAATTTCATCTTAGTTGCAATCATCTTTAGTAATTACATATATGTTGCATATGTTACTTGTCATACCCTTGATTGGATTTAATTGCTTAAGACTTGTTGAATATCCAATGATGATTTTTTCACTACACTTAATTGAAAGAACCTTTAATTTTAGGATTGCATAAAAAAACTTAGAATTTTACTATGATGTTGAAAACTTTTTACACAGTTGTGGCTTGTTGATTGAAAGAGAATTAGTGAACTTAGGTTGCTTAAAATTTTGGTAAATTAAAATTGAAAATCAAAAGTTAATTTCTTCCCAGAGGTGCCCGAAACCGGCTATAGTAGTTAATCCTCATTAAAGAATCGCTAGAGGTGTCCGAAATTGGCTCTAGTCGACTAAATTAAAATAAGAAATTGTTGAATAGCTAGAGGTGCCCGAAATTGGCTCTAGTGAAAACAAAATAAATACACAGGCAATTAAATTGTTAAAAACTTATTGTTCACATAGAATCTTGAAAATCAGTTTGTACAAAACTACGCACACACATTGCCACGAGCATTATAGTTTGGTTCCGGGAAATTTTTGTACTATCCGAAAAATTCAAAAGGTGATCATACTTTGTGCCACGGTTCTGAGGTTTGAATTCAAGTTGGAAGCATGTCTTTGATGATTAAAGTCTTGGCAGGTAATTTTTAGTTTTGCATTGATTGAGGACAAGCAATAGTTCGAGTTTAGGGGTGTGATGAGTGTTCAAAAGTACTATTTTTATGACCATTTTTACTCATATTATAGTTAGACTTAAGCTCATATTAGTTGCATAATTAGTCATTCATGCATTAATTCATGTTTCATTTCATCATTAAGCTTGATTACATAGTTTGGTGGTTTTTGTAGAAAAAGATACTACTTTGGTGCTTTATTTGTGCAGGTTAGGATTGTCATGGTAAAGTGCAAATTGCTGAAACAATTCAGGAAGGATCTGCCGAATAAATTGTCGAGGCAATCCAAGAGGGACCTACCGAACATGTTACCGAGGCAACCGTCGACAAGTTTGAACAAGGAAAAGTGGTAACCGAATTGAAAAGCAGAAAAATCACATTCAATCATGATAGGTGGCATGAAGAAAAAAGATTGGAGATTTGTGAAAAGGTCAAGAGAGTTAAATCCCAAGAAAATAGGAGAAGTTTTAGTTGGATAAAGATTTAAAGAGATTTAATATTTCTTTTATTCAATTTAAATCCAACTTAACTTCCTCCTCAAGAAGGAATTTGACCTAGCATTCTCCTATAAATAACAAGCCTAGCTGTCAACTGCAAGGCCTGAACTGTTCGATTGAGAGCGATTCAAAGGGAGCTGTTCGACATATTCTTCTTCTGCTTTGCTTCTATTCAATTCATGTTTGGGGATTATTCTTTGTATATCTTTTGAACCCAAGTCATGAATTGATGTGAATTGGCTTGGGTTATTTTGGGTTTTTGGTTTTG
This sequence comes from Hibiscus tridactylites, assembly GCA_958450335.1. Classification (NCBI taxonomy): domain Eukaryota; kingdom Viridiplantae; phylum Streptophyta; class Magnoliopsida; order Malvales; family Malvaceae; genus Hibiscus; species Hibiscus tridactylites. Next base: position 72,052,653 of record OY288270.1, on the reverse strand, counting down.
AGAATGATTAGATTTGTTTAGGTTTTTAAGTTTGCAATTTAAATTCAAGGTTTGTTCATTGATGGTTTTTAATCTTGTTTGCGAGTGAATTGGGAGAGGATCTCGTTAACTATCTATTTATCTAATACCGGGAGAGTTAGATTCACGAAACGAATGAGCATGGTCTTTATTCAATCAAATCGATGGTGAAGACTAATTTGGTTTAGGGATAAGTTGTAGATTTCAACGGCTAAAAGGAGCACAAGATCGGTTGTTGTCCACCCTTGGTTCATGCTGGAAGGTATTATCAAGGCTTGCACAATCAACTAGAGTTTCGACTTAGGGATAAGGAGGAACCATTGAAGAACGCTTCGTCGAAACTTGAAGGTTTTTGTTCGTTCCCAAGGCAGTAATCACAGTTCCACATTGCCGACTTCATTGCCCGGGCATCGGCCATACTCATTGCCGCAGCATAGGCTTATTTTTTTCATTGCCCTAATGATAACTGCATGAATGTCCTTGTTTTCATACCTTTTCGCTATAGCATTTGCCTGTTCTTGAGCCCATATCATAGCATTTAGACTGCATTTAGGTTGCATTTTCTTCTTTTGGGTGCATCTTTACTTTTGCTGGTTATTAGTCCATGATGAGGGGTACTGCTTGGAAGGTTGGTTTTGGGTTTGATGATGCGCAGGAAAGGAGTCAAGAGAGAAAGCTGGCGCCGGAATTGCTATAGCATAGTGGAAATTGATATTGGCCAACACGTGAGCTGTGAAGACACGTGAGCTGTAGAAGCACGTGAAGATGCATAAAAGTACAACCTGACATGTGCAGCACACAGTACCCACCTGCAGACTGCCCTCCTTGTCCACTTGTGGCAGAGCTTGTCAGTGGATATTCCTTGGGATTTTCAAGGAATCTTTAGGGCACAAAACCCTAGAGCCTTCACTATATAAAGAGGGAGAGAAGCTTGGAATAGGCATGCAAGAGAGAGGCAGAAGAGAGAAAAGAGAGAGAAAGTTGCAAGAAGAGAGAAGTGTTCTTCTTCATCTTCTCCAACTTGGTGTCCTCCATTGTTGAAGCTCCAAAGAGTGGCCTCGCTGGCCTCGAGAGAGGCAGTGGGCCTAAGACAGTCGGGCAGTCCATGGCGGAGATGGAATTCACCTTTCTTTCTGTCGCTTTAGCATTTCCTTTTCATATCTGTCTCTTTGGTGATGTTATCACAATGATACGTTGGATGATATTGCCCAACCACGAACTGTTTTAGGTGGCTTGGGTTTGATGGATAATTTTATTTAAGTACTTTTTAATGCATGCTATAGCCTTTTAAGTGTTTATCATGTTCTATGCTTTGCTTATGCGTTTTAATTCCTTAAAGTTGTAAGAGCCCTCGAGAGTTGGTCGTTTTTTAAGTGTTTGTTGAGGTTAGTAATCGAGAGAGCTAGCCTTAGAACCCCCATAAGTAATGGAGTGGCTGTCGAGAGGCAGACTCTAACCTACCTTATAGATAAGTGATAGGTTTCAAGGGCTAAAAAGGATAGTTCATGAAGGGTAGGGGAGTGTTAAGAGTTTACACCGAGAGGTATGGCTGTAGCATTTCTGACTCCCAGTTTCCTGGCTAGAGATAGTTTAGAAACACTTTTAGCAAATCCCGCCTAGCATAGAAGATAGCTGAAGAGCCTTAGTATCGTTAAGAAGCTTATTTTAGGTTGTCCATCATTCCTAGCCAGTCATTCCATAGTGAGTTTTGCATACGAAAGGGGACATGTTCATCATATTGCTATCTTATCTTTCTCTGCACTGTTTTGCTTCAGCATTATTTTACATCATCTCTTTTACTATAGCATTGTCATCTGCAAAAAGTTCAATCAATATTGTTACAGCAAACCGTGAATACCTCCAATCTCTGTGGAGACGATACTCACTCATTTTATTACTCGTTCGACATGTATACTTGCACCATATTTGCGTATCATTTATAGTACACTACACGCAAACAAGTTTTTGGCGCAGTTGCCGGGGATTGGCAATTGGTTATTTACGGTTTCTTTTTTGTTTATATCGCTTGTTCTTTTTGTTTTTGTACATATTTATCTAGGATTTTTCAATTTTCCTTTCAGGTGTCCTGCTAGTGCATGACCAGAAGACGACCTAGAGGACCCATGCAATCGCCTATTTCTGAAATCGAGCATTTCTTGAGACTTAGGGAACGTGTTTGAAGAGAAGAGACCAGAAACACAAACAGAGAAATACCACCACCTCAAGGTAACGGAGATGCTATGGCAAATGTCCAGAAAGAAACGACTATACCTCGAGCAATTAGAGATCATTTGACTCCTATCTTGGATGATCTCTATCCCAAAATAGTAGCTCTAGAAATTCAGGCAGCCCAGTTTGAGCTTAAACCTGTTATGTTCAACATGTTGAACACTATTGGTCAATTTGGAGGTATGCCTCACGAAGATGCAAAACAACATATTCGAGCTTTCTTGGAAGTTTGTGACTCGTTCAGACAGCAAGGAGTGCACGGGGATGTGCTAAAGCTTAAACTGTTTCCATATTCTTTACGTGATCGTGCTAGAGCATGGCTAAGTGGAGTGCCAGCTGAATCAATGGAGACTTGGACATATCTATGCAAAAGTTTTCTGCTACGGTATAATCCACCCAATAGAAACACTCAGTTGAGAAATGATATTGCTTCTTTTCATCAAGCTGATGACGAATCCATGTACGAGTGTTGGGATCGATTCAAGGGATTATTGAGGAAGTGCATAAATCATGGTTTTCATGATTGGACCCAAGTGGTTATGTTCTATAATGGGGTGAATGCTCCTACAAGGATGATGTTAGATGCTTCAGCAACTGGGACCTTGTTAGACAAATCATCGGAGGAAGCATTCAACATTCATGATAAGGTAGCCTATAATGATTACTAGTTTCCGACCACAAGGCTTGGAACGGGGAGGAGAACCCAAGTAGTTCGAGAGAGTGAAGTTGATGACTCGGTAGCCACCCATTTAGCTGTCATCACCAATATGCTAAAGAACCTCCAACGTCCCAACGAAGTCAAGGAAGTGAAGTATGCAACCTCATGTCTCAGATACGATGGCAATCACAATTTGAGTGAATGCCCTGCCAATCAAGAGTCATCCAACTATGTGGGGAATTATAACCGCAACAACAATCCATACTCTAATACCTACAACCCAGGATGGCGTCAGCATCCAAATTTCAGTTGGGTAATCAGGGGCACAACAATTCTGGTCAGCCAGCGCCACATCAAAATCCGATCGAAGCACCACCTTCTAACCAGATGATGCCATGTAAAGGTCACAAGGGAGTAACATCTTCATCAAACAGTTCGCTGGAGACTACTGATAACTGCATAAATATCCTTGTTTTCATACCATTTTGCTATAATATTTGCATGTTCTTGAGTTCATACCATAGCTATAATAACTGCATAAATATCCTTGTTTTCATACCAGGTTGCATCTTCTTCTTCTGGGTGCATCTTTATCTTTGCTGGTTATTGGTCCATCTTAAGGGGTATTGCTCGGAAGGTTGGTTTTGGTTTTGGTGGTGCGCAGAAAAGGAGTCAAGAGAGAAAGCCGGTGTCGAGAATTGCTATAGCATGATGGAAGTGGATATTGGCCAGCACGTGAGATACACGTGAGCTGCAGAAGCACGTGAACATGTAGAAAAGGACGATCTGACATGTGCAGCAATCGATACCCACCTGCAGACTGTACTCCTTGTCCCCTCGTAGCAGACCTTGTCGGTGGATATTCCATGAGATTATCAAGGCATCTTTAGGGCACCAAACCCTAGAAGCATCCACTACATAAAGGGAAGAGAAGCTTGGAGAAAAAAAGAGGTTGTGTTGTGTGTAACACCCCAATTTTGGGCTTAGAAGTTTAGGGTCTGAACCGGACCAGTTTGATAAGCGGTTCGAATATAAAAGGAGGTTTTAGGGAAAACCTAGTTCGGGATGCTTTAAAAATATAGAAAAATATTTAAAAATCCTAATTTAATATATATAAGAGAGTGGTGAAATCAATTTTACAAAATTAGGTTTGGAAATACTACATTTCGGTGTAGTGACCAAAATGTGATTTTTGCAAAGTTTAGGGGTGACTGTTTTGTAAAGGATTGAAACTCTGAATCTTTAAGGAGCTAATTTACCCAAAATTATTTCTCCAGATTTTTCCCTTAATTTGGGTGATTTAATTAATGTTTTATTTAAATAAAAGAAAAGGAAAACTACTTTTTAGATTTTCATAACTACCTTTTCCTAATTTTTTCTCATTCCTTTTTCTCTCAAAATTCCATCATCCAAACACATTTTCTCTAGAAAAATTTACATTGATATTCACTTCAATTGATGAGATTTCTATCATCTATTGGTTCCTAATCAATCTTGCATCCAATCCTTTTGATTTCCACATTGAATTTTCATGGAATTTGGCCCAAATCAAGGAGAAATCATCATTTAGAGGTAAGATTGTTCTTCTCCTCTAAATACTCAGTTCTTTACTGAAATTCCCAAGTTTTCAATCCTTTATTAAAGTTTTATAAATGGTTTTAATATTAGAAACAAGATTTTGGCTTAAAACTCAAGATTTTGGAAGAGATCTTGAAGAATTTCGTTGTAATTGATTGGGATCTGTTTTGAGATAGTTCTCAAATGTATTTTGGATGTTAAATGATGTTAGGAATGAGGTTTTATCAATCCAATCCCGAATAGGTTGTATTTCCTAAGTTTTTGCTTATGAAAATGGTGGTTTTTGGGGTGATTTTGGTGTTCTGCTATAGCTGGAGGTATAAGGTTGAGTTTAGGTTTATTTTGGATGTTAATTGATGTTTAGAAATGGTTAGAAGTGATGGATCTTGGCTGGGTTAAGTTTTGGAAGAGTTTAGAGGTGTTTTCGGTTGTGTTTGGTAGCGGAAATGTTGGTTTTGGGTAGAGCAGCGAGTTTAGGAGTGCTGGCTGAAGATTTCAATGCATGATGATGCATTAATCCTCTGCTTTGATGTGTCTAAAATAGGGGAGACATCTTCGGACACTTTTGGAGTTGATACGGAAGCTTAATTGGCGTTTCGGCAAGCAAGCGAAACGAAATTGGTGAGTGGAGTTGGTTTTCCAGCCTTGAAACGGTTATTTGGAGGTTTTGGGAGCTTAGTTTAAGTCTAAACAACTTAGCTAAGCTCAAGAGTAAGTTTTCGGAAAAACTCCCTCGGATGTGCTAGATTGTGGTTTGATGCATTGGTTATGAAATGCATGTTTAATTACTGTTTTGAAAGCATGTTTTAGCATGATTAATGCTGGTTTTGAAAGTCATGTATTGAAGGATGCTCAAGGTAAGAGATCCTTGGTTTGACATGTTATTAATATGGTTATGATGCATGGAGATGCATGATGTTAAGTGGCTTTGATTAATGCTTTAAAACAGTGAATTGTTGATGGTATTTGATGTATATTGGCAAGTGATGAAATGGTTTAAAAGTACTTGAATCGGATATAGTTAGCTGGCTATAGGATTGGGTTCACCGTAAATAAAGTCGCCTTAGATGTTGAGGGGTTGTGATTGTACCGTAAACTCCATCCAAGTACCCTAACGATTGAGGTAAGATCACAACGGTGGTTGTAAATTCCGTGTGTGGATCTTGTATTATGTGTCCCTTACTCTCGTTAGTGGAATTATACAACTACCGATGAGTGGTGTTGAGGGGTTGTGATTGTACCGTTATACTCCACCACGAGTGTCACATCAATGGAGGGATTACTCTTGAGTGTGAACCTTGTGTAGTCTGGTAGTGTGTATGAAGCGTGTGGGACAACGCTTGTAATCCGCGTATCCGAATGTGTTTTGTGTTGAAATGGTTATGAACTATCACTTGAATGCCAATATAATGTATTTGAATGTAACGAAGCATGAAATGCTTGAAAAGGATGCAAGGTAGCATGAGAAAGAGATGTGCAAGTGGTTTAAAAGCTTTGATGAAAGTGTTTTCTAAAAATGCATTATTATATTGGTTTTGTTTAGAGCATGCCTCATAAGCATTTTTGCTTACACTCTCTTTTACCAATAATGCAAATAATTGAGGTACTTTGGGCATCAAGGAAGCTAAGTTCATCCAAGGAAATCCAAGCTCACGTATGGTGAAGTTTTCATATACTATTAGTTTTGATAATTTGGCAATGAGAACCTAAGATTTGTTTTGGGAGATGTGTTGAACTCCCTAAGGTTGTGGCATGTTTGCCTTTGTTGGTTTGAATTGTAAATGGCCTTTAAATGCTTGATTTGAAGTTTGTTTGCCCTTTTGGTTTTGATAATAGGAAGCATGCCTTTAGTCTTGAGAAATTTCATGTTTGATGATATGAATGTGTTAGGGTGTCCTAAACATGTACCATTTATGTTTGATGACTTGTTGACATGATTAGGGAGTCATTAGATGGTGTTTGAATGGGTTTATGCATGAAAAATCAGATTTTGCTGCAGTTTCTGGGCAAACCGTATCGAAGCACCCTCTGGCGTTTCGAAACGGGGGCTTGTAATGGCCTTCGTGTTTCGAAACGATTGGGGTCGTTCCGATACGTTTTGGCTACTAGAGAGCCGTGTTTCGGAACAAGTATCAAAACAGAAGAATGATGCCCCGCGTTTCGATACGGGTTGTAAGTGTTTCGAAACAGGTGACCGTTGGGCACTGATTTGAATGGTGCTGAAGTTTGCAAGCTTTATATTTTAACCCCAATTGTTGAAGTTGAAATTGTATGAGTTTGAGATGTCCAATTAAGGTGAATTTTGGCAGGGAAGCATGTAATATGACTAATTTCATATTGGTAACATAAAAATCAGTAAGACCCTCTAATTTACAGAATTTACATTTTGGTCCCTATTCATGTAATAAGTGCAATTGAGTCCCTGTTTGTTATTCGCTCGTTGTGCCTTTCTCAAATAAGCTTTATGGGAACTCACTTAGGGTTAATGTGAATCTAGAGAAGATTAAAAAGAAAAAAAAGGGTTGTGAATCAAGGTTGACTTTCGAGTTGACTTTGGTTTTCCCCGTGTAATCTTCGTAGTTCAGGCCAAATGTCTAGGCCGGGCTAAGGGGGTTACATTGTGAAAGAGAGGTAGAAGAGAGAGAAAAGGAGAGGGAAGTTTTCACCTCCATCTTCTCCATCTTGGTGTCCTCCATCGTTGAAGCTCCAAGGAGTGGCCTCACCGGCCTCGAGAGAGGCGGTGAGCCTAAGACAGTCGGGCAGTCCATGGCGGAGAGGGAGTTCACCTTTCTTTCTGTCGCTATAGCAATTTCCTTTCATGTCTTTATATTTGGTGATGTTATCACAATGATACGTTGGATGATATTGCCCAGCCACGAACTGTTTTAGGTGGCTTGGGCTTGATGGATGATTTTATTTTGAGTACTTTTTAATGCATGCTATGGATTTTTTTAGTGTTTATCACGATTCTATGCTTTGCTTATGCATTTCTCATTTCCTTAAAGTTGTAAGAGCTTAGGGTTGTAAGTGCTTTGAGAGACAGGCCCTACCTTAAGCGCCTTCGAGAGTTGGCCGTTCTTTAAGTGTATGCTGGGGTTAGTAATCGAGAGAGCTAGCCTTAGAACCCTCATAAGCAATGGAGTGACTATTGAGAGGCAGAGTCTAACCTAACTTAGAGATAAGTGATAAGTTTCAAGGGCTAAAAAGGATAGTTCATGAAGGGTAGGGGAGTGTTAAGAGTTTACGCCGAGAGGTATTGCTGTAGCATTTCTGACTCCCAGTTTCCTGGCTAGAGATAGTTTAGGAGCACTCTTAGCAAATCCCACCTAGCATGGATGATAACTGAAAATCCTTAGTATCGTTGAGAAGCTTAAGTTAGGTTGTCCATCATTCCCATATAGTCATTCCATAGTGAGTTTCGCATACGAAAGGGGACTTGTCTATCATATTGTTATCTCATCTTTCTCTGCACTGTTTTGCTTCAGCATTATTTTACATCATCTCTTTTACTTTAGCATTGTTATTGGTAAAAAGTCCAATCTCTATTGTTACAACAACTGTGAATACCTCCAATCTCTGTGGAGACGATACTCACTCATCACTTTATTACTCGTTCGACGTGTATACTTGCACCATTTGCGTATTAATTATAGTACTGCACTAACGAGAACAAGTTTTTGGCACCGTTGCCGGGGATTGGCAATTGGTTGTTTACGGTTTTTGTTTTTATCGCTTGTTCATTTTGTTTTTTTACAAATTTATTTTAGGTTTTTCATTTTTCATTTCAGGTGTCGTGCACCAGAAGGTGACCTAGAGGACCCCTGCAATCACCTATTTTTGAGATCGAGCATTTCTTGAGACTTTTGAGATATTTTCGAAGAGAAGAGACTAGAAACATGAACGGAGAAATACCACCTCTTCAAGGTAACGGAGATGCTTTGACAAATGGCCAGGGAGAAGCATCTCGACCACGAGCAATTAGAGATCATTTGACTCCAATCTTAGACGATCTCTATCCCGGAATAGTAACTCCAGAAATTCAGGCAGCCCAGTTCGAGCTTAAACCTGTTATGTTCAACATGTTGAACACTATTGGTCAGTTTGGAGGTATGCCTCACGAAGATGCAAGACAACATATCTGTGCTTTCTTGGAAGTTTATGACTCGTTCAGACAGCAAGGAGTGCACGAGGATGTGCTAAAGCTTAAACTGTTTCCATATTCTTTACGTGATCGTGCTAGAGCATGGCTAAGTGGAGTGCCAACTAGATCAATGGAGACTTGGACAGATCTATGAAAAAGTTTTCTGCTACGATATAATCCACCTAATAGAAACACTCAATTGAGAAATGATATAGCTTCTTTTTGTCAAGCTGATGACGAATCCATGTATGAGTGTTAGGATCGATTCGAGGGATTATTGAGGAAGTACACAAATCACGATTTTCATGATTGGACCCAAGTGGTTATCTTCTATAATGGAGTGAATGCTCCCACAAGGATAATGCTAGATGCTTCAGCAAATGGGACCTTGTTAGACAACTCACCAGAGGATGCATTTGACATTCTTGATAGGGTAGCCAACAATGATTACCAGTTTTCGACCACAAGGCTTGGAACGGGGAGGAGAACCCAAGTAGCTCGAGACAGTGAAGCTAATGACTCGGTAGCCACCCAGTTAGATGATATCACAAATATGCTAAAGAACCTCCAACGTCCCAACGAAGTCAAGGAAGTGAAGTCCACAACCTCATGTCTCAGTTGCGATGGCAATCACCATTTGAGTGAATGCCCTGCCAATCAAGAGTCAACCAACTATGTGGGGAATTATAACCGCAACAACAATCCATACTCCAATACCTACAACCTAGGATGGCGCCAGCATCCAAATTTCAGATGCGGTAATCAAGGGCACAGTAATTCTGCACAGCCAGCGCCACAACAAAATCTGATTGAAGCACCATCTTCTAACCAGATGATGCCATGGAAATGTCACAAGGGAGCAACATCTTCATCTAACAGTTCGCTGGAGACTACATTCAATGAATTTATATCTATGACAAAAGATTTCATAGGAACCACGAAATTTTTTGCTACAGGATCATGCAACAAACATTAAAAATCAAGGAGCCTTATTACAAAGCCATAGTTCCTCTCTCCGAGCCTTAGAAACACAAGTTGGTCAAATAGCTCAAACCTTGCATGCACGACAACAAGGAAGTCTCCCTAGTGACACTGAAGCCACTAAGCACCATAGCAAGGAACAATACAATGCACTCACATTAATGAGTGGCAAGGAAATTAGCAAAGAAGACAAGTTTGGGGGAAAAGAGAAGGAGGACTCCCAGCCTAACTTGCCTCAGGAAGAAGATAACTTACAAGATCCTCCAGTTGAAGAGAAGGGTGAGGAAGTCATAGCAAAAGAAACATCGGAGGAGGAGCCTGCTTTTGCTACAGCAAAAGATGCAACTCCACCAGTTCAGACAAATGAAGTTAGACCCCCTCCTCCTTCTCCTCAACGATTCAAGAAGCAAAAAGAAGACCTTCAGTTCTAGAAATTTGTGGATATCCTAGACAAATTACATATCAATGTCCCATTTTGGAGGCCATTGATCAGATGCCAACATATGCCAAGTTCCACAAGGATATAGTCACGAAAAAGAGGAAGGTAGAGAAGCAAGAGACTGTCGCTATAGCAGAAGAATGCTATTCTATGTGGAGCAAGCTGCCACCTAAGAGGAAGGACCCATGTAGTTTTGCTATCCCATGTTCTATTGGCGACAAGTTTGTTGGAAGAGCACTTTGTGATTTGGGATCAAGTGTTAACTTGATGCCTAAGTCGATTTTTTTGAAACTGGGAATTCGAGAGGAACAACCCACCAAGGTTGTACTACAGCTAGCAGATCATTCTCATGTTCGCCCAGAAGGGAGAGTTGAAGATGTTGTTGTAAAAGTGGACATATTTATCTTTCCAGTCGACTTCTTAATCCTCGACTGTGAAGATGATAGCAACACACCTATTATCTTGGGAAGGCCATTTTTAGCCACCGATTGAGCTCTGATCGATGAGAAGGGTGAATTTATGATGCGAGTGGCTGATCAGACGGTCACGATCAATATACATGACACCCTCAAGTATGCAGACAACCCAAGAGTATGCCAATATGTAGATGCTACAGCACGTAATATGATTGATGAGTTTTGCTGTAGCAATGAGATGCAAATGGAAGAGTTCGAAGCACTCTGCAAAGATGATGATTCAGACCAAGAAGAGCTCTCAAGGGAACTGGAGCAGTCTAGTTGACTCGAGGCTAGACCAGGTACGGACTTTGAACCTCTTTATTTTTCAGAATTTATACCTTCTAAACCTTCCCTTGAGCATGCACTTTCTTTAGAACTGAAACCTTTACCATCACATCTTAAATATGTTTACTTAGGGAGCAATGAAAACTTTACCTGTGATAATCTCATCTAGTCTCACACCTAAGCAAGAAAATAGTTTAGTAAATATGTTGTTACAACATAAAAAGGCGATAGGGTGGACTATGGCTAATTTGAAGGGTATAAGCCCTGCTATATGTATGCACAAAATTTTGCTTGATGATTGTCACAACAATTCAATTGAGCCTCAGAGGAGACTAAACCCAATCATGAAGAATGTAGTGATGAAAGAAATAATCAAGTGGCTTGATACTGGAGTAATCTACCCGATATCTGATAGCTCATGGGTCAGCCCGGTGCAATGTGTACCGAAGAAGGGAGGTGTGACCGTGGTAATCAACGAGGAGAATGAGCTATTGCCTACTAGAACCGTCACGGGGTGGAGGATTTTCATGGACTATAGCAAGCTCAACAAGGCGACCAAGAAGGACCATTTTCCCCTCCCATTCATTGATCAGATGTTGGATCGACTAGCGGGCAAGGCATTCTATTGCTTCCTTGATGGGTATTCTGGGTACAATCAGATTGCTATAGCACCCGAAAACTAAGAGAAAACGACTTTCACATGCCCTTATGGAACTTATGCTTTTCGGAGAATGCCCTTTGATCTCTGCAATGCTCTAGCAACTTTTCAAAGATGTATGTTGGCTATTTTTTCAGACATGGTCGAGGATTTTTTAGAAATTTTCATGGATGACTTCTCGGTCTCTAGAGACGGCTTCGACACATGCTTGGGCAATCTCGCCAAGGTCCTAAAGATGTGTGAGGAAACTGACTTGATGCTCAATTGGGAAAATGCCATTTCATGGTAACGGAAGAGACGATTTTGGGCCACAAGATCTTGAAGCTAGGAATAGAAGTTGACAAAGCAAAGGTCGAGGTCATTGAAAAACTACCTCCCCCCCTACTGTCAAGGGAGTAAGAAGCTTCCTAGGGCATGCTGGCTTCTATCGGAGATTCATCAAGAAATTTTTGAAGATCTCAAAGCCGCTATGCAATTTGCTACAGCAAAATCAACCATTTGTGTTTGACAAAGATTGTTATAGCGCGTTTCAAGAACTGAAGGAGAAGCTTATCTCAGCACCAGTTGTTATTCCACCTAATTGGAACGAGCCATTTGAGCTGATGTGTGATGCAAGTGACTACGTCGTCGGTGCAGCACTTGGACAACGCCGAGGTAAACTCTTTCATGTTATTTATTATGCTAGTCGCGCTTTGAATGATGTACAAATCAATTACACCACTACTGAAAATGAATTGCTTGCTGTAGTATTTGCCTTTGATAAGTTTAGGTCATACTTGATAGGCACTAAGGTCATAGATCATACCGATCATTCAGTCATTAAGTACTTAGTGACTAAAAATGATGCTAAACCTAGACTTTAGGTGGATACTCTTGCTACAAGAATTTGACTTAGAAGTTAGAGATAGGAAAGGATGTGAGAACCAGGTAGCTGACCATTTATCTAGGCTAGAAAATGCTATCACACAAGGTAGTGAAACTGAAATCAAGGAGGAATTCCCTGATGAGAAACTGTTAGCTGCTATAGCAATTCCGTGGTATGCTGATATTGTTAATTATCTTGTTAGTGATATTTTGCCTCCGAATTTATCTAGCCAGGGACTCAAGAAATTCAGACATGATGCAAGATTCTACTATTGGGATGAACCCTACCTGTTCAAGCAATGTCCTGATCAGATCATAAGGAGATGTGTTCCAGTGGAAGAATACCATTGCATTTTGTACCACTGTCATTCATCACCTTGTGGAGGGCATTTTGGTTGTGCTAGAACTGCTGAAAAAGTTCTTCAAGCAGGATTCTATTGTCCTACACTTTTTAAGGACGCACACGAGTTCTACAAGACTTGTGATCGATGCAAAAGAACGGGGAACATCTCCAGACGGAATGAATTGCCATTGCAAAATATTCTGGAGGTTGAAATCTTTGACGCGTGGGGAATTGACTTCATGGGTCCGTTTCATGCATCATATGGAGATCTATATATTTTGCTAGCAGTCGACTACGTGTCAAAATGGGTGGAGGCTGTTGCCACCCCAAGGAACGACTCCAAGACGATCATGAAGTTTCTTCACAAGAACATCTTCACTAGGTTTGGAGCACCACGAGCCATCATCAGTGATGAAGGAACTCACTTTGACAACAAGCTTATTGCTAAAGTATTACATCGCTATGGAGTCAAGCACAAGATTGCTATAGCATATCATCCGCAGACAAACAGACATGCTGAAGTGTCCAATCGAGAAATCAAGCAAATCTTGGAGAAGGTGGTTAATCCTAAGAGAAAAGATTGGTCCCCCAAGTTGGATGAAGCACTTTGGACATATAGGACAGCCTTCAAGACACCTTTAGGCATGTCACCCTTCGAGCTTGTATTTGGAAAGGAGTGCCATTTACCCGTGGAGCTTGAGCACAAAGCTTATTGGGCAATCAAGAAACTCAACATGGATGTCCAACTTGCTGGTGAAAGGAGGTTGCTAGAGCTTAACGAGCTGGAGGAATTTAGAGCCCAAGCATATGAGAATGCTCGCATCTACAAGGAGAAAACCAAGAAGTGGCATGACAAACACATTTTGCCAAGGCATTTCTCAGAAGGTCAACAAGTGCTTCTCTACAACTCCAGGCTAAAGCTTTATCCTGGAATGTTGAAATCGAGGTGGTCAGGGCCATTCATCATACACAAGGTGTACCCTCATGGCGCAGTGGATATCAAGAAGTTGGACGACGGTGAAGTCTTTAAATTCAATGGCCAACGCCTAAAGGTGTACAGTGGAACCCCTATCCTCACAGACAAGTCACACCTACATCTTCACGATCCTTGAAAGTTTGTATCTCTAAACTCTATCTTTTATGCTATATCATGTTCATAAATAATGCTTTTCTTTTTAGTCTAGTTTTATGTTATCTTTGTTTTTAATTTTCATATCTTTTTACGTGACCCTCGTACAAGGCTTTCTCTTTCCTAGTACAATGTCAGGTACAGAGCAGGAGAGCGTGCCATCTACAGGGTTGGTAGCAAAGGGGAGAAGGACATGGAGTTTGTTTTTATCCACTTTTGGAAGTACGAAAGAAAAGGGGAAAAGAAAAAGATAAGGAGGGATTTTAACCGAAAAATTGGGGAGCATGAATTAAAAAAGAGAGAAAAACAAAAGGCAAGAGAGAGAATATTCACCTATTTAATGAGGAGAAACCCTAGCCACATAAACCCATATTCTCTTTCCAGTCTCAGCTATCACATTAACTCCAAAAATTTTCTCTCTCCCTTAAAGCCGACACACATCCCCATCACCTCCCCTCTTCCACTAATTCTTTAGTTTTTCCCACCTTTTTCAACTCCCCATATTTTCCTCATCATCATCAACCGTCCCCTCACATTCTTCGTCTTCTTCAACACTCAAAACTTTTTCTTCTTCACTCCATCTTTTCGATTTTCACCCAAACACACAAAACACCCTTCACCATTTTCTTTCCATTCACATATTCACTCCTCCCCATTTTCAACAAAAACTCCATGGCTCGTTGTAAGAACGCCCCTGAGACTTTCGATCGTCCTAAACAACAACCAGTCCTATAAATCTCTAAGTTTTTCGATGAGGCAACAATGGAGCGATGGACAAAACTCAAGAGACCGACCTAGTGACTACTCAACCAAGAAAAGGAAACGTACCAGGAAGGCAACTAACCCAACACCGTCACGACCAGAAAACCCATTTCCTAAGCCAGAGCATGTACCAAGTGATCCTGAGGAAACCCCTCAGAAGGAAACTACTACAACACAAACAACTGAGCCGACACCAGCACGATTTGCGGATGCTACAGCATCCAGACCAAAAACACGCATCAAACATACTGCTGGACGTGTCAGGCCCTCTTCCAGTGTTCAATCAGTATCTTCAAAGAGTGTGGACGATGTAGCAGACCCACACCACTACTCATCTGAAACATTAATGGACAATACCAGCAGTACGACATAGCCTCCGCACCCAGGAGGTAACTAACTTTTTTCTTTCCATTTTTTCATCATTTTTCATGGCATATAGTGTAGATTAGTTTATGCATTGGGGACACTACATCTCTCAAGTTTGGGGGTGTTAGTGTTCATAGTAATATTTTGCTTTAGCATATGCATTATAGGATAGAACAAAATTTTTACTATGGCATTCTTTTTAGTCTAGAGATAGCCTATGAATGTATTTATGATGTCTGACGACGAAATCTTAAAGGCCTGAACTAAGTTAGAAAAAACAAAACTAGTTGAGATCTGTAGAACTGAATTTAGGATCTAGTTGTTAAAATTTTTTACACAACTGCTCTCTTTCTATAAGTAAGTTTGTTAGAAAAAAATTTCAGGAAGAACCCTAGTAAATTCTGATATGTAAACTCTAGAGAATTTAAAAGAAAAACTAGGCGACCCTGTGCTCAAACAAACGAATAAATGCTACAGCATATCTCTAGAAGGACACTCCGCTTTGCTATAGCTTCTTCAAAAAAGAAGAAGAAGAAGAAATAAAGCTTCACTATAGCATATGAGTGAATGAAAGTTGTCACGGGATGACTCTTCCTACTAGCTCGGGGGTGAGAGGTTTGCTCCCTGCTCATCTAGAGTTAAGAACGGTAGGTGTGATGAGCTGACACCCTTCGTAGCAGAAAACTTATGTCTTTGGGAGTCTAAAAATTGGAAAAGAACTAGAGAACATAGTTAGGGTATAACTAGGGAGCTTCTTGAAAATTTGTCTCACCAACTTAAGTATAGGAGGAAGGCAACCACGCACACACGCTCACAGCTTAATCCTAAGGAATGTTCTTAAGGATCTCACGCCTGGTTGTGTATATTTATTTATTTGCCTATGTTATTTCTGAGGACTGAAATATTGCCATAGCAATCCTCTAGGTTAAATCTTTGCCATAGTAATTCTTTGGTTCTGTTTTATTCATTGCTTGAGGACAAGCAATAGCTTAAGTTTGAGGGTGTAATAACTGCATAAATATCATTGTTTTCATACCTTTTTGCTATAGCATTTGCCTGTTCTTGAGTTCATACCATAGCATTTAGGTTGCATCTTCTTCTTCTGGGTGCATCTTTATCTTTGCTGGTTATTGGTCCATCTTAAGGGGTACTGGTCGGAAGGTTAGTTTTGGTTTTGGTGGTGCGCAAGAAAGGAGTCAAGAGAGAGAGCCGGTGCCGAAAATTGCTATAGCATGATGGAAGTGGATATTGGCCAGCACGTGAGATACATGTGAGCTGCAGAAGCACGTGAACATGCAGAAAAGGACGATCTGACATGTGTAGCAGCCGGTACCCACCTGTAGACTGTTCTCCTTGTCCCCTCGCAGCAGACCTTATCGGTGGATATTCCTTGGGATTATCAAGGCATCTTTAGGGCACCAAACCCTAGAAGCCTCAACTATATAAAGGGGAGAGAAGCTTGGAGAAAAAAAAGAGATTGTGTTGTGAAAGAAAGGCGGAAGAGAGAGAAAAGGAGAGGGAAGTTTTCACCTTCATCTTCTCCAGCTTGGTGTCCTCCATCGTTGAAGCTCCAAGGAGTGGCCTCACAGGCCTCGAGAGAAGCGGTGAGCCTAAGACAGTCTGGCAGTCCATGGCGGAGAGGGAGCTCACCTTTCTTTTTATCGCTATATCAATTTCTTTTCATATCTTTATATTTGGTGATGTTATCGCAATGATACGTTGGATGATATTGCCCAGCCACGAACTGTTTTAGGTGGCTTGGGTTTGATGGATGATTTTATTTTGAGTACTTTTTAATGCATGCTATGGCTTTTTTTGTGTTTATCACGATTCTATGCTTTGGTTATGCATTTCTCATTTCCTTAAAGTTGTAAGAGCTTAGGGTTGTAAGTGCTTTGAGAGACAGGCCCTACCTTAAGCGCCTTCGAGCGTTGGCCGTTCTTTAAGTGTATGTTGGGGTTAGTAATCGAGAGAGCTAGCCTTAGAACCCTCATAAGCAATGGAGTGACTGTTGAGAGGCAGAATCTAACCTAAATTAGAGATAAGTGATAGGTTTCAAGGGCTAAAAAGGATAGTTCGTGAAGGGTAGGGGAGTGTTAAGAGTTTACGCCGAGAGGTATTGCTGTAGCATTTCTGACTCCCAGTTCCTGGATAGAGATAGTTTAGGAGCACTCTTAGGAAATCCCGCCTAGCATGGAAGATAGTTGAAAATCCTTAGTATCGTTGAGAAGCTTAAGTTAGGTTGTCCATCATTCCCAGCCAGTCATTCCATAGTGAGTTTCGCATACGAAAGAGGACATGTCTATCATATTGTTATCTCATCTTTCTCTGCACTGTTTTGCTTCAGCATTATTTTACATCATCTCTTTTACTTTAGCATTGTCATCTGCAAAAAGTTCAATATTTATTGTTACAGCAACCGTGAATACCTCCAATCCCTATGGAGACGATACTCACTCAACACTTTATTACTCGTTCGACGTGTATACTTGCACCATTTGCATATCAATTATAGTATTGCACGAACGCGAACAACTACATTCAAATAATTTATGGCTATGACAAAAGATTTTATGGGAACCTCGAAAGTTTTGCTACAGGATCATGCAGCAAACATTAAGAATCAAGGAGCCTTATTGCAAAGCCATAGTTCTTCTCTTAGAGCCTTTGAAACACAAGTTGGTCAGATAGATCAAACCTTGCGTGCGCGACCTCAAGGAAGTTTGCCTAGTGACACTGAAGCCACTAAGTCCATAGCAAGGAGCAATGCAGCGAACTCACATTAAGGAGTGGAAAGGAAATTAGCAAGGAAGACAAGTTTGGGGGAAACGAGAAGGAGGACTCTCAGCCCAACTTGCCTCACAAAGAAGATAACTCACAAGATCCTTCAGTTGAAGAGAAGGGTGAGGAAGTCATAGCAAAAGAAACACCGGAGGAGGAGCCTGCTTTTGCTACAACAAAAGATGCAACTCCACCAGTCCAGATAAATGAAGTTAGGCCCCCACCTCCTTTTCCTCAACGATTCAAGAAGCAGAAAGAAGACATTCAATTATAGAAATTTGTAGATATCCTGGACAAATTACATATCAATGTCCCATTTCCGGAGGCATTTGATTAGTTGCCAACTTATGCCAAGTTCCTTAAGGATATAGTTACAAAAAAGAGGAAGGTCGAGAAGAAAGAAAATGTCGCTATAGCAAAGGAATGCTATTCTATGTGGAGTAAGCTGCCACCTAAGAGGAAGGACCCAGGTAGCTTTGCTATCCCATGCTCTATTGGCAATAAGTTTGTTGGAAGACCACTTTGTGATTTGGGATCAAGTGTTAACTTGATGCCTAAGTCGATTTTTCGGAAACTGGGAATACATGAGGCACAGCTCACCAAGGTTGTGCTACAGCTAGCAGATCATTCTCATGTTCGCCCAGAAGGAAGAACTGAAGATGTCGTGGTAAAAGTGGATCGATTTATTTTTACAGTCAACTTCTTAATTCTCGACTGTGAAGTTGACAACAACACACCTATTATCTTGGAAAAGGCCATTTTTAGCCACCAGGCAAGCTTTAATCGATTGTGAGAAGGGTGAATTCACGATGCGAGTGGCTGATCAGACGGTCACGATCAATATTCATGACACCCTCAAGTATGTAGACAATCCATGAGTATGCCAATATATAGATGCTACATCACAAAATGTGACTGCTGAGTTTTGCTGTAGCAATGAGATGCAAATGGAAGAGTTTGAAGCACTCTACAAAGATGATGAATCAGACCTAGAAAAACTCTCAAAGGAACTGGAGCAGTCTAGTCGACTCGAAGCTAGACCAGGTACGCACTTTGAACCTCTTGATTTTTCAGAATTTGTACCCCCTAAACCTTCCCTTGAGCATGCACCTACTCTAGAACTGAAACCTTTGCCATCACATCTTAAATATGTTTACTTAGGGAGCAATGAAACTTTGCATGTGATAATCTCATCTAGTCTCACACCTAAGCAAGAAACTAATTTATTAAATATGTTGTTACAACATAAAAATGTGCTAGGTTGGACTATGGCTGATTTAAAAGGTATAAGCCCTGCTATATGTATGCTCAAAATTTTGCTTGATAATTGTCACAACAATTCTGTTGAGCCCCAAAGCAGATTAAACCCAATCATGAAGAATGTGGTGATGAAAGATATAATCAAGTGGCTTGATGTTGGAGTAATCTATTCGATATCCAATAGCACATGGGTCATCCCGGTGCAATGTGTATCGAAGAAGGGAGGCGTGACCATGGTAAGCAACGAGGAGAATGAGCTATTGCCTACTAGAACCATCACGGGGTGGAGAATTTGCATGGAATATAGGAAGCTTAACAAGGCAACCAAGAAGGACCATTTTCCCCTCCTATTCATTGATCAGATGTTAGATCGACTAGCGGGCAAGGCATTCTATTGCTTCCTCGATGGGTATTCTGGGTACAATCAGATTGCTATAGCACTCGAAGACCAAGAGAAAACGACTTTCACATGCCCTTATGGAGCTTATTCTTTTCGGAGAATGCTCTTTGGTCTCTCCAATGCTCCAGCAACTTTTCAAAGATGTATGTTGGCTATCTTTTCAGACATGGTCGAGGATTTTTTAGACATTTTCATGGATGACTTCTCGGTCTCCGGAGATGACTTCGACGCATGCTTGGGCAATTGTTGAGTGTGTAAAAGTTCTATTATTTACACCCTTTTTAACCCATATTTATGCTGCATTCAAGCATCATTGCATTGCATTTAGGTTAGTTTACAGCAAAACATCACAAATATATTAAAGGCACGAATTCTACTAAAAGATGGCTGATTTTGTAGGTTGCTGCCATAGTGGACGAAGAAGGCGGGCGCAGGGCAGAGAAGCAGAAGAGCTGAACTGGACAAGCAGACGACGAGGATGATGCTGCCATGGATCTGCCGTGACAGCAGCCTTATGAAGAGGAAAAGCAAAGTGGACCTCGATAGATAGAGAAAAATCTGCTCGTCTGTCGTGTGAAAACCAAATAATTTTCCAAGCCCCGAATCAAAAGATATGTCAAGCCAAAGCTCAAGGAGAGGAAATCCCAAGAAACAAGGATGGCGGCTGGAAAGTAGGATGCTTGGAGATTAAGTCTTTATTAGAATCTTACTTTTAATTAAAGTTGTAATCCTTGTTAACTTAGAATACTTGAGCCCAAAGCTTATATAAGGGCATGTATTTTAACCTAGGGCATATAATACTCCATACCCCATAACCGACAACCAAAACCCCCCTGCCGTTTACCCGCCGTCGTTATGTTCTAAAAACCCCCTAGGGCCACGGGTTGTTTTGTAAAGTAGTTGCAAGGGTTGTTTTGTTTTAGGATTTTCCAAGTTCAATAAAATAAACTTCAAGTTCTCTTATTTTGATTATTAATATCTTGCAAGAGCATCGGGAGAGCATTGTGAGGTTATCCATTTACTTAGCATCGGGAGAGTTAAGTATACGAAAGAAATAAGAGCAAGTTCTCTAGTTTATAGTTGAACTATCTTGTGCCTAGGGATAGGGCAAGGTTAAGTGGCTAAAGAAGAACTCATACACATCGGTGTTCATCCTTCGATTCACGCCGGGAGGTATCATCAAAGACGTGATCATCGACAGACTTGGACCTAGGGATAGGCCAAGGCAGATCTGGGATTCTTGCCAAACTTGAAGTACGGAGTTAGTGTGTTCGCTGCCGCGACAGCTAACGGACAGCCGCCGCGACAGGTGCTGTCGGCGACGGGCGCGACGACAGAACTGGATTTCCTAAGCATTGCAATACCTGCACTACTGAGCAATTCAATACCAGCCCATTTTCTCTATCTTGATATTCCAACTCTTTTATTTACGTTTTTCTTTATTATTCTCGTGACAACTTTCTAAATATTTTCTTTACTTCGTGCAGTGAACTAAGGTGAAGTCATTAGCCCAATCCCTGTGGAGACGATATCCGATACTTCGTATCACTTTACTACTTGCGTCGTGTACACTTGCACTACAATTGCGATAGACTCTTTTACACGCAACAAGTTTTTGGCGCCGTTGCCGGGGATTGGCAACATAACTACACCTTTCTTTTATTGCACTTTTCGTTTTTGTTCTTGTTTTTCTTTTTATTTTTCTTTTTCTATTTTTCTTTAGTACTTTCAACTCTTTCTTTTCACGAGGTTTTCTTGTTTATGCGCAGATCTAAAAGAGGTGAAGATCCTGAATATCCATTAGATCCAAAAGTTGAACGTTCCTTCAATCTCAAGAAACAACTTCGTCACCTTTTAGACAGGAACGAGTACCTTGAGGAACAGCTAGAGAAGATGGCCCGTAATCCGCCCGCTGGTGATGGTATACCGCCTGTCGGTGACCCGCCCGCAGCAGCCGGACGACGGTCCTGTCGTGACTACATGTTGAACGATCATGTAGAGTTGGAGACCACGCTGCCAGATATTGATGTTGATAACTTCGAGCTTAAACCTGTCATGTTTAGTATGATCAACAATGCCGGGCAGTTTAGTGGTGCTGTGACAGAAGATGCCAGGGAGCATCTCAAAACGTTCCAGGAGATCTGTGGTTCGTTTAGACTACCAGGAGTTAATCCGGAGATACTGAGGCTTCGGTTATTTCCCCATTCCTTGAGGGACAGAGCTAAAACTTGGTGGAATAAACTAACGCCGGGTTCAATTAGGACTTGGGCAGATTTATCTCGTGAATTTTTATCTCGTTTTAATCCTTCGCATTTATCTGAGCGATTACGTAACGAAATTGCTACTTTTCAACAGGAAGATAACGAGCCAATGCACGAGGCCTGGGACAGATTTACTACTCTTCTACGGAACTGCCCAATGCATGGATTCCCCGTCTGGAATCAGGTTACAAAGTTCTATAATGCTGCTAACTTACAAACTTGCATTCGAATTTATTCAGCAGCAAATGGACTATTATTGGATAAAGATCCGGACGAGGCATTGCAAGTTTTGAAAAATCTGGCCAAGAATGAGGAGCGGTTTCCGACTACAAGAAGAGGGGGTAAACGGGTACTTGCTGTCAAGGATTATGAAGCCGACAACACGATGAAATCACAGGTAGCCTTCCTTACTAAATCAATGAAAAGGTTATTGAATGATGATGGTTTACAAGGATTTGCTGTTGAGGAAGTATGTGATATCTGTGAGGGAAATCATAGTCGGGATGAGTGCCCAATACAAGTAGAAGAGGGAAAATATGTTGGAAACTACAAGCCGAATTATAATTCCAACAACTATAATCCCAATTGGAGGAAGGATCCCAAATTTTCCTGGAGTAACCCCAATAATGCCCTGAATCCACAAGCATATGATCAGAATCAGGGAGGTCCTAGATTGCTGACGCGACAGCAACAGCCGCAGAATCTGCCGCCGCACCTGCCGCCGCAGCAGCAACAACAGCCACTAGCTGCCACGAGCAGTATATTGGAACAGACTCTGGCCACCTTTATGTCTCAGACCGGTACTTATATTGAGAATATGAATCAGTTTGTCAAGAAGACAGAGAATTTCATGGACAAAACAGAGATGAGGATGACAAATCATGAAGCTACTTTGAAATCGCTGGAGACACAAATGGGTTAGGTGTCGCAACATATTAAGCCGAGGCAGAATGGAGGATTCCCTAGTAATACTGAAAATGCTAGGCAGCCCACACATGAGCAGTGTAAAGCTATTACTACTAGGAGTGGGAAGAAACTACAAGGGCCGGAAAAGGAAGCTGAAACAGTAAAGGATCCAGCCTTAGACAAACCTGCCGAGGAAGCTGCCCCGACAGGTGATAAACAGACTGCTGCCAATGAGCCTGTCACGACAGCAGAAGCGACAGAGGAGAAAAATGATGATTATCGTCCTCAGATTCGCATGCAGTGGGAAGGACGTATTGCTGATTACAGTCCACCACCACCTTTTCCTCAACGGATACAGCAAGCTAAGCAAGAATCTCAACTTAAAAAGATTTATGATATTTTTAAGCAGGTTCATATAAATATTCCGCTGTTAGATGCCGTTAGGGAGATGCCCGGTTATGCTAAATTTCTCAAGGATGTTATGTCGAAGAAATCTAAATTTGGGGAGTTTGAAACGGTAAAGATGACAGAAGGTTGCATGAGTATTCTTCATCGGCAGCCACCCCAGAAAAAGAAGGATCCGGGGAGCTTCATCATACCTTGCGTAATCGGCAATAAATTTGTGGGTAAGGCACTTTGTGATCTTGGTGCTAGTGTTAATTTAATGCCAAAGTCTGTTTTTTGGAAATTAGGTATCGGAAAGGCGCGGCCCACGACAGTAACTCTGCAGCTGGCAGACCGCTCTTACGTTCATCCAGAAGGAAAAATCGAAGATATTCTGGTAAGAGTGGATAAATTTATTTTTCCTGCTGACTTTCTTGTTTTAGATTGTGAAGCAGATGAAAATACACCAATCATCCTTGGGCGACCCTTCTTAGCCACGGGAAGATCACTGATTGATGTGGAGAAAGGAGAACTCACCATGCGAGTGAACGATCAAGAGATCAAGTTAAATGTTCTCCAAGCAGTGAAACATGCTGATGTAGACGAGGAATGCAAGGCTATCACTGACGTTACCCTTGATCAACCCTGCATCAGGTCGGGCTGTCACGATATTAAATTTGGTCACTGCTGTGGCAGCCACCTACAGGCCTGTCACGACAGCAACGACGACAGCAACTCATCTGATTCCGAAACATCTGATACTGAAGATCAGGAGGAGGTAAACTGGATAGGAAATCGTCCAAGTAAGTTAATCGAACCTTTGAATTATACTTCGGATAACCATTTAATCCAAAAGCCATCTACTGTCGAACCACCTGCCTTAGAACGAAAGCCTCTGTCAGGGCAACTTAAATATGCTTTTCTTGGTTCGAATGATACGTTGCCCGTAATCATCTCTTCTAAGCTGCCGCAGGAACAGGAACGACAGCTGATCGGCATGTTACGGCAGCACAAAAAGGCAATTGGATGGACGATCGCTGATATTCAAGGCATTAGTCCGGCGTTATGCATGCACAAAATCCTTTTAGAGGAAGATCATAAGCCGACTATAGATGCCCAAAGGCGGCTAAACCATGCTATGAAAGAGGTGGTGCGTAAAGAGATAATCAAGTGGTTAGATGCTGGTATTATTTACGCCATTTCTGACAGCAAATGGGTGAGCCCGGTGCAATGCGTTCCAAAGAAAGGAGGAATGACCGTGGTGACCAAATAGAACAATGAGTTAATCCCAACCAGGACTGTGACCGGTTGGAGGGTTTGTATGGACTATCGGAAGCTTAACAAAGCTACCCGAAAGGACCACTTTCCTTTACCCTTTATTGATCAAATGCTTGATAGATTAGCGGGTAAACCTTACTATTGTTTTCTTGATGGTTACTCAGGTTACAACCAAATTGCTATCGCACCGGAGGATCAAGAGAAGACGACTTTCACATGCCCCTACGGAACATACGCTTTTAGGAGAATGCCGTTTGGATTATGTAATGCACCCGCCACCTTCCAAAGGTGCATGATGGCCATATTCTCCGACATGGTAGAGGACTTCCTTGAGATTTTTATGGATGATTTTTCCATCTTTGGAGACGATTTTGAGAACTGCCTCGGCAATCTACAAAAGGTACTTGAAAGATGTGAAAAAGCAAATCTAGTTCTAAATTGGGAAAAATGCCACTTTATGGTGGATGAAGGGATAGTCCTTGGTCATAAGATTAGCTGTCGTAGGATAGAAGTCGACAGGGCCAAAATAGAAGTAATTGAGAAGCTGCCGCCACCGACCACAGTCAAGGGCATTAGGAGTTTTTTAGGGCATGCTGGTTTTTATCGAAGATTCATTGCAAATTTTTCAAAAATCACGAAGCCCCTATGCCATCTTTTGGAGCAGAACCGACCCTTTTACTTTAATGAAGAATGTACTAAAGCATTCAAGGTTCTGAAGGAAAAATTGGTAACAGCCCCCATAGTACAGCCACCAGACTGGACACAGCCATTTGAGATTATGTGTGATGCTAGTGATTATGCTGTCGGGACAGCACTTGGGCAGCGCAGAGACAAGCTGTTTCACGTCATATATTATGCCAGCAAGACATTAAATGACGCCCAAGTAAACTATACCACCACAGAAAAGGAGCTGTTAGCTGTGGTGTTCTCCATTGACAAGTTTCGTTCTTACATACTTGGGACGAAAGTAATAGTGCACACAGACCATTCTGCCCTGAAGTATTTGTTCGCAAAGAAGGATGCAAAGCCTAGATTGATACGGTGGATCCTGCTATTGCAAGAGTTCGACCTTGAGATCAAGGACAAGAAAGGGACAGAAAATCAAGTGGCAGACCACTTGTCAAGGTTGGAGAAGGGACAGAGTCTACCAATAGATGAAACACACATACTGGAGACCTTCCCAGATGAGCAGCTCTTTGCTGCCGCAATCGCTGCCGCGACAGCCATGGCGGCAGGTAAGTCTTCTGAACTTCCCTGGTATGCTGATTTCGTTAATTTTATAGTTATTGGAGTACTTCCTTCTGATCTTAATTATCAAGCCAGGAATAGGTTCCAAAATGATGTTAAGCATTATTATTGGGACGAACCTCTTCTTTTCAAAATGTGTGCAGATCAGGTTATAAGGAGATGTGTACCACAAGAAGAGCAAGAAGACATTCTCCATCACTGCCACGCTTCACAATATGGAGGTCACTTAGGAGGCAACAAAACTGCTGCCAAGGTGCTGCAGTCAGGGTTCTACTGGCCGACACTGTATAAGGATGCACAGGACTTCTACAAGAACTGTGCCAGGTGCCAGCGGACAGGTAACATCTCGAGGAGAAACGAGATGCCACTACAGAACATTTTAGAAGTCGAGATCTTTGATGTTTGGGGGATTGATTTTATGGGACCCTTTCCATCTTCATGTGGAAATTTATACATCCTCCTAGCAGAGGATTATGTCTCCAAGTGGGTTGAAGCTATCGCCACTCAAAAGAATGATGCTAAGACGGTCCAAAAGTTTTTACATAAAAACATTTTTTCTAGATTTGGCATTCTTAAGGCGATCATCAGTGATGAAGGGAGACATTTTGATAATAGGGTAATTGCTGCCGCCTTGAAGAAATATGGTGTCAAGCACAGGATAGCGACATCATACCACCCACAGACCAATGGACAAGCTGAGATATCTAATAGGGAAGTTAAGAACATTCTTGAGAAGATGGTGAAGCCAACTAGGAAAGATTGGTCTTTACTCCTTAATGATGCATTATGGGCATATCGGACAGCTTTTAAGACTCCGTTGGGCATGTCTCCATACCGATTGATTTATGGGAAAACCTGTCATCTACCTGTCGAGATAGAGCACAAGGCATACTGGGCAATCAAGGCAGTGAACATGGACTTGGACAAGGCAGGACAGAAAAGGCTATTAGATTTGAACGAGATTGAAGAAATCCGGACAATGGCCTATGACAATGCAAGAATCTACAAGGAGAAAACAAAGAAGTGGCATGATAAGAAGTTGCTGCCACGACAGTTCTGCCCAGGGCAGCTTGTGTTGTTGTTCAATTCTAGGTTGAAACTCTTCCCAGGGAAGCTAAAATCTAGATGGTCTGGCCCGTTCCAAGTGGTACAAGTTTTTCCCCATGGTGCCATCACTATCCGATCATTAAAAGACGGGCACCAATTTAAAGTTAATGGACAGCGCCTCAAGCACTATCAGGGGACTGAAGCCCCAGGAATACAGGAAGTGGTTACCTTAGGAGATTCCCCACAAGGCATCCCTAATTTAACCTAAGTTTTATTTTTATTTATTTTTATTATTTATTATTTATTAGGTAATAAGGTTTATTTTTATTCAAATAATGTTTTTTCTATTTTCTGTTTTTAGGAAATAAAGGAGTCAAGAAGAAAAGGAGAAGTGACCCAAGCCCACCATCCATCCATCAGCCCAACAGAGCCCATTTATTGAAGCCTGTTGTTCCAGCTGCCGCGCAGACACGGATAAGACAGGCTGTTAACAGACTGACACGGCAGACGCAGAAGCGTGTGGCAGACGCGTAACAGACGCATAAATGCGTGTCAGACTCGTCAGACACTCCAAATCTCAACAGTCGCCCCGTTATTCACGTCTGCCATTACAGCATTAAACGGGCAGCAACTCGACCGCTATAAAACCCCGTTTTCATTTTCATTTTCCTCACTTCTGCTTATTCTTACTTGCTTTCTCCTCTCGATTTTCTTTGTTTTCTTTACTTTCACAACCCTTGCAACTAACATGTCTTCCAGACAAACCTGCTGCAGTGCTGCCTCAGCCTATTCATCAGCAGCACAGTCGCCCTTCGCAACCAAGGACTTATGGGAAGAAAGGGGTTTCATCTACGTCCGAAAGGCACCAAACATGGGGCTCCGACCATTCATCGCAAGGGCAATAAGGACTCAACTATGGGAGCAGTTCGCCGAACAACCGGCAGAATTAAATGACACGTTGGTGAGGGAGTTCTACGCTGCCATCGACAGCAGGACGGCGACATCCGTAATCGTCCGAGGGGTAGAGGTACCATTCACAGCCGATAGTATCAACCATATGTATGGCCTCTATTTTGGTCCCAACGACGATGCCCACCAGCACTTTTTGGACACCCTCGACTCTACCGCCTATGGTGCTGTCATGGCAGAGGTAACAGAAGAAGGGACGGAGTGGACTACGAGCAAGAAGAACCCCAACTCTGTAA
Organism: Hibiscus tridactylites; assembly: GCA_958450335.1. Classification (NCBI taxonomy): domain Eukaryota; kingdom Viridiplantae; phylum Streptophyta; class Magnoliopsida; order Malvales; family Malvaceae; genus Hibiscus; species Hibiscus tridactylites. Next base: position 72,024,974 of record OY288270.1, on the reverse strand, counting down.
AAAGGGGGCAGCTGCTCCCAGAAGCAAAGCTATGGAACGCTTTCATCAAAAAGCGTATCCTACCGTCCTCTATCACAGGACGGTGAACCAGCAGCGGCACGCCTTCATTCATTCGATCATGCACGACCGGCCTATCAACGTGGGCCGCTATATGAGGAAAAGCATCTTGGAATGCACATATCGGTCAACCTCCCGCCTCTGCCTACCGTTCATGATCACCTCTCTATGCCGCTGCGCTGCTGTCCCAGAGGTATCCACCGATAAACTGGTCCAAGGACGAGGCTGGACCGATAACAACATTACCAGCCTCATGGAGTTGATAGTCGCAACACCTATCAACTCCTTCAACCCGGCTGCCTCCCCAGCAGAATCATCCGAGGAACATGCTCCTGAACCTGCCGCAGCAGCCACTCCGACAGACCCAGCTGCTCAGATCCTTGCCGCCATACAGAGGGTGGAAGACAGACAAATGGGGCTGATGACATTCATCCGGGATTTCGCCAACTCAACGGTAAATTTCAATACCAATACTTTAAATTATCCCTATATTATTTTCCCCACTTTCCCTGCCCACTATTTCCACATCCCCACCCCTGTCCACACACCTACACCACCTGCCTCCCCACACACACATTCTGCTGCATCCACCCCATCACCTGCCCCGACGGCAGCTAGCAGCCCTCCGGCCAACACCCCAGCCCGAGGAACGAAGCGACCGGCTTCAGATGACGGCGAGGCAGAACCTCCTATTAGGAGGAATTTGGAGAAGGAATTCACGCCTGTCAAGAGGCAGAAACATGTGGCAGACAGAAGGCTAATGCCCAAAGCCAGCACCACCACCAGCAGCACTTGAGATAGCGGCAGCAGCTCAGACATCCAGGTCGTGGAGCAACCTGCCCAGCCTGCCCCACAGTCCAGACGCCGCCGCCAGATCCGTGTCAGCAGCAGCAGTGAAGAAAGTGCTTAAAATTTAAGTTTCTTCTTTTCTTTTTATTGTTGCCTGCTTTATATATATATTTTGTGATGTACCTGCCTTCATTTTATCTGTCATTTGCATTGAGGGCAATGCAACCCTCGAGTTTGGGGGTGGCAACCCTCCATTTTAATGGAGTCTTAGTACATCTTTAAATTATTGCTGTGTCTTTTATATAAAAAAAAATCAGAAAAGACTAAAACTGTTGGCTTAAAACTGTGAAGTAAACCTACCTGTCATGACAGCTCTGTCGTGGCAGCATCTTTAGGACAGTTTAAGGAGAAGTTTAGAGCCTTTCTATAGTTCTAAAAACTTAAGCACCATTGTGACTGTTATAATGCTTAGACTTCTCTTAGCCAAACTAGAATAGAAAACTTAGCACTTAGAGTAGAAAAGAGACTAGACTCTCAGGAAACCTAGAGGTGCCCAACACTGGCTCTAGGCAGATAACCAGAGAAAAAACTTATAGAGGTGCCTATCACCGGCTCTAGACAGTTAACTAGAGGTGCCTGAAATACTGGCTCTAGTAGAAATGAGAAGAAATTAGAAAAAAAGAAATTAACTAGAGGTGCCTTATTCTGGCTCTAGTAAGAAAAAGAAAGAAAACAGTCTCGTAAGAAAAACTCTAAACAAGCTAAAGTATAATATTCTAGTGAAACTAAGAGAGCCTTAGCATATAACTGTTCACAAGCATGCACACACTGCACGAGGACTATAGGGAGATTCCGGACAGATCCTAATCTTTCCGACAGGTTGCTGCCGCCACAGAGAATGAGCGACGGGTAAGGGATAGTTCACTGTTTGAAAGCCAAGACAAAAATATTCATTTTTCGTTTAGGTCTTAATTGCTTGAGGACAAGCAAAAACTTGAGTTTGGGGGTGTGTTGAGTGTGTAAAAGTTCTATTATTTACACCCTTTTTAACCCATATTTCTGCTGCATTCAAGCATCATTGCATTGCATTTATGTTAGTTTACAGCAAAACATCACAAATATATTAAAGGCACGGATTCTACTAAAAGATGGCTGATTTTGTAGGTTGCTGCCATAGTGGACGAAGAAGGCGGGCGCAGGGCAGAGAAGCAGAAGAGCTGAACTGGACAAGCAGACGACGAGGATGATGCTGCCATGGATCTGCCGTGACAGCAAGGTGACAGCAGCCTTATGAAGAGGAAAAACAAAGTGGACCTTGATAGATAGAGAAAAATCTGCTCGTCTGTCGTGTGAAAACCAAATAATTTTCCAAGCTCCGAATCAAAAGATATGTCAAGCCAAAGCTCAAGGAGAGGAAATCCCAAGAAACAAGGATGGCGGCTGGAAAGTAGGATACTTGGAGATTAAGTCTTTATTAGAATCTTACTTTTAATTAAAGTTGTAATCCTTGTTAACTTAGAATACTTGAGCCCAAAGCTTATATAAGGGCATGTATTTTAACCTAGGGCATATAATACTCCATACCCTATAACCGACAACCAAAACCCCCCTGCCGTTTACCCGCCGTCGTTATGTTCTAAAAACCCCCTAGGGCCACGGGTTGTTTTGTAAAGTAGTTGCAAGGGTTGTTTTGTTTTAGGATTTTCCAAGTTCAATAAAATAAACTTCAAGTTCTCTTATTTTGATTATTAATATCTTGCAAGAGCATCGGGAGAGCATTGTGAGGTTATCCATTTACTTAGCATCGAGAGAGTTAAGTATACGAAAGAAATAAGAGCAAGTTCTCTAGTTTATAGTTGAACTATCTTGTGCCTAGGGATAGGGCAAGGTTAAGTGGCTAAAGAAGAATTCATACACATCGGTGTTCATCCTTCGATTCACGCCGGGAGGTATCATCAAAGACGTGATCATCGACAGACTTGGACCTAGGGATAGGCCAAGGCAGATCTGGGATTCTTTCCAAACTTGAAGTACGGAGTTAGTGTGTTCGCTGGCGCGACAGCTAACGGACAGCCGCCGCGACAGTTGCTGTCAGCGACGGGCGCGACGACAGAACTGGATTTCCTAAGCATTGCAATACCTGCACTACTGAGCAATTCAATACCAGCCCATTTTCTCTATCTTGATATTCCAACTCTTTTATTTACGTTTTTCTTTATTATTCTCGTGACAACTTTCTAAATATTTTCTTTACTTCGTGCAGTGAACTAAGGTGAAGTCATTAGCCCAATCCCTGTGGAGACGATATCCGATACTTCGTATCACTTTACTACTTGCGTCGTGTACACTTGCACTACAATTGCGATAGACTCTTTTACACGCAACAACAATCTCGCCAAGGTTCTAAAGAGAAGTGAGGAAGCTGACTTGGTACTCAATTGGGAAAAATGCCATTTCATGGTAACGGAAGGAACGGTCTTAGGCCACAAGATCTCGAAGCAATGGATAGAAGTTGACAAAGAAATGGTCTAGGTCATTGAAAAACTACCTCCCCCCACTACTGTCAAGGGAGTAAGAAGATTCCTAGGGCATGCTGGTTTCTATTGGAGATTCATCAAGGATTTTTCCGAAGATCTCAAAGCCGCTATACAATTTTTTACAGCAAAATCAACCATTTGTGTTTGACAAAGATTGTCATAGCGCGTTTCAAGGACTAAAGGAGAAGCTTATCTCAGCACCAGTTGTCATTCTACCTAATTGGAACGAGCCATTTAAGCTGATGTGTGATGCAAGTGACTACGTCGTCGGTGTAGCACTTGGATAACGCCGAGGTAAACTCTTTCATGTTATTTATTATGCTAGTCGCACTTTGAATGATGCACAAATCAATTACACAACTACTGAAAAAGAATTGCTTGTTGTGGTATTTGCCTTTGATAAGTTTAGGTCATACTTGATAGGCACTAAGGTTATAGTTCATACCGATCACTCAACCATTAAGTACTTAGTGACTAAAAAGGATGCTAAGCCTAGACTTATTATATGGATACACTTGCAACAGGAATTTGATTTAGAAGTTAGAGATAGGAAAGGATATGAGAATCAGGTAGCTGATCAACAATCTAGGCTAGAAAATGCTATCACACAAGGTAGTCAATATGAAATTAAGGAGGAATTCCCTGACGAGAAACTGTTGTCTGCTACAGAAATTATGTGGTATGCTGATATTGTTAATTATCTTGTTAGTGGTATTTTGCCTCCTGATTTATCTAGCCAGGGTCTCAAGAAATTCAGGCATGATGCAAGATTCTACTATTGGGATGAACCCTACTTGTTCAAAAAATGTCCTGATAAATTCATAAGGAGATGCGTTCCAGAGGAAGAATACCACAACATTTTGTACCATTGTCATTCATCACCATGTGGAGGGCATTTTGGTGGTGCTAGAACTACTGCAAAAATTCTTCAAGCAGGATTCTATTGGCCGACACTTTTCAAGGATGCACATGAGTTCTACAAGACTTGTGATAGATGCCAAAGAACAGGGAACATCTCCAGGCGGAATGAAATACCATTGCAAAATATTATGGAGGTTGAAATCTTTGACGTGTGGGGAATTGACTTCATGGGCTCGTTTTCCGTATCATATGGAGACTTATATATTTTGCTAGAAGTCGACTACGTGTCAAAATGGGTGGAGGTTGTTGCCACCCCGAGGAAAGACTCCAAGACGATCATGAAGTTCCTTCACAAGAACTTTTTCACGAGGTTTGGAGCACCCCGAGCCATCATTAGTGATGAAGGGGCTCACTTTGACAACAAGCTTATTGCTAAAGCATTACATCGATATGGAGTCATGCACAAGATCGCTACAGCATATCATCCGCAGAAGAACGGACAGGCTGAAGTTTCCAACCGTGAAATCAAGCAAATCTTGGAGAAGGTGGTCAACCCTAGGAGAAAAGACTGGTCCCCCAAGTTGGATGAAGCACTATGGGCATATAGAACAACCTTCAAGACGCCTTTAGGTATGCCACCCTTCAAGCTCGTATTTGGAAAGGAATGCCATCTACCTGTTGAGCTTGAGCACAATGCTTATTGGGCAATCAAGAAACTCAACATGGATGCCCAACTAGCTGGTGAGAGAAGGTTGCTAGAGCTTAATGAGCTGGAAGAATTTCGAGCCCAAGCATATGAGAATGCCCGCATTTACAAAGAGAACACCAAGAAGTGGCATGACAAACATATTTTGCCAGGGAATTTCTCAGAAGGTGAACAAGTGCTTCTCTACAATTCCAGGCTAAAGCTTTTTCCTGGAAAGTTGAAATCAAGGTGGTTAGGACCATTCATCATACACAAGGTGTACCCTTATGGCGCGGTTGATATCAAGAAGTTGGACGATGGTGAAGTCTTCAAAGTCAATGGCCAACGCCTGAAGGTGTACAGTGGAGCCCCCATCCTCAGAGACGTGTCACACCTGGATCTACGCGATCCTTGAAAGTTTGCCTCTCTAAACTTTATCATTTATGCTATAGCATGTTCATAAACAATGCTTTTCTTTTTAGTTTAGTTTTTGTGTTATCTTTGTCTTTATTTTCTTATCTTTTCGCGTGACCCTCGTACAAGCTTTCTCTTTCATAGTACTATGTCAGGTACAGAGGCATGAGAGCATGGTCGTCTACACGGTTGGTAGCAAAAAGGAGAAGGACATGAAGTTTTGTTTTTATCTACTTTTGGAAGTACAAAGAAAAAGAGGAGAGAAAAAGAAAAAAGAGAGGTTTTATCCGAAAAAGTGGGGGAGGATGAATTTAAAAAGAGAGAAAAAAAACAAAAAGCAAGAGAGAGAATATTCACCCAATTAATGTGGTAAAACCCTAGCCACTAAAACCTATTTATTCTCTCTCTAGCTGTCACCCATCACATTAACTCCAAGCTTTTTCTCTCTCCCTTAAAGCCGACACACGTCCCCATCACTCCCCTCTTCCATTTAATTCACCTGTTTTCCCTCACGTTTTTCAACTTCCCACACTTCTTCACTATCACTAGTCCATTCAACCTCTTCATCTTCTTCAACACTCAACCTTTTCTTCTTCCCTTCCATCTTTTCGATTTTCTCCCAAAAACACCAAAAAGCCTTCACCACTTTCCATTCACATATTCACTCCTCCCCACTTTCACAAAAACCTCCATGGCTCGTTGCAAGAATGCTCATGAAACTTTCGACTGCCCTAAAAAACCACCAGTCCTAGAAATCTCTAAGTTTGTCGATGACGCAGCGAAGGAACGATGGAAGAAACTAAAAGATAGGAACGTTCTTCCGGAGTAGGGTTTAAATACCCTAAGGAGGAGGAAGATCAATTCGATCAAGCAATCTTGGACATCATTGGCAAGCATGAATGGAAAACCTTCGCCGCCCACCATGTGGAAATATGCACCTCACTAGTAAAGGAGTTCTACGCTCATCTCACAAGCCCCACTCAATCCACTGTCCATGTGCGAGGCGAGCAGATCAAGTTCACTGTTGCAACAATAAACAAGTACTATGGGCTAAATCATATTGTGGACAATCACACCACTTTTGTGATGACTATGGACGCGCAAACACAGCGTGAGGTGTTGGAGGACATTTATTTTGAAGGAACAGTGCTGGACAATAGCAAGTCAGTAGAGAGAGGCTGCCTCAAGCCTGAGGCCAATGTATGGAATCATTTTGTGCGACATAAGCTCATGCCCACACTGCACACATCCATTGTCCATATCTCTAGGCTATTTCTTCTCCACTCTATATTGCATGGTAGACGCATTGATATAGGAAAAATTATAGTGGATGAAGTGTATACTTGTTTAAAAAGGCCTCGTAGTCCTCTCGTGTTCCCTAACCTGATAACTGCTTTGTGTAAAAGAAAGGACGCCTTTGTAGACGATCTTGTGGATGCAACAATTTCAGGAAAAACATGTCTCACACCAGCCCTCGTCACTGAGCCCCGAGGATTCAACGAGGATGTGCCTCAGCAAACAGTGGAGGGGTGCTAAAAGCTTTGCTGCAGCACGGGTAGCAGCATTGGTGGCCACAACAAAAGAATTGAGTGCTGAGCTTAACCTGATGAAAGCACATCAGCGGGTGTACTTTAAGTATGCACACCATCGCGATGGTGCTATAGCATCTTGCTTCAACAAACTCCTCACGGACCAGAACGTGTCATTCCCTCCATTTCACTTGGAGTTATTGCAAGCCTCCACCACTGCCACAACAAGCCCAGTGCCCCCCAGTCAAAGCAAAGTTGACCCTAGCTCAATCTAGCCTGCTGCTAAGAAAAGGACTACAAGAAAGAAGACGCTTGAAACTTCTACTGCCCAACCAGAAAAAGAAACTCCCTTGGTTTCACCTACTGTCGACGAAACCACCCCTGCACCCACCCCAACCAAAAAGAGAAAACGAAGCAGGAAGGCAACCAACCATGCGCCTTTAAGACCAGATAACCCACTGTCTGAGCTAGAACACATATCGAGTGATCATGAGGACCCCTTCAAAAGGATACAACCCCAACACCTACGCCTGAGCCGACACCAGCACAAACAGAGGATGCTACAACATCCAGACCAAAGACACGGATCAAACATACCGCTGGTCGTGTCTGATCTTTACCCAGTGATCAGTCAATCTCTTTCGAGAGTGTGGACGATGTCGCAGATCCCCACCACTACTCGTCTGAAACTTCCATGTACAACAACAACACCACCACATTGACTCCGCACCCAGGAGGTAACTAACTTTTATTTATTTATTTTATATCATTTTTCATCATTCTTCATTGCATATAGTATAGATTAGTTCATACATTGAGGACACTGCATCCCTTAAGTTTGGGGGTGTTGGTGTTCATAGTTAGTATTTTGCTTTAGCATATGCATAGTAGGAAAGAACAAAAATTTTACTATGGCATTTTGTTTAGTCTAGAGACAACCTATGAATATATTTATGATGTCTGATGATGAAATCTTAAAGGCTTGAACTAGTTTAGAAAAAAAACACAATTAGTTGAGATCTGTAGAACTGACCTTAGGATCTAGTTGTTAAAAAAAATTTACACAGCTGCTCTCTTACTATAGGTAAGTTCGTTAGAAAAAAAATTCAGGAAGAACCCTAGTAAACTCTGATATGTAAACTCTAGGGAAATTAAAAAGAATAGACGTCCCTATGCTAAAACTAATGAATAAACGCTACGGCATATCTGTAGAAGGACACTCCGCTTTGCTATAGCATACTACAATCTAAAAAAAAGAAAAAAGAAGAAATAAAGTTTTGCTATAGCATACGAGTGAATGAAAATTGTCATAGGATGACTCTATCTACTAGCTCGGGGGTGAGAGATTTGCTCCCTGCTCATCTAGAGCTAAGGACGGTAGGTGTGATGAGCTGACATCCTTCGTAGCAGAAAACCTACATCTTTGGGAGTCTGAAATTTAGAAAAGAGCTGGAGATCATGGTTAGGGTATAACTAAGGAGCTTCCTTGAAAATTTGTCTTACTAGCTTAAGTATAGGAGGAAGGCAGCCACGCACACACGCACACAACTTAGTCCTATAGAATGTTCTTAAGGATCTCATTTCTAGTTGTTTGTATTTTATTTGCCTATGTCATTTCTGAGGACTGAGATATTGCCATAGCAATTCTCTAGGGTAAATCTTTGCCATAGTATACTCATTGCTTGAGGACAAGCAATAGCTTAAGTTTGGGGGCTGATAACTGCATGAATATCTTTGTTTTCATATCTTTTTTATAGCATTTGCCTGTTCCCGAGACCATATCATAGCATTTAGACTGCATTTAGATTGCATTTTCTTCTTCTAGGGTGCATCTTTACTTTTGTTGGTTATTAGTCCATGATGAGGGGTACTGCTTGGAAGGTTGGTTTTGGGTTTGATGATGCGCAGGAAAGGAGTCAAGAGAGAAAGATGGTGCCGGAATTGCTATAGCATAGTGGAAGTGGATATTGGCCAACACGTGAGCTGTGAAGACACGTGAGTTGCAGAAGCACGTGAAGATGCAGAAAAGGACAACCTGACATGTGCAGTGGCCGATACCCACCTGCAAACTGCGCTTCTTGTCCCCTCGTGGCAGAGCTTGTCAGTGGATATTCTTTGGGATTTTCAAGGAAACTTTAGGGCACAAAACCCTAGATCCTCCACTATATAAAGAGGGATAGAATCTTGGAATAGGCACGCGAGAGAGAGGCAGAAGAGAGCAGAAAGAAAGAAAGTTGCAAGGAGAGAGAAGTGTTCTTCTTCATCTTCTCCAACTTGGTGTCCTCCATCGTTGAAGCTCAAAGGAGTGGCCTCGCTGGCCTCGAAAGAGGCGGTGGGTCTAAGACAATTGGGCAGTCCATGGCGGAGAGGGAGTTCACCTTTCTTTCTGTAACTTTAGCATTTCTTTTTCATATCTTTATCTTCGGTGATGTTATCGCAATGATACATTGGATGATATTGCTCAGCCACAAACTGTTTTAGGTGGCTTGGGTTTGATGGATGATTTTATTTAAGTACTTTTTAATGCATTCTATAGCCTTTTTAGTGTTTATCATGTTCTATGCTTTGCTTATGCGTTTTAATTCCTTAAAGTTGTAAGAGCCCTCGAGAGTTGGTCATTCTTTGAATGTTTATTGAGGTTAGTAATCGAGAGAGCTAGCCTTAGAACCCCCATAAACAATGGAGTGGTTGTCGAGAGGCAGAATCTAACCTACCTTAGAGATAAGTGATAGGTTTCAAGAGCTAAAAAGGATAGTTCGTGAAGGGTAGGGGATTGTTAAAAGTTTACGCCAAGAGGTATGGATGTAGCATTTATGACACCCAATTTCCTAGCTAGAGATAGTTTAGAAACACTTTTAGCAAATCTCGCCTAGCATAGAAGATAGTTGAAGAGCCTTAGTATCGTTAAGAAGCTTAGTTTAGGTTGTCCATCATTCCCAGCCAGTCATTCCATAGTGAGTTTCGCATATGAAAGGGAACTTGTTCATCATATTGCTATCTTATCTTTCTCTGCACTGTTTTGCTTCAGCATTATTTTACATCATATATTTTACTATAGTATTGTCATCTGCAAAAAGTTCAATCAATATTGTTACAGCAAATCGTGAATACCTCCAATCCATGTGGAGACGATACTCACTCACTCACTTTATTACTCGTTCGACGTGTATACTTGCACCATATTTGTGTATCATTTATAGTACACTACACACGCAAACACCTGACATTGCCTTAACTTAATGCCCTGGCATTACGATAGTTGCTTCTACCCAAGCAATTGAGTCATTTTTACACTCAATTACCAAGACGGTCCAATCTACTATCACTCCTCAAACTCACGATAACCTGGCCTTTATTCTCTCTTATTTGATTTCCTCTATCTTTTACTTTTATTATTCTTTAGTTGTTAGTTAGAACTCTTCCTATCACCTATTTGTGTTTTTGCTTTCATTGTGCATTAACTTAAGCAAAGTGGCTCAAACCTATCCTTGTGGAGACGATACTCGATACTCATATCACTTTATTACTTGTGACGTGTATACTTGTACAATTGCGTAGCACTTATTACACACAACAATTCGCCATTCCTTGAATATCCAAACGGTGGATGACACAGACAATCAACGCACGAACATTTTCTATTCTCGTTGTATGATCAACAAGAGACAATGCTTCTTTGTCATAGATAGTTGAAGTTGTGCTAAAGTCGTTAGTAGTTTCCTTGTTGATGACCTTGAGATCTCATGCCAACGTCATCTAAAGCCTTATCTTCTACAGTGGCTCAATGATGGATCCGATGTTAAGGTAATCAAACGTTTTCTAGTAATTTTCTCCATTTGTTATTATTGCGATGACGTTTAGTGTGATGTAGTTCCAATGCAAGCCACACACTTATTACTCATAATATCGTGGCAATTTGACAAAGGCGTGACCCATTATGGCAAGCTTAATCGATATTTCTTTTGTATCATGGAAAGAAATTCACATTGGGTCCTTTGGATCCAAAAGAGGTCTATCAAGACCAGACTCGAATACACAAATATTGTGAAAGGGTGGGATCAAATTGTTAAGTGTGTAAAAGTTCTATATTTTACCCCCTATTTAACCCATATTTCTGCTGCATTCAAGCATAATTCAATGCATTTAGGATAGATTTCATCCATACATCACAATTATATTAAATGGCACAGTTGCTACTGAAATTGGTTACTTTTGCAGATAGTTGTTGTAGCAGACGCAGGGCAGTGGAGAAGCCGAGCTGGAACACATGACTGCAGATGAGAAGAAGGATGTTGCTGTGGCAGCCAATGACGACAGCAATGGTGAAGGGAAGAAGTGAAGTGGAGCTCGACAGAAAGAGGAAATTAAGTAGGCATGTCGTGGAGCACTCTTATATTTTTCCTAGCCCTAGATCAGAATGAAGGCCAAGCCCAAAATTCAAGGAAGAAACTCTAAGAAATAAGAGAGGACGAATTAAAGACATCTACTCTGAAGATTTAGTCTTTAATAGAGTTGTACTTTAATTTAAACTTGTATTCTCGCCATATGAGAAAACTTGAACCCAAGGCCTATATAAAGGCATGTAATTCGACCTAGGGAAGGATATCTCATTCTCTAGTCGTCTTCCTCTAAACCCTAGTCGTTTCCCCCCCATCACATCATGTTCTAAACTTCCCCTAGGGCTAAGGGTTGATTCTGTAAAGTAGTTGCAAGGATTGTATTGTTTTAGGATTTTTCTGTTCAATAAAATAGACTTCAAGTTTGCTTATTCTGGTTTTCAACATCTTGCAAGAGTATCGGGAGAGCATTCTGAGATTATACATTTACTTAATATCGAGAGTGTTAAGTATACGAAAGGAATAAGTACGGGTTCTCCAGTTTATGGTTGAACTATCTCGGACCTAGGGATAGGACGAGGTTAAGTGGCTAAGGAAGAATTCAACAATATCAGTGTTCATCCTTCGATTCACGCCGGGAGGTATCATCAAAGACATGTTCATCGACAGACTTGGACCTAGAGATATGACAAGGCATAGCATGGATTCTTGCCAAGCTTGAAGTATTGAGTTGTGTGTTCGCTGCCGCGACAACAACAGACCGCTGCCGTAGCATGTGCTGCCGCGACAAGCGCTACGACAGAACAGAGAAGTCCTAGACAGTGCAAACACCTGCACTACGGAGAAAATCAATATTGACCTACTCTTTACTCTGAATATTTTCATCTTTTATTTTCAGTCTTCCTTATTATTTCATGACAAACAATTAAACTCTTTCTTTTCCCTCTTGTGCAGCAATCCAAGGTTAAAGCTATTAGCCCAGTCCTTGTGGAGACGATATCTGATACTTACGTATCACTTTACTACTTGCGTCGTGTACACTTGCACTACATTGCGATAGACTTTTTTAAACGCAACAAGTTTTTGGCGCCGTTGCCGGGGACTGGCAACATATCTTTACCCTACTTTTACTGCACTTTTTAATTTTTCTGTTTTACTTGGATTGTTCACCCTGTGCTTTTCACAAGGTTTCCCGTTTGCTTATGCGCAGATCGCGACGAGCAAAGGAACATGAGTATCAGATAGATCCTGGAATCGAACGCTCGTGCAATCTTAGGATCCGACTCCGACTCGTGTTAGCCAGAAACGAGTACCTTGAAGAACAGTTAGAGGCCATGAACAACCAAGGGAATCCCCGAGAACCTGAAGATCCTATCGGAGATAGAGGAAACGGATGGCCTGTCGCCCCTGCTGCCGAGGCCGCACGCCGATCCTGCCGTGACTACATGATCAACGATCATGTAGAACTGGATACCACCCTGCCAGACGTGGAAGCTGAAAACTTTGAGCTGAAACATGTGATGTTCAGCATGATCAATTCCGCTGGCCAATTTAGTGGTGTTACTACAGAGGATGCTAGAGAACACTTAAAAACGTTCCAAGATATCTGTGGTTCGTTTAGACTACAGGAGTAAATCCGGAGATACTGAGGCTTCGGTTATTTCCTCATTCATTGAGAGACGGGGCGAAAACTTGGTGGAATAAACTAACGCCAGGTTCAATACGAACTTGGGCAGATCTTACTCGTGAATTTTTATCTCGTTTTAATCCTTCTTAATTATCTGAGAGATTACGTAACGAAATTGCTAATTTTCAACAGGAAGGATGACGAGCCAATGCACGAGGCATGGGATAGATTTACCACTCTTCTAAGAAACTGCCCGATGCATGGATTTCCCGTTTGGAACCAGGTCATCAAATTTTACAATGCTGCCAACCTACAAACTCGTATGAGAATTGATTCAGCAGCGAATGGATTGTTGTTGGATAAAGATCTAGATGAAGCAATGGTGGTATTGAAAAATCTGGCTAAAAACGAGGAACGGTTTCCTACAACAAGGGGAGGGGGTAAACGAGTGCTAGCTTTGAAAGACTATGAGGCCGATAATTCCCTAAAAACAGAGGTCGCATATCTCACAAAGACAGTGGAAAAGCTATTAAAGAAAGATTCAAAACATGTCTACTCTGCAGAAGAGGTATGTGAAACTTGCGATGGGAATCACAATTCGGAAGATTGTCCGTTACAGCTGGAGGAAGGGATGTACGTTGGAAACTATAACAAGCAGAACTACAATTCCAACAATTACAATCCCAACTGGAGAAAGGATCCCAAATTCTCTTGTAGCAACCCAAATAATGCCCTGAACCCTCAAGTACAGAACACTCAAAATCAGGGGGCACCTAAACTTCTGACTCGGCAGCAACCGCAACAGCAGCCGCAACAGCCACCAGCAGCCACAACTAGTATATTGGAGCAGACCTTGGCCACGTTTATGTCTCAGACAGGAACTTACATTGAGAACATGAATCACTTCGTCAAGAAGACTGAGTCGTTCATGGATAAAACATAGATGCGGATGACTAACCATGAAGCTACTCTGAAATCACTGGAGACACAGATGGGTCAAGTTTCCCAGCATATTAAGCCGAGGCAGAATGGAGGATTCCCTAGCGATACTGAGGTCGCTAGAAAACCCACACATGAGCATTGCAAAGCTATCACAACTAGGAGTGGGAAGAAATTGCCAGGGTCAGAGAATAAAGCTGAACCAGTTAAGGAACTTGCCCTAGAACCGACTGCCGAGAACACTGCCCTGGTAGACGATAAACAGCCTGCTGCTGATACACATGTCACAACAACAGAAGGGACAGAGGAGAAGGATGAAGAACCTAAGCCTCCTCAAATCTGAATGCAATGGGAAGGACGCATTGAAGATTATCGTTCTCCACCTCCTTTTCCACAGCGGCGACAAAAGTTGAAACAAGAATCCCAGCTTAAGAAAAATTATGATATTTTTAAGCAGGTCCACATCAATATTCCACTGTTAGATGCTATCAAGGAGATGTCCGGTTATGCCAAATTTCTCAAGGATGCTATGTCGAAGAAATCAAGACTTGGGGAATTTGAGACGGTTAAAATGACAGAAGGATGCATGACTATTCTGCACAATCATCCACCCTAGAAAAGAAGGATCCTGGGAGCTTCATAATACCGTGCATAATCGGAGATAAATTTGTGGGTAATGCACTTTGTGATCTAGGTGCTAGTATTAATTTAATTCCAAAATCTGTATTCTAGAAATTAGGTAATGGAAGAGCACGACCCACAACAGTTATGTTGCAGCTGGCAGACCGCTCTTACGTGCAACCGGAAGGGAAAATTGAAGATATTCTGGTAAGAGTGGATAAATTTATTTTTCCTGCTGACTTTCTTGTTTTAGATTGTGAAGCAGATGAGAATGCACCAATCATCCTGGGCAACCCTTCTTAGCCACAGGAAGATCACTGATTGATGTAGAAAAGGGAGAACTCACTATGAGAGTGAATGATCAAGAGATCAAGCTGAATGTTCTCCAAGCAATGAAACACGCTGATGCAGAAGAAGAATGCAAGGCTATCACTGAAGTTATCCTTGACAACCCTGCATCAGGTCGGACTGCCATGACATCAAATTTGGCCACTACCCCAGCAGCCATTTGGAAGACTATCACGGCAGTAACGACGACAGCATCTCCTCAGATTCTGACATATCTGATACTGAAGATCATGAGGAGGTAAACTGGATAGGCCATCGTCCAGGTAAGTTATTCGAGTCCTTAAACTATACCTCGAATGAACATATCATTCAAAAGCCATCAACTGTAGAGCCACCTATTCTAGATCTTAAGCCCCTTCCAGGACAGCTCAAATATAATTTTCTTGGATTAAATGATACGTTGCCCGTAATCATCTCTTCCAAGTTGATGCAGGAACAGGAACAGCAGCTGATAGGGATGCTGCAGCAGCACAAAAATGCTATTGGGTGGACGATAGCTGATATCCAAGGCATCAGTCCGGCATTATGCATGCATAAAATTCTCTTAGAGGATGATCATAAGCCGACCATTGATGCCCAGAGACGTTTGAATGATGCTATGCGAGAAGTGGTCCAAAATGAAATTATCAAATGGCTAGACGTTGGGATAATTTATGTCATCTCGAATAGTAAGTGGGTGAGCTCGGTGCAGTGCGTTCCTAAGAAAGGAGGAATAACCGTGGAGACCAACGAAGAAAACGAGTTAATCCCAACCAGGATTGTGACCGATTGGAGGGTTTGTATGGACTACCGGAAGCTTAACAAAGCTACCCGGAAGGACCACTTTCCCCTGCCTTTTATTGATCAAATGCTTGATAGATTAGCGGGAAAGCCTTACTACTGTTTTCTTGATGGTTACTCAGGTTATAACCAAATAGCCATAGCGCCGGAGGATCAAGAGAAAACGACTTTCACTTGCCCATACGGTACTTACGCTTTTAGGAGAATGCCATTTGGACTTTGCAACGCACCAGTAACCTTTTAGAGGTGTATGATGGCAATATTCTCCGACATGGTGGAGTATTTCCTAGAGATATTCCTGGACGATTTCTCTGTCTTTGGGGACAATTTTGAAAGCTGCTTAAGCAACCTACAGAAAGTGCTCGAAAGATGTGAGAAAGCGAACTTAGTATTAAACTGGGAGAAATGTCACTTCATGGTGGATGAAGGGATAGTCCTAGGCCACAAGGTAAGCTGCCGCGACATAGAAGTCGATAGAGCAAAAATTGAGGTAATTGAAAAGTTGCCGCCACCCACCACAGTCAAGGGAATTCAGAGTTTTCTAGGGCATGTTGGATACTATCAAAGGTTTATAGCGAATTTTTCGAAGATCACCAAGCCATTATGCCACCTATTAGAGCAGAATCGTCCCTTCGACTTCAATACTGAATGTACTGAAATATTCAGAATTCTGAAGGAGAAATTAGTAACAGCCCCAATTGTACAGCCACCGGACTGGAAGCTGCCATTTGAGATTATGTGTAATGCCAGTGATTATGATGTAGGGGCAGTACTTGGGCAGAGGAAAGACAAGTTATTCCACGTTATTTACTATGCTAGCAAAACACTTAACGATGCCCAAGTGAATTACACCACAACAGAGAAGGAATTGTTGGTTGTGGTGTTTTCAATTGACAAGTTTCGATCCTACATACTTGGAACAAAAGTAGTGGTCCACACAGACCACTCTACACTAAAATATATGTTTGCTAAGAAAGATGCAAAACCCAGACTGATTCGTTGGATTCTGCTGCTACAAGAGTTTGACATAGAAATCAAGGACAAAAAGGGGATAGAGAACCAAGTTGCAGATCACTTGTCAAGATTAGAGAAGGGAAAGAGCCTCCCAACAGACGAGGCACACATACTGGAGACCTTCCCTGACGAACAGATGTTCACTTCCACAAGCACTACCGCGACAGCCATGGCGGCAGGTAAGTTTTCTGAACTCCCCTGGTATGCTGATTTCGTTAATTATTTAGTTAGCGGAATATTTCCTCCTGGCCTTAACTATCAAGCTAGGAAGAGGTTCCAAAATAATGTTAAGCATTATTATTGGGACGAACCTCTTCTTTTCAAAATGTGTGTAGATCAGATCATCAAGAGGTGTGTACCACAGGATGAGCAGGAAGTTGTGCTTCATCACTGCCATGCTTCACCATATATAGGACACTTGGGTGGTAACAAAACTGCTGCCAAAGTTTTGCAGTCTGGTTTTTATTGGCCTTCACTGTTCAAGGATGCCCAGGCATTCTACAAAAGCTGTGATAAATGTCAACGGACTGGAAATATCTCAAGGAGACATGAGATGCCGCTGCAAAACATTCTTGAAGTCGAAATCTTCGACGTTTGGGGGATTGATTTCATGGGACCGTTCTCAGCATCATGTGGGAATTTATATATCCTCCTAGTAGTGGACTATGTGTCTAAATGGGTAGAAGCGATCGTCAGACAGAAAAAACGATGCCAAGACTGTTCAGAGGTTTTTGCACAAGAACATTTTTTCCAGATTTGGCATCCCTGAGGCGATCATCGGTGATGAAGGGAGGCATTTTGCTAATAGGGTAATAGATGATGCCTTAAAGAAATATGGTGTCAAACATCGGATCGCAACAGCTTACCACCCTCAGACCAATGGACAGGCTGAAATATCCAACAGAGAGGTAAAGAACATTCTTGAAAAGATGGTTAAACCAACTCGAAAGGACTGGTCTCTACAACTCAATGATGCACTCTGGGCCTACAGAACAGCGTTTAAAACTCCATTGGGAATGTCACCCTACCAGCTGATTTATGGAAAAACATGACATCTACCTGTTGATTGAGCACAAAGCATATTGGGCCATCAAGGTAGTGAATATGGACTTGGAAAAGGCAGGACAGAAAAGGCTACTTGATTTGAATAAGATTGAAGAAATTCGAGCAATGGACTATGACAACGCAAGGATTTACAAGGACAAGACAAAGAAGTGGCATGACAAGAAGCTGCTACCACGACAGTTCTGCCCAGGGCAGCTTGTGTTGTTATTCAACTCTAGGTTGAAACTCTTCCCAAGGAAGCTGAAATCTAGATGGTTCGGTCCGTTTCAAGTGGTGCAAGTTTTTTCCTCATGGTGCCATTACGATCAAATCCTTAAAAGACGGGCACCAATTAAAGTCAACGGACAGAGATTGAAGCATTATCAGGGGACTGAAGCCCCAAGAATGCAGGAAGTGGTTACTTTAGGAGATGCCCCTCCTGGCATCCCTAATTTAACTTAATTTTATTTTTGTTATTATATATATATATATATATTTGTTAGGAAATTAGAATTATTTTATTTTTAGGAACTAAGTTTTTCTTTTAATTATTTTTAGGAAATAAAGGAGACAATGAGAGGAGAAGAAGTGAACTCAGCCCACCATCTCACCATCAGCCCGAAAAGGCCCAAAATAAGATCCTTTCGTTACAGCTGCCGCGACAGACGCGGAAAATCCAGCCTGTCAACAAGCTATCGCGGCAGGCACGGAAACGCGTAACAGACGCGCAATAGACACGGAAACGCGTGACAGACACGTCAGAAACCACGTAACAGATGGATCCGTTATTTGCGCCTGCCGTTACAGCTCCAACGGGCAGCAAACTCTTCATCTATATAAACCACGTTTTACTATTCATTTTTCACTTCACTTTTACTCTCTCTACTTGTTTCCTCTCTAGATTTTCATTTCTTTTCGTTTTTCTACAGTCTCTTGCAACTATGAGTACCAGAAACACCAGACGAAGTGCTACCTCAAGCTCTGCCCCAGCAGCAGCCACTCCCAGCTCCTTCCAGAGCAGGGATGTGTTGGAGGAGAAAGGATTCATCTACAGCAAACGAACAGAGAATCTCGGGCTCAAACCATTTATAGCCCGCAAGATCAGAGCACTACGCTGGTAGATGTTTGCTGAGCAACCTGAGGAGATGAATGTTACCCTGGTCCGAGAATTCTATGCTGCCATCGACATCAGAGACGCGACAGCAGTGACAGTTCGTGGTAAGGAAGTCCCCTTTGAGCCAGAGTACATTAACATCCTTTATGGACTCTACGTTGGCAGAAGGGAAGATGGGCATCAGAGATTCCTGGAAACCCTCGAGGCAGCAGATTACGATGCTGTCATGGCAGAACTCACCGAAGAAGGAACCCAATGGAATACCGATACCAAACACCCTAGGATAGTGAAACGAGCTGAACTCACCCTCGAAGCTAAACTGTGGAACGCATTCGTGAAAAAGAGGATTATGCCATCCTCACATAACAACACAGTGGATCAACCAAGGTTAGCTCTCGTTCATTGATTTTTCAATGAGAGGTATATTAATGTTGGTAGATATATTCAGGAAGGGATTTTGGATTGTACAATGCAGCCATCGGGACCCCTTGTCTTCCCCTACCTCATAACAGCACTCTGTCGCGGCCACAATATCCTTGAAATTGCTGAGGATCTAAAAATTCGGGGAAAAGGATGGACAGAAAGAAACATCCTCGGTTTGATGGAGCTGAAAGCCGCAACACCGGTCTCCAGCTTCAACCCTTCTGCCGTGGCAGGTGAGCCGGCAGAGCCCACTTAAACAGAACCTACCGCCACAGAACAGAGGCAACCCGCAGCAGCAGCTCCCCCAGCCGACTCCTCCACCCAAATCCTTGCCACCCTGTAGAGAATGGAGGAACGGCAACTGGGCCTGATGAGCTTTATCCGGGACTTCACAACAGCAATGGTACATTTCATTAAAAGCAATTTAAATTTTCTATATGTAATGTTTCCTGCTTTCCCCGATCATTATTTTGTTGCCCCGACCCCTGCCCATACCCCTACCCCTGCTGCCACATCGAGAACACCATCTGCTGCGTCCAGTCCAACCCCGGTCACGACAGCTACAGGTGGCAACACCACTGCCACAGCCTCTGCCAGGGGAGAAAAGAGAAAAGCACCCCTGTCCGACCTTGACGAGTTCATTGCTGGTTTCTCCTCTTCCTCAATTTGGGAGGAATCCGATGGCGAGCCCTCTGTAAAGAGGAACCTGTCCAAAGAATTCACCCAGATGAAGCGGCAGAAACCCAACACCGAAGACGGACCATCCGACCAAGGGGTGTCTGGCAGCAGCAGCAGCTCTTTCGAGGAGGTTCAGGTATTGGAGAAACTACCACAGACCTCCCCTACTCGCATTCAGCCTCCGAGGGAAGCCAAGAAAAAGACCGCCTCTGCCTCTCCAAGCCATCTGCCGGCACCGACGAGGAAAGTCACTGCCCGCCGGCAGATACAGATCAACAGCAACAGCAGCGATGGCATCGTTTAAAATTTAAGTTTTTATCTTATCTTTGTTGTCTGCTATTTTGTTATAATTGTGATGTTGTTTTTATTTTCTTTTTATCATTTTGTCATCATGCATTGAGGACAATGCAACCCTTGAGTTTGGGGGTGGCATCCCTCCATTAATGAAGTGTCTTTATGTTTAGAATTTGTGTCTAAGTGTTTAGTTTATTTTTGCTTAAAAATGAAAAAAAAATGATGAATGAAAATTCGGCTTAAGTTTTTTAACTTCACTTACCTGCCACGACATATGTTGTCGTGACAGTGCCTTTAGGAAATTTTAAGATCTGTTTAGAGCCTTGCTATGACTCTACCCTGTAAAACACTCTTTGGAACTCTTATGCTTTCTAGATTACTTTAGTACACTGGAATAGGAATGTTTACCCGCTTGAAACTGCCCCTAGAGGTGCCTATCACTGGCTCTATGAAAACAAGAAAGAAAGAAAAAATATTCAGACTCAATAGCTTGCAAAACTGCCTTGCACTTATTTTAAGAGATTTTCTTTTTGAGCTAAGTTAGAAAAAACTAAAAGAGGCTAAGAATTGCCTCCAGAAAAGATGCAGTTAAATAAAGAGTCAGAAAAAAACTAAAGGAGCCTAAGAATTGCCTCCAGAAAAAATTGAAATGGCATAACCTCAAGTTTGTAGACATAACTATTCTGGTATACTAAGGTAGTCTAGATGCATAAGTGTTCACAAAACCCACACACACTTCACAAGAATTATAGCATGGTTTCGAATGAATCCAGAAATGCCCGACAAGGTACTACTCTTGATAGAATACAAGTGGTATGTAATGTAGAGTTCACTGATTTAAGCCAAAGAAAAAATTATTATTTTTAAGTTAGGTAATAATAGCTTGAGGGCAAGCAAAAACTTGTGTTTGGGGGTGTGTTAAGTGTGTAAAAGTTCTATATTTTACCCCCTATTTAACTCATATTTCTGCTGCATTCAAGCATAATTCAATGCATTTAGGATAGATTTCATTCATACATCACAATTATATTAAATGGCACAATTCCTACTGAAATTGGTTACTTTTGCAGATAGCTGTTGTAGCAGACGCATGGCAGTGGAGAAGCAGAGCTGGAACACAGGACTGCAGACGAGATGAAGGATGCTGCCATGGCCGCTGTCGTGGCAGCCAATGACGACAGCAATGGTGAAGGGAAGAAGTGAAGTGGAGCTCGACAAAAAGAGGAAATTAAGCCGGCATGTCGTGGAGCACTCTTATATTTTTCCTAGCCATAGATCAGAATGAATGACAAGCCCAAAGTTCAAGGAAGAAACTCCAAGCAAGAAGAGATGACGAATTAAAGACATCTACTATGAAGATTTAGTCTTTAATAGAGTTGTACTTTAACTTAAACTTGTATTCTCGCCATATTAGAAAACTTGAACCCAAGGCCTATATAAAGGCATGTAATTCGACCTAAGGAAGGATATCTCATTCTCTAGTCGTCTTGCCCTAAACCCTAGTCGTTTTCCCTCATCACATCATGTTCTAAACTTCCCCTAGGGCTAAGGGTTGATTCTGTAAAGTAGTTGCAAGGATTGTATTGTTTTAGGATTTTTTCTGTTCAATAAAATAGACTTCAAGTTTGCTTATTCTGGTTTTCAACATCTTGCAAGAGTATCGGAAGAGCATTGTGAGATTATACATTTACTTAATATCGGGAGAGTTAAGTATATGGAAGGAATAAGTACGGGTTCTCCAGTTTATGGTTGAACTATCTCGGACCTAGGGATAGGACGAGGTTAAGTGGCTAAGGAAGAATTCAACAATATCAGTGTTCATCCTTCGATTCACGTCGGGAGGTATCATCAAAGACGTGTTCATCGACAGACTTGGACCTAGGGATAGGACAAGGCATAGCAGGGATTCTTGCCAAGCTTGAAGTATTGAGTTGTGTGTTCGCTGCCGCGACAACAACAGACCGCTGCCGCAGCAGGTGCTGCCGCGACAGGCGCTACGACAGAATAGAGAAGTCCTAGACAGTGCAAACACCTGCACTACGAAGCAAATCAATATCGGCCTACTCTTTACTCTGAATATTTTCATCTTTTATTTTTAGTCTTCCTTATTATTTCGTGACAAACAATTAAACTCTTTCTTTTCCCTCTTGTGCAGCAATCCAAGCTTAAAGCTATTAGCTCAGTCATTGTGAAGACGATATCCGATACTTACGTATCACTTTACTACTTGCGTCGTGTACACTTGCACTACATTGCGATAGACTCTTTTACACACAACACAAATAAATTAGAAACATAAAAGGCGATTAAAAAAGAGGCCTACAGTAAAAAAAAAACAAGATTCAAACGGCCATTGGGAGGTGATTATTGCGATGATGTTTGGTGTGATGTAGTTCCAATGCAAGCCACACACTTATTACTCATAATACCGTGGTAAAATGACAGAGATATGACCCACCATGGCAAGCTTAATTGATATTCCTTTTTGTACCATGGTAAGAAATTCACATTGGGTCCTTTGGATCCAAAAGAGGTCTATCAAGACCAGAATCGATTACACAAATATTGTAAGAGGGTGGGATCAAAAAAATTGGAAACACAAAAGGCGATTAAAAAAGAGGCCAATAGTAAAAAAACAAGATTCAAACGGCCACTGGGAGGTGAGTGAACCTATTAGTGAGAAAAAAAGAGCATAAATATAATTTCTATGCGAGAAAAAAAGATGTGAGAGAAACCCTTTTCCTCAAACAACCTTGCATTCTCGTCTACTTTAGGCAAAACTTTTTTTGATGTCTGACGCTAATGTTTCTTTGCCAAGTGTTTTTATGTCTCTTTTACAGGAATTCTTCGATGTCCTCAATGAACCACCTGGAGGATTACCACCTAAACGAGGAATCAAACATCAAATAGACCTCATCCCAAGTGCATCTATTCCAAACCATCCGATGTATCATTGCTACCCTGATGAAACAAAAGAATTGGAAAAACAAGTACAAGAGTTGATGCAAAAAGGATATATTCGCGAGAGTTTGAGTCCTTGTGTCGTTCTCATCCTACTTGTGCCAAAAAAGATGGTATGTATCGTATGTGTATTGATTGCAGACCTATTAATCGTATTACCATTAAATACAAGCACCCCATTCCACACCTTAATGATATGCTTGATGAACTCTATGGTGCTTGCATCTTCACGAAGATCAATCTCAAGAGAAGATATGATCAAATTCGAATGAAGGAAGGAGATGAATGGATGGTTATGCCTTTTGGCTTAACAAACGCACCAAGCACATTCATGCGCCTCATGAACCACATTCTTCGTGGCTTTTTAGGTAAGTTTGTTGTTGTTTATTTTGATGACATCCTCATCTATTCCTCCTCCTTTGATTCACATCTTCTACATGTTGAATCTATTTTTTGTGTTCTCCGATGAGAATGATTGTACACTAACCCGGATAAGTGCGTGTTTTATAGTGACAAGCTTATATTCTTAGGCTTTATAATAAGTGAACAGGGTATTCACGTTGACGATGAGAAGGTCAAAGTAATACAAGAATGGCTGACACCTACATCTATCAATGAGGTAAGATCTTTTCATAGGTTGGCAAGTTTTTATCGACGCTTCGTTAAAGATTTCTCCACCATCGCATCACCATTAACTGAGATAATCAAATAGTCGGTAGGTTTTTCTTGGGGTAACAAACAAGAGGTAGCATCCTAAACCTTAAAAGAAAAACTTTGTTTTGTTCCTATTCTTCGTTTACCCGATTTCTATGACACCTTTGAATTAGAATGTGATGCCTCTGGGATTGGTATATGAGCTATTCTTATGCAGGGAAAATGATACATCGCTTATTTTTAGCGAAAATTTGAAAGGCGCACAACTCAACAACTCCATTTATGACAATGAACTTCTAGCCCTCGTCAGAGCGCTTGAGGTTTGGCAACACTATCTCCTCCTAAAGGAGTTTGTTGTCCACATAGACCATGATTCCCTCAAATGGTTAAATGGACAAAGTAAGTTAGTAAACAACATGCTCGCTAGGTTGAATTCATTGAAACTTTTCCATATGTGATTCAATACAAGCAAGGTAAGGAAAACATCGTGGCCGATGCATTATCACGTCGATATACTTTGCTTACTACCATGCATGCTACAATCCTAGGTTTTAACCATATTAAGGATTTATACTCCAATGATCCTGATTTTTCAAATATATATATTCATTGCTCTAAAGGTGTTTTTAACAAGTTTCATCTTGTAGATGGATTTTTATTCCGAAATAACAGATTATGCATTCCACAAGGATCCCTTCGGGAATTCTTGATTCTAGAGACACATAGCGAAGGCTTAATGGGACACTTTGGTGTGAATAAAACTCTAGAGATTGCCATGGATAATTACTTTTGGCCATATATACGCAAAACATTGGAAAAGGTGTGTGCATCATACATAACGTGGAAGCAAGCCAAATCCAAGGTAATGCCCCACGGTTTGTATACCCCACTCTATATCTCCTCTTCACCTTAGGTTAATCTTTCTATATATTTTATTCTTGGATTACCACGTACTAAAAAAGGACGAGATAGCATTTTTGTGGTAGTTTACAAATTTTCAAAGATGGCCCACTTCATCCCTTGCCACAAAACGGATGATGCTACTCATATCGTGGATCTTTTCTTTCAAGAAATAGTTCGTCTTCGCGGCATCCCAAAGACCATCGTGTCCAATAGAGTTGTCAAGTTCCTTAGCCACTTTTGGAAGGTATTATAGGGCATGATAGGTACTAAACTCTTATACTCTACTACTTGTCACCCCCAAACGGATGGCCAAACTGAGGTAATCAATAGAATTTTAGGAGTTTTACTACGAACTGTTGTTGGTAAAAATACTAGAACTTGGGAAGAATGCATTCCATTTGTTGAATTTGCTTATAATCGTTCTATCCATTCCTCTACTGGTCATTCCCCTTTTGAGATCGTTTATGGCTTTAATCCTTTAACTCCTCAAGATCTTATTTCATTACCCATAGAAAACATGTGCAGCTAAGATGGAGAAAAGAAGGCTGACTTGGTCAAAACTATTCATCAAAAAGCCAAAAAAAAGAATGGAAAGAACCTATCGGGCAAAAGCAGATAAAGTCAACAAAAGCTATCGAGTTGTAATCTTCGAGCCTGGTGATTGGGTTTGGGTACACGTGCGAAAAAAAAAGGTTTCCAACCAAAAAATCAAAGTTGGATCCACGAGGCGATGGTCCCTTCCAAGTCTTAGAGCGCACCAATGACAATGCTTATCGCAATGATCTTCACGGTTAGTATCAAGTGAGTGCAACCTTTAATGTTTATGATCTTTCTCCATTTGATATTTCAGATTCGAGGAGAAATCCTTTTTAGGAGGGAAGGGATGATACATGCACTAGACAAGCCCAAATCAACGATGGACTCACATTCTCTCTTGGACCAACCACACGAACCAAGTCAAAGATTCTTAAGGATAAACTCTACACCACCGTGCAAGGAATGCTGACCAAAGGCTTACAATCTTTCATGCAAGAGTAAGAATTCCGGGAAAACACTTACTCTCCAAGTTTGAAGAATTGGGTTACACAAACCCATGTTGAGGAAGCACACGCCCAAGAATGCAAAGACAAGTCCCTAACCATATTTGAAGCCCATTAAAATTGTGTTTTAATTGTAATTTTTAGACCCAAAGCTGAATTATAAAGTTTGGGTCTAATTAGTTAATGTCCAACCCAAATCAGACTCATTTAAGTTTAGGCCTTGTCATTCCCTTTAAAACAGCTCAAATCAGCCTCATATTCAAGCTACAACCCTAATAAGTTGTCCCCTTATCAGCCAAGAAAGAGTGCCACCCAAGACTCCCTAAACAAGAAAGAGTTCCCATTTAGCAAGTAATTACATTATTTTATTAGTTTTAGGTTATTTTATTATTTCTTTTAGTATTATTTTATTAGGAAAGAGTTTTATTCTATTTAGGAATTTATTTTAGCTTAGCCATTCTTCCCCTATAAAAGGATTAGATCTTCTTCTTTGTAAAGAAGATTTGAGTTATTAAATAAAAAGGGTATTCTTTTGAGTACATCTTTGCAAGTGTCGAGAAACTTATGTCTTCGAAGCTTTCTTCAACATGTTCGGCCGAGTTGAGCGAGGGAGAATCTTCACACTCCGAGTTATCTATCTAATCGCGGGTAGGAGGGTCGATTTTAAGTCATACCGTAGAGATTGCCTAGTTAATTGCAACTAGGAGGGTTCTGCGGGCATCTCTACCATTCTACAACTCCAAATCCATCTTGTTCAAGTCTTCACCATTGTGCCATCTTCCACAAACATATCTGAAATTTCCAGATTCGGTTTTCTTTACTTTGCACTTATCTTTCTTAATCTTTTTCGTTCAATTCCTTCTTATTTTATTCTAATCTTATTATTCACCTTTGAATTTTTAACTTTGGGCTCTTATTTTCAGAATTTTTAAGAAATACCATTGCATATTCTCTTGAAATTCCAGATTTTTCTAGATTCAAAGTTTCTTGATAAAGTCAGCACCCTAGGTTTGTTTCCAAGTGATTTTGAGAGTTTCCAATGTATTAGCAAGCCCTACATCACATGGTCAGACATGACATCTTTTTTTAGAAATCTAGTTCAGTATGTAATGTCGGCCCTATATTTTTCAATGTAAGTCTTAGCTAACCACTTATAAGTTGCATTTCTATTTTTAAAACCCCTCAGACAGTTATGCTCTCTCACATAAGATTTAATATGCCATGTCATGTCCATTGGGTCTATTGGGTCATCTCTTGAGGCCCAATGGACACCTTTCCTTGCAAAGAACTTGTACTTTTATATTACATGTCCTTTTAAATTGAACATCAACTCTATTGTTAATCTCATATTGTTTGACTGCATGTTTCGAAGTCTCTTTATCCCCAAATATCATCCCCTTTTGAATCTATGGGTTTAGGAAGTCCACCTCAGTATTGAACTCAATATATTTTGGCTTCTTATTTTGTTCAACGTTTGAGTCAGACTCAGTTGATCTATGCGATTGATCTAGTTCATAATCCTGATTTTCATCATCTACTCCTATAGCAAGGCAACCTCCCAAAAGATCATTATTTAAGTTATTAATGTCCATTTCATACTCTATTCCTACAAGCACATCATATGCATACCCATCTACATCACTCAAAACATTATCATTATCTTCAAATTCACTTTCAACAGCAACATAATCTTCATCTTCTTTTGAGTCATCTAATTTAGAACTATCAGGTTCAACTGATTCAGTTCTATTAGGTTTAGGTTCAGTCCTAACAAGTTCAACAGATTCAGTCCTAACAGGTTTCTCAGAAGCTACAACCGCTTCTAAATACACATGCAATTGTCTATGATTAGGCATACAATCCAACATGAGAAGAATATTATTGTCTATTCTTAAATGCTTAATATTTAAGCTTCCCCAAGTTCTTTCTAGTAAAATATGTAGTTACTAGAGAAACCTAATTCCTCAATAATACCATACATTTCAATTATTGACATATTGTCTATATGACAATTGTCAAAGAAAGTTACATTCTTTCCAGTATACTGGAAATTTGGTGAATTTACCATGAACCCTCCATGGTGTAAGGTAATGGTGAAATACCCAGATGATGTTCCTGTGAAAAACAAGTAATAGTGTAAGACACATAGTACATATTTCTTCAAGTTTCATCTTACAATAAAACAGTGAAAATATTACTTAAGGTGTACACAAATCCCACAAAATCATTACTGAAATTAAAATGAAACTAATTGAAGAAGTCAATCTTTTAGTTCACATCATTATAGAAATCTCCGAATTTCATGACAAACATCAAAAGAAGTAAAATAACTTGAAGAAATCAAAAAGGAATACTTACCATACTTCATGCTTTTCATCCCTTTAGTTCACATCACTCGTTTATCCATTTTGATTCGATCTGTAAACAAATTGAAGAAGTCAATCAGTCGCCCTAAATCCCTAAACAAAACTAACATTACATTTTGGGTAAACAATGACAAACCCGAGAGAACGAATCGTCAGTTCAACAAAATTGCTTCACCGATTTGATAATGAAATCTTGCTTTAGTTTGGGAGGTTTAGGTATAGGAAATCTTGCTTCTCAATCGATAACGTTTTTAATTGATTAGAGGATAATTTTTTAGTCATTACGTATTAAAAGAGGGGACTAGTAAAATGATGTCGTTTTGTGGAGGTGTTTTTATTATAAATATTAATTACGTGAAAAATATATTATTATTTTATCTAAACAGTCAACGCCATAACTTTTTTTGACATGTCATCACGTCGTCCATGATTTAACGGAGGGGTGGTATGATTGAATCAAGAATTAAACGTTGATGGCAAACTTTGACCAATTAAAAGTTTGGTGGTAAAAACAGGTTACACCCAGTAGTATGGTGGTACCTGGCATAGTTTACTCTATTTTTAATTAAATCTCATCGCATAATTTTTAAAAATTCTTATTGAGTTTCTCAAATTTTCAAAACTTTAAGTTAAACCCTAAAATTTTTTGAAAAAAATATAAATTAAACCTTCAAAAAATTTTGAAAAATATAATTTAAATCTTTAAATTTTTAAAATTTTAAGTTGTACCTCTCAAACTCTTTTATCAAATTATGTCACTGAAAAGAAAAGTCTTCATATATATATAAAAAAAAAGTGATAGTGTACATTCTACGGTACATATCTTTTAGGAATATGACAATGACCTTGTGATCAACTGTCACAATAGACTATGACAAAAATATCACAAAATTAAATGGAAAAATATCACGCTTATTAAATCTATTTTTAAAGAAAGTAATGGTTACACTTAAATTAATAGAATAAAATTAAAGTTTAAGATGCGAAAAGCATAAAGAAGATTATGGTTGAAAGTTCAAATATGTTAAAATCCAAAACACAAAACGAGGAAAAAAACCCAATATACTCTTACATTAAACGACATCTGAATCTCTTAGGATTCTCACTATCTCTTTGTTCTATTCGTTGTCATATATTCTTAGTCAGTAGTCACACCTTAATTCCACAAATAACCTAACATGTAATATTGAAATACTATATCAACAAATCCATCTCTCATATGAGATAGGATCATGATCCAACGGTTAAAAATGCAAAACTCGACTCGAAAAAATTTTAAATAAAGTTTGAGTTATGAAATGAAAATTCAAATAACTTGAATAACTCGAAATTTTTAGTAATTAGTTGATCAGTTTTGCTATTTTAGTCGATTTTGTCAATTCTGCATGATATCTTATGTATATCACATGTGAAAATATGAAAAATATATATGTATATTATATATGCATATAGAAAGCTGTTAAAATTTGAATCATTATATGCATCGTCCAACCCTAAGTATATGTATTGCACCGCTACGTATATGCATATAGAAATATATATATATATATATATATATATATATATATATATATATATATATATATATAAATGTACAATTAAATTTGTACAAAAATTTGAAAACTCGATTCGACTCGAATTTTATAAATTCGACTCGATTCGAAAAAATTCAAATAAAGTTTGAATCGTGAAATAAGACTTAATAACTCAAAAAAATTTGACTCGACTCGATCCGATCGAACGCACAGCCCTAAGTGTAAGTGAATCCTAACACTATATAAATATATATATACATATACATATATATATATATATATATATGTGTGTGTGTGTGTGTGTGTGAGATAAGATCATCTTATGTTGTGTAAATTAATAGTTGAGATTAAAAGGTGGAAATGTGAAGGTTTTTAAGAAAAAAAGATATGATTTAATTTCATCTATTAATTTACACTCATCTAATAATTTTAAATTAGTGTAAAAGTAAATATTTTAAATAGTGTAAGTGAATATATATATATATATATATATATATATATATATATATATATATATATATATATATATATATTAGTCTATTACTTTTTTGACAATTTTAAATCTACTCCTACCTAGAGGGAATAGGGACTCTAGGAGAAGAAATATGAGTATTTCTAGTGAGTCTAAAAAGGATGATTTAAGAAAATAGGTTAGAACAAAGATAAGTTTGGTCAACCGGCCAAATATGCCTACTCATTATTAGTCTATTATTTCACGGTTAAAAGAACATACACCATATTAATAACTCTAATTGTGACCTTACGGCGTCCTCGTTAACTCACTATGTTATGTTACTTTCTTCACTATGAAGGTTTGGATTGAACATGCGTTTTGCGAAGGTAATAAAATGATTAATAGTATGGGCAAGATCACAAGAAGGTCATCATTTCTTCTCACCACAGAATGAGATTTTATCTGTCTTACATGAGGATTAGACTAGTTAGGCCATGAGGTGACTTTAGTTCATTTCTTTGTTTATCAAGTAAAATCCATATACCATATTAATTAATATTTTTTATCTATTAAAAATATTTATTTATTAAATAAACTTAATTATCAATATGTCCGCAGGTTTAATATACAAATAATCGGATGATTCTACAATAAACGTCATGTACCTTTACGTATCACTAATCATGTGTACCGCTACGTACCATTAACTATTTTACTTATTTTTAAAATTATAGGGACCGAAAGCGTTATTATCATTTTTTTTAAAATTAAAAATAATTTTATATTATATTTTCAGATTTTTTTTCTTTTTGGGTAAATTATACAAATGGTAAATGAACTTTGCTAAATTATTTAATTTGGTAACCAAACTTTCAATTGCTTTAATGTTACCATTAAACTTTTAGTTTTGCTCCAAATTAGTCATTGATCCTTTAACAACCGTTAAAAAGGGTGATGTGTCAGTTAAAATAGTTTGTATAATAACACATTTAATCCTCAACGTTTACACATTCAAACAATTTTTTTCTAATTCGAAAAAAATAATAAATTTAACCCTCATTATTTGCACGTTATTTCAATTTGACCCTATTTTAATTAAAAATAATTTAACCCTAAAATAGAAACTTTAAACCCTAAACTCAAGACCCTAACCCATAAACCCCTAAACCATCAACACGTGACTTTTCAAATAGATTGAAAATAGATTGAAAATAATTTCACGTCAAAAGACTTAGAAGAAAAGAAAAGAAAACAAACAAATTTAAGATCAAAGTAATTCCAAATTGTCAACCATATACATGTCGTATACGACAACTAGCTTAAATCTGGATGTTTTGTTTTTATCTTCTTCCTAGAAATTCATCTCTCGCTCCACCGTAAGCAGGGGTGATTATTCGATTGAATCGAATCGAGTAAAAAATTTTGAATTCGTTGAGTTGATAAGTTCAGTTTTAGGGCTTAAGATTAAATTATTTTTAATTAAAATAGCTCAAATTGAAATAATGTATAAATAATGAGAGTTAATTTTTTTAGAATTAGAACAAAATTCTTTGAATGTACAGTAACCCCTCGTCCCGGTCCGGACGCTTGACCGATCCGAGTGGGCTACACGGGGATAACCGAGATGAAACCCGTTAAGGCTCCACTTCGGTTACCGACCCTAGGAAAAACTTTTTCATTTTATCTTATCTAGAGTGCATTTATTAAACCTAAGAGGAAGCCCAACAACAAACAGGGCCTAAGCACAACCCTTGAAACCCTTTGGAGATGTCAAAAAGCCAACCTACAAGCTTGTGTTTCGAAACAGTCAAAGCCCGTTTCGAAACACTATCTCCAGTTAAAAAAGTCAGACACCCGTTTCGAAACGCATCCACCCCGTTTCAGAACAGGGTCTCATTTTGCCTTGTGTTTCGATACCCGTTTCGAAACAGGCAATTCCAGTAGCCAAAGTGTTTCGAAACTGGTTTTGAAACAGGGGCTCACAGTAGCCAAAACGTATCGATACACGTTTCGATACGGGGCCCTGGAACCACACCCGTTTCGAAACAGGGCTACCCATTTCGAAACACATGCACACTGTGAATTCTCAAAATCAGCTTTAAACACCTCCAAATGATCCCAAACGTCTGTAATGACCCCAAGAAACAAACATAACATACGAACACACTCTAGAGGCATGCACCCTACTGCAAACATACTCAAGATTCATAAAGATATAAGATAGGCATCCAAACGAAAGATCACACATTCACCACAAGGGAAGAATACATAGCTTTTAAGGTTACATGCCTTAGCCAACATACACCATAGCATGCAAGATAAGAATCAAAGCACGATTTACGAAGCAAGGCAACAACAAGCCACACCAACATCAACATAAATCTAAAACATTCAAATCAACAACACATATCCCATTGCTTAACTATTACAATCTTTCAATTTAAAGTTCATACTTGAGCTAACCAAAAGCGACACTTGGAGGCCCTTCCTTGCCCATGCCACCCACAAGCTACTGATCTGCATTGTCGAACAAAAAGGAGCGTAAGCATAAAAGCTTAGTGAGGGTAAGCTCATAAAACAAACCTCGACAATGCAGGGTCCAAGCACGAGCAACACAACCAAGGTAGAATGCATGGGTTCTTACCTTCAAACCACAAGAGCCAAAAAAATACAAACGATACATGAACATAGTATCAATGCCATGTCATGCTCAACGAGTCCATAACCACACATATGGAAAACACATATATTCAACATATGAGTATCATAAACCACAATCCGTATTGGCACCTAGCTATGACTCGAATACGCGGATAACACGTTGGAACATACATCCAACACAACCATTACCTTACGGTGGGATTACACTCGTCACCGTTCACGCGGAGGAGATTCCACTTATCCTCACGCCCCGTTTCATGCGGAAGGGATTCCAATCATCCTTACGCCCGTCGATGGGATTCCACTCATCCTCACGCCTCGTTTCACGCGGAGGGGATTCCACTCATCCTCACGCCCGTCGATGGGATTCCACTCATCACCGACTAACATATATAAGAAGATTTCCGGGCGAACCCGTACTCCATCTTGATGACTACCATCATCAAGACCACGCGTGCATTTTGACTCACGTGTGCACACTAACATCCTAATGATCGATCATTGTACCCAAGCATACTAGTGCCAATACTACACATTTCATTAATCTTTCACAATATCATTTCATAACAACTTTCGTGCTTAGCACGTACTCACCATGACTAACCGTCATGCACAAACCACATTTCCATGCCTAGCATGTACTCACCATGATCCTCGAATCATGCAACCACCTCATAACAGCATTTCACATGTCAACACCACATGTATATCATCAACACAAATATTAAATCATATTTCATACATATGTATATCCCCATCATATTTATCATCAACATGCATATAACAATTAATCAAGCCATGCCTCAACATACATGTATAACAACATATACATAACCATCCTAATCACAATTAAACATGAGGCATATATCAACTATTTAAAGATCAACCAAGGTCTCCAACTAAAGCTTGGGATTAGGCTACCACTCTAATCTAAACTCTATGTGGGTCTACCAAGCCCAACCTAGTCCACATGCTTGAACCAACACTTGAAAACCATTTAAAAATACTTAACCACTCACCGACCACTCCATTTAGCACAAGCCGACTAGCCCACCAAGCATCCAAGTTCCCGGATTTGAGCCTGAAGCTTCTCTATTGTTTTCTCTTGTTTCTAACCATTCAAAAACGATACATTAGCCCCAAAATCAGCCACAAACCCAAAGTTTAACACCAACACACAAATCCACTACAATTCTCACAATTCAAAGCCAAGTTCATTCTTCAATTTCTCATTTTCGTACTTCCACAAAGACCCATAAAAAATCAGCAATGTAGTTATCCAAAGCACTCTTAAACATGTTCAAAACACTACCCAAACATAGTATAACCCTCAACCCCCAATTCCAACATATAACACACCCAAAACTCAACTCAAAACCCTCCTAAAACCCCACCAAAACCCAAATTCGGGAATTCTTATAAAAACACCTTAAAATTCATATATGTTGGACCTCAAGGTTCATAAACAACATATGTAACAATATTAAATCAATAGCTTTGATAAAAACTCATAAAGTCACAACCTTTAACATTTTCCATAAAAACCCAAATTCCTAAAACATGGATGAAAATGAAATCTAATGGTACTTTCAAAGAGGAAGATGAGAGCAAGTTGGAAATGTAATTACCTTTCAAAATCGAGCCAAAATGAAGGAGAAAGAAGATGGAATAGTAACTTGGAGAAAAACTCTCCCTCTTGTCGTGAAAATGGAGAGATGAAGAGGGAAGAAGATGACAATTTTGTGTTTTAATTAAAAATGGGGTTGTTAATTTGGAAGTCCAACTATTTACAAAAATATCATTAAAATGGCTATTGGGCTTAAATATCAAAAATATAGTCAAACACTTTAAATTTAATTTTGCAAAACAAAAACCGGGATATTATTTTATTTATTTATTTCACCCGACCCCTAAACCCGGGTGTTACAACTCTCCCCCACTTAAGGAATTCCGTCCCCGAAATTTATCGGACATGAAGAGTCACTAAATCATGCTTCTCCACACTTTCTTTCTCACCACAACATACTCATCAACTCGGTAAACTTACCACACAATCATTAGCTATCTGATGTCGAGATCTCAACGGGTCCTTCATTACATGTCAATTTTAAACTCAACTCAATCTCTTCTACAAACATAGCACATAAAATATCTGACTCACATTCCCGAATCCTAGATACACAAAACACATTATGAATCCCCTATCTAACTCTGGTGGTAACCACAATAGATAAACAACAGAACTAGCCCGATTCACAATCTCATATGGCACCGTTTGAACACTTGACCGATAACTTTCTCTGACTGACCATCTGACTTCAACAGGTAACCAAGCACTATGCAGACGTCCTCAAAAATCTAGTTGAAATCTCGAATCCCTGCCGGCCGCTATCAATTTCAAGACATTGTACAGCTCACACTCTTGCTAAGGCACGACTCTGCCATCTTACACAAAGAACAAGTAACGTGAACATGTATAAAATGAGTACACTCGGTGCAATTATCATTGTTTACTCGGCTAAGCTCTCCCGTAGGAAATCAAAGGCGAACCAGACACAAAGTCTCTCAAATCTATTACCCACTTTCATTAAGAATTTTCCACGGATGTAACAAACTAGAAGAAACTGATGTTTGGCATTGACACGCTGGCAAATTTTACACTTACTCTCATACTGAACCACATCATCCATCAACTCAAGTAAGAAGTATTCATCTTCAAACCGCAATACGTCTTCATACTACTCAGATGCAACACAAATGAACTATCGTGTGCTTTGGCCAAAACAATACGTCTCAAAGCACTATGCCAATCGGCACAACTATTTTGTCTCTGAAATGCAAAACTCTATCATCTCTGAAACTGAAATCTGAAGGTCTTCCTTCTGCCATGTCTTGCACGTGAGGTGTCAAGAACCTGTCTTGCAACTGTTTCTCTTCAAGCATCTGACTCAAATTAGGTTTAACTCGAAACTCGGCTACAGAACCACTATCATTTGATAAACTGAATACGACAAACAGCTCTCAACTCGACTGCCAAACTAATAACAAATATAACTTGAAGCATCAGTTACTACGTTGACTCTCTTCGGATGGTACTCAATCTTGAGATCACAGTCTTCAAGAAATTCTGACAACTTATGTTGTTCTAGTTTCAACCCTTCCTAAGTCGTCTAATATTTCAAGCTCTGATGATAAGTATATATTGTGCATTTCTTACTATACAAACTTTGTTTCTAAGTCTTCTAAGCAAAAACAAATGCAGTTAACTCTATATCTCGTGTCGGATAATTCTTTTCATGTACTTCCTACTGTCTCGACGAATAGGCCACAATTTTTTGTCTTGCATAAGCACACAACCTAACCCTACAAGTAACGCATCACTATGGTTCACAAACTCTTTCTCTGATATAGGCTGGACCAAGGTCGAAGCTTTCTTTAAAGTTTCTTTCGGTTTCTCAAGGGCTCGTTGTCTCGCATATGTCTACACAAACTAAACATTCTTCTGTAGCAATCTGTCAATGGAGCAGCTATCTTCGAAAGATCATTTACAAACCTTCGATCGTAACATTGCTAGACCTAGGAACTATAGATACATGTCACAGTCTTCAATTTCTTCCAACTCACATCTTCTTCTGCCTACTTGGGATTTACTCTAATACACTCGGTTTATCTACATGTCTTAGGAGAACATCTTCTTTGACTCGGAGTTCACGTTTGCTCAACTTGGCATACAATTGATTCTCTAATAGGATCTACAACACTAACTTCAAAGCTTGTCATGATCTTCCTCGGTACATGAATATACCCATGTATCATTTATGAGAACTACTACAAACTGATCAAGGAGCTCAGGAAATATTCTGCTCGACATCTCTATAAAAGTAACTAACACACTAGTCAAATGAAACGGCGTAACTCGGAACTCAAAGCGATCACATCTTGCCCCGAAAGCTGTCTTCGGCACTTCAACTTCTCTCACTTTCAACTGGTAGTAATCGGATCTCAATTTAATCTTCGAAAAGACTAGAGCACACCCTAACTGATCAACAATTCACTGACGTTCGGAAACGGATACTACTCGTTCACTGCCAATTGTTTCAACTACCTGTAATCTAAACACATTCTCATATTGTCATCTCTCTTCTTTACAAATTACACTGTCGTACTCTAAGATGATGTACTAGGCCTAATGAATCTACGGTCTAACAAATCTCGAAGTTGATTCTTCAACACTCTCAATTCTTTCGGGAACCATAAGATACAAAGCAAACAAAACATGAGCAACCTCGGAGACGGTATCAATAACAAACTCTTCTTCCCTATCAAGAGACAAACCGGGTAATTCTTCCAAACACTTTTAGGAAAAACACAAACTATTCTAACATTCTGCGGTCTAATCTTCATTCAAAAAATCAAATCCATCACATTTGCTAGGCAAGTCTGTCAACTAATCTCAATCAATCTTTGACCTCTAAAGCTGGATCAACATTCGATAAGAAGTTCACATCCTCACCTACCACTACAGTCTCACAGAAATCTGCAACTTCATGGCAACTCTCTCTTGTCTCAAAGTATACTCTAGCTCTATGTTCTACAAGCCGAACCATGCCAAATGTTACATCGAAACCGTAAAAAGACAATTACTCCACATCTATTGGAAATACGTAACCCTGAACCATCAACAAACATCTTCCGTACTTTTTTCTGACCACCACTATCTCACCAAAAAGACTAGTCACATGCGTTCCTTACGTCTAAGGTCTCAACAGGTATATCTAATTTCTTTGCATGTTCACACAAAAAGACGAATCCACAGGGATTGCAACTTCACAGACACACCGCTGATAGTCTTCGGTTCTTTTGTCTTCAGGCTGGTCCTTCAAACATAACCTAACTCTTCAAAACCGTTCTTAGAGCATCTCGAAACTTTAAAATTCAGTTCTGATCACACACACACAATCATGCTTGAACTCGTTCTATAACATCGGTCCTGACGACTCAAAACATCATACTACCTAACAATCTGGAGTTAAAGCTCAAGACTTCCTTCTTGGCTCAACTATATCAGAAGCGACTTCATCTCTCCTTCTTGCTGGAAGACAACTCAGACGCACACTGGCCCAATCTCACAAATCGATTCCCACTCGCAGATACTAACCGGTTGTCTTGTATTAAAACCATAGCCCGAACCCCAACGATCACCAACTAACATTTCTGAATTTCAGACTACTCACACGAGACCCTTACCTTGATCTCGCCAAAAGAACTAAGGTACTCATACCTACCTCTAACACTTCACCGGGCACATTCAACTTTGCATGCTTGCTAACAACATACGGAAGTACAGATTCAGAATCAACCGGAGGGAACAAACTCAAAACTGTACCAACGGCTTATCTACTATAACATCGATACCACTCTGACTCCCACTCAAAGGTCTTCACTTCTTTTTACCAACTAATACCAGAAACGATCACATCGCTCCTTATCAACCGGAATCAACCCACATACACACAGACTCGAACAAACAAATTGTGCCTCAACTCCGGTACAACCATACTCCCCTAAATATAGCGATAAACTCCCTCAGCATCGTCCACATTTTCAGAAACCACAACTTCTACTTACCGATTCACGGCCCACACCTTGGCCTCAAACTTACCAAAAAGCAATAAATCAACAACAACAACAAATTAACATACAAACTAGGTTAGAAAAGGAAAGGGTCCAAGTGGCTCAAGTATGATTTCCTCACTTAAAAATCTCTTTTTCCGATGTAATAGAAGCAATGAGACTCTACTCAACATGCTTCAAGCAACATACACGCACGATCAAACAACATACATCAAGCATACTTGATAAACAAGCAAACATGCTTACATGGAAAGCAAACATCGTGCAATTACAACATAAAAACACTAATTACCTCACTTACCTGGCCAAGGTCTCAGAAACCTTGGGCTCTGATACTAACAAGTGTGACCCCCTCTTCCCAGTCCGGACGCTTGACCGATCTGAGTGGGCTACACGGGGATAACCGAGATGAAACCCGTTAAGGCTCCACTTCGGTTACCCACCTTAGGAAAAACTTTTTCATTTTATCTTATCTAGAATGCATTTATTAAACCTAAGCGGAAGCCCAACAACAAACAGGGCCTAAGCCCAACCCTTGAAACCCTTTGGAGATGTCAAAAAGCCCAATTACAGGCCTGTGTTTCGAAACAGTCAAAGCCCGTTTCGAAACACTAGCTCCAGTTTAAAAAGTCAGACACCCATTTCGAAACGCATCCACCCCGTTTCGGAACAAGGTCTCATTTTGCCTTGCCGTTTCGATACCCGTTTCGAAACAGGCAATTCCAATAGCCAAAGTGTTTCGAAACTGGTTTCGAAACAGGGGCTTGCAGTAGCCAAAACGTATCGATACACGTTTCGATACGGGGCCCTGGAACCAAACCCGTTTCGAAATAGGGCTACCCGTTTCGAAACACCTGCACATTGTGAATTCTCAAAATCAGCTTTAAACACCTCCAAATGATCCCCAAACGTCTGTAACGACCCCAAGAAACAAACATAACATACGAACACACTCTAGAGGCATGCACCCTATTGCAAACATACTCAAGATTCATAAAGATATAAGATATGCATCCAAACGAAAGATCACACATTCACCACAAGGGAAGCATACATAGCTTTTAAGGTTACATGCCTTAGCCAACATACACATAGCATGCAAGATAAGAATCAAAGCACGATTTACGAAGCAAGGCAACAACAAGCCACACCAACATCAACATAAATCCAAAGCATTCAAATCAACAACACCTATCCCATTGTTTAACTATTACAATCTTTCAATTTAAAGTTCATACTTGAGCTAACCAAAAGCGACACTTGGAGGCCCTTCCTTGCCCATGCCACCCACAAGCTACTGATATGCATTGTCGAACAAAAAGGAGCGTAAGCATAAAAGCTTAGTGAGGGTAAGCTCATAAAACAAACCTCGACAATGCAGGGTCCAAGCACGAGCAACACAACCAAGGTAGAATGCATGGGTTCTTACCTTCAACCACAAGAGCCAAAAAATATAAAAGATGCATGAACATAGTATCAATGCCATGTCATGCTCAACGAGTCCATAACCACTCATATGGAAAACACATATATTCAACATATGGGTAACATAAACCACAATCCGTATTGGCACCTAGCTATGACTCGAATACGC
Organism: Hibiscus tridactylites; assembly: GCA_958450335.1. Taxonomy (NCBI): domain Eukaryota; kingdom Viridiplantae; phylum Streptophyta; class Magnoliopsida; order Malvales; family Malvaceae; genus Hibiscus; species Hibiscus tridactylites. Next base: position 71,985,081 of record OY288270.1, on the reverse strand, counting down.
GGATGACAAGTTGGAACATACATCCAACACAACCATTACCTTACGGTGGGATTACACTCATCACCATTCACGCAGAGGGGATTCCACTCATCCTCACGCCCCGTTTCACGCGGAGGGGATTCCACTCATCCTCACGCCCGTCGATGGGATTCCACTCATCACCGACTAACATATATAAGAATATTTCCGGGCGAACCCGTACTCCATCTTGATGACTACCATCATCAAGACCACGCGCGCATTTTGACTCACGTGTGCACACTAACATCCTAATGATCGATCATTGTACCCAAGCATACTAGTGCCAATACTACACATTTCATTAATCTTTCACAATATCATTTCATAACAACTTCCGTGCTTAGCACGTACTCACCATGACTAACCGTCATGCACAAACCACATTTCCATGCCTAGCATGTACTCACCATGATCCTCGAATCATGCAACCACCTCATAACATCATTTCACGTGTCAACACCACATGTATATCATCAACACAAATATTACATTATATTTCATACATATGTATATCCCCATCATATTTATCATCAACATGCATATAACAATGCATCAAGCCATGCCTCAACATACATGTATAACAACATATACATAACCATCATAATCACAATTAAACATGAGGCATATATCAACAATTCAAAGATCAACCAAGGTCTCCAACTAAAGCTTGGGATTAGGCTACCACTCTAATCCCAACTCTAGGTGGGTCTACCAAGTCCAACCTAGTCCACATGCTTGAACCAACACTTGAAAACCATTTAAAAATATTTAACCACTCACCGACCACTCCATTTAGCACAAGTCGACTAGCCCACCAAGCATCCAAGTTCCCGGATTTGAGCCCGAAGCTTCTCCATTGTTTTCTCTTGTTTCTAACCATTCAAAAACAATACATTAGCCCCAAAATCAGCCATAAACCCAAAGTTTAACACCAACACACAAATCCACTACAATTCTCACAATTCAAAGCCAAGTTCATTCTTCAATTTCTCATTTTCTTACTTCCACAAAGACCCATCAAAAATCAGCAATGTAGTCATCCAAAGCACTCTTAAACATGTTCAAAACACTACCCAAACATAGTATAACCATCAACCTCCAATTCCAACATAGATCACACCCAAAACTCAACTCAAAACCCTCCTAAAACCCCACCAAAACCCAAATTCGGGAATTCTTATAAAACACCTTAAAAATCATATATGTTGGACCTCAAGGTTCATAAACAACATATCTAACAATATTAAATCAATAGCTTTGATAAAAACTCATAAAGTCACAACCTTTAACATTTTCCATAAAAACCCAAATTCCTAAAACATGGATGAAAATGAAATCTAATGGTACTTTCAAAGAGAGGAAGATGAGAGCAAGTTGGAAATGTAATTACCTTTCAAAATCGAGCCAAAATGAAGGAGAAAGAAGATGGAATAGTAACTCGGAGAAAAACTCTCCCCCTTGTCGTGAAAATGGAGAGATGAAGAGGGAAGAAGATGACAATTTTGTGTTTTAATTAAAAATAGGGATTTTTAATTTGGATGTCCAACTATTTACAAAAATGTCATTAAAATGGCTATTGGGCTTAAATATCAAAAATTTGGTCCAACACTTTAAATTTAATTTTGCAAAACAAAAACCGGGATATTATTCTATTTATTTATTTCACTCGACCCCTAAACCTGAGTATTGCATGTACAAACATGGAGGACTAAATATGTTATCATACAAAATATTTTAATTGACATATCACCCTTTTAACGGTTATTAACGGATAAGTGTCGAATTTAGAGCAAAACTAAAAGTTTAATGGTAATATTGAAGCAATTCAAAGTTTGATTACCAAATTAAATAATTTACTAAAGTTCAGTTATCATTTATGTACTTTACCCAAAAAGAAAAAAAATGAAAAAAAAATCTAATTTTTTTAGATTTTATTATAAAAAGGATAATAACGCTTTCGATCCTTATGATTTTAAAATTAATTAAAATAATTAATGGTACATAACAATACACATAGTTAGTGGTACATAACGGTACATGACGTTTATTATAAAATCGTACCAAATAATATCTTAAAGTATGTCTTTTTATTAACTTTAGATACTTTAAGTATTTTTTTATTAAAGATTAATCTCTAATGTTACCACGGTTTCTACTTTCCAATTCCATCCACCCATTAATAATGATTTGAGATATTCATATAAAATAACGTGACACTACTAGAGAGTCTTATATGATATATATATATATATATATATATATATATATATATATATATAATGTTTTATAAAAAACATAATTTTTAAAAATGGGATTTTATTTATTTTTTATACTTTTGTATCGAGCTAGTTACGGCTAGGCGTAGGCAAAATCAGGTACCCAATCAGTTTGTTCAGAATTGATCTTGATTCCGATAGCCACCAATTCTTGGTAACTGGAATCAATCCCGGTTCCGGTCAGACCGGGTCCTAGATTCTAAGAACTAATCTCGGTACTAGTAAGAACAGGTATCAATACCGAGTAGTCGGTCAATTGGTTTACTATTAAGAAATTTTGAGCAGCAAGGGAAAAAAATTTAACCACCAATAATAATATTAAATAACAAAGTCAAAATATTATAGTCTTGAAGGTTGAAGTCTTAAAACGAGTCATACTCATAATATTTATACATAAATAGAAAGAATAAACTAAAGAACTCTAAATTTACATCCACCAAAACATAAAGCTAAAGTGGTCCTAATATATCAGTATCAAATACTCACCAAATATTAAGTCCAGAAAATCAGGATCCAATCTCAGTCACAAACAGAACTTAAATTTTAGATCTTGTTTTCATCTCGCTAAAACTAGTTCTAGGTAAAAGTTGACCGAGTCCGGGACTAAAATCTGGTAACCAGATTTTTTTCCCACCCCTAGCGACGGCTCATTTGCTGGTAAAACTCTTTTTCCATGATTTGAAATGATGACAAAATAAGATTATGGATTCTGCCTGTTTCAGGTTGTGGGAAAATGTGTGGATCTGAATCGGATCATCAAGACTTTGGAAAGGGCCCATTTAGAGGTGGAGTCAATCGGATTATCCATCTCTTTTGTTAGTCTTATTGGACAAATTGTTCATTTTATATGTTGTGTTGTATGATTATACTTGTCAATTAGGGGGGGGGGGGGGGGGGGGGGGGGGGGAGTAAATATATAAAAAGCTTAGTTCATAAATTGGTTCCTGAAATTGGAAATTATTCTTAAGTCAGTACCTAGCTTTTTCTTTTACTGCTTTGATACTTGACATTGGTAGTATTTTTCAAAGTCGCATATGCTGATTGTAGTGTGTGGTGTTGATACATGAAAAATGTTGACATATCATTGATTAGTAAAATATTAATATGATATTAAATATTACGTGTCACGATCTAATTAGTTGTTGAAATGTTACAATTTAAGAATTAAAATTGTTAAGAAATGTGTCAAGCTGAAAATTATTGCTAAACTCAACAGTCAATTGATATATTAAACCAATTTTTTTTTATAGAAAAACCCTTAAAAGACTTTTTTTCAAAAAAAAATGATATGATTGGCGTTTGAATTTTTGAATTTTTTTAATTTAACGAGTGATTCTAGTGAAAAAAAATGATGTTTATGGTAGAAGATATGAATTCGAGCAATTATGTATGCAAAGTGTGTGTCTTATCAAAGGGTTAAGAAAAAGTATGAGCATTTACTATTATGTAATCACACTAGTATATTAAAAAATAAAAATTTTAAAATTTAATGTTGTGAATTGAGCAAATTGGGTTAGGATGATTCCCCGTAATAGGTCTCTGCATTATTTGATATAGATTAATCAATCAATGGGCTGAATACCGGTGATTCCATGAAAAAATACTTAAAAATGTAATGTTCATAATTATTTCTCAATTCTATAAAAAAAACTTAAAAATGTAATGTTCATAACTATTTCTCAAATTCAAGGATTTATTATGTGTATTCAATGACGATGTAATTTTTGAACACAACAAGTGGTCCTAGTAGAAAAAAAAAGATGATGTTTATCGTGGAAATTTTGTGTTCAAATCGCTTTGTCTGCAAGGTGGGTGTGCATTGTCAAAAGTTTAAGAATATGTACAAGGCCGTACCTGGGCATGGGCAGGAGAGGCGCCCGCCCAAGGCCAATTTTTATAATATTTCATATTAGGTTCAATTTTTTAATACTTATTCTTAGGGGTCTATTCTTAAAATTTAATTCTTCCAATATTTGTTATAAGGGTCCAATCTTTTTACAATACTTGTTATTAGGGCCCAATTTTTTAACACATGTTATTAGGATCTAGTTTTTTCAATATTTGTTATTAATGATCTAATTTTTTTTTCTAATATTTGTTATTAGATGTCCAAATTTCTTAGTACTTGTTATTACGACCCCAGTTTTTTTCAATACTTGCTATTAGGGCCCCATTTTTTCAATATTTGTTATTAGATGTTCAATATTTGTTATTAGGGCTCTAGTATTAAATTTTATTTTTCTCAATATTTTTTATTAGGGCTCTATTTTTCCCAATACTTGTTATTATGGGCCTAATTTTTTCCTTACATTTGTTTTATGGACATACTTTTAAAATTTATTTTTTTCCAACACTCGTTATTAGAAACACAATTGTTTTCTAATACCTATTATTATGGTCATACTTTTAAAATTTAATATTAGGGGTCTGATTTTTTCACAGTATGTGTTATTAAGATCTACTCGTAAAATTTAATTTTTAAAAATATTTTTTATTAAGGGTCCAATTTATTTTCTAATACTTGTTATTAGTGTTGGGTGTAGATCCCACTATGTGAAGAATTCATCACTAGAAAATAGATTGCAACTTATAACATCATTAGAAAATAGGTTACAACTTAAAACATCATCAAAAAATAAGTTGCAACTCATTATAGGTTGCTTGTTTGTTGGAAAAAGTTTCGTCATGCATTTATTGTTCTTTGTTTTTGGTGAAAAGCCATTTTACTTTTGGCTTGTTTTTGGGCAACCTATATACAACAAAAAAATCAGAATTTGAAGACACAAAAAGAAGCTCACGTTTTGAGAGAAATATAAGGAGAGAAAATAATGTTTTTAAGGTTTAATGCAACAGTGATCAACTCTTCGATCGAAGGTTCATCTGTGGTTCGATTGAGCTGATTTTTTGACAGCAGCTAAGCGACAAGGTGTTCTTGATTTTGCACAGTCAAATATTTCATTTGAGTCTTGAAGCGTCGAAAATACCCATTTTACAACAGTTGTGTTTTTTTGGTGATGTTCTCCATTTTTCTCTTCTTTTGAATAAGACTACTTGTTATTAGCCTTGTTGATGTTGAATGCTTGTCGTAGGCTGGATATTGTAGTCTTTTAGTTAAACAGTTGATTATAGTGGAGCTTTTGATCGGGCTCTAAAGTCTCATAATTTTTACCCTTGATTTAGAGGGGTTTTCCATGTAAAAAAATTGGTGTCTCATTTTATTGTTTTTGTGGTTTCATTGATTGATTTGTGGTTGATTAGTGTTTTTAGAGAACATATATCGTGTTATTGTTGTTGCCATAATTATTGATAGGAGTTATAGTAAGAGAAAGAATACTGGTTGTGCTTACGCTTTGTTTTGATTATTCAGTTTCTTCCTCAACAAATTGGTATCAGAGCTTGGTTACTGTGTCAAATAATCATAGAGATTAATACGAGTAAGATGGTTATGTTGAACGACACGAATTATCAACTTTGGAGGAATAAAATGAAAGACTTATTGTTTGTAAAAGCTTTGCATCTTCCGGTCTTTGCTACTCAAAAACCTGATTCGAAAAGTGACGAGGAATGAAAATTTGAGCATCATCAGGTGTGTGGCTTTATTCAACAATTTGTTGAAGAAAATGTTTACAACTACATTGATCAAAAGACACATACTCGCACATAGTGGGAGAAACTTGAAAGCTTGTATGCTTCGAGGTCGAGACATGATATGTTGTTTTTGCTAAAGAAAATGATGGAATTGAAATATAGAGAATGAACGTCTCAGCTGACCATGTTAACGAGTTTCAAAGTGTGATGAATCGATTGCTTAGTATGGGTGTATAACACCCCTCACCCGAATTAGGGACAATGAGCGTTATATTAACATGTGATTCGGATTCGTATTAGGTAGCAGAAGGGTAAACTTTTCTTGTAACATTTTTTATTTCATTCGAATACAACTATATAGATTTCATTAACTTAAATTCATTCATTTCACATATACCATATATAATTTCCATATCATAACATATACTTATTCGAATACATCTATAAAAGTACACTAATTTATTTTCATTCAATTCGCATAAAAACTATGCACATTTTATATCATATTTTGAAAAATGTCTAGGTGAGCCTATCTAATTCATTTATCTATCTAAAATTATACACCACAATCTAATTAAATTTCTAATTCCTTTCGAATAGCATATACAATTAATTCATCATATTTATAATTCAATTTCATAAATTTCCAATCCATTCGAATGGTACCCTAGTCATTCCAATTTGAATTCAACATGGCATTTAATATCTTTTCTAATGATAAGGTTAATCGATTCATACATCATATATATATATATATATATATATATATATATATATATATATATATATATATATATATATATATATATCATATCCGATAATATCCATAGTGTTTCTGTTTCCCTTATACAAAATAACTTTTCCCGGGGTAACTATAAACGGCTAAACCTATTGGTTGCCTATACAAAATACAACAAAAAGAATTAGGCCCTACAACATATACTAAGGGCGATTTATACCCCAAAATATGTACCCTTAATTACATATCAAAATGGAGGAAAACTACTTATAAAGTTCATACATTATTTAAAGAAGTAATTCATGAACATGGTCATCAATGCAAACTGCACTAGCATGCTGACCGTTAATCTACACATCATGAGCATAACAAAGATAAAGAAGGGCATTCTTAGTCTACGTGTAAAACATATCGGTAGATAGGTCAACAAGCTATAACTTAAAATTTTTGGGAAGGAAGGAAAGGTTCGAGTGATAAGTACTTCTCGTACTTAGTGAGAAAACCTTAATCTAATTTTTTTTTATTTAATATACCATATGACCACACATTAAAATCTACTTTAAAATATTCATATATATAAATATATATATATATATAAATATATATATATATATATATATATTTCTATTCCATTCGAATAGTTCAACCAAACAACACAATTTCCAAATTAAATATTTAAACAATATTAACATTCGAATTGATCATTCAAGGACTATCAATGAATTCGAGCATACAATCGAATCATTCAAGGACTATCAATGATTAAAATTTATATTTCAATCGCATACAATTAACATGGATTTAGAATCAATTCGTCCATTTCTCAATCAGTATGCTCAATTCGAAATACAATAATTCAATTTCATATATTCAATTAATGGCAATTTCAGATAACAAGCAGCAGCAAACTGTAGCAGAGAATCAATTAATTTCATAATTTATAATTGACATGCTACCATCCAATTCAAGAAATTCACCCAAATCAAGAATTTCAATTTTGAATTTCAATAATTTAATTTTTTATTAATTCAATTCGCAATGCCTTGGATAGTATAGTAAACTAGGTATTCGAGTCACATATAACTGAAGTGTGAATCAAATTCACCATATAATAGGTACCACGTACCAATTTCATATCATCGTATCACATATCATAATGTCTGCAGACATTAAGCAAGAAGGTACACTTACGTACCACAATATCGAGTACACTAACGTACCGATTTTCTTATCGAGCTCAAGACTCTAGGCTAGCCGTACCACCTGGACAGACTCTACACACCAAGGGCTTTGCTTACTGATCTTTAATTTTAATCATATAATTATTCAATAAATTTTCAGAATTTTCTTTTTCAATCCTTTCGATTGCTTCCATGTAATTTCAATTTCAGTGTCACATACTATCACATATAACATATAGTAGATTGCTATTCAATTTGCATATTTTCAAATCAGCATATACACAATTAAATTCCATATCACATAGCTCAATTTCACATTTCATAGCTCAATTTCCAATTGAGTTTATCAAACACATATATCATGCAAGATCAATATTTGATCACATATCATATCATGCAATATTATCAAATCATCAACCATTTGATATCAATGCCGATAATGCTAATATTCAGCATTTCAATTTCATCCATAATCAATTCAATATACCTCAAATCAGATTCGAAATCAACTTGGCAAATATCGATTTTCCAATTCAAGTACATAGATCACAAAATCACATAGCACATGCATTCAATCCAAATTCCTTTATTCCTTCTTCCCTTATCATTTACCAACATTTAATTAGTCCAGTTTCATGCTCAATATATATGCTAACATCAAATTAAGGGTAGTTGAGACTCTAATCTCAACTCTAAGTTCGTTTCACTCACAATTCGCCGAGCTAACTCTGAATTCGGAGGCCTTTCGCGCGATCCGCGGTCGTTCCAGCTACGTTTTCTTCTCCAGTTCTTTCTCCTCTAGGATCTAATACAATTAAACCAATAATAGGAAAATTTTCAGAACTTTATTCATCTAATTCAAAATTGAATTTCTCTTGATTCCAATTTTAGTCCTTATACTATTTTAATTTCGAATGTGGCCAAATCTAATATCACTAATTCATTTTAATTAGTGCTTAAGTTTTCAATTTGCTTACTTATTCATGTGAATTGCATTTTTTTACAGCCTACTTATCAATTTACCACCTTTCTCTTCATCAAATTTTACAATTAAAATTTCTCACTAGTTCTTCGATTTCTCTTACTTCTTTTTCACACTGTTTTGACCACTTAACTTAAACTGTTTCTCATTTCTAGCATATAACTCCAAATTGGTCACTGTTTGTTTCTAAATTCAACTAACATGTTCAAGTTCATCCTATTAAAATTTCAGATCGAATTTCTAAGTAATTTATTTTTCACAATTTTTCAAAGTTCACTGTCCAGCTAAGAACACTGCTGAACATATTTGCATGTTGTTCAAATTAAATTTCCAGATTTCACCATAAGTCTCAAATCTCATATTTACATTTTTTTCTATCAAAATAGACATATAAAAGTTTGTTATATCAAAATTTCATCACAAAATTCTTACTATTTAATTTTCTACAAATTTCTAAAGTTGCATGTTCCTACAAATATGAAATCTGTCCAACTTTGTTATATCATGTTCAAAAGCCTAATATCTTTCAAATTTCTTAAGGTTTCTCATGTTCTTAAAATTTCCAGCAGCATCTCCCTTCATCTAATCACTTTTATGATTTTATAAAGACATTAAGACCACCAATTTATCAAGAATTTTTACATATTCGAAAGGTAGAGAGAGAGCTACTTACTTTTAATTTTTCCTTGAATTTTCTAGACCAAATCTTAAGACATGCATGACATTTTCTTCTTCACCGAAAGCTCTAAAGTTTTTCTCTCAATTTTTATGTTTTGAGTGTGTGTGAAATGAGCACAAAGTTGCTTAGTTTGGTGGGTTAGAGTGGCCGGTTAGGGGGAGGGAGAATGAGACATATTAATGAGACTTGACTTTCATGTCAATGTCTCAACTAATGTGTAGAACTAATATTTTGATATAATAATTGAAAAGTGTTTTGGATTGATTTAAAAAGTATTTAAAACAATTTCCAAAGTCCAAATAACTTGAAACTATGTTTAGGGACATTTTCAAAGGGTTTTAAATGTTTTCAAAGGCCAAACTACACAAAACTGTCCAGGTGTTTCGAAACACCCTTAGGTGTTTCGATACGGGGGATTCCTGTAGCAAAAATGTTTCGATACTAGTATCAAAACGGTCTTTCCCTGGATAAGGATTTTGCCCAGCGTTTCGAAACGGGCTATGTCGTTTCGATACGCCTATGTGGCTTCGACCACAACAGTCATAAACCCCAACGGCTATTTCCCAACTAACATTTAAATGCAAGGTGTTTCGATACGGGCTTAAGGCGTTTCGATACGAGTTCCGAAATGGCCAAGGGCGTTCCGAAATGGGTGCCTTGTCAGACTGCAACGACTCTTTCTACTTAAAGGGTGTTTCGAAACGGGTTCGAGCGTTTCGAAACGATGAGCTGCAAAACTGCATTTATGGTGGGAATTAAAGTCTTCGACGGTTACAATTCAATCCCAACGGCTAGCAACGGCTATAAACTCATCAAGGAGTATAAAAGGGACCTCCAAGCATCAAGTAAAGGCTAATGCTCATATTGTCAATCAACAAATGATCAAATATTATCTTAGTGCCTAAATTGTCAATTCTTGTATAGACAAACACTAGTGAGCCAAAATTGTCAAATTTGCTCAAGTGTTTTAGGTTTTGGGTGAGTGCTTCAATTGTACAAACAAACACCTATTAGAGGGATTTGTGTTTGCTTTTATTTTCTCTTTGTAAAAGAGGGTTTGATCAAGGCTTTGGGTATAAAGCTTGATCGGTTGTAAGGGTTTCCTCCTAAGCCTAGAAAAGGGGACGAATCAATAGTGGATTGATTGGAAATCCTTAGTGGAGAGCTAAGGTAGTGGATGTAGACCTTGGCTAGAAGGTTGAACCACTATAAATCATTGTGTCTATTATCATTTTTAGCTTCCTCAACCCTTCCACCCAAATATTCACCTCTCCGCCACTTTGTGAGCCATATCGGTTGAACGAATCGAGCTCCTCACAACTCAACAATTGGTATCAGAGCTTGGCTCAATCGAACGGGATTCACATCCCATTGAGAAGATCTGGCAAGCTCGATCGCTATTTCATCAACTGGCTCAAATGGCACAATCAATCGACAAACCGACTTTCTTTGACGGTACCCACTATGCTCATTGGAAGACAAAGATGAAGTTCTTCATCAAATCTAGAGATTATAAGCTATGAGACATAGTTGAAGATGGTCCGTTCGTGCCTCAAAGAAACAAAGCGGAGTGGAGTGCCGACGATCGCAAGAAGATGGAGCTTAATTGCAAGGCATTGCACATCTTGTTTTGTGCTTTTGGCCCAACCATCTACGAGAAGATGTCTTCTTGTGAGAGTGCCAATGAGGTATGAGACAAGCTTGAAGTCACATACGAGGGGACCGATGAAGTCAAGGAGACCAAGATTGGGCTCCTAACCTTAGAGTATGAGAACTTCAAAATGGATCCGGAAGAGAATATTGAGAAGATGTTTGATAGATTCTCCACTATCACCAATGGTCTCAAAGGCTATGGAGAAGCCATCCCGGAGGAAAAGCTTGTTCGAAAGCTCATCTACTCACTTCCCGAGTCTTGGGACTCAAAGAGGACCGCCATCATCGAAGCAAAGAATTTGAAGACTTTGAAGCTTGATGAACTCATGGGGTCACTCCTTACTCATCAAATCATGAAGAAGAACAAAGAAGATGAGAAGAAGAGGGGAGAAATTAGAGCTATGGGAGAGAAGAAAATCAAAGGGCTAGGCATCAATGCAAGTGCCATGGCTCTCAAATTCTCCACTTGCCATCATGTTTACTCAAGTAAAGAGGAGGATGAAGATGAAGAGATAGTTCATCTCTTCAAGAAGTGTGCCGCGTTCATGAAGAAAGCCTTGAGAGAGCTTGAACGAGATTCCAAGAAAAAGGAGAGGGCAAGCACTTCAAGCCATAAGAAGAAGGCACATGTGGCTACTTGGAGTGATGAGGACTCCACCGACGATGAACAAGCCAACCTTTGCCTTATGGCCATCGAAGAAGATTCAAGGGTAACTTCTAATTCATCTACTTCATGTTCTTACTCTTTTGATGAATTACAAGATGCCTATGATGATTTGGTTTTAGAATTTAAAAATCACATTTTGAAAAACAACAAATTGATTTCAAAGTTAAAAATTCAAAATGATTTGATTTCTAAAACTAAACTTGAAGCAAAACTCGAAGAGTTTGAATTAAAATGTTTTGATTTACAAAATTTGCTTCAAAAAGTTCAAGAAGAAAATGATTTGATTTCCAAAGAGCTAGAAAACAAAAACAATTTTGGAAAATCAAATTTATATGTTAGACAATCTAGTGCCCCTAGATTTGTTAAAGGAAAATGCTTTAGAAGTGTTTGGGTCCCAAAAGGACTAATCGCTTCAACTAAAAAGGATGACATTGAAAAATGGATTCAAAAGGGGACTAAAATTTGTGCTACTAACGTTTATGGATCCAAAGCAATTTATATACCAAAAATCACTTGATTGTCTTTTGCTAGGTGTGATGGAGATGTTCAACAAGTCAAACATTGAGGGGGAGCTCCATGCACACAAGAAAGAACACTTGAAGAAGGAAGGTTTCACATCCTCCTTTTGGGTTCAAGTGTTGGTAAATATCTAGTTGTTTTTGCACTTATTTGTTTTATTTTTTATTATTTAATTCAACTAGATGATCATAAATGTTGGACTAACATTTTATTGATGCTTTGAGTAAGGGGGAGCCATTTTTAAAACCGAATTCTTATTTTTTTTGTCAATTTTTACCTCTATTGTTATTTTGAACTTAATGTTTTAAATTCTTTTTGATATAACAAAAAGGGGGAGAAATGGTTTGAAAAATTGAATTTTCAAATGAATAAGGGGGAGCTTTATTTGATTTCATATCTTTAATCTCTTATTCACATTTTTAAAGTTAAAGGGGGAGAATCTCAAACAATTTTTCAAGTTAGTTTTATTATATCAAAAAGGGGGAGATTGTGGAACTAATGTTTTGATATAATAATTGAAAAATGTTTTGGATTGATTTAAAAAGTATTTAAAACAATTTCCAAAGTCCAAATAACTTGAAACTATGTTTAGGGACATTTTCAAAGGGTTTTAAATGTTTTCAAAGGCCAAACTACACAAAATTGTCCAGGTGTTTCGAAACACCCTTAGGTGTTTCGATACGGGGGATTCCAGTAGCAAAAACGTTTCGATACTAGCATCGAAACTGGCTTTCCCTGGATAAGGATTTTGCCCAGCGTTTCGAAACGGGTTATGCCGTTTCGATACGCCTACGTGGCTTCGACCACAACGGTCATAAACCCCAACGACTATTTCTCAACTAACATTTAAATGCAGGGCGTTTCGATACAAGTTTCGAAACGGCCAGGGGCATTCCGAAACGAGTGCCTTGTCAGACTGCAACGGCTCTTTCTACTTAAAGGGTGTTTCGAAACCGGTTCGAGCGTTTCGAAAGGATAAGCTGCAAAACTGCATTTATGGTGGGAATTAAAGTCCTCGACGGTTCCAATTCAATCCCAACGACTATAAACTCATCAAGGAGTATAAAAGGGACCTCCAAGCATCAAGTAAAGGCTAATGCTCATATTGTCAATCAACAAATGATCAAATATTGTCTTAGTGCCTAAATTGTCAATTCTTGTATAGACAAACAATAGTGAGCCAAAATTATCAAATTTGCTCAAGTGTCTATTATCATTTTTAGCTTCCTCAACCCTTCCACCCAAAAACCCATCTCTCCACCACTTTGTGAGCCATATCGATTGAACGAATCGAGCTCCTCACAACTCAACATAATGTCTCCTTATTACCCTTTGATTATACCACCAATTTGCATTAATCCTATGTTAATTTAAGGATTTTTGGACTTTAGCATGCATCTCTTGTATTTGATGCTTAATTCAGTTTAGTCACTAGACAAATAACCGAATCCTTCTTGAACCTTTCTTTAATTTTAATTAGATCCTTATTGAATCCATTTCCAATCCAATAATTTAAGATCTTAATCTAATAAGTCATCTAATTATTTAATTAAACCCCTAAACTTCTAAGCTAATTTTTGGGATGTTACATTTCTTCCCCCTTAAAGAAAGAATTCGTCCTCAAATTCTTACCTGAACTGAACAAATAGGGATATTGGTTTCGCATTGTTTCCTCTGGTTCCCATGTTGCCTCTTCCATCTTGTGATTTCTCCACAAGATTTTGACAAGTGCAACATTTTTGTTTCTAAGCCTTTTGATTTCCCTATCTAGAATCTGAACCGGTTCCTCTTCATAGGACAAGTCAGGGTTCAGCTCTACTTCTTATAGTTTTAAGATGTGAGATGGATCAGACCTATACTTTTTGAGCATTGACACATGGAAGACATTGTGGATTTTGTCGAACTCACTGGGAAGTGCAAGTCGATAAGCCACTGTGCCAACTCTTTCAGTAATTTCAAAAGGTCCAACAAAGCGAGAACTGAGTTTTCCCCTCTTTCCGAATCAAAATACTTTCTTCCATTGAGAGACTTTAAGAAAGACTTTGTCTCCCACATTATGCTCGATATCTCTTCGTTTCAGATCAGCATAGGCTTTTTGTCTATCAAAAGCTTGCTTTAAACGAGAGTGGATGATTTGAACTTTCTCTTCTGTTTCTCTGAGCAATTGTGGCCCCAACACTTTATTTTCACCAAGTTCGGACCAGCAAAGAGGAGTTCTACATTTTCTGCCATACAATGCTTCAAAAGGAGCCATCTGAATAGACGACTGATAGTTATTGTTGTAGGAAAATTCCACTAAAGGTAGAGATTTCTCCCAATCCTTTCCAAAGTCAATAATGCAAGCTCTAAGCATATCTTCGAGAATCTGAATTACTCGTTCAGACTGACCATCACTTTGCGGATGGAAAGTTGTGCTTAGATTCATTTTAGTTCCCATAGCTCTTTGCAAAGTTCTCCAAAATCTGGAAGTAAATCTTGGATCACGATCAGAGACAATGGAGATAAGAATTCCATGTAGCCGAATTATTTCTTGAATGTACAGATTGGCTAAAGTCTCTAAACTGTAATTGATACGAATAGGAATGAAATGTGCCGATTTGGTGAACCGGTCAACAATCACCCAAATAACATCATATTTTCTGGAAGAACAAGGAAGACCAGTCACGAAGTCCATAGTAATTCGTTCCCATTTCCACTGTGGCAGCACAAGTGGTTGGAGTAGTCCGGTGGGAACTCTATGTTCAGCTTTGACTCTTTGACAATTAAGATATTTAGATACGAAATCATTGATAGCCGCTTTTATACCAGACCACCAATACAAGGATTTGAGATCTTTATACATCTTAACCGATCCAGGGTGGACCGAGAAAGAACTCTGGTGTGCTTCTTCTAGAAGATCTCTTTTCAAATTTTCATCATTTGGAACACGGATTCTATCTTTGAAGTAAAGGAGACCGTTTGTGTGAATATGGAATCCTTCTCCAGACTTTGTATCCAGTTTGGAAATAATATCCTGAAGTTCTGGATCAACTTTTTGAAGATTTTCAATCCTTGAGATTAAACTGGATTGAATTTGAAGTTCGGATAGAAATCCTTGCTTCTGATACACTCGAAGATGAGCGTTGATAGTAGTTGGAGCTACAAGAATAATTTTAACAACTTAGACAAAATTATTATTGCAAACATATTAAATTTTTATTTTCTGAAGGATCAAGGATTAGAAATTTACCCAATGTCGGTTTACGACTCAAGGCATCTGCAACCACGTTGGCTTTTCCTAGATGATAGTCAATGACTAAATCATAGTCTTTCAATAACTCCATCCATCTGTGTTGTCTCAAATTCAGATCTTTCTGAGTCATGAGATACTTTAAGCTCTTGTGATCGGTAAATAGTGTCTCCATATTTGAGAGCAAACACGATAGCAGCAAGTTCGAGATCATGCATTGGATAGTTCAATTCATGAGATTTCAATTGGCGTGAAGCATACGCTATCACATTGTCACCTTGCATTAAAACACATCCAAGACCCGCATGTGAAGCATCATTGTACACTGTATAATCTTTGCCCAGTTCTGGTTGGATCAAAACTGGGGCATGAGTCAAGGCTGTTTTGAGTTGGTCAAAGCTTCTCTGTTGCTTTTCAGACCATTCAAATGGTTGGTCTTTACGAAGAAGTTTAGTCAAAGGTAAGGCTATAGAGGAAAACCCTTTGACAAACCTTCTGTAGTAACCAGCTAGACCAAGAAAACTTCGTATTTCACTGACATTTCTGGGAGGTCGCCAATCCATGATTGAATGGATTTTCTTTGGATCAACTTTAATTCCTTCTGCTGAAATTACATGTCTAAGGAAAGAGACTTCCGATAACCAGAACTCGCACTTGGAAAATTTTGCGAATAACTGACGTTCCCGGAGAGTTTGCAATACAATGTGGAGATGATCAACATGTTCTTCTCGGTTGCGAGAATAGACCAAAATGTCATCAATGAAGACGACCACAAATTTATCAAGATAGGGCTTGAATACTCTGTTCATGAGATCCATGAATGCCGTCGTAGCATTTGTTAATCCGAAAGGCATTACCAGAAATTCATAGTGGCCATAACGAGTTCGGAAGGTTGTTTTTGATACATCCTCCTCTTTGACTCTCATTTGGTAGTATCTAGATCGCAGATCAATCTTTGAAAATACCGAAGCATCCCTAAGTTGGTCAAACAGATCTTCTATTCTTGGGAGCGGATATCGGTTCTTGATTGTGATTTTATTCGATTGACGGTAGTCAATGCAAAGGCGCATCGCTCCATCTTTCTTCTTTACAAACAGAACAGGTGCACCCCAAGAAGAAGTGCTAGGTCGAATGAAACCCTTGTCCTGAAGCTCTTGAAGTTTCTTTTGCAATTCTTTTAGCTCAAGAGGTGCCATTCGGTACGGAGTGATAGACACCGGATTTGAGCCAGGTTGTATTTCAATCCTAAATTCAACTTCTCTAGTCGGAGGGAGACCAGGTAGTTCCTCGGGAAACACATCAATGAATTCAGAAACAACAAGCATTTCAGATATTCCAAATTCAACTTGATCTCGCAAGACCATAGATGCAAAAATAGAAGTGGGCTTTTTATCAATTAGGAGTATGGATTCTTTTCCTAAACCTTGAAGGTACAATCTTTTATTTTGACAATCTACCCAAGCCTCATGTTTACTTAACCAATCCAAACCCAATATTAAATCAAACTCACATGAGGGTAATATGTAGAGATCAATAGAGAATGGCAAATTGCTAATATACAATGAACAGTTTCTACATATTAGGTTAATGTTCGAATTTCCTCCTAAAGGGTTTGAGACTATCAGACTTGTTTTCACAATTTCAGGCTCTAAATTTAACCTTTTTACTACAAACAGACAAGTGAATGAATGAGTGGATCCCGAATCTATTAAGGCATAAACCGGATGTGAGTTTAGCTCAACAGTACCTACAATCACTTCAGAAGACTCTTCGTCATCTCTACCACGAATGTGGTAAACTCTACCAGGAGCTCGAGATTCCTGATGAGTGGTAGCATTAGAGTGAGTACCCTTGCCTTTCTTCTGATAACTCGGCTGGGCTGACTTGGCATTCCTATTCCGATTGGATGATGTCGGACTAGGAACTGTAGTGTTACGAGCTAGCATAGACTCAGGCTTATGAGGACAGTCTTTGATATAGTGATCATCACCACCACAAGCATAGCAGAGATTTGCCTGAAGTCTGCACTGACCCCGATATGGTTTCTGATAGAACTTGCAAGGAGGAATCTTTTCAGAATTTCCCGTACTATTAACTGACATAGTTGGTACTGAGGATCTGATCAATGTAGCTGGTTTCGAAGTGTAATTACTCCTCGGAGCAGAAGTGAAATTAGAAGACCCTTCTTTCTGAAATTTAGTCTTCTTAAACTGCCAATGAGACTTGTCGTCTCGTTTCTACTTTTTGTCAGGTCTATTGCCCCCTTTTCTCTTTTCAGCAGCTTTCATTCTAGCTTCGGTTGCAATAGCTCGATTTACGAGATTCTAGAAATCATTGATTCCCAAAGCAGTGAAGATTGGACTCAATTCATCATTCATACCTTCAATGAACATTCTGCATTTATCAGCTTCAGTTTTAATATACTCTGCACCATATTTGCAATATTTGCAAAAGTTTGCAACATGCTGCTCAATAGGACGATTGGCCTGTTTGAAGTGCAGGAATCTCTTTCTTCTTTCGGCTAAGTACAGTTCACTGATGTACTTCTTCTTGAATTCTTCAATGAAAAATTCCCATGTCACCAGTTCAGTTGAAACAGTTAGAGTTGTGGTTTCCCACCAATTCATAGCTTCATCAGCTAACAGAGCCACAACACACTCCAATTTATGGTCATCGGAGCACTATAATTGCCTGTTTACCACCTTGGTGGTGTTTTCAAGCTAGTACTCTGCATCTTCTGGTCTTTCTTCATTTGTACCAGCAAAAGTGTAGGCTCGATGCTGAGAAAGTTTGTCTATTGGTGCTCTGCTAGGTGCAACATGGACAGAAACAACAGGTTGCTCTTGTTTCAGATTTGTTAGAAGTTGATTGAACATCTCCTTCATGCTGAGGAGACATTCCCTTTGAGCAGACTAAACCATAGAGTTTTCAGGTGGAGGCTATTCTGTGTTCTGAACAGGTTCTTTATCGGATCGCTCAACGATCTGAACAAGCTCTTTAGTGATCCGTTCAGTTACTTGAGCAGGTTCTTTGATAATTTGCTCAGTCATCTGAGCAGGCTCTTTGTTTTTCTCTTTTCTCGGAGTTTCAGTTTGGGCTGGTGGATTATCACCCAATCTCACACTTTCACCTTCGCTCGAAGATTCATGTGAGCTCTCATTCTTTGGGTCTATCATTTTCTATCATTCATTTAAACAACAAGAAGATCAGAAAGCTCAATACGATTATCTTTGTATGCAATTCATGGGTGGCATACCTAAAACAATGCAGATGCGTGCAGACTCGAATAGACTTTTAGGACTTAACCTAAAAAGCTCTGATTACCACTTTATATAACACCCCTCACTCGAATTAGGGACAAGGAGCGTTATATTAACATGTGATTCGGATTTGGATTAAGCAGCGGAAGGGTAAACTTTTCTTATAACATTTTTTTTATTTCATTCGAATACAACTATATAGATTTCACTAACTTAAATTCATTCATTTCACATATACCATATATAATTTCCATATCATAATATATACTTATTCGAATACATCTATAAAAGTACAATAATTTATTTTCATTCAATTCGCATATAAACTATGCACATTTTATATCATATTTTGAAAAATGTCTAGGTGAGCCTTTCTAATTCATTTATCTATCTTAAATTATACACCACAATCTAATTAAGTTTATAATTCCTTTCGAATAGCATATACAATTAATTCATCATATTTATAATTCAATTTCATAAATTTCCAATCCATTCGAATGGTACCCTAGTATTTCCAATTTGAATTCAACATGACATTTAATATCATTTCTAATGATAAGGTTAATCGATTCATACATCATATATATATCATATCCGATAATATCCATAGTGTTTCCGTTTCCCTTATACAAAATAACTTTTCCCGGGGTAACTATAAATGGCTAAACCTATTGGTTACCTATACAAAATACAACAAAAAGAATCAGGCCCTACAACATATACTAAGGGCGATCTATACCTCAAAATATGTACCCCTTAATTACATATCAAAATGGAGGGAAACTACTTATAAAGCTCATGCATTATTTAAAGAAGTAATTCATGAACATGATCATCAATACAAACTGCACTAACATGTTGATCGTTAATCCACCCATCATGAGAATAACAAAGATAAAAAAGGGCATACTTAGTTTTCGTGTAAAAGATATCGGTAGATAGGTCAACAAGCTATAACCTGAAATTTTTGGGAAGGAAGGAAAGGTTCGAGTGGTAAGTACTTCTCGTACTTAGTGAGAAAACTTTAATCTAATTTCTTTTCATTTAATATACCTTGTGACCACACATTAAAATCCACTTTAAAATATTCATATATATATTTCTATTCCATTTGAATAGTTCAACCAAACAACACAATTTCCAAATTAAATATTTAAACAATATTAACATTCGAATTGATCATTACAACATATCAAACATTTAGAAATCAAACACAACCAATTTAAGATACCAATTGTATCACAATCGAATCATTCAGGGACTATTAATGATTAAAATTTATATTTCAATCGCATACAATTAACATGGATTTAGAATCAATTCGTCCATTTCTCAATCATCATGCTCAATTCGAAATACAATATTTCAATTTCATATATTCGATTAATGGCAATTTCAGATAACAAGCAGCAGCAAACTGTAGCAAAAAATCAATTAATTTCATAATTTATAATTGACATGCTATCATCCAATTCAAGAAATTCACCCAAATCAAGAATTTCAATTTCGAATTTCAATAATTTAATTTCTTATTAATTCAATTCGCAATGCCTTGGATAGTATAGTAAGCTTGGTATTCGAGTCACATATAACTGAAATGTGAATCAAATTCACCATATAATAGGTACCACGTACCAATTTCATATCATCATATCAAATATCATAATGTCCGCAGACATTAAGCAAGAAGGTACACTTACGTACCACAATATCGAGTACACTAACGTACCGATTTTCTTATCGAGCTCAAGACTCTAGGCTAGCCGTACTACTTGGACAGACTCTACACACCAAGGGCTTTGCTTATTGATCTTTAATTTTAATCATATAATTATTCAATAAATTTTTAGAATTTGCTTTTTCAATCCTTTCGATTGCCTCCATGTAATTTCAATTTCAGTGTCACATACTATCACATATAAAATATAATAGATTGCTATTCAATTTGCATATCTTCAAATCAGCATATACACAATTAAATTCCATATCACATAGTTCAGTTTCACATTTCATAGCTCAATTTCCAATTGAGTTTATCAAACACATATATCATGCAAGATCAATATTTGATCACATATCATATCAAGCAATATTATCAAATCATCAACCATTTGATATCAATGTCAATAATGCTAATATTCAGCATTTCAATTTCATCCATAATCAATCCAATATACCTCAAATCAGATTCAAAATTAACATGGCAAATATCGATTTTCCAATTCAAGTACATAGATCACAAAATCACAGAGAACATGCATTCAATCCAAATTCCTTTATTCCTTCTTCCCTTATCATTTACCAACATTTAATTAGTCCAATTTCATGCTCAATATATATGCTAACATCAAATTAAGTGTAGTTGAGACTCTAATCTCAACTCTAAGTTCGTTTCACTCACAATTCGCCGAGCTAACTTTGGATTCGGAGGCCTTTTGCGCGATCCGCGGTCGTTCCAGCTACGTTTTTTTCTTCAATTCTTTCTCCTTTAGGATCTAATACAATTAAACCAATAATAGGAAAATTTTCAGAACTTTATTCATCTAATTCAAATTTGAATTTTTCATGATTCCAATTTTAGTCCTTATACTATTTTAATTTCGAATGTGGCCAAATCTAATATCACTAATTCATTCTAATTAGTGCTTAAGTTTTCAATTTGCTTACTTATTCATGTGAATTGCATTTTTTACAGCCTACTTATCAATTTACCATATTTCTCTTCATTAAATTTTACAATTAAAATTTCTCACTAGTTCTTCGATTTTTCTTACTTCTTTTTCACACTGTTTTGACCACTTAATTTAAACTGTTTCTCATTTTCAGCATATAATTTCAAATTGGTCATTGTTTGTTTCTAAATTCAATTAACATGTTTAAGTTCATCCTATTAAAATTTCAGATCGAGTTTCTAAGTAATTTATTTTTCACAATTTTTCAAAGTTCACTGTCCAGCTAAGAACACTGCTGGACAGATTTGAATGTTGTTCAAATTAGATTTTCAGATTTGACCATAAGTCTCAAATCTCAGATTTACAATTTTTCTATCAAAATAGACATATAAAAGTTTGTTATATCAAAATTTCATCACAAAATTTTTACTATTTAATTTTCTAAAAAATTTTAAAGTTGCATGTTCCTACAAATATGAAATATGTCCAACTTTGTTATATCATGTTCAAAAGCCTAATATCTTTCAAAATTCTTAAGGTTTCTCATGTTCTTAAAATTTCCAGCAGCATCTCCCTTCATCTAATCACTTTCATGATTTTATAAATACATTAAGACCACCAATTTATCAAGAATTTTTTCATATTCGAAAGGTAGAGAGAGAGCTACTTACTTTTAATTTTTCCTTGAATTTTCTAGACCAAATCCTAAGCCATGCATGCCATTTTCTTCTTCATCGAAAGCTCTCAAGTTTTTCTCTCAATTTTTATGTTTTGAGTGTGTGTGAAATGAGCACAAAGTTGCTTAGTTTGGTGGGTTAGAGTGGCCGGATAGGGGGGAGAATGGGACACATTAATGAGACTTGACTTTCATGTCAATGTCTCAACTAATGTCTCCTTATTACCCTTTGATTATACCACCAATTTGCATTAATCCTAGGTTAATTTAAGGATTTTTGGACTTTAGCATGCATATCTTGTATTTGATGCTTAATTCGGTTTAGTCACTAGATTAATAACCGAATCCTTCTTGAACCTTTCTTTATTTTCAATTAGATCCTTATTGAATCTATTTCCAATCTAATAATTTAAGATTTTAATCTAATAAGTCATCTGATTATTTAATTAAATCCTTGAATTTCTAAGCTAATTTTTGGGATGTTACAGGGTGTCAAATTTGATGATGAGATTTTAGGGCTTTGGTTGCTTGCTATTTTACCGGACTCTTGGGAGACTTTTCGGGTCTCACTCATTAATTCTGCTCCACATGGTGTCATTACTTTAGATTTGGCTAAGAGTGGTGTGTTGAATGAAGAGACTCAAAGAAGATCTTAGAGTTCTACATCACAGTCTGAGGTGTTAGTTACCGAGAATATGAGAGAAATAGAGACAAAAATGGCAAGGGTGGAGATAAAAATCGAAGCAAGTCAAGATCGAGATATAAGAATCTTGAGTGTCATCATTGTGGTAAGAAATGTCATATCAAGAAATATTGCTACAAGTGGAAGAGAGAGAACAAAGATGGTGGTGATAAAAATGATCAGAATAATGATGAAAAATTCGAGCGTGTTGCTACTGCTAGTCGTGAAGATATATTGATCATTTGTGATGAGAATTTGGTCAATCTAGCATGCGACGAGACTAGTTGGGTGATTGATACTGGTACTTCAATTCATGCCAGGTCGAGGAGGGATTTCTTCACATCTTATACTCCTGGTGATTTTGGAGTATTGAAGATGGGTAATGACGGTTTGGTTCCAGTTATTGGCATGAGAGATGTTAGCTTTGTGAGCAACAATGGAACAAAGTTAACTCTAAAGGATGTCAAACATGCATCGGATGTCCGTTTGAATTTGATTTCTGCAGGAAAACTTGATGATGAGGGATTTTGTAACACCTTCAGTGAGGGGCAGTGGAAGCTGACTAAAGGCTTCTTGGTTGTGGCTCAAGGAAAGAAGAGTTTAAATTTGTACTTGATGCAGACTTCAATTTCCAAAGACAATGTGAATGTTATAGTAAATGACTCAACTAAGTTGTGGCATAAACGACATGGTCACATGAGTGAGAATAGGCTTAATTTTTTAGCCAAGAAGAATCAACTTACGAGTTTGAAGAATGTCATATTGAAAAATTGTGCTCATTGTCTAGTTGGGAAGTAGAGAAGAGTTTCTTTTAAAAAAACATCATCCTCATAAAAGATCAGAGTTGCTAGAGTTGGTCCATTCAGATGTTTGTGGTCCGATAAAGGTAAGGTCACATGGTGGTGCACTTTATTTTGTGACTTTCATTGATGAATGTTCAAGAAAGCTGTGGGTCTACACTTTAAAGTCGAAAGACCAAGTTTTTGAGGCATTTAAACAATTTCAAGAATCAGTTGAAAGAGAAACAAGGAAGAAGTTGAAGTGCATTCTTATTGAAAATGGTGGCGTGTACATAGGGCTATTTCATGAGTATTGTCTGCGACATAGAATTAGACACCAGAAAACACCACCGAAAACTCCATAGTTAAATGGGTTAGCTGAAAGAATGAAACGAACATTGATTGAAAGAGTCAAATATTTACTGTCAGATGCAAAGTTTCCAAGATCGTTTTGGGTTGAAAGATCCAAGTTGGATGTCAAGACTCGTCAATGCATCTTTATTAGTTATGGTCTAGATGGTGAGTTTGGTTATATATATACGATCCAGTTCAAAAGAAGCTCATGAGAAGTTGAGATGTTGTCTTCATTGAGGATCGGGCCATAAATGATATTGATAAGATAGAGAAAGAGGATTCACAAGATAGTGGTAACTTGACCGATATGAATCCAGTTCCCCTAGACCCTTCACCGATTCCTATTCAGAATGATGTACATGGTGATGTTAATGATGACCAGCAGGATATAGGTGACTTTGATGCTCCCATAGGTGATGTTGTGAATGATCAACAACAAGCACCTATAGCTCCACCAACAGTTCCACTTCGAAGATCTTCTAGAGATCAAAGATCTTCTGTCAGGTATTCTTCTGATGATTATGTTCTTTTGACTGATTGGGGAGAACCTGAATTTTATGAAGAGACTATGGAGAGTGAATGCAAAGATCGATGGGTTGAAGTGATAAAAGATGAACTTCAATCCCTCTATGATAACCATACCTTTGAGTTGGTGAAACTGCCTAAGGGCAAGATAACTTTGAAGAACCAGTGGGTTTACAGGCTAAAGCAAGAAGAAAAGTCTCCATCTCCACGATACAAAGCTAGATTGGTCGTCAAGGGTTATACTCAGATAAAGGAATTGATTTTAAAGAAATATTTTCTCCAGTTGTGAAGATGTCCTCTATTAGAATTATATTGAGTTTGGTAGTTTGTTATGACTTAGAGGTTGAATAAATGGATGTGAAAATTGCTTTTCTTCATGGTGATTGGGAGGAAGAGCTTTACCTGGAGCAGCTAGAGGGATTTGTTGCACAAGGAAAAGAGGAATATGTGTGTAGGTTGAAGAAGAGCTTGTATGGTTTGAAGCAAGCTCTTAGGCAATGGTACAAGAAGTTTGAGTCTGTTATAGGGGAGCAAGGCTACAAGAAGACTACTTCTGATCATTGTGTGTTTGTTAAGAGATTCTCTGATGACAATTTTATTATCCTTTTGCTCTATGTTGATGATATGCTTATTGTTGGTCGCAATGCTTCTATAATTGACAAGTCGAAGCAAGAGTTGAGTAAATCTTTTACGATGAAGGATTTGGGGCCAACAAAGTAAATTTTTGGCATAAGGTTGACACGTGATAGAAAGGCCAAGAAATTGTGGTTATCACAAGAGAGGTACATTGAGAAAGTACTTCAGGGATTTAGTATGAACAGAGCTAAATCAGTGAATACTCTCTTTGCTACGCACTTCATATTAAGTGTTAAGCGTAGTCCTTCCACAGAAAAGGAGAAGAAAAAGATACAAAAAGTTCATTACTCTTCAACCGTTGGTAGTTTGATGTATCCAATGGTTTGCACGAGACCAGACTTGGCTTATGTTGTTGGTACAGTTAGTCGGTTTCTTTTTAATCCAGGCAGAAAGCATTGGAATGCAGTGAAGTAGATCATGATATATCTTTGTGGTAGTTCCAACTTGAAACTTTATTTCGACAATGAGAAACATGTTCTTATTGGATATACAGATTCAGACATGGTCGGGGACATTAACTCGAGGAGATCTACTTCGGGTTACTTGATCACTTATGCAGGGGGGCTGTGGCATGGCAATCGAGATTTCAGAAGTGTATTGCCTTATCCACCACCGAATTAGAGTTCATCGCAGCGACTGAAGCATACAAGGAATGCTTTGGGTGAAGAAGTTTGTTCATGAACTTGGTTTTACTCAGAAGAGGTATGTCTTGTATTGTGATAGCAAGAGCGCAATTTATCTTGGTAAGAACTCTACTTTTCATGCTAGATCTAAAGATCTAAGCATATTGATGTGGGGGTACCATTAAATACGAGATGTCCTTGAAGCTAAGTTGTTAGAGCTTGAGAAGATTCAAACTGATGATAATGGTGTTGATATATTGACGAAAGCCTTACCAAGAGAGAAGTTTGAGGCATGTTGTATAACCTCCAGCATAGAGGCATTCCCTACATAGTTGGAGGGGGATATTTGTTGGGTGTGGTTTCTATTATGTGGAGAATCCATCACCAGAAAATAGGTTGCAACTTAAAACATCATCAAAAAATAGGTTGCAACTTAAAAAATTATCAAAAAATATGTTACAACTCATTATGTGTTGCTTATTTGTTAGAAAAGGTTTTGTCATACATTTATTATTCCTCGTTTTTTATGAAAAGTCATTTTATTTTTAGATTATTTTTGGGCAGCTTATATACAACAAAAATGCAAAATTTGAAGACACAAAAAGAAGCTCACGTTTTGAGAGAAAAAATAAGGAGATGAAACATTGTTTTTCAGGTTTGGTGTAGCAGTGATCAACTCTTCGATCAGAGGTTCATCCGTGGTTCGATTGAGCTAATTTTTTACAGCAGCTAGGCGACAAGGTGTTATTGACTTTGTACGGTCAAATTTTTCATCCGAATTTTGTACCGTCGGAAATACTCATTTTACAGCATCTACGTTTTTTGGTGATGTTCTCCATTTTTCTCTTCTTTTGCTTAAGACTACTTGTTATTATCCTTGTTGGTATTGGATTCTTGTCGTAAGCTGGATGTTGTAGTCTTTTAGTTGAACATTTAATTATAGTGGAGCTTTTGATCGGACTCTAAAGTCCCTTGGTTTTTACCCTTGATTTAGAAGGGTTTTCCACGTAAAAATTTCAGTGTCTCGCTTTATTGTTTTTGTGGTCGCATTGGTTGATTTGTGGTTGATTAATGTTGCTAGAGAACATATATCGTGTTATTGTCGTTGCCATAATTATTGATAGGAGTTATAGGGAGAGAAAGAACACCGGTTGTGCTTCCGCTTTGTTTCGGTTGTTCGGTTTCTTCCCCAACAATTAGAACCTATTTTTTCCCAATATTTATTATTAGGAACATACTCTTAAAATTTAACTTTTTTTAATACTTGTTATTAGAGACTATTTTTGTTGCTAATACTTGTTATTATGGGGCCTACTTTTAAATTTCAATCTTTTCCAAAAACTTATTAATAGGGTCTACTTTTTAGATTCGCCCTAAGGCCACCAAAATCTCAAGAATGGGCTTAAATATGTATGAACATATAATGCCTTGTATTCACTTTAAAAAATAAATTTATTTCTTTAATAATATTAATAATGATTTTAAAATTCTAATTTAATGTTGGATTTGATAAATCTATGTTCTTATATTTTTCAACTATATACTATATTATAACTTAACTATTTATTCATAAATCATAACATAATCATTTGATTCTCATCTTTCACATTATAAATAAAATCAAAATTCGCAAATTCAGGTTTTTATACGTAACGTAACATATATGAATTATGAACTGTGCCTTCCAATCGCATATATGAAGGCAGCAGCATCAAGACAAATATCTAGAAAACGATTCGAATTCCATATAATCATTGGGAAAACATGTATTACATTATATGTTGGGACACCCAGATTAGGGTTTTCAAATATTCTTAAAATCCGAAGTACAAAGATCAGCTTAGCTGTTTCCTAATGTTTTCTCATATTTTATATAGATTTTTGGGGCATTGCAGATACCTTATTGGTGGAAGTGGGCAATCAGACTTTCAGTCTCTTATTTATTTATTTTTTAAGTTTAAAAGGTGATGCCAAACAATGAGTTTAGGTCCGGATGCATGCAACTTAACCCACCCTTTCTCAATTGGTAGGTTCTTTCTGCCATTCTAAAGGCTAGAATCCAGATAGTGGACCGCAAACATTCTAAAATTGCAAGTGGTTGAAATTAAATTTAGGGTTTATGCTCAGCTCATCAAACAAAAACCATTTGCTTTTTTTTTATCTTTATTTACGTTTTAATACTAAAAAAAATCAAACCCTAAATTCTAACTCTAAATTTTAAATTCTAAACCATAAACTCTAACTTAAAAATTACACCCTAAACCCTTAAATTTTAATCTTAAATCTTATTCTTAAATTATAAGCCTATTTTTTTAGTGTTGGAGTATAAATAAAAACAAAAAAAATAATGATTTCTGTTACTCGTCATGTAAGTTTCTTTTAAGGATTTGGATTTGGATTTTTAAGTGAAAATTTTATAGTATACCGTACCACTATTTCAATACTTGCCGGCTTTATATATTTAGAATGGGATTGGATTCGATTCTTGATATATATATATATATATACTTGTGTTTGGTTACAGTGTCATTGATCAACTCAAATAAATAATGGTTTACTTTGCAAGCTTTTACATGCACCTTTTGCTATTATAATAATAATAATAATAATAATAATAATAATAATAATAATAATAATAATAGCTTAAACGTAATTTCTTTGTCATTTAGCTGTTATCTGTAGTTGATTTGGCAGAAATCCAAGTCATGGAAAATGAATCATTTTGCCACGTGATATGTGTGTTTAAATAATTTTAAAGGTAAAAGGTTTTCTTTTCTCCTCTCTTTTAAAGGTTTCACACTGTGTGAAGGGAAAGTGACCGATAAAATTAGTCATTAAATGTCATTTTATTTTATTATGGTTATATTTTGATACACAAGATATATAAAAAAATTACACATAATTTTTTTATAAAATTTAAAACTTAAATCTTAAAACTTAGCACCCTAAAACTTAAAACCTAAAACTTAAAACTTTAAACTTTAAACTTTAAATTTTAACCATAAACCATAAATTATATACCTTACACGCTAAACCTTAAACTTTAAATTCTAACCATAACTCTAAAATTGAAATGCTTGTATAAACTTTAAAAAGTTTGTATATTAAAGTATTTTCCATTTATTATTTCAAAATTATTTATTTTGGACCTAAATTTCATAATTAAATTCTTATTTATTCCCACCCAATCTTCAATATTGTTGATTAACCATATAAATGGAAAAATGATGAGTGTACAATAAATGTCATATATTGATATACACTACTAATGCTATACACCACTATTTTTTCAATTTTAAATAAATTCTCTTACATAAATTTCTGGGACCCACCACAAGATTTAATTTTAATTTAAAAATAATGTTAAAATTGTTTTTTTCAAATAGGCATAACAAAAATTTAACCCTCAACTTTTAAATTTTGTTATAATTTAGCCACCATCTTCATCACCACTATTTTTTCTCTTAAAATTTAACTTTTTTCTCTTATTTATTTTTTAAAATTTTAAACTTTCTTATAATTTAACCCTCAACATTTTAACTTTGTTATAATTATTGACATTTTGGCCCTCATTCTTTTTTCAGGATAAATTTGGCCCTCAACCTATATATTTTTGTCAAATTACCCATTCTTTAATTATCATGTTGATTAGACCATTAAAAGTTTAACGGTGATAATATGGCATATACATGTGATGACACATTTTAAATGATGTGTAATCTAACTTGTTACATACTTACATGTATAATAAAATTTTATTTAAATTTAAAGGCTTAAGGGCTCGAGAACCCCCTAAACTTTCAAACAAAATCAATTAAGCCCTTAATGTTTTTTGCACCCAATGTCACACTCAACCCCCAAAAATTAACCAATCCGACCCTTTGACTAACGATTTTCGTCGTTGACTATTACGATGCTGATGTGACAGTTTATGGTGCTGACTTGGCGGTTCACGGTGCTAACATGGCAGTCACATGTGAATGATGATATGTCTAGAGGGGCTTAATTGATTTTGTTAGAAAATTCGAAGGCTTAATTGATTTTGTTAAAAAAAAGTTTGAGGGCTTAATTGATTTTGTTAGAAAGTCTGAGGGCTTATTTAATCTTTAATAAAAAATAAAATAAAAAAATTATTTGAATTAAATTGAAATATTAAAAATATAAAAGAATATTATAATACTAAAAATATTAAAATATATTAAATATATCAATAAACTTTTAGAGATATAAAGTTACATTTTTTAATATAAGAAGAATTCTTCTTTGACCATGGAAATGGTCTCACTATAAAAAAAAGCTTTGATTTTCCTATGATATTACTGCTTGGATGCATCAAACAAGATGTAGTTTATTGTTTGATTAGATGGAAAAAAAAAACTCTTTAGTAAAGGCTAGCACTATATAATCCTTATTTACCGCAAGAGTGTTTCTTAATTTTTTTTAACTTGAATTCCATGAAAGCTGGTTTAATCAAATAAATGGTATGTAACTATATTGTGATATGGGTTTGCATCATATGTATTAGAATGTACTTTAAGATTTTACACAACTTATTAGGTTAGAACATAATTTTAATCTTATTTTTTTATTACAATGGTCATATGTTTTTTTTGTTTTTTTTGTTTTTTATTTTTAGTAATTTTAATATTTATTTTAGAATATATTAATTTTTTATTTTTACTTAAAGATTAAATAAGCCCTCAAACTTTATAAAAAATTATTTAAACCCTCAAACTTAAAAAAATCAATTAAGCCCTCTTTCACGTCATCACTTTCTTTTAACATGGACTGCCATGTTAGCACTGTCACGGTCAACAATGGATTCAGTCAGTCAAATGGTCGGATTGATTAATTTTTTGGGGTTTGAGGGTGACATTGAGTGCGAAAAATATTTAAGGGCTTAATTGATTTTTTTCCCAAAAGTTCAGGGGCTTCACGAGCCCTTATGCCTAATTTAAACTATTAAAGATAATTTAAATTTTAAAAAATAAAAACCTGGAAAAGAATGGAGTTAATCATAAATTGTGTTGTATTTAAAATCATAGTCAAGATTCATGAAATCAGTCTACAATTGTTAAAGTGAATTCATTCTAAAATTCAGTAGTACATACCATACAAACAAATAAAATTTTACCCTCAAATTTGATTTCACTTTGAATCATATCTTATTCTTCAAAATTTGAAGCACTTTGAACCAATAGATAAATATTATAGAAAAATTTGACGTGATTATTAAAACTTGTAGAAATCACTTATTATTTAATTAAAAGAACATTTTTGATACTAATCAACTGGATTTTTATTTCTTTAGTTTAGGGTTTTAAAATTTTAATGTTTAATTTAATACATATGATTTGAGGTTTTGATTTTGGTATTTAGTATTTGAAAATGAATTTTAAAATTACATCAAATGAAATTTTTATAAAATTCAAAAACCACGAAAACACTAAAAGTGACATAAAATAAAAAATATTGGTTTCGAATTGATATGAAAACTTAAATTGGGGTTTAAGAAATTTGAATTAGGTCTAGAAATTTGTTTATTAGCTTTGTGTTTAGGTGTTAGATTTTCCGTGATAATTTAGTTTTTTGTTTATGCTTATTTTTTTGTTAGTTTTTTTTTAAATAGTTGAGAAATATATTTTTTAAATAAGAATATTGACATGTCATCATCGTTTAAACTTTTAACGGTTTAATCGAGATGTTTGTTAAAAAATGAGTAGTTTGACAAAATGATATAAGTTAGGGGGCCAAATTTATCTTTAAAAAATAATGATCAAAATGATAGTAATTGTAAACGTTAGGAGTTAAAATTATCTTTTATGCCATAATTTTATATTGACATAAATTAAATAAATAAGGAATAACAAAATTAAAAAAAAAGCAAAAAGACAATTGATGGTCCCACATATTTATTTAAAAAGATTTTATTTAAAAAAATAATAAAAAAATAAAAATTAGTGGTGTATATCAATATATGTCATACATTATAGAATTTAAAATCATTAAAATTGAAAGAAAGCCCGCATTATTATACAAAATGTCAAACAGTTACCTATACAGTTTTAAACCTATCAGCAAATTTAGAAACGTAATAAATTAAGTTATTTTTATGTTCTATAAACATAATTGTTTTAATATTCAATAAATGAACTTTTTATGAGAAAATTGTATTAGACGTTTATGAAAATTGAAAAAATTATTAAAATTTTGCGTATAATTGTGTTAAAAAAAATTCAAGATGTATTGTATGTTATATTAAAATTTGAGTAATTTTGAGATTTTTCTCTTCAAAATTTTAAACCAACAACATTCGTATAGTTACACAATTAAATCCAAAACAAATTAGAAGATCCTCAACACGAATTGGACTTTGTTTGTTGTTCATAAATAATATTGTAGCATTATTCCACATGCATGACATAATCAAATAAACAACATAAAACTCAAAGATTCTTCCTTCCTGCCGACATGCTTGGGACATAAATTAAATTTTAAAAAAATCAGTATCATATCTTCAATAGGAACCATACACTAAGGATTTAGATAGCCCTGTTTGGTAAAGAAAAGTTTGGGGCATAATTAGAGGTTTGACAAGTCAAATTCGCTAATATTGTTGTTTGGTAAATAGCGGATTAAAAGAGCAGATTGGGGTGAAACCGCTAATTTTGAAAAAGCTCATAATAGGAGCTTTTTGAGATTAGAGGTTTGATATTAGAGTTGTAAAGACTCTTTTACCCTTACCAGTTACCAAAAATCTCAAAATAACCTAAATTAAATATTTTCTCACCATATTTATAAGCTAATCTATTTACTTTTTTTATTATCACATATTTATATGTGTATTTAAATTAATTAATTAATTAATTAAATTATATTAAAATAATTATATAAATGATAAACTAATATATAAATCATTCAAATATGTTTAGAAAAGTTATATTAAAAATAATTTTATAGATCTAATTAATATTAATTAGATACAAAATATTGATAACTAATAAATTATTCAAACAAGTATTGAATATAATCATGTCCTTATATGTCATTTTACTTGTTTAAATAATCTAACAGCTATCAGCTAATTTTACCAAACACTTTTATACAATCAGCTAATACAATCCGCTAGTTAAATCAGCTAATGAAATCAGCTATCAGCTAATGTAATCCACTATCCGCTATCAACTATCCGCTAATTGCCAAACAGAGCCGATATATATGCATATATAATTTGAATATTTGAAAAATCATATATTAATGGTTTGGAGCCTTGACTTATTATTATTATTATTATTATTATTATTATTATTATTATTATTATTATTATTATTATTATTATTATTATTATTATTATTATTATTATTATTATTATTATTATTTTCCGGCAAGATGATTTTATTAATAAAGCTTCGAACAAGCCTTAACCTAAGTTGTATGCCTCATTAAAATTTATTTAAACTTAAATAGAGAAAAAAAAGTACAACACAACTAGGAATGAGATAGAAAGCAAACAACCATACACACACAAAAAAAACCACCTGCAACGCTGATGCCCTAGCATCTCAGCTCAACACCCCTTCTACAACTCAGGGTTTCTTTTAGCCCTAAACCCAAAAGAAAAACCACATACAACGCCCATACCCTGACCTTTATCTATAACATCGAAATCTCCTGGCATGCATTGTTCATCGTGTGTTTCTTTTCTTCACATATATATATATAGTCCATATTCAAGGTTCCTAATTGTTGTTTCTTTTAGTGATATTATTTTCAAGATTTGAACCTGAATTGCAGCTTGTACCCAACATTTATTTATTTTTAACATATCTCTATCAAATTACTGTAAGAATATGTTTGAATGGAAGGGGATAAAAGAGAAATAATAATAAAAATCTAATAATTGAATATACATCACAACATATAATTGCATATAAATATAGCACAAGTAATCGGCTAAAGAGACACAGCTCTAAACAACAAGGCACTGGCTATGAATGGAACTTGGAAGTCAAAGTTAATTAAGAAAGCTATTAATAAGGGCTGAGCTGAACAATGGATACAAAGAAAACGAAATACATTATGGTGTGGCCTATTATTTTTTTAAAACTTATATTTATATTTAAAAAAGAAAATAATGATTCCGTGACGATTGATATCAGAAATGCGAATAAATTTTAAACTATCTAAATTCAGGCCAAGCATCCTAATAGCTGAGGTAGAAATTAGGTGGACCACCCGTGACTCTATATCTAATATCCGTCAGGGAAGGTAGACAACATGATGGAGAAACTCATAACATGACCAGTGACCACCATGAGATTGAGTGAACCTATGACTATATATTCAAATATCCCTAGAGGAAAGTAGACACAACTAAGGAGAAGCTCATAACATGAGGGATGGACGAGGGGCTGGAGGGGCAGTCGCCTCCCTTGAATATTTGAAATTCGTATATAATTTAAACATTTTTATATTTTCTATTGAAAATCTATTTTCTCCCTCAGAATTTTAGAAATTCACCCTTAACATAAAGTCATGCGTCCATCTCTGCATAACATAACCATCTATCACGAGATTAAGTTAAAAATAACATCATGAAAAGCATGAATGATGATTATTATAACTTCTTGACAAGCATTTCTACTTGTCATTAACAATATATAGGTGAAATAGCTTCAGCAGAATTCATTAACTATTAGGGAAATCAAAACAGAACCACCTAGTCAATCAAATCCTAATTCTAACATCAACATATTATGCTCTAATCAACTTAATTAGGAACGTATTCAAGCACAGGAAAATGGATTAACAATGAAGTTAATCTGGTTTTCATTAACATGCAATGCATGGAAGACAATTAATGTATGCCTAGTTTATCACATCATTTATATTTCAAAAAAAAGGACAATATATTTATGACAATAACAACACCACATTAAGCTCCACTCCTCTGACACATGTGATAACAGGAAAAACATAAATGTACCATACAAATGTAGATCAAGAAACACATCAATCTTACTCAAATCCTAAGCTTTGATGGGGAAAATCTCCATTAAAGAAGATGACATGGCTTAATCTAGCTAGGGATTTCGAGTCAAGGAAGAAATTTCTTCATTTAGTTTCTGCTCCAGATAAGGTACATTAATGGTTCTCAAATCACTAACCTGTGACAGCAAAAACAAAGAAATGCAATGGTAAATAAGCAGCCTAATTAATCTAGTAATCAATGAATAAACATACCTCAAGTTTTATGGTGTGAATCAGCCCTCCATCAATCCTGGTAGAGATACAATTAACAACATCAAGTCCTTCCTCAAGCAGCAGCTCCAGCACCCTAGAGAGTGTCAAAGCTTGAGCACCAAGACAAGTGCTGACCACAACCTCAACACCGTCCAATGATGGCCGAACCACGGCACTGCTCGGGAAAGACTCGTCGGAGCTCGTCCCTTGGCAAAAACCACTCGAACTCGAATCGAACGATATTTTCTTTAATTCGCCTCTCTTCGCACTCAGTTCGTCGATCCTCTTCTGTAGGTCCTTGATATAGCTCACTGCTCCGTTCATATGATCCGATATTGCACGCTTTCCCTGAAAACCCCATGAAAAGTAACCCTAAATCATAACTATAGAAGAAGAGAACAAGTAAAATCAAGCTGTTTTACCTTGACGTAGTCAAGAGGGAGAAGGGTTCGGAGAGAAGCATAAAGGGTGGACATTTCTTGCCTTCTTTGCCTCTCAATATCCCTATGCATCGACTTCTTCTTCTCATCATCATTGCTGTTTTCCCTCTTCTCGCTCGCCGATAATCTTCGTCGCCGGCCTCTACCGCCGCCGCTGCTGCCACCCGTGGGAACTAAATCCGAAACCTCATCTAGTGGGGTCGTGTTCTGAGGGTCGGAATTGGAAGAAAACTGGAAGAACATCTCATCCATACTGCTTTAAGTGTGAGATTTGGGATTGGAGAAAGGGTTTTCTGAAAACACAAGAGTGCAGGCAAAAGCAATGGATACGTTTGTTAGGGTGTGAGATCTTGAGATGGGGCCGAAGATTCCCTATAATCCTCCTCCATCAGCTATAATATAAGATCATGAGAGATATGAACTGATATCTCTACCCATTTTATATATACTCCCTTTTGCACACTATTTTATGTTTTAGCTAATAATTCAGCCACCTAACCCCAATTAAAGGAATTTGTGGGATTAAAAATTCAAATTAATTGATTACCATCTCTTAAGGATGATGAACATATTATTCAATAAAATTAAGTTTCAAATTTACGGGCTATCACTAGTCCGTTGAGATGATCTATTAGATTTTTTAAATAATATTATAGATTCAAATTTTTATTTTGTGAATGAAAAAAACTGTGTTGGGATAGTCGTGCTTATAATGAGGCTATACTATATTTATTCGGATTAGTCAATCAATAAATCAAATACATGATAGTTATACCAAAAAAAATTAAACTTTAAATTTGTATTATAAACATTCTATTATTCATATTGTATACAGAAAAATGAAAAAGAAAACAAGGTACCTAAAACTTAATAAAGATATTTCTTGATTTTATATATAAATGTGTACACAAGGTTTTTTTTTTAAATAATATCTCAACCAATGGATAAGAAGCAGGCATTATGCAACGCATGATATGGTACTGTCCCAACCTATGTATTTAACAAAATGCTCGGAGATTATTATTTTTATTTTTAACACTTTTTACTTAGAGAAGAGAAAGAAGAATTTTGCTCCTATTAGATTTTGAACTCACAACTTAGAAGAAGGGAAAGATATCAACTGAGAGCTTTAACCACTTGCTTTAGAAATTGTTGACTATTAGATTTTACAACATGCGACGAATACCGTTGAACACCACTAACGCTAAACACCGTTGAACAGTATTAAATTGATTAATAAAGATTAAAAATTTCAAGAACTCAACATATAATTAAAAATTATTTAAAGTAAAATTTAAATTAAATTATTTTTCATATATATTATATTTTTTTAAATTTTTTGAATAATTAGATCAAATACCAACCTTAGTCAATTTAAAAAATAAAAACCCTAAACAATAAATCATAAACCATAACCATAACCAAAAACCCAAACCATAAACCCTAACCCCCAAGACCCTAAACTCAAGACCTTAAACCTTAAAATCAAAACACAAAACTCTAAACTTTAAATTCGAACATTGAATTTCCGTTTAGACACAAGTATTTCAAAAGCAAAATTAAGTTGGTACAACATAAATAAGTAGATTCAGAAACCCTGTAAATCACACAAAAAATATTGAATCCATCGTTCATTCAAACTTTAAAATCTCGGTGCCAAATTGAACGATTATTTTCTACTCTCCAGGTATTACAACCACCAGGGCACCGGTATTGTGTTGAGTCATCTGAAAACAATTGAACTCGATAAGCTTGCAAATCAAGTATTCTATGAAGAAGCTGAGAACCTACGAAAATTGTAAGGATGCGTACCGACTTCACAACATCGTACACATTGTAATATGTAGTTTTACGGTTTAAGGTTTGAGGTTTAGGGTTTTAGAGTTTTAGGTTTATGGTTTTGAGTTTAGTGTTTTTTATTTTTAAAATTTACTAAGATTAGTATTTAATCTAATTATTTAAAAAATTAAAAAATAATAAATATAGAGCATAATTTAATAGAAATTTTTTTTTAAATAATTTATAATTATATGTTGTGTCTTTTATATTTTTAATTTTTATTAATCAATTTAATGGTGTTCTCTTTCTATGGTTTGGATACAGATGCAATGTGAATATAAGGTTTGGATACTTTCACCCATGTAAAAGTTATTTTCATTATATAATTTTGGCAAATGGATTATTTAGATTTTTTTTTTACAAAAATCTTCTCATTTCATTTTTTTTATCTTAAATATTGATTATCATCGTCCAACAATTTAAAAAATAATAAAATTTAAAAGTTTTACATTAAATACATATAAGGTTTTATATTCCTAATGTTTGATTGTATAGTTACTTTAGCCTCATATTCTTTTATTGAAGTACTTTAACCATCAACTTTTCATTTCTGGTCAAAATGGTCCCTCCATGATAAGTGGGAGAGCCACATTTGACTTTTGGGATCAATTGACACCACTTGATTTGTTGGGTACGTGGTTTTTAAAGAGCTAATGTAGATTTTTTTGTATGAAATATTGGAATTGACCCCATTTGATTTGTTTGGGCATGTGATCAACAATACTTATTGTAGTGGTATGGGAATATATGTACCTCATACTCCACTCTGACCCCACTATACGTAAATCATGGCTCTGCCACTGTCTGTGGTTGAAAACTGTTAGTCAACTAACGATAAATAGTTTGAAATGACTTAACAAAACGAGATGTCAGCAAAAATATATTTTTATATTTATATAATTTATAAAATTATTTTATTAATTGATTTGTCTATATGACATTATTATGTCAGCATGCATTGTCATATGTGCTTATCACGTCATTTTAAGTCGTTTACCGTTAGTTGACTATCAATTTTCATTCGTAAAGAGACTATTTTGACCTAAAATGAAACATCAATAATAAATTATATAAATATTAAAATAATTATTCAATTAAACGTTATAAACATTTGCCGAGCTTATGCCTTTTATGTTATGTTACTTTTGTATATATAATTCACAATTAGATCAATTGTTGAACATCTAGAGTGAGCAGTTTACGACAGAATGATTTCGAACATGTGTATATTTCTCTTATTTTGTCTCTTTAGCAGGAAACAAGAATCATGAAAATTACTTTGATTGTGATTTTTGGTTAATTAAGTCAAATATTTTGTTGGCGTTCAGACTTTAAATTGAGGGCTAGTGATTTACCATGTGTTAAATAGCACTTTTTTATATATAAATAACACATTTTTTTTAAATTGTCTCTAGCAGGATAATTTTTTAATATCTATTTTTTAATTACAACATTTGAATCAAAATTTTATTCAAGAGACGTCAAATTTCTTATACCACTTGGTCCAATTATGTTCTCAATCCTGGTAAAAATTTAGTTCCTCATTATTTAATTTGTTAATTAAGTTCCATTAACTTTCCCAAAAGTCCAATTGATTTAAAAATTAAACTTAGCTTGATAACTCATATTCAAATTTAATGAAAGTCAATATGGATTGGTATTTAATTTTTCAAATCAAACGAATAGAGAGACTAAAATTTTAAAATTAAAAGTAATGGAACTAAATTATAAAATCCAAAGACTGTAGGTGTTAGAGGCAGAATTAAACCTAAAATGTTCTTACGATAAAAAAGGGTAAACTACATAAATGACCATCAAACTATTGGTAAAGTCGCGATTTGACCACCTTACTTTTTTCGAAGCAATTAAGCCATCATACTATTAATTTGGACTCATTTTGGTCCATACTATTTACACATTCTTTCAATTTAGTCTTAATTTTAAATTAATAAAATTAATTAATTATTCAATTAGATGGTGACACGTGTCACTTGATTGGAGGATGAAAATAAATGAAAGTCGGCTAGGTATAGGGGGAATCAAACCTGGGAGTGTATGAAGGCATTGGCATGGCTTTGCCACTGAGCCAAAGCCAATTTTGAGACACAAAATGCAAAATTTTAATATATGTCATAGTTGGTGTTTATGCCAGGGCAAAACAAATAAATTTGGATTAACAGGATTCGAACATGACACACTTATAGTTATACTGCGTAAAAACATATAAGCTAATGAAATAAATCTAATAATTAAATTAAAGTTAACAATATTTTTATATTTTTTAATTATAATTTTATTAATATTGAAATCGTTAATTAAGCTAAAAAATCAATTCAACGATTATATATGTGAAATTATAAAAATAAATGTGGAAAAGAAATATAAATTACCTTTAGTTTTAAAATACAAAACTCTTATAACTATTTTTATTTTAAATCGTGAACTAACTATAATTTAAAAATATATATAAAAATGTTGTTAACTTAAATAAATTAAATATAAATAGTTAATTTATTTTATTAAATTAAAATTATGACCAAATTGATAGGATTTATAAATAACGAGGACCAAATGTGCAATTAAATAAATTTTTACTAACTGCCACGTCAATTTTAGTGTTAAGTTTTAACGGAGGTGATCACATTGCTTCCAATTTAATAGTATGGTGGCTTAATTGCTTCGGAAAAAAGTAAGGTGGTCAAATTCCGACTTTACTAATAGTATGGTGGTCACTTATATAGTTTACCCTAAAATCAA
Organism: Hibiscus tridactylites; assembly: GCA_958450335.1. Lineage (NCBI taxonomy): Eukaryota > Viridiplantae > Streptophyta > Magnoliopsida > Malvales > Malvaceae > Hibiscus > Hibiscus tridactylites. The sequence goes on along the minus strand of OY288270.1, from coordinate 71,945,058 downwards.
CAACATAAAACAATAAATAATAAAAAAATGATCAGAAATTTTAAAATTTTGTGTTGACAAATCCATTTCAAAATTTAATGTATACTTTTGGAAGTTGTTCAACTATCAAAATATAGGTTAGAATATAATTAAATAGCCGAAACAAACATCAATATTGCTCTTTTTTTTCTTTTTTCTTTTTTTTTTGCTGAAGTGAGACGACAAAAATACAGTGAAAATCAATTGAAAAAGGAAAATTTTCTTGTTTATAATTAAAAATATTAATGATTTTCATGTGTTAATTTCTATTTGAATTTTTTTGGTAAAGTACACAAATAATCATTAAACTACGAAAATAGTTGTACTAGTCATCTCCCTTTCAAAAATTATTAAATAATTATTTAATTTATTAAACTGTTATGAAATGATCATTGGATTTTGTTGAACTGTAATAAAATTGCCATTATACTAATTAAGTGTCATACTATTTTATAACATTCAATGATCATTTTATAATAATTTAATAAATTTAATGATTATTTTATAATTTTTAGAAGATTAATGTTAAAAATATCATCATTTCATAGTTCAATAACTGTTAGTGTACTTTACCCAAAAATCTTACAAAAGTTAAAGGAAGAAAGGAAAAGGTCTTTCGATTTCCCATGGGTTTGGTGGTTGAATATAAAAGAAAATTTGAGCCGTTATACCAACAGTATAATGGACAAATCACTCAATAGAAGATTTGAGATCTCTTGTATTTAATTTCCAAGCAATGGTGACATAGGAGTACACATAAAAATGGGCGGAATAAAAATTAGGATTAGAATATATAAATTTAGATTTTAAATTTTAAAATAAAATTATGTATGCTTGTTGAATTTTTTTACTGTTAATGCATAAAATAATAATTCATAAAATTAAATTGCATTTACTAACGGTGTTGGTTCAAGTGACAAGTAATTTAATATCGCTTAAGTATGTCTCGAGTCCAAGTCCTCATGTATGTAGAAAATCTCCACTGAGAGACTTACCCACCAAAACTAGGTGTACGACGCAGGTCGGTCCGAATCAATAAGAGCAAAACCCTGAAAACCGAAAAGACAACAAAAAAATAAATTGCATTTTAATACAAAATTTAACTTACAATCAAATAAACTTAGTGTAATTTAGGCCCAATAATTGAAGAAAGGCTCACCCAATTACCTCCCCTAACAAACCTGTCTCATGCCACCCAATGTGGGCTAAGATTGGCTTCATAGTTCTTCTTTAATTCGGCCTATTAGTTAAATCTTGTACTAAGGCTTGTAACTTGATTTTTCGCTCTTTGACTTTAGACTTAGCATTATTTTTAAATTTTTGTGTGTAAAAAAAATTGTGTTTGTCAAAAGTTTGGTTTAAAAGATTTATGTATTTAATATTATTGTTAAAAATACGTCTTTAATTTTTTATAGCTTTTAGGGCAAAAAAGTTGGTTTAAAAATAATATTATATTTTTATCCTCTATTATTTACTTTCTGCACTTACGTCACGCCTTTTTGTCTCTTTTGACCCTTATCTTTCAAAGCTTTATCCTATCTCTAGATCGCTACCATGAAACAATCTTTCGTTAATCTGGTCCTTGAAGATGCAGACGATGTTGTATTGCCTATCGCGATTTCAACTTCCGATCTAAAGTTTTTTTTACCATTGTTTTGTCGGCACTTTTTTAACCACCGATGTTATTCATTTCCTGTCGATAAAAGCAACTCTTGCTAATGTTTGGCGTCCCATAAACGATATCGTCATCTCCGACTTGGGTGCACACAAATTATTGTTTCGCTTCTATCATGTTGCGGATGCAAATACGATTGAACAAGTATATTCATGGTATTTCAATTCTCATATGTTACTCCTTCACAGACTTCAACTAGGGGAAGACCCTCTACTTGTTCCACTGTTCTCGGTCGACTATTGAGTACTTGTTCATGACCTTCTAGTCGGTTTTATGTCTGAAGCTGTTGCCAAATAACTAGGGGACTTTTGGGGAGTACACATTGAATATGATACGCAAGCTATTTCCCTCGGTTACAAAAGGACTATGAGACTAAGACTTCGTATAGATTCTCGCAAGCCATTGAAGAAAACAAAAAAGCTATTATTGCCTAACGGTACTCGATCTTTAGTTCGTTTTGAATATGAAAAATTGACTCTTTTCCGTTTTATTTGTGGTAAACTAGGACATGATGAATGTTTTAGCCCTTTACGTGTTGCATATCCAGATATAGATCTACCATTTCGTTGGGATAGCTCCATTCGTGCCCCTAACAGAAGGACTACCACTCCGACGAGTAAATGGCTCCGTGAGGATATAGTTTTCGGTGTCCTGTTTTAAGAAAAAAAAATTGTTGATTTTTTCAGGTTTTGGGGTGTTTACAATGCAATCAAATCATACTTATTTTGCTACAATTTCAGGCGCCAAATTCGGCTCCTCATATTGACGTTGATATTTTCTCACATAGAAGATTACTGGTTTTTATGGTCGTCCAGTGGAGAGTGAGCGAGATGAATCCTGGAATCTGCTTCGCCATTTAGGCATCGACCAATCTCTGCCATGATTGGTGATGGGAGACTTTAATAACATAACAACTTCATCATAAAAGAAGGGAGGTCGACCTCGGTCTGAACGTAATATGGGTGCTTTTCGTAACACCCTCAATGATGTTGATCTCCATGACCTTGGTTACACTGGTCGGTGGTATACATGGGAGAGGGGGATACTTTCGACCAACAATGTCTGGAAGAGACTCGATCGAGGCGTTGCTAATACTGAATGGTGGGAGAAGTTCCCAAACTTCTTTTTCTCACACTTATATCATACTTTTTCAAATTGTTACCATGTACTCATGAACTCTGAGGGCCACTCGTGTGGTAGAGCCCATCGGCCTGATATAACCTTTTGTTTCGAGGAGAATGAGCTCTAGAGACAAATTGTGAAGAAGTTATTCGAAATGTTCGGGATAGTCATGCAGATTCTACACTGATGAAACTGAGTAAGTTGAGCGCATCCCTTGCCCAGTGGAGTAAGGAACATAAAAGAAAGAATTCACACGCTAAACGGGTCTTAGAATCATAGTTGAAAGAACTCGAGGAAAGAAACCCTGACGATGATCCCCTACAGAGTCTACTAGATGTCAAACTTGCCTTAAATTTGGAAGCTGATAAGAAAGAAATTCAGTGGAAATAATGATCAAGAGTTAACTAGCTTCGGCATGGGGACAAAAATACCTTATACTTCCACAAGTGTGCATCTGTTAGAAGAAAGTGCAATGTTGTGAATAGTTTGAAGGATGAAGCTGGTAATTCAATATCGGATGAGGTGAAAATGGCTAGAATGGCCGAGTCATATTTTAAGGAGCTTTTACGACTTCACATCTCTTTGATTCAAACACAATCTGGTCCAAATTTCAGGCTATCGTGACTGACAGTTCTAGAATGGTCTTGAGTTCTCCCTTTCGCAATAAATTTTTTTAAAGCAATTCATAGAATGGCACCACTAAAAGCTTCAGGTGGGGATGGGTTTCTAACGACTTTCCACTAAAAATAATGGCATATTATTGGTAAAGATGTCATTGTTTTTTGCTTGGAGGTTCTAAATGGTTCTCAAGACATCAAGGACATTAATGGAACAAATATCGTCCTCATTCCTAAAGTACATGTCCCTTCGACAATGTCCTAACTATCCCCGATTAGTCTTTGCAACATCATGTACAAGATTATTGCCAAAGCACTAGCCAACCGTCTACAAGTTGTCTTTGGGGGATTGCATTGACATATCTCAAGGGACCTTTCTTCAAGACATGCAAATTATTGATAACATCCTAGTTGCCTATGAGTTTCTTCATTCACTGAAGAGGAATAGATTTAGAAATTGAGGTAATTTTGCTTTAAAGCTTGATATGAGCAAGGCATACAACAGAATAGAGTGATCGTTCTTCGAAAAAATGATGGTACATATGGGCTTCCCCAACCGCTTTATTACTCTTATTATGAACTGTGTCAGGACTGTTTCCTACACGATAATCTTTAATAAAGTACTTGGTGACAATTTTCTCCCAAGTCGTGGCATTAGATAGGGATGACCCTCTCAACCATTACCCTTTTCTCATCTGTGCATAAGGTTTTTCGGTAATATTGAACACTGCTCGTAGATTAGGCTCATTGAAAGGGGCCAGTATTGGAAGAATTCGTTTCGCAGTCACACATTTGTTTTTCGCATATGACAATATCTTGTTTGAGGAAGCTTCTAATGCAGGATTAACAATCATCAAGAACCTAATTTCAGAATATGAGGAAGCTTTAGGTCAGAAAATTAATTTTGAGAAATATTTGATTTATTTCAGCTCTAATGTACCATCTCATACCCGAACTCAACTAGGCTCTTGATTGGGTGTTCGAATATCATCAAACCTAGATAAATATTTTAGAATCCCTACCATGTTGGGCCGAAGGAAAAAAAAAACTTTTGATGGGTTGTGAGACCGTATGAATTAAAATACATAACAGTGGAGTAGTGGAGCTTAAGGTTTCTATATATGGGCGGAAATGAAGTCTTTATTAAGCCATTCCTTCAAGCAATACCCACCTACGCCATGCAATGCTTCCTACTCTCTGCCTCTATTTGTCACGAACTTGAGCTTACTATGAATAAATTTTGGTGGAGAAATAATAGTTCATAGAAAGGCATACACTGGTCTAGCTGATCTCTATTATGCTCTCCTAGGGAAGCAAGATGTATGAGATTAAAGGACCTAGCTAAATTTAATATAATTTTGCTCGCCAAACAGGGTTGGTGAATCATTTCAAACCCCCAGTTGCCTTCTAGCACAAGCCCTTAAAGCTAAGTACTTTTCATCTATTGATTTATTGCATTTCAACTTAGGCTCCTACCCATCTTACACTTGGAGGAGCATTTGGAGTGCATGAGGCTTATTAGAAGAAAGTTTATGCTGGCGTGTTGGTTGTGGTCAGGTTATTAACACAAAGAATGATGCATGGTTACCAAGGCAGGGCAGTGGTAGGTTAATCAACTCAGACCCTACTATTAATATCCTTATGGTAGCAAATCTCATTGACTCGACTTCTAATTCTTAGAGAAAAGACACTATTTAGTATGTTTTTGATGAATCAATTGCACAACAAATATTATGCATACCACTTCCTCAAACAGATCATCCAGATACTCTAGTTTTGAGGGGTGATCGAACAAGAGAGTTCTCAATGAAATTCGAGTATCATATGTTATTACAAAGTACAAAGGCAATCACAAATACTATCATACAAGCTCATTCTACTAGTTTTAAAGAATTTTTTAATAGACTATGACAATCGAACATACCTAGTAAAATTAAAATTAATGTTTGGAGATTGGCTAAAAATTACCTTCCCACTCTAGGTAACCTCTTGCATCGTCACCTGGTTGTCAATATTGATTGCCACCTTTGCAATAGAAGGCCTGAGACTATCGAACATATTCTTCTCAACTGCAGCTGGCTTCCTCAGGTTTTAGCAGCCTTTTATATTGTGTTACCATCGTGTTCTCCTGCACTGAATTGGTTCACTTGGTTAGTTAATTTCATTATTAGCCTATCCTCTATTGACTATCGAATCTTGTTTGTTGTCCTATGGGCTATTTAGGGGCTCCGAAATAAGATTATACATGATAGTGTGCCTCTTGACTTACAATCTCTTATTGTCTTCATTCAAACTTATTTGAGGGAATATGATGACCTCCATCCTGCTAGAGACCCCCTACGACCATTCGAGAATCTCGATGGAATCCACCTCTTGAAGATATACTGAAAATTAATTTCGATGCAGCTTTTGATTCGTTGTCTAATTCTTCAACTTCAAGAATAATTATCATAAATCATGAAGGGCTTTTAATGGTGGCAGAAGCTTACCCACATCGATTTGTGTCTGACTCGTGCATTGTTGAAGCTATTTCTTGTCTTCAGGGTCTTAACCTTGCAAAAGAACTGAATTTCAGACATATAGCAGTTGAAGGAGACTCACTTACGGTAATTAAAAAAGCCCAATCTTGACTAGAGTTCAAATCTTTGATCAGTATGGTTGTTAGAAATATTTGAAATGGTGCTCGAAGCTTCGACAAAGTTACCTTCCAGTTCTCACCGAGAAGCAACAATCAAGTGGCTCATCAAATTGCCCAATTTGGACGTTCGCTCACGGCTTCGGTCATCTAGATTGAGGAAGCCCCCTTGCAAATTGAATGGTTTATTGAGAAGGACAAGTGGTGGGTGGACCCCCCCCCCCCCCCCCGAACTATGCCACAGCTCGAACTTTGTTCTTGCTCGCTTTCTTTTCACCACGGCTCCCTGTTTCTCGTCTATCTTGAGACGATGATGGTGATTTCGATCTCTCTCTGTTGTTACCTACACGATCCCATGTTTTCGATGAGTCAGATATAGCATGCAGAAAATATTTGATTTTGCTGATTTTTTCACCCTTTTCTCGTTTTTCTTTTTCTTGTGAGGAAGACGAACAATCTGTTTATTTCTCTGGTGGTATTTTGCTTTACTTTTTTTTTGTTATGATTTTTTTTCTTAACGCTTGAAACTTTGTTGGCTTCTGTGACGTTTTGTGTTTAATAACAACCAGCATTATATTTCTAAAAAATACGTCTGTAAGGGGATAAAATTTAGAAAGGATATTTTATATAGGCTTAATGTACTTTTTGCCTCCTAACGTTTACCACTTTTTTCATTTTAGTACCTAACATATTTTTAGGCTCTTTTACCCCCCTAAGATTTAAGTTGTTACCCAAATCGCCCCAAATTTTTGCATTGTTTAAAAAAAACACTTTAACCAATAAGATGAGGCCATGTCACCCTATTTATTTATTTATATCTTATTTTAAAATTAACATATAAATTAATTAAAAATAAAATATTATAATAATATAATATTATAAAAAAGCATTTAATAAAACATTTCCCCCTCTCTCTTTTTTCTCTCGCTCTCTCCTCCATCCCCTTCTTCCTTCATTGCTAAAAATCAGTAAATGTTTGATTTTCCTCCAACATTCAACCTCCATTGATAAAGCAAAACAGTTTACATTGAAGACTTCTTATATTGCTTTTGATTTTCCAAAAAAAAAAAAAAACACATCGGCAACAAACCCCATCGAAAACAAAATCCCAACCTCTTCTCGTTTTGAATTCTCCCTGGCATTTCAAGAAACCCCATCGGCAACAAGTCTAATCCGACAACAAGGGCGTGTTGGACCTTGTCGAGTGTGCAGACACTTTGGTACTGGCTTTGGGTTGAACAAGATTGGAGCTTTAAGTCAAGGGAAATCGTCATTTCGTCGAACAGGTTGGGTGGCGGAAAGTTCAAACCTTGAAGCTTTGAGTCCCGTAGGAAACATGGCAATGGATTCTTGTTTTTTTCCTTCTGATATGGCGACTTTTCGTTATACTCAATTTTACGTCCATTTCAATTCTCAAAACAATAGTTTTGCATCCAAATAAAATAGCTATATAAAAAAATAAAACAAAACCAACTACAATCAAAGAGAAGAAAACTTACCACTGTGCACAGAGGAAATTGATGACAAACCAAACCCACAAATACCTAGAGTTTAACAAGCATGGAAATTGATATAAGTATCAAGAAACGCTAATTTATGACCATAATTGAAGAAGAAAAGCTTGAGAAATGTATTACGGGATTAAAATCGGTAAAACAAACTACAGAAAAAGCTTTCATTTCCCTGTGCTTTGGGAAAACCCTTTTATAAGGATGAAATTATTTTCCTCTAAACAAACACCATAAAAAATGAAGAAAGCATTTACGTAAAAGGGTTTGACGTCAAAAATACCAATGAAATGGTGATGTTGACGACGGTGAAGAACTGAACTTTTGTGATGGGGAAGGGGATGAGATTTGGGGAAACGGGGGTAATTTTGGGAAATTAAAATAAATGAATATTTTAATGTATTTATTATTTTATTTTATTTGAAAATTAAAAAAATAAAAAGAGTGATGTGGTGTGGTTTGATTGGTTAAGATATTTTTTTTAAACAACTTCAAAATTTTGGGATACTTTGGGTAAAGATGCAAACTTTAGGGGTAAAATAGCCCAAAAATATGATAGGTACTAAATTAAGAAAAACGGTAAACGCTAGAGGAAAAAAGTGCATTGAACTTTTTATATAGAAATCATTGCACTGAATAGAAATCATATGTCTCTTTCGGTACTCCTATTTATGTTCTGCACCAAAAAATGATGTTTAGGGTTTAGGATTGTAGTATATAGAATTTAGGGTAGGATATGTTTTTTAAAGTTTAATATTTAAGATTTAGAATTTATGGTTAATGTTTAGAATTTGATACCTTTTTAGTGTTGGGGCTTGGGGCATAGAAAGTGACACTGAAAAAGGCAGGAGATTTTTTGTCCCATTGCACTCCTAATGGGATATTATGTGTCGAATTTTAAAAATGATATTGCTAGGAGGGACAATCACATATTTTCAATATAAACCGTAAAATGAACATACAATATACGAAAGAATATATAATAAAAATAAAAATGTAATTAATATTTTATTATATTAGTTGTTAACCAATTTTCTATCATGATTCTCCATGGAAAAAAATATAAATTGTAAAATAATTCTTTGACAAAAATGAATGTTAAAAAGCTTAATTTTGATGGAAAATAACACATTTCAAACGTAAAGCTACGAATTACAATTTGTGTTCCGTTTGGGAAATGATTTTCAAATACATTTTTTTCCAAAATTTTCACTGTTAGTATTGTTTATAATAAACAAGCTGAACCACTTTTTATTAGAGTTTAAACAATTATAAAATATAAAATTATTAAAAATAAAATTAATATCACTTTAATTATAATTGGCATTTAAAAAAATGTAATGCTCATGACTTACTCCGGTCTATTTTTTTAAAAAAATCTCGTACAATTTTTTTTTTATCTTTTAAGTTATTTAAGATTATGTCCTGGTTAATTCAGACCAACTCATGTTAGTTTACTATTATTGAATTTAAAAGTACTTTCGAACCCTTAAACATTTAAAATACGATACTAAACATGATATTAGAGATCACTCCTTGCTAAGCTCATAATCTTTGGTCATCTTACCCAGTAGCTGGACGTGCTCCTTGCTTTCCTTCATCATAGCACTTCTAAAGAAGTACAAGTGCTAATAAAATAAAAGGAAAACTATATAAGTAGTACCCCACCTATTCTTGTGTTATTGTTTTGGTACCCCAACTATTATTTTTAGTAAAATGGTACCTGATGTTACATTTTTATTCTGTTTTGGTACCTTGGCCGTTAAAAATTAACAGAGATAATGATGTGGCTTGGTATAATCACACTTTTAGTCTAAAACACTTATATATATTATCAATTTCGTCCAAAACATGTCCATTTAAAACACCATTTTCATTTTGGGGTAAATTGCAAATTACCCTTTTTTTCTTCTTCTTCCCCTTAATGATTGAGCTGGAATTAGAATTTCAAAACCCTAGTTGTACGACGACGACAATGAACTGGTAGGGAAAGGCTTGCGACAGCGCGACGATGACAACTAAAAATAGAGGACACCGCGTGGACTCTCACAATAGTAACCAAACATTTTAGAATGATAATGGCAACAAGGTTTTCGACTTACCCATTACTCAACAGGGAGGAGTAAATGACGGTGCAACTACAACGAAGGAAGCCAAACATGGTTGACATCGTTACTTGTGAACGATGTACGACGAAGGGAAGTTATGACCACGGTTTTACTCGCAGTGGGACGATGAACGCAATGATAGAGGTTGTGTGACTCACAAAGCACATCGATGGCGAGGGACTTCGATGGTTCACCAACGATTTAGCTACCGTTCCTCTCAACGACAGCCATTGACTTTGATGAAAGAAGAAAATTGGGTAATTTATAATTTTATCCCCAAAATTAAGACGGTGTTTTAAATGGATGGATTTTGAACTAAATTAATAAAATATATGTGTTTTGGACTAAAACTGTGGTTATACCAAGCTATGTCATCATCTCCGTTAATTTTTAACGTTGGGGGTACCAAAACAGAACAAAAACGTAATGTCAGGTACTATTTTGCCAAAAATAATAGTTGAGGGTACTAAAACAGTAACACAAGAATAGGAGAGGTACTATTTATGTAGTTTTCCCTAAAATAAAATAAGAGTAACCTAAATAAGTGTGATTAGAGATTCAAATAGTGGTTCGTTATATAATAACAATTGTTATAGCGATAATGACACCTTTTAAAATCATTATTGTGGAAAATAATGGTCTACAATAGCCACGACAGAATCCATTAAATCATCAAATGCAATAAAACATAGTGTCACGGGGCTAGAATTTGGCTAGCTAGTCCGTGCGGCCTTAGTTTATGAACTTAAGTCAAGGACTAAGTCAATCTCGAGAAACTAGGCAAAAAGCTTAGAGAAAGAGTAAACTTTATGGCAATGAAAACAAGAGTTATGAGAGTCTAATGCCCCGGTTTTGGGCCTAGAGGTTTTTGGATGGTTTTAGGGTCCGTTGGACCGAGATTAGAGATTCGAGTAAGTTTTGGGATGAGTTCAGGGAAAACATATTTCGGAAGATGATAAAAATATGGAAAAATTATCTAAAATCTTTTTTAAATATATAAAAGGTTTTTGTGAAATCAATTTTGGAAAACGGGTTTTTTAAATGTGACATTTTAGACTAGTGACCAAAATGTAAAGTTTGAAAACTGGTTTTAGTGACTGTTTTGTAAAGATTCAAAACTTTGAATCATTAAGAAGCTTTTTGACCAATTGGTTAAAACTGAGTTTTTCCTTAATGAGGATTATTTTAAAATATATTTTAATTAAGGAAATATAAGAGAAATTAGTTAATAAGTTGATTATTTCATAAAATGAGATTTTGACGTAACTTTCATTCTCTCATATTTTCTCTTAAAATCCTTTCAGCCAAACAACTCTTTTTCATCATAGATTTTTAGGTAATGATATTGTTTTTCTCAATCTTTGATTTTCTAAATGATTCTTCAATTAGATTTCTAAATATCTTATTAAATGTCATTGTTTTTCAAGAGAAAACAACGAATTAAGGGGAAACTCAACCATTGGAGGTAAGGTTCATTCATGTCCTCTAATGAAAGGTTCTTTACTGAAATTCTCAAGTTCTTGACTCTGTAAATGTTGTTTCTATTAAGGTTTTGTGATTTAATTGAAGGAAATTATGAAATCAAGATTTACTTGATGGATTTACATGATTTTTGGATTGGATCTGTTTTGCTGGGTTTATGATTGATTTTAATCATAATTTTGATGTTTAATAATGTTTAAATAATGGTTTTAACATTGTAATCCCGAAATTATGTGAATCTCTAATCGTTTAGGTTGCTAGATTTGAATTTTGTGGAGTTGTGGTGGTTTTATGAATGCTGGAGGTATAAACATGATAATTTGATGATTTTGGATGTTAATCAATGATGATTGGTGGTTTGAAATGTTAGTTTGTGGCTGGGTTAAGTTTAGCAGTGTTTTGGTGATGATTTTGGTTGGCGGTTGATAGCCGTTAGCAAGGCGATGTTGAGGTTCTGTTTCGCTGGGATTTAGAATGCATTTCAATGCATTAATCCTCTATTGTTATGTGGTTAAAACATGAGAGGTTGATCCAAAAGAGATCGGTGAAGCTTTGGAGGTTTCAGACGCTTGAATTTGCATCGGCGAATTAGAGTTTCGCGTGTCGGTGAGTGAGAACGAAACCTACATCTTTTAAAAGATTTGAAGGTGGTTTGGGAGCTTATATTTGAGCTTGAAACACTTGTCTAAGTTCGGAAGGAAGTATAAAATGGATTTTCTCTCTCGGTCGTGCTTTTACAAAATGGTTTATGCACTTGTTTTGACTAAATGGATTTACCTACTATTTATACATGTTTTAAGTGTGTGATATATTGTTTTTAATCATGAAATGATGATGGAAGCACGTGGTAAGTGATCCATGTAAGTATGTGTTTTATAATTGTGTTTATAGCATGGTTATTGCTTGAGAAAATGGTTTTTTTTTTGTTGATGCATATGAAAACAGTGAGGTAAATGATTATAATGAATTATATTGACAAGTGACATGGTTTAAAAATATTATCGGGTATAGTTAGCTTACCATATGATTGAATGCATTATAAATAAGTTGCATTGGATGTCAAGAAGGTTGGTGTCCCGTCTCCGTCCAAGTACCCTAACGATCGATGAGGTTGGTGTCCCATCTCTCGTTAGTGGGTTAAGCATCTAACCGATGGTTAGGGTTGTTGTCCTTGTTGGTTGTGAATGTACCGTCATTCCGGTTAAGATGGCTTGGAGTGTTGGGAGGACACTTGTTGAATCCATGTTTTTGATATGATATTTTGAAAATGGAACTTGGTTAATGATCACTTGAAAGCCAATATAATTGTTGGTGTATCATGTTGATGATGTTATTGTATAATGTTGATTTATACATGTTTAGTCTTTAAGCTTTGCATATGGTTTGTTATGCATGAGAAGGCGTAAATTGAGGTTTAGCAATAGGACTTGTTGTTTAACTATGACACATGATGCATATGGTTTAATATGCTGGTTTTAAAAGGGTTTAAGTGCATGGCTTTCAAGGCATGATGTTTTACAAGTGGCTTGAAATAATGATTTCAATGGTTTTGAGAATTTTGTTTTAAATTGCATTGATGATGTTTTGTTTTGAGCACTCCTCACTAAGCCTAGTGTGCTTACGCTCTCTTTGTCCATCAATGCAGAGATTTAAAGAAGTGGGGCAACAAGTGAGCAAGGAGGATTCAAGGGCTTCATTCTTTGAAAGTATGGTTTCAAACTAGATATTTAGTAATAAAGGCAATGAGGGTTATGTTGTTGTTTTGGGAGAGGTTTTGTCAAACTCCTTGTTTGAGCAAGTTTATTTTTATGGTTTTGGACTTGTAAATGGCCTATAATGTTTGGTTTATGCTTTGCTATGATTTTTGGTATCTTGCTTGGCTTGAAATATAGGAAGCATGCTATAGATTTTCCCTTTTAAAGTATGATGCTATGATTGATGTTAATTCTGATGTTTATGGCTGATGATTGATCCTAGGATATGGTGCATATATGTTGGATGTTTGATTATGTGATTAGAGTTGGGTAAATGCATGTTAAACCAGCAAAATGTGGCATTTCAGGCCCAGGCGTACCGATACGCCTAAGGTTGTATAGGTACGGCTAGGCATAATCAAGCTAAGTGTTTCTATACACGGGCTACTGTACCGATACGGTCCAAGACAAATATCTATAGCGTATCGATACGGTAAGAGGAGTATCGATACGAGTTTAAGCCTCTGGAACCTGAGTTTTGAAATATACAAAGGCGTACTGGTACACCTATTAGTGTATCGATACGGTTAGCCGTTATTGGTAGTTCTGAAGTGTTTTAAGGTTCTGTTTTCTTACGTTTTGGTCCCTAATTCATGCGAATGCAATTAGGTGAGTTTGGATGGTCGTTTTTAGCTGAAATTTGATGTGCTAGCATGAAACCTGATTAATTAAAGGTTGGTAACATTAATTCATCAAAAGTTGTTGAGTGGATCAATGGATTGATCAAAGCCAAGAGGGGGAGTGAATTGAGTTTTTAAAATTTGTTGGAGAAAGTGGAATGACTAAAATTGAAGAACAAGGCAATTTAGAGTGGTTCAAGTTCCAAATGAACTCTGCATCCACTACCTTAGCTACCACTAAGGATTTTCCAACAATCCACTAATTGCTCTTCCCCTTTTCTAGGCTTAGGAGGTAACTTTTACAATACCGGTCAAATTTTCTACCCAAAATTTGACCAAACCCTCACAAGGATACAAAGAAGAATTTTAAGGCAAGTAGAATCTCTCAATACAAATTTGCCCCTTTTGATACAAGCACTCAACCCAAATTGGAATGCAAGATTGGAATTACACACAACACAATTTGGGATTTTACAAGAATGAGAAATTAGGCACTTTGAGCTTGGATTTTTGTATAGATGTTTCTCTTGGATGCAATAGTTGTTACTAGTCTTCAATTGGCTTGATTTTATACATTCTCTATTGATTCTAGCCATTTAGGTGGTTAGGGTATTGATTATAGCCGTTGGGACCCTCTTTTTCCACCATAAATGCACTTATGCAGCCTACCGTATCGATATGCGGGGATCTGTATCGATACTTGTCTCAAAACAGAAAGAGCCGTTGCACAATTACAAGAGGGGCGTATCAATACGCGTGTAGGCGTATCGGTACGGGTTAGGGAAGTGTTTCGGAATGGGTAAGACCGTATCGATGCAATTTCTCCCACAAAGCTCACTAGAAGAATCTTTATCGATATGAGTAAGAGCGTATCTGTACGGGACAACCAACTCTTTAAAAGTCTGTTACCGAACAACTGACACCAATGGACAAAAACATTTAAGGCTCTGAAATTTAAAATTACTTTAAATCAGTATCGATACGGGAGACACCGTATCGGTACGCCATTCAAACTCAGTGTGATTTTATAGAGAGAGCGTATCTATAGAGATACAATATGTTTTGATACCATGTTTCGATACGGTAATGAGCGTATCGAAACGCATTTCTCTAGTGGCCAAGTTGGTAAAAAAAGGTATCGATACGGCAAGGAGCGTATCGATACGCATAGACGATTTTCAATAGTTTGGCCTTGGAACACTTAGAAAATATTTTAGAGTTTGAGTTTTTCAAGCTAGAGTAAAGCCTTGTTGATTTGAAACCTTTTGAGGGACTTAAAAATCTATTTCAAGTTTTTCAATTTAATCCTTAAAACATTTTGTTATATCAAAATCAAACATAATTTTTACAATCTCCCCCTTTTTGATATAACAAAACCAAAACTTGAAATTTTTAAGACTTTTGAAAAACTTTGGAAAACAACTCCCCCTTAATGTTAGCTAGGTAAAATTTAAGTTTAAAATTTTAAGTGAGCTTGTTCCCTCTCCCCCTTTTTGTTAGATAAAAAATAAGAGACATAGGCTAAAAGCATAATCAATAACCAAGCAACATATAATAGATAAGCATTAAGTTCATAATTAAGGAAACATCAAAATAAAATCCAAACAACAATAATCAAAGCATAGGTTTTAAACTTAATCCTAAAGAACATAATTCAAAGTTCATAAATAGAAATCCTAAATGACATGAATGGAATGCAAAAAAAAAATCTACTACTTTTCTCCATCACCATCTTCGTTGGCATCATCATCATTCCTCCTAGATTGACGCCACTCATCATGGAAGGTCGTAAGAGAGATGTTCATCGAATTGTGCCCAACCTCGATGGATGAGATACGCTTCTCCACATTCGTCATACGATCTTCTAAGCATGTGAAGCGTGTGTCTATGGAGGCAAACCCCGAATTCATAACTTGATCCATAGAAGCAATCCCCATGCGTAGGCCCGTGAATTGTTCATTGAGGAAAGTCATGAGAGCATCCATGGATGGAGGAGGAGGAGCTTGAGGATTAGTAATCTCTTCCGGAATCGCATCACTAGGAAGCTCGGAGAAGCGAAGCCAACTACCATTGAAGTAATGAAACTTCCCCCTTGAAAGAGATCTCTCATCAATAGGATCAGTGAGAGGTGTAAGATAGTCTTGAGAACAGTCAATCTCCTTTTGAGTGAATAAATAGCTCAAAGCGGTGCCATATGTAAATGAAGTGACAAGAGTGGTGTGGCGATGTTGCACGAGATAGACAATCTCCGCAAACATGATGCGAGCAAGGTTTGGTTGTTGTCTCTGGCGAAAGAACCGAATCCAAAAGTCACCAACTTGGCGGATGGTTGAATATTTACCTTCTAAAGGCCTAAATCATCAAGTAATCATCAAGTGAAGGATTCGATCTTGAGCATTGAAACGGTCACGAAACCTCCCAAGACATGGCCAAGAGAATTCTCATCTTCGATACCCTCATCCTCTAACTTAAAAACAACACAAAGAGATGGAACATCTACGGTAATCTTTTTGCCCATGAGATAGGAGTTAACGACAACAACATTACCCGAGGGATCGACAACACACTTGGTATTAGCATAAAATATCAAAACCAAGTTTCGAAAGAAAAAGCTCGGGATTTGTAGAAAATCCATAAATTTCCATTCTTGGAGCAATGGTAAGTAGACAAATTTGAAGCGCTCTGAATTAAGAAAAGGAATGAAAATTACCCTCTCCAGTCGGATTTTGTAATTTTGAAAAGAGAGAAATTATTTGAGTTCCCCGGTAGTTCTAAAACACCTTTGATAGATAATTGTCAAATTAGAGTGAGTACCATATCCAGGATTGGATGCTTCACCGACTTCGCTAGTACGCACTCTCTTTTTGGGTGCCATTGTCTAGAGAAATTGATCAAAACAATGTGTATGCATTATTTTTCTCATTCAACCCATTGAAAATCAATAATCAAGGTTTTAAAATTTTTTGAAAGGTAAATAAAAAAAAGGTTTGATAAAGTTTGTTTTTGAAAGAGCAAAACAAAACAAAAAGAATTTAAAACGAAAATCACAAAGAAAAATAAAAGGAGAAAAAGAATTTTATACCTTGATATTGATAGAGAGAGGAATGAATGAAGAACTTGCACCAAATTAATGGAGAACTTTAAAAAGATGGCTTGATATTGAAAAACCCTCAAGAGATTTTTAGTTTTGTGGTGAAAATATGAGGGATTGAGAGGCTTTTTATAGAGGGAAATCGACTAGGGTTTTGAAATTTTAGTTTTGGTAAAAGTAAAACTCCTTTAATGCCATTAAATAGTTGTATATGCAATCGAGTATCGATACGCCAAAGGGTGTATCGATACGGGGGTAAAATGATAATTCCCTAGAAATGCGTGTCAAGGGACCGTATCGAAACGTTCACAACTCGTATCAAAACGGGTTTAATTGTATCGATACCCGTAAGAGAGAAAATGCAGTCTGGTCAACAAAATGAAGTACTCGTATCGATACGCATAAGGCCGTATCGATACCCTATACCCAGAAATGCATTTTTGGCTTTTAGAACAACCAAACGCTCGACTTTAACATCTCCTAAATGAATGCAATTGATGAATGAGCAAGTCTAAGCATGTTCTAACAGAAGCATACTCCCCTTAACTATAAGCATGGTTTCTATCAAGATCAACAACACATAAACATGCATTTTCACAAACTCAAGCAATTTTAACCTCAAAATAGTCCTAAAGGGTCAAGATAGGCTAGTAAGACCTAGCTCTCTCCTAAGGGACCAAAAACGCTCTTTGTCTAGAGGTTTGGTAAAAATGTCTGCTAGTTGGTTCAAGGTGTCAACATACTCTATAACAACATCTTGCTTAAGGACATGATCTCTAATGAAATGATGCCTTATTTCTATATGTTTGGTTCTAGATTGTTGGATGGAATTTTTGGTTAGGCATATAGCACTAGTGTTATCACACTTAAGGGGTATGGTTTCGACTTTAACTCCATAATCTAAGAGTTGTTGCTTCATCCAAAGGACTTGAGCACAACAACTCCCTAAGGATATGTACTCGACTTTGGTGGTAGATAGAGCTACACTATTTTGTTTCTTAGAGAACCAAGATATGAGTATACTACCTAAGAATTGGCAAGTTCCCGAAGTACTTTTCCTATCAATTTTACATCCCCCATAATTCGCATCCGAATAAGCATGAAGGTTGAAGGTTGAGTCTCTAGGGTACCAAAAACCAAGACAAGGAGTATCTCTAAGGTACCTAAAGATCCTTTTAACGTCTATAAGGTGAGACTCTCTAGGACTAGCTTGAAACCTAGCACACAAGCAAACACTAAACAATATATCTGGTCTACTTGCGGTAAGGTAAAGCAAAGATCCAATCATAGAGCAATAAAGTTTAGAGTCAACACACTTACCTCCTTCATCTTTGTCAAGCTTTGTAGATGAGCTCATTGGTGTAGCGTGAGGCTTTGCTTGCTCCAAGCCAAACTTCTTAAGCATATCTTTCACGTACTTCGCTTGATTGATGAAGGTGTCATCCTTCCTTTGTTTGATTTGGAGTCCCAAAAAGAATGAGTGCTCCCTCATCATGCTCATCTCTAATTCACCTTGCATTAACTTAGCAAACTCTTTGCAATGACACTCATTAGTAGATCCAAAGATAATATCATCAACATATATTTGCACTACCAAGATGTCATTTTTATATCTTTTTATGAAAAGTGTAGTGTCAACCTTAGCTTTTTCAAAACCTTTTTTAATCAAAAAGTTTGAAAGTCTTTCATACCAAGCTCTTGGAGCTTGTTTTAAACCATAAAGTGCTTTGGTTAGCTTAAAAACATGATTTCGAAATTTTGAATCCTCAAAATCCGGTGGTTGTTCCACATACACTTCTTCATTTATAAAACCATTTAAAATGCACCTTTCACATCCATTTGAAAAAGCTTGAAATTATGATAACATGCATATGCAAGCAACATCCTAATAGCTTCCATTCTAGCTACGGGTGCATAGGTTTCATCAAAATTTATTCCCTCTTCTTGAGTGTAACCTTGAGCAACTAGTCTAGCTTTGTTTCTCACTATGTTACCACTCTCATCTAGTTTATTCCTAAACACACATTTAGTTCCTATAGTAGATTGATTACTAGGCCTTTCAACTAGTGTCCATACATTACTTTTCTCAAATTGGTTTAACTCTTCTTGCATAGCCATAATCCAAAAATAATATTTTAATGCTTCTTTAATGTTCTTAGGCTCAATGCATGAGATAAAAGCAACATGATTCATGAGTTTGAGAGAAGATCTAGTAGTTACCCCCTTGGATTGTTCACCCAAGATTTCACCACCTTTGACATAGTTGTACTCCCTTGGGTAGCTCACTTCTTTTTTCTCAAGAGCCAAGTCTTTCAAGGCTTCAAGAGGTGGATCTTGCACATCTTCTTCTTTAGTTGGAATCTCATCCTCCTTTGAAGTTTGTCCTCCATCAAAGGCATTAAGGATTCCTACATCATTATCATCACAAGATTCCTTCCTCGGAAGGAGGCTATCATCGAAAACAACATGTATAGATTCCTCTACAACTAAAGTTCTTTTGTTAAACACACGATAAGCTTTAGAGTTTAAGGAGTGACCTAGAAAAATAGCTTCATCACTTTTTGCATCAAATTTACATAAATTTTCTTTTCCATTATTAAAAAAACACTTGCAACCAAAAGGATGAAAATAGCTAATGTTAGGCTTTTTAGATTTTAAAATCTCATAAGGATTTTTCTTTAAAATAGGCCTAATCATTACTCGGTTAATAATATAGCATGCGGTGTTAGTGGCTTCCGCCCAAAAATATATAGGTAAATTGTTTTCACAAAGCATGGTTCTAGTCATTTCTTGTAATGTCCTATTTTCCCTCTCAACTACCCTATTTTGTTGAGGAGTTCGAGGTGTCGAAAAATTGTGGCTAATACCATTTTCATTTAAAAACTCTTCAAAACCTAGATTTTGAAACTCGGTTCTATGATCACTTCTAATATGAGAAATCTTAAGCTCGTGATCATTTTGAGTTATTTTTGAAAATGTGATGAAGTTTTCTAAAGCCTCATTCTTAGTGCTTAAAAAGAGAACCCAAGTATATCTAGAGTAATCATCAACAAGCACAAAGACATATGATTTTCCACTCAAGCTAGTAGTCCTAATTGGCCCAAATAGATCCATATGAACTAATTGTAAACATCTACTAGTAGAGACATCATTAATGGATTTAAAGGATGATTTATGTTGTTTACCCTTAGAGCATGCATCACATATTTTATCATTTGAGAACTTGATCTTGGGTAAACCTCTAACTAGATTTAGGGAAACTAATTTTTCTAAAACACTAATGCTAGCATGTCCTAGTTTCCTATGCCATAACCATGCATCATTTTCATTTTCAGCAACAAAACATGAATGAGATGAATGAATGTCATCTAGATGCACCATATATATGTTACTTATGCAATGACCAATGAGTATTATTTTATTAGATTTAATGTCAACAATTTTACAACCATTTTTATCAGATAAGACATTAAACCCTTTATCACACAATTGACTAATGCTCAATAAATTGTGTTTTAGACCATCGACATGCAATACATTTTCAATGAGTATAGTAGAGTGATTACCTATGGAGCCAATACCTTTAATGTGACTTTTGGAGTTGTCACCAAATGTTACCACTCCTCCACTTTTTGGCTTTAAATCCATGAATCGTCTCTTGTCTCTAGTCATGTGCCTCGAGCATCCACTATCAAGGTACCATGAGTTTTGGCTTTGTGCTTTGACCTTGTAGCAATGCTCCCCTACAAACAAAGAGATTAAGCTTTGATTTTTGGTACCCAAATCATTTTGGGTCCACGAGTGTTAGCTCCCAAAAGCTTGGTTCCCTTAGGAATCCAAGGTGACATGGCATCAACATTATTAGATTTGAAAAGTTCATTAGGAACCCATACACTTCTAATTCTTTTTTTGTAGTTATAGTTCTTTCTCTTAGGTTGGTTTGTTCTAGATGATTCACCTATTTCATTTTTCACATTACCAACACTCTTGAAAGACTTTTTGAGCTCATTAAGCTCATTTAACACCTTTTGGTGTTCAATGTTACACTGAGAAATAAGATTATTTAAATCTACATTTTCATTTTAAAAGTATTCAAGTTCATCTTGTAGACCTAAGATCTTTTTCTCAAATTTCAAGTTAGCTTGAGAAAGTAAGTCATTTTTAGCATTTAAATCTAAAATGATCTTTTTATTTCTTAAAACGGACTCTTTATACTTCTCAACTAACTCATCATACACCTCTTGTAACTCACCATAAGCTTCATGCAATTCATCAAATGTAAAATCAAAAGTAGATGAGTTAGAGGTTACCATAGAATCCTCCTCCTCAAGAGCCATGAGGCAAAGGTTGGCCACTTCTTGTT
Source organism: Hibiscus tridactylites (assembly GCA_958450335.1). NCBI lineage: Eukaryota > Viridiplantae > Streptophyta > Magnoliopsida > Malvales > Malvaceae > Hibiscus > Hibiscus tridactylites. Next base: position 71,924,065 of record OY288270.1, on the reverse strand, counting down.
CCTCATCCTCAGATGACTTCTCATCACTCCAAGTAGCAAGCTTAGCTTTGAGCTTCTTCTTCTTCTCAAAGCCCTTCTTCTTGAGTTGAGTACACTCAGAACGAATATGACCCGGTTTCTTGCACTCATAGTATATGATCGGATCCTTTTCTTCTTCTTTGTTTTTGGTCTTGAAGTCCATCTTTCTTTGAAACTTCCTACCCCGATTGGCTATCATAGCCAATTCTTCAAAACCTTGGCTATCATAGCCAATTCTTCAAAATCTTCCTCCTCACTAGAAGTGATATCCTCATGTAGAGAAGCTTTAAGAGCCACTCATAGTTTCTTTTTCTTGTCTACCTCAAGCTTCTCCACTCTTCTTTCTTCCTTCTTCCTTTCATCTTCCCTTCCTTGCTTCATGATTTCATGAGTTAGGAGAGAACCAACTAGCACATCAAGCTTTAGTGTCTTCAAATTCTTTGCCTCAATAATAGCGGTTCTTTTCCCATCCCAAGACTCGAGAAGTGAGTAGAGTAGCTTCCGGACTAGCTTGTCCTTCGGGATGATCTCTCCAAAACCCTTTAGCCCATTGACTATTGTTGAAAAACGATCAAACATATTTGAAACGGTTTCGTCGGGCCCCATCTTGAAATTCTCATAGCTAAGATTGAGAATTCCAATCTTTGTTTCCTTCACATTGCTTGTTCCTTCATATGTAGTCTCAAGTGTATCTCACACTTCCTTAGCACTTTCGATGGAAGAAACTTTGGAGTAGATATCGAGTCCAAAGGCACAAAATAGCATGTGAAGAGCCTTGTCGTTGATTTGAAGCTTCTTTCTATCATATTCACTCATTTCATTTTTCCTTTTTGGCAATAATCTTCCTTCATCGTCTCTTTTCATAGGAATAATGGGATCATCCTCTATAGCATCCCAAACAAGATAATCACTAGACTTTATGAAGGGACGCATCTGATTCTTCCAAAAAGGATAGTTGTCACCATTGAAGAAAGGCGGTTTGGTGATAGATTGAGACTCGTACATGCTAGAGCCAGAGGTAGATGCCATGGCTTTCTTTGTAGTTGATCACACTCTTCCTAGAATCCCATCTTCCGGTTGTTAATCTTTCAAAGAGGTAGACTTTGATACCAATTGTTGAGTGGATCAATGGATTGATCAAAGCCAAGAGGGGGTGAATTGGGTTTTTAAAATTTGTTGGAGAAAGTGGAATGAATAAAATTGAAGAACAAGGCAATTTAGAGCGGTTCAAGTTCCAAATGAACTCTACATCCACTACCTTAGCTACCACTAAGGATTTTCCAACAATCCACTAATTGTTCTTCCCCTTTTCTAGGCTTAAGAGGTAATCTTTACAATACCAGTCAAATTTTCTACCCAAAATTTGACCAAACCCTCACAAGGATACAAAGAAGAATTTTAAGGCAAGTAGAATATCTCTCAATACAAATTTGTCCCTTTTGATACAAGCACTCAACCCAAATTGGAATACAAGATTGGAATTACATACAACACAATTTGAGATTTTACAAGAATGAGAAATTAGGCACTTTGAGCTTGGATTTTTGTATAGATGTTTCTCTTGGATGCAATAGTTGTTGCTAATCTTCAATTGGCTTGATTTTATACCTTCTCCATTAATTCTAGCCGTTTGGGTGGTTAGGGTATTGATTATAGCCGTTGGGACCCTCTCTTTCCACCATAAATGCACTTATGCAGCCTACCGTATCGGTACGTGGGGATTCGTATCGATACTTGTCTCAAAACAGAAAGAGTCGTTGCATAATTACAAGAGGGGCGTATCGATACGAGTTATGGAAGTGTTTCGGTACGGGTAAGACCGTATCGATGCAATTTCTCCCACAAAGCTCACTAGAAGAATCTGTATCGATACGGGTAAGAGCGTATCGATACGAGACAACCAACTCTTTAAAAGTCTGTTACCTAACAACTGACACCAACAGTAAAAAACATTTAAGGCTCTGAAATTTAAAATTACTTTAAATCTGTATCGATACGGGAGACACCGTATCGGTATGTCATTCAAACTCAGTGTGATTTTATAGAGAGAGCGTATCGATACATATACAATTTGTTTCGATGCCCTGTTTCGATACGGTAAGGAGCGCATCGAAACACATTTCTCCAATGGCCAAGTTTGTATAAAAGGTATCAATACGGCAAAGAGCGTATCGATACGCATAGACGATTTTCAATAGTTTGGCCTTGGAACACTTAGAAAATATTTTAGAGTTTGAGTTTTTCAAGCTAGAATAAAGCCTTGTTGATTTGAAACCTTTTGAGGGACTTAAAAATATATTTCAATTTAATCCTTAAAACATTTTGTTATATCAAAATCAAACATAAGTTTTACAAAAGTTCATGAATTTATATGTATTTACAAAATGGTCCCTAATATCGTAATTATGCAATTTAAACCTATATCGTTGAGGGATTTTTGACGTGTCTTCTTCTGTTGTTTGCCTAAACACATAAGAGCATCTAGACAAGATTAAAAAAAAGTTGTTTATTGAGGTGAACCTTCACGGGTTTAGGGGGTTACAGAGAGTGAACAAATTCTCTATTGCTCAAGAAAAGATTGAATGATTACAAAGGGTGAGGGTGAACCTCTATTTATAGGAGAACCCTCTTACATCTAACGATCAAGAATGAAATGATTCAAAGGCTAAGGATCATCCCTAGATTCATGTCATCTATCTAAGGAAACTCTATCCTTATCTTACAAAGTTGCCTAAAGTGTTGGGGAAGAATCACTCCCCAATCACATCCATTCTAGCATGATTGTTGCATTCATGTTGGCGAGGATACTTTCCACATGTGCCTTGGTCAACAAGATGAGCTTCATCCAAGTGGTGAACTCCTTTGGGCGGATTGACATTGGGCAGGCCCAGTAATTGTGCCAAAACCTCATGGGCAGGAAAAAGGGTGTTGGTTTAGGCCTCGTGGTTTTGGGCAGCATAGAGGATGCTTGTTTGGGCCCAATGGCGTGCATAGATGGTGCTGGTATGAGCCCTTTGATGTTGGGTAGCATGTGATGCGCTGGTTTGGGCCCCTAGATGTGCGCACGTCTAGGATATTAGATATCAGACTGTGACAATAGTGATTGAGAATGCGGTTGTAACCATAATTTAAATCCTTGACGTAGACTGTAAGGGTGTTCATGGTTAACCATTTTAGTATTTTGATTAATCATAATAAGATGAACATATGAAATAAACAAATTATCTTTAAACATTATCATCTAATTATACTAAGAACAAAACTTACATGTTAACCATTATAGTATGTTGATTAACCACCTTTAATATATATATATATATAACTATTTAGTGGATGAGAAGATGGTTTTTAAAAAAGTTTTATTCTTTTTATATTTAATTTTGACTCCATTTATAAGGCTTAAATAAAAAATAAGTGCCCAAAGTATATCACTTTTAAACTTTAGGTGCCTAAAGTTTCAAAAGTTATAATTTTAGGTGTTTGGTCGTTAAAAAATCGTTATCCACTCAAAACGCGACACATGACATGAATATTGATTTTTTAAAATTAATTTTAAAAGAAAAACTTTAAAATTTAATTTTTTTTAAAAAATCCCAAAATTTACAAAAAATGTTCAAATCAGTCCCTAAACCCTTAAAAATCCCTAAATCCTCATCGCTGCCATCGCCGGACGCAGCCGGCCATTTCTCCAACTCGACGTCGCCGAAAACTAACGAATGGTGTGCCAATCGAACGGTTATTTCACGTTCGACGTTTAATGTTTGGTTGGCACACCGTTTACCAATTTTCGACGACGACAGGTGGGGGGAAATGATCGACTTGGTTCGGTGACCAAAAGGGTGGGGCCGGCGGCAGCAACGATGAGGATTTAGAGAATATTTTAAAAAGTTTTAAAATTTTAAGATTTTTTTATTTAAACCCGTCCATAAACATAGATGCAACTTTTGACGTCGGTGTAAGTAATTAGCAGGAGATGAAGTGAGAGATTGAGAATGGGGATGGTGGGAGAAAGGACAGACACTGAAATTCAGGTGTAAAATCATGGAATGGATCCACTTCCATAAGTCAAAGCTGCTCAGTGCTTCACAGCTTCAACTTATTTCTAATCTTTTGGACTTCTCACATCAATCGTTTCATCACTTCCCCGGTTTACCGATTACCTCACAATGTTGAACCCATCTTGGAAACAACACTACTCTACTCTTTGGTAACTATAAATCTTCTATCTCTTTTATCTTGTTCATTTTGTATGTCTTATATTAAAAATTATATTTAAAATTTAAAATTTAAAATTTAAAATTAAAGTTTAATGTTACTATTTAAAGTTAATATTTTGGGAGTTAAGGATAAAATGTATTTTTAGGGTTTAGAGTTTAAATTTTAAAATTTATGATTACAGCTTAAATTTTAATAATTTAGTGTTGATGCATAAAAAGGTACCAAAAAAATAATTTTTGTTCGTAATATTGTAAAAGATTAAAAAAATTATATGGATAATTATTTTATAAACAAAATGAAATATTTCAAATGCAGTACAACTACAAAATTACAATAAAATTTTGTTAATTTTTGAAAATTTGTGTCAACTTCTCCGCAAGGTGCGGCATTTTGAGTTAATGTCTCTATATTTTTTAAAGCGTGACATTTCTTCCCACTTAATTCATAATGTCCTCATCACATGTCATCATTACAGTTGTAAATATTAAAAATATATTAAATTATCGATATATAAACAAGTAAAATAAATAAATTTAATAAAGTATAAAATTTTAAAAATATAATAAGTAATGAAAAATAATAATGTAGGCAGGTTAAAACAGACCTGGATTAATCATGTACAAATTTATTAAACTCATATTCCGAGCAAGACTTGACCCATACAAATATAAAAAGGGTAATTGTTCTATACACAAGCGCTTGTGGAAACTTTTTTACACAAGCGCCTTAGTTTTAGGGGTTAGGGACTTTGTTTAGGGTTTAAAATTTAGGGGTATAAGTGTAGTAGTTTTGAATTTAGAGATTGTTGATAGAATTTTTGGTTTAGGGTTAAAATTTAGGGTTTATAAGTTAAAACCTAAATCCCCACCCATATTACCCTAAAACTAAACCCTAACCCTAAACCCTAAATTCTAACCCTAATTCCTAAATTCTAAACATGAACCCTAAATTCTAAACCTTTACACTAAAACCCCTAAACTATAAACCCTAAACACTAACCCTAAACCCTATTATTAAGGCGCTTGTGGAAATAAAAACTTTCTACTGCCAGTGTATAGGATATTAATCCATATAAAAAATAATATTAATCTCATCCATAAATCTAACTCAACCTACAAACACATGATCACGTTAGCATTATTATAAAAAGGATGGCATCTCTATGGAGATTACATGAGCTTTCAAGCATTTACATATCAAATAAGTGAGGAAAAGCCCTCCTCAGTCCTCACCACTAATACAGATCTATCAACTCAAATTGGAAAGAAAGAAAAAACTTTATGCATCATCACCGTCTCTTTCCCAAGTACAAATCAAAACCCCTCTTCCCATCAATTATTGAGCCTTTTGGATACCATAAGTTATTTGGATAAACTATAACGGAGGTCACTCAATTATAAGTAAGATAAACAAGACTGATCACCAACAAAGGGAAGATAAAAACCATAAGTCTTCTAATATTTGACCTTAGTTTCGATCATGAATACATAAATTATCGAGTCTACCATCTCGAACATTGAGATCCATTCATCATGTAAAAAGATAAACAAGACTGATCACCATTCACCAACAAAGGGGAGATAAGCAAGACACTTGGAGTAATCCAGCTCAGAGTCATTACTCATTTCCTTCATTTTGAACCTATATAAAGGTTGATCAACCCATTGCGGTGTATGCTTTGGTTTTCAAGTTTTTGTACCTTCTAGGTTTTAGTTCCTCCAACCCTATAAATTTCAGTTACTTTATAACAACCTTGACCCTAAATGGCTATGCCTATGCCTCCTTTTAAGACCGTCCCCATGGAAGAGGACGGTGAGTTGAGAAGAGGGCCATGGACCCTTGAAGAGGACACTCTCCTAATCCATTACATTACTCGTCATGGAGAAGGTCGTTGGAATCTGTTGGCCAAATCTGCAGGTATCATTTCTTCATTTCAAATATTGGACTATTTGTACCACGCCTCCTCAAACTATGCTATCCAACATTGTATTGTATATTGTCACTGATACAGCTTTTAACTTCCGAAGGTCTCAAGAGAACCGGTAAGAGTTGCAGGTTGAGGTGGCTGAATTATTTGAAACCCGACATCAAACGTGGAAACCTGACTCCACAGGAGCAGCTCCTGATTCTTGAGCTGCATTCCAAGTGGGGAAACAGGTGGTCCAAAATTGCACAACATCTTCCAGGAAGAACAGACAACGAGATCAAGAACTATTGGAGAACAAGGGTGCAGAAACAGGCACGCCAACTTAATGTCGGCAGCAGCGAGGGATTCGTCGAAGCGGTTCGATGTTTTTGGATGCCGAAGTTGCTTCAAAAAGTGGAACAGACTTGTTCTTTCAATGGGATGAGCTCCCAAAGCTGCATGGACCCTTCATCGTCAACAATCAAAAACCATTCCTCTGAAAATTCCTCGGATGTCACCAACATTTCAGAGCAAACCGAGCTAACAAGTCCAAGTGCATATGACCATACCCAAATAGTTGAGGAAACTTGCAACATTGGCTATGACATGGAGGGTTTTGCCCTGGAATCCATATCAGCCGCGGGATTCTATGAAGAAACCAATTGGATCTCTAGTGAGATGACGGATGCTTTATGGAACATTGATGAAATGATGTTTAGGGAGTTGGAAGAGATTGGGATCAATATCCACAATTTCAAACCCTAAATGCAGCCATCAATATCTTCCTTTGTTGTTTGGATGCCGACGGTATTGCTCTCAAAATGGTTTTGAAAATAAAAATAAAATTGACATGTTGAAATATAAATAATTTATGAGTAGGGACGGAATAAGAATTAAAGATTAGGAGTCAAATATAAAGTTTAAAAAGTGAGGGATAAATTCATAATTAATATATTTTTAGTCAAATATGAATATATTAACCGAGAAAGTAAACAATAATTCACAAATGGTCATCAAGTACCTGAATCCAACAATATCCCATCATAGTGATGCAGGGTGCCTTCACCCTTTATCTCATTATTAAATAAATTCAAGACCACCACTACCTCATCCATTACCGGCGCAGGCCACCCTTCGACCGAGAACTCGAGAACGAGCCCATCAACTTCGATCAGGCTACAACCTGCAACTTCTTTTCTTATACCTCTTGCTTTCATCAAGGCTCTAATTCTCTTCACGTCGTCAAATCTACCTGCTTTGGCATATATATCGCACAAGTTGATATAAAACGCATGGTTCCTCGGTTCCAAATCGATCAAGTACTTGGCTATCCTTTCCCCTAATTCTAAATTCCCATGAATCTTACAGCCTCCGAGTAATGCTCCCCAAACAAACACATCTGGCTCCATTGGCATACTTTGGACAAGCTCTTCTACCTCTTCGAATAACCCGGCTCGACTGAGGACATCAACCATGGAAGCGTAGTGGTGAAGTTGCGGTTCTATTGAATACACATGTTTCATCGTATCGAAACACCAGCGACCTTTCTCTACCATGCCCGAATGAGCACAAGCTGACAATAACCCGAGAAATGTGACATGGTTAGGCTTCACTCCCATGGCTTCCATCTCTTCGAAGGTGTCGAAAGCCTCTTTACTATAACCATGCTGTGCAAATGCAGAAATCATAGCAGTCCATGCCAATGTATCCTTTTTAGGCATCTCTTTGAAGACCTCATATGCCCTCTCGACACTACCACATTTACCATACATATCAACCAATGCCGTTCCAATCACCACATCGCATTCGAGACGGTTTCTCCTTAAGTAACCATGTATCCATTTCCCATGATCGATTGCGCCAAGGTAAGCACAAGCTGAAAGTACGCTTGCCATTGTGATTTTATCTGGTCTAACAATATCATTACTTGAATTCTGCATTTCATGGAACAATTGTAAGGCCTCTTTGCCCCTCCCGCCTTGTACGAAACCCGTTATCATCGAATTCCAAGTGATGATATTCCTCTTTTCCATACTTCTAAACAATTCCAATGCCATGTCAAGATTCCCACCTCTCAAGTACCCAATAATCATCGAATTCCACGAAACAGCATCCCTTTTCGGCATTTCATCAAACAACTTCCTGGCACTATATAAAAACCCACATTCGGAATAAAAACTTACCAACGAATTTAGAACGTAAACGTCACAAAACCATCCAAATTTAAAGGCTTCCCCATGAATGCTACACCCTACACGGCTATCGAGCCTACTGGCGCACTCCTTTATAACAAAAGGAAACGTAATGCAATCCGGCGAAATGCCATTGAAAAGCATTTGTTTGAAGAGAACTAAAGGATCAAAATTGTGGGTATTATCCGAGTCGCTGGTTTTGGAAGCGTAAGCTCTAATCATGATGTTATATACGGAGAGTGTTGGGTTCTTTATGAACTTGAAAACATGGGTTGCATAGCGAAGAGAGCCTGATTCTGAGAGAGCAGAAGCGAAGAGGAGGCGAGTAATGAGAAAATCTTGATGGGTTTTGGGTAGTTTTGGAGAAGTTATGATCTGGGCATGTATTTGTTTGAGCTCTTTCAGAATTTTGAACTCTTCGATCAAGCGTGTTATGGTGGCTTTGAGCGTCACCATGCTCATTGCTCAAGCTCAGGAAATGGCATTACCGAAGATAATAAGCGTGCAAAAGGTGCTTAAACTTCGCCTGACTGACTAAATGGCCCACGATTCTCTCTTAAAATCAACCAGCCTAATCGGCCCAAAAATTTACTTGCAAAAAATATGATCCGTCTGCCAAATAAACAGCATTGGCATGTTTGAAATTTTATTTACACTTGCTGGAGAAAGATGTTAAAGTTGGGATGCTATCGTGTGAAAAGTCTGTCAAAAGCAAACTTGACCCAAATTCTTATGTCATGAAAGTATTGATCAGAGATATAGTTTGCAGATATGGAAAAATGATGAATGCAGGTAACAAGTTGAAGTTCATGAAACTCTTAAACTTCGTGGGCTGGTCTAGCTTTCAGGGTGTGGAGACTGAGAGTAGCTTAATGGTGGATTGGTGCGATCCTAAAGAAAGCCCTCAACACCACGTCCTGCAACAACATCTCGGTAAATCGTGAGTGCTTCTTCCATTACTTGAGCTTGAGCCAGCAGCTGAGCTCTTTTCTTTCCAGACGGATGTGTTGAGAGATAATCTTGCAGCGTTGAATCCTTTGCAACCTCTCCTAATTTCTCAAACACTTTGGGAGCAGTTCGAGGATCATAGCCAGCAGATGCGAGCAACAACAGTCCAATATAATCTGCTTCAAGTTCCATCCTGTAAAATATGATAGTACAGGTTAAGCACCGAGAAGAACATGAGAATGGCATTTAAGCACTTGGAAATAGTCATCCCCTTACGCATGTCAATTACGGGCGTCAGACATTGATACAAACTAAAAAAGTTACAACATGAGTTTAACACAAAGGTAATATTGATATACAAACGTGTCAAAAATTATATAAATATAATAGCTTAAATACGATTAAGACAAAAATAAAACAAAAAATCAAGAATATACAGATTGCAAAGTTCATACATGAGTGAAAGCACATTGTTTTTTTCATTATTGAGTAGGTGAGAAGGAATCTTTAAACCTTTCCCTCTAGAAGAGTGGTTACCAATTAAATTATCATGTGCAAGGCATGCCTGAAAAATGGCAGATGGGTTTTCAGAGTAAATGGCCAAGAAATAAGACAAGTCAGTTAAAGAATTGGATCATGACTAGGAAGCTTACATAAATTCCAACTCTCCATAGATATTGGATCACTACATGAACTCTTCTTTCTCCAGGGAACAAGGCCCCACTATCTTCTGGTATTGGCCAAGTGTATAACTAGTTTCAGAGAATCAGAGATTGGATAGTTTTTAGAGAAATTTTTTAGCTTTTCTTTTTCCCTAAAGCATCTAGCATGTTTATCGATATGCTTATCTTTGTGTCTTATCCATATCCGGACTCATCATTCTTTCTAAAGTATTGTGTCCAAGATTTGCACACATATTTGGACATAGGTACAAAAGCTTGGTCCTCCAAATATAGGAAAATTTCAAGGGAAGAACTTGGTATATAACCATGTGAGACACAATCCAGTACTCAGTTAAGTCAGGACAACATGAGATCTTACAAGTTACAACCTAGGAAACAATAATTAAAAAAGAAAAGAACATAAGAAATAAAGCTCTTAAATTATATTTCATAGTAATTGATTTGCTTGAACAAACATGAATATAACAAGCCCGAAAAGAATTAGTTGCCATTAAATGGATTCACAAAGCCATTGCTCTGCTACATTTTAATGGTACATCCACAGCCCAATGGCATTGCAAATGCAGCATGCAGGCATTGGAAGAACGAATCTGAACCATACATTTAAAAAATAAGTTGAAAATTTAATGCAGACTAGGTGTTCCGTTTTAGCATCAAATGTTTCTCGGACTTTTCACTTTTCTCAAAGTATCAGTGTTTAGCACATACTTGAACATAGGTATAGGAAAATGATATACCAAAGATCACCCAATTACATGGAAATCATAAAAAAATTCGAACATACCCGTGACAAACATAAACCCTTACACAAAACTCACACCTATGCCCGAGAAACATGCCATATAAATACAATGCTACATTCACATATATCATACACAAACTGTACACAACTACACATGCATTTAACCATTATGTTGCTAATTATCTGTGTTAGAAATTTGTATAGTTACTGTGTATATAATCTTTCCCATCTTAAAAAGAACAAATATAGAAAACATAAATATACCTCCGAGAGAAGGGGAGCCTAAAGAAAAGTGCTGACATTGTGTTGACCAGATCAGGCATAATGAACTGATAAAGTATCAATTGCAGAATGGCAAACCACAAATTCTTTGTTATTGTTTCAGCTATATGTCGAGCCACTGCATGTGCAACCTAATCAGATAAACACAATGATAACATGTCAGCCACAAATCCAACAAAAATAACAACCTGAACTTATAAGCAATGTATACCTCATGTCCAATTATGGTAGCTATCTCGGAATCAGTTCGGAAATGCTCAAGCAACCCAGTGAAGACCACAATCTTCCCACCAGGCAAACACATAGCATTAACCACAGGCTGGTTGATGACCAAAACTTCCCAATTCAATCCTTCCAAATGATTAGTCGTCGGCTTCGAGCTTGACCCTTTCTCCCGACTTTCCTTCCTGCTTTGTTTAACCCATTTATCATCAAGAACCTCATCTTCACGAGACCAAGTGATCCCCAAATCTTCTTCCCTTCCACTCAATGTGGTAATTGCACCGTGTTCAAGTGAACTCCCAGGCGATGCATACTCCAAATCACGCCATATTTGATCATGGCTCAACCCTCTCTGCAACGAATCGATAATATTTTTGGCAATCAGTCGAACTCTAACGCTTTCGGGGTGTATTGCAGGCAATATCTTCCCTTTAAATTCAGCTTTCAATTGCTCAAATTGGGTCTCCCCTAACTTTTTCTCCATATCTTTAGACAAGAGCACGAAATGCTTCCGCTTTGTGTAAGGAACAGTTTCTAAATTACCAAAATACACAGTAATCAAAACCCCTGAACCAAGCAAGACAACAATGAAAGCATTCCTAGGATTCTGGAACCACCTTCGAAAACCCCTCGGCTTAAAATGGTGAACTTGGTGCCGATCGACAAAGTAAAACCTCTTAGCACTATTAGCAAACGGATTGTAATGATATTTACCAGAAATTCCCAGTCTTTGTGAGATGGAAGAATATGAAGAGAACCCAGAAAACTTAGCTCTATTAGCAGATGAAACCGAAGACCCAAAGCTCGGGGAGATTATGGGAGATGGAGCTCGGATTGGGGATCTTAGAAAAGGGGTTGAAGCAAAGCTACTGCGCAAGCTGTTGGCTAAAACCTTTGCTCTTCTGCAACACGCCATGACCGTGAATATTAGAAAATACCCGACGAACAAAATACAAGTGTGTTAATTTATAGGCCGTTAAGGTCGTAAAGAGAGGCGGAAAGACATGGACGAGTCTGGAGCATTTTCAGAGAAACAAAGGAGAAGCGGTGCAGACTTGCGGTGCGTTGTATTTCCAATACGAAAATGTCAGTGGAGTCTTGTGATAGATTTTAGGGTAAATTATACGGTGACCACCTAATTATTTGAGAATACTTATTTTGATAATTGAATTAGGTAATTTGTCAATTAGACCATCAAATTTATTAAACTGACCTATTTTAACTACCATCTAATCAGATGGAAGAAATAAAATGGAGACATTGCAAGTAATGAAAATCAAACCCACAACCAAAAGCAAAAAAGACTTAAGCCACAACCGCTGGGCTAACTTTATTTATATAACATAAGATGATAACTATAAGATTCAAGAATGCTTCATAATATATCGTAAATGAAGCTGATTTTATTGAACGAATTACAAGTATAAGAACCTACATTTATATACATGTAAAGTGAGCAACCCTAACAGCTTTAACTAACTCTAATAACTTAATCGTTCTAACTAATATCTAAGTAGAGCTATATACAACATCCTCCCTCAAGTTGGAGGCTGATGAATATCGAGAAGACCCAACTTGACAAGAAATAAGGGAGCTGGAAGGACTTTGGTGAAGATATCAGCTAGCTGATTATGAGAACGAACATGAAAAAGTCGAAGAAAATCATTGTTGACCTTCTCTCGAATGAAATGACAGTCAACCTCAATGTGCTTGGTGTGTTCATGAAAAACCTGATTCGTTGCAAAGTAAATGGCAGATTGGCTATCGCAATAAAGACAAACTTGCGAAGCAGAAACATGAAAGGAGGAAAGAAGAGCAGCCAGCCAAATGAGCTCACAAGTGACATTAGCAATTGTACGATATTCAGCTTCACAAGAGGACCTGCTGACAATGTGTTGCTTCTTAGATTTCCATGAAATCAGAGTATCACCAATGTATGTGCAAATACTAGTCGTTGAACGACGTGTATCAGGACAAGAATTGTAGTCAGAATCCACAAAGGTACTAAGCTGCAAAGTTGTAGTAGAAGAGAAGAATAACCCAAGTGCAGGTGACTTTTTGATGTAGGCAAGCAGATGGTAAATATCAAGTAGATGTGGTTTTCTTGGAGAAGAAACAAACTGACTAAGCAAGTGCACAACATATGTTATATCAGGACGAGTATGCGTAAGGTACAATAAACGCCCCACTAAACGTCTGTACATCTGAGGATCAACAATTAGGTCACCCTTATCCTTGCTGAGTTTGTGAGGAGAGGCCATTGGTATGTCTGTAGGTTTGTGAGCAAGTGAACCCGTGTCATCCAACAGCTGAAGAGCATATTGTCGTTGAGAAAGATAGATACCAGTCTAATTACGAGCAACTTCAAATCCCATAAAGTCCTTAAGCTTGAAATGACTGTGAAGAAAAAGATTGTACATCAGCCAAAATAGTCAAATCCTTTCCAGCCAAAATTATGTCATCAACATAAACCAAAAGAGCAACCATGTTATCACTAGAGCCGTGCACAAACAAGGAATGTTCAGAAGGAGATTGAACAAACCCTAACTGAAGCACAACCTGTGAAAATGCGTGAAAACATTGTCTCGATGCCTGCCTAAGCCCGTAAATGGATTTGTGAAGCTTGCAAACTAGATTTTCACCATGAACTTGCAGAACATAACTAAGAGGGAGCTTAATACAGACCTCTTCATCAAGCATACCATTAAGGAATGCATCATTGACATCAAGCTGATGAAGATGCCAGCATGCACAACAGCTAGGGTAAGCAAAACTTTGAACGAGGTCAACTTCGCAACAGGGGAAAAGGTATTTGTGAAATCAACACCATCAATCTGTGTGGAACCCTTAGCTACGGGTCGTGCTTTACAACGATCAATGGACCCATCAGATTTGCGTTTAACTCGATAGACCCACTTGCAATCCATGGCACGTTTACCAGAAGGCAATGAAACAACGGACCAAGTATTAAGGGAATCTATGGCTTGAAGTTCATCCTGCATTGCATCACGCCATTCTGGGAATTTAACCGCCTGATGATAGAAAACATGTTCATAGCAAGAAGAGATGTTGGCAACAAAATCAACATACAAAAGAGAAAGCCTTGAATTAGAAAGATTATTCTCTATGGGATACAAGCAATGTGAAGAAACAACATTATTACAATGATAAGCATCGAGATAAGAAGGCCGTGTAACAGGACAAGTGGACCTTCGAGAAACGGGAGCAAGCTCGGTAACAGGTTCAGCAGAAACATCGTTAGGAGAAACATGAACACCATCTAAATCACGTACAACAGTTGGCAAAGATAAGCCAGGAAAAGGATCAACCAAATCATCCACAAGATTAATAGTGTGAAAGGGAAGAATGTCCTCGTGGAAAACCACATTTCGAGACACAACAATTCCACGAGTTTGTAATATATATACCTTGTATCCCTTAACCCCAGGAGCATAGCCAAGGAAAATTCCAGGTAAGGCTCGTTCAGAGAACTTGTCACGCTGTGACTTGAGAGTAGAAACGAAACATAAACAGCCAAAAACCTTAAGACACGAATAGGATGGTTGATGAGAATGAAGCAGCTCATAAGGAGAATCGTCACCCAGAATTTTAGAAGGTAATCTGTTGATCAAATAAGTAGCAGTCAAGATACATTCTCCCCAAAATCGAAGAGGAACCCTTGCATGAAAAAACAAGGCACGTGCCACAACCAAAAGGTGCTAATGTTTCCTCTCAGCCACTGAATTCTGTTGAGGAGTCTCAACACAAGAGAACTGATGAACTATGCCAAGAGTGGAAAACAAGTCCGCAAACCTTAATTCTGGGGCATTATCAGAACGGAAAATTTTCAGATCATAACCAAGTTGTCTCTTGATCATTGTGATAAAAGAATGAACAATGGATAACACATCGGATTTATGCTTTAACAAGTACGTCCATGTAGACCGAGAATAATCATCAACCAATGTTAAGAAATATCTATGACGATCATGTGTATCAACTTTAAAGGGACCCCAAATGTCACAATGGACCAATTCAAAAGGGGAAGTAGTATGAGTGGATGAAATAGGAAAGGGGAGATTCTTCTGTTTTGCCAAAGGACAAATCGAACAAATGTCAATTTTATTAGAATAATATGGTAAAACATCTTTCAATATATGCAAAACACGAGAGCTAGGGTGCCCTAGCCTAGCATGCCAATCACTCTTAGGATTATTACAAGAAAAATCAACATTGGAGACTAAAGAACTAGTACTAGCTTCAGGAAGTTGGAGCAGATACAGTCCTTGAACGCAATCACCCTTCCCAATCATATGGAAAAGATCCTAAATCAAGCAATGTGTTTTGCAAAACAAGACTGTGAGATCAGAATCCTTCAATAATATGCTAACTAACAACAAGTTAAACGAAAATCTGGCACATAAAGGACATCCTTTAGAACAATATGATCTGAAATTCGAACAATCCCAGAAAAAGCAACTTGAACACTGGTCTTGTTAGGAAGTAATATAGTACCATTAACAATAGGAGTCAAAGTAGCAAATAAATTTTTACAGTAACAGACATGCCTAGATGCCCCTGAGTCTATGATCCATGAACGTGTGGAATCAAAAGAGGTCAAACTATTAATAAAGGAATGAAGCGTGCCTTGCATAGCAAGATTGATAGAAGAAGTTGCCAATGAAGTATTGTAGGTTGAGGCTATCTGAAGTTAATTTTGAAGCATAGAAATGAGTTGGTGACATTGCTAAGAAGTCAAAGGATTCATTGCTGAGGTGGGCTGAGAACCACTTGAAGTATCCAGGATGACATTGGTGGAGTTCTTGGATCACACAACATAACCAAGGGGATAACCATGTAGCTTATAGCATCGTTCTTTAGTGTGACCCAAAAATCCACAATGAGTGCACTGGGGACGAGTCTTGCGAGAACTGAAAACAATTTTGATGGCAAAGGTAGCATCAGCCATTGGATTAGGCAACGCAACAAGCCTTTGATTTTCTTCTTGATACACCAAGGAAAAGACCCGTGTTATATTGGGGAAAGGATCAATGAGTAATATTTGACCACGAACAACAACAAAGGATTCATTTAGCCCCATCAAGAACTGCATGGTGAGATCTTTCTATTGATCATCAAGAACCTTCTGAAGACCACCACAATTACATTGAAGATAAGTACAAGAAGGCCTAACAGAAACCAACTCATCCCAGATGATCTTGAGCTGTGTATAGTATGTAGTAACCGACATTGAACCCTGAACAAGATCACTTAACTTCTTCTTGAGTTGAAAGATACGAGGTCCATTGTTTTGTGTGAAACAATCCTCTAAATCTTTCCAAATAGCTGCAGCAGTGGAATGATAAAGAAGACTGACGACAGTATCTTTGGAGACAGAATTCAAGATCTAAGAATTCACCATATTGTTGGCCCTTTTCCAAGAACTGAATAACGCAGAGGTAGAATCTGGTGCAGATAAAGAGTCATCAACAATTCCAAGCTTGTTTTTGGCAGAGGGAGCCATGATCATCGAGCGTTTCCAGCTATTGTAGTTGTCACTAACAAAAGGTTGAGTGACCAAAACTGTGTCGGGACTATCAGATTGGTGCAAATAATAGGGATTCGTGCCATTTTCGAATTGATCATTAGAACTCGGCATGATAAAGACAAAAGAAGGAAGACATAAAGAACGAAAATAGTTCTGCGCAAAGAATGAAAATAAAGAGGAAGAAAAAAAATACAAGGAGCGAGTCTGGAAAATGTAAAAATTCTGATACCATATAAGATTCAAGAATGCTTCATAATAGATCGTAAATGAAGCTGATTTTATTGAATGAATTACAAGTATAAGAACCTACGTTTATATACATGTAAACTGAGCAACCCTAACAGCTTTAACTAACTCTAACAACTTAACCGTTCTAACTAATATTTAAGTAGAGCTATATACAACAATAACATATTTTATTAAGAGTTACTTTGTTGGTAGTGCTCCTTTCTTTTCCCCAACTAAATTTGTTGGTGAACTCAACAGTAACAAGGGTTAATTTGAAATTTTATTATTTTTCCTAGTTGAAGTACAATGTGTTCTTTTTCTATTTTGCAGGGTATTCAATCAGAGTTATTATAGCAATTGTCTCGGCATCGTCTGCATTCCTAACACTTTCTATTTCTGCAGCTTTTGCTATATATGCAAGATTGTTAAAGCGGATATAGTGACCATTTTTGAATTGGGTGTAAAGTAGTTCGATAATTAGTTTTGAAATTTTGGGTTTCACCTTTCAATCCAATTAATTTTAAATAGATTGGTTTTTCATTTAAAATAACATTTTAATTAAAAATCAAATTTATCCCTTTTATTTAATTTTGAAAAAAATATATATTTGGAGTCGCCACCGATCACTTTGGTAGATCGAACACCATAAAAACAACCAGATATTCTTTATTTTAAAATTTGGGTTTCGGGGTCGGTTACGTGTGGGGAAGAGTTAGCACCCCCACAAACGTCCGTTATCAATATCTTTTAATTTTACGTGGCATTTTGGTATTTCGAATAACAAATTGAATTTTATTTAACCATAATTATTAATTGAATTTTAATTCCAAATGAAGATATCCTTTTATAAGAAAAATATTTTTTTATTCGAATATGAGATTAGAGTCGCCCAATTGCTTTAGGACACTTCGATTCATATTCAAAAATATATTTTCAACATAAAAAATTTTCATGCATGGCCAATTATTTTTTTTTGTTAATTTTAAGTTCTAACTTAAAAAGCTCTAATTAATTGAATTGTTTAAAATATGAATATTATTAAATTTAGGGTATTTATGTATAACACCCAACTGCTTGAATAGTATTCATATTAAACCCTAAATTGAATAATATTCCTAATTTAATTGATGAATCTAATTATTTAAGTACTAACCCTAATTAAGGCTTTAATTTGATTAACTAAGTTAATTGTCAATTTCTAAGTTTAAATGAGTATCGAATGTTCTACTTAAAAGTAGGGGTAAGCGTTCGATCGAGTCGAGTCAAAAAATTTTGAGTTATTCGAGTTGACGTGTCATATTTTACAACTCAAACTTTATTTGAAATTTTTTCAATTCGAGAAATTCGAGTCGAGTCAAGTCAAGTCGAGTTTTTGAGTTCCTATAAAAATTTAATTGTGATTATTTATCATGTTATAGTACGGTTTGATTCCAGTTTAAACGACATTCTCTAATCATATAAGATATGCACATATATATTTGTTCATATTTTTCACATGTGATAATATTTCTTCATATTTTTATATATCTGTATATATATATCATAAAAAATTGAGGGACTCGTCTCGAACTTAAAAATAAATCTACTAATTACTAAAAATTTCAAGTTATTCGAGTTGTTTGAATTTTCATTTTACAACTCAAACTTTATTTGAAAATCTTTCGAGTCAAGTCGAGTTTATGAAATTTCGAGTCGATGCAAGACGAGTCGAGTATTTTTGCCTCGAGTCGAGTATTTTTGCCTCGAGTCGAGTTATTCGGGTTTTTTTAGTCGAGTCGAATTTTTCTCACCCCTACTTAAAAGTCCCATTGGGTAACATCTTATTGCAATGAGACACTTTTCAATTTAGAACTTCAAAATTTTCCTTTCAATACTCATTTATTTTCTACAATTATATTTCCCAACTTAATTATTGAATTTTAATTAAGGAACCTAAATACTAAAGGCTCTAAAAATTACTAATCAAACGAATTAATTACCTAACAATTAAAACTGTTATGCTAATTTTGAAAAAAATCAATATACATATAAATTAAAACAATTAAATTTAAATTAACAATTAAATTAAGGATGAAATTGAAAGAAATGAAAACTTTAATATTAATTTTATTTCGAATGATGACCAAATTTCATTACATCCCAAAACTTAAAGGGACCAAAAACCTAAATAGCCCAAATTTCTTTAAAACGCGCAGATCTCTACATCCGACCCGACTTGACGCGTGGAACCTTCTTGCTAAACGACATCGTTTCGCCTTGCATATATAAGCCCCAAACTCGGTTCTAACTTCTAACTCATTTCCCCCTTTTCTCTTAAACCAAACTCATCTCCCTCTCTCTAAAAACCTCTGTTGAGTTGTGTGGGGCTCGATTCGTTCAACCGATAAGGCTCACCAAGTGGTGGAGAGATGAATTTTTGGGTGGAAGGGTTGTGGAAGCTAAAAAGAAATTGACACAATGATTTTAGAGTGGTTCAACCTTCTAACCAAGGTCTACATCCACTACCTTAGCTCCCCATTAAGGATTTCCAATCAATCCACTATTGATTCGTCCTCTTTTCTAGGCTTAGGAGGTAACCCTTACACACAATTAAGCTTTCTACCCAAAGCCTTGATTGAAACCCCCTCTCACAAGGAGATAAAAAAAGCAAACTTAAAACCCTCTAATAGGTATTTGTTTGCACAATTAAGCACTCACCCAAAACCTAAAACACTTGAGCAAATTTGACAATTTTGGCTCACTAGTGTTTGTCTATACAATAAATGACAATTTAAGCTCTAAGACAATTCTTGATCATTTGATGTTTGACAATATGAGCATTAGCCTTTACTTGATGCTTGGAGGTCCCTTTTATACTCCCAATTGAGTTTGTAGCTGTTACTAGTCGTTGGGATCAAATTAGAGCCGTTGAGGACTTTAATTCCCACCAAAAATGCAGTTCTGCATCTCCTCGTTTTGAAACTCTCGAACCCGTTTCGAAACGCTCTTTAAGTAGAAAGAGTCGTTGCAATCTGTCAGGGTACCCGTTTCGGAACGCCTCTGGCTGTTTCGGAACACCCGTATCGAAACGCCTGCATTTAAAAGTTAGTTGGGAAAATAGCCGTTGGGGTTTATGACCGTTGTGGTCAATGCCATGTAGGTGTATCGAAACAGCATGGCCCGTTTCGAAACGCTGGGAAAAATCCTCATCCAGGGAAAGCCCGTTTCGATACTAGTATCGAAACAATTTTGCTACTGGAATCCCCTGTCTCGAAACACCTTAGGGCATTTCGAAACGTCTGGACGGTTTTGTGAAGTTTGGCTTTGAAAAACATGTAAACACCTTTTAAGGACTTCCCTAAACATAATTTCAAGTTGTTTGGACTTTGGAAATGTTTTAAATACTTTTTAAATCAGTCCAAAACATTTTTCAATTATTATATCAAAACATTGGTTCTACAACCTCTCAACTCGAACAACATTTTCCCAAAATTAATGAACCAAAACCTATCAAAACTCCACATTTCACCCAGGTTCATCTCTTGCTCTTCATTTTTCATTACTTTGATCCTCCTAAGCCCTAGTCCGGTCGAGCTCTATCGTTAGTTGGCCACCGTCCTTTCTCCGACCACCACTCACCTTCGCCCGACCACCGCGAGATGATTTTCGATCGCATGTCGAAACCCTAAAATAACCTAAAAAATTTCTCTCAATACAAGTTTGCCCCTTTAAATACAAGCACCCAACCCAAATTTAAATACAAGATAGAAATTAAACACAACACAATTTGAGATTTTACAGGCACTTTGCGCTTGGATTTTTGTAAAGATATTTCTTTTGGATGCAATAGTTGTTGCTAGTCTTCAATTGGCTTCATTTTATACCTTTTCTATTAATTCTAGCCGTTTAGGTGGTTAGGATATTGAATATAGCCATTGAGACCCTCTCTTTCCACCATAAATGCACTTCTGCAGCCTACCGTATCAGTACACGGGGATCCGTATCGATACCTGTCTCAAGACAGAAAGAGTCGTTGCACAATTACAAGAGGGGCGTATCGATACGTGTGTAAGCGTATCGATACGAGATATGGATGTGTTTTGGTACGAGTAAGACCGTATCAATACCATTATTCTCACAAAGCTCACCGGAAGTTTCCGTACCGATACGGCAAAGGGCGTATCGGTACGGGACAACCAACACTTTAAAATTCTGTTACCTAACAATCTGACACCAACGGTCAAAAACATTAAAGGCTTTCAAATTTAAAATTTCATTAAAACTGTATCGATACAAGTGACACCGTATCGGTGCGCCATTCAAACTCCTTCAGTTTTTACAGAGAGAGCGTATCGATATAGATTCAATCTGTTTCGATACGCTGTTTCGATACGGTAAGGGGCGTATCGAAACGCGTTTCTCCAGTGACCAAGTTTGGTAAAAAGGTATCGATACGACTAGAAGCGTATCGATACGCATATGCGATTTTCAATAGTTTGGCCTTGGAACACTTAGAAAATATTTTGGAGTTTGAGTTTTTCAAACTAGATTAAAGCCTTGTTGATTTGAAACCTTTTGAGGGACTTAAAAATCTTTTTTAAGTTTTCAATTTAATCCTTAAAACACAAACAAAGGTTTTACAAATTATTTTTTATATTTTTTGATTTTATGTAAACAATTTTTTTTATAATTTTATTCATAATTTTAATTTTTTACACATTTTATTTTTTTAGATTTTTCTTGAGTTTTAAATAATTATATATATATATAATTTTATAATTTTATTTTTTTCCAGATTTTTTAAATATTTTTTTTGAATTTTAAATATATTATTTTATAACTTTAAATATATTTTTTTAAAAATTTAAATGATATTTACAGGTTTGATGATCTAGCACGTCTAGAGTGTGCCACATGTCACCATCATAATAATTAATTTTTAGTTAATGGTCAACTTAACTGTCAACTTAACGGAAGAGCTAAATTGATAGCAATTTGAATTTTGAGGGCCTAATTAATCTTAATTTGAATTTTTGAAGGCTTAATTGGTTTTTTAATTTTTCATTGAGGGTTAATTTGACCTTTAAGTTAATAAAATACTAATTTTCTTAATTTTTATAATTTGATTACTTTTTTAGAACCGTATTTATTTTAAAGTTAATTAACTTGCTATTTCTTATGACAGTGGACACCTTTGATCAAATAAAAAAAAACATGTGCGCACAGTGGCGCTTATAGCCTTATAGCCCCATAGGCCATACCTAACGATGTAACGCGCCAACCTATACATATATTCTTTTTCAGCATCTACCTGAACTGAACTTCCCACCAACCGAATTTCGTTTTTATTTTTAGTTCACGCATATGAATTATGATCCCGCCTTCACAGTTACCCAACTCACATAAAACTTCTTCTCTTCCGTCCAGATTTCCTATTTTCTTCACCTCATTTCCTCATGCATTGATTCCTTTTTTGTTCACTTTTGAGCTCCTAAATTTTGTTTGAGAAAGAAGGAGATGACGATTTTGTCCGCTTGCGTTTATTGTTTGGTGCTGATACTGTTGTACTCGAGGACACGCGTTGCGGCCAGATCCGATAAGGAAATCCGGGAAATGTTTTACGGCAACCTTGTGAATTCGTCGTCCACTGGTACCGGGGAAGGGAGTACTATTGCCAAGATGTTCGATCGAGTTCTTGAGAAAGAGTTCTCTGAAAATGATCATCCTGAAGGTTAACTTTTTTTTACTGGTTATGATTTATACTTCTAAGTTCTATATGTTAGTTAGTCCATCTGTATGCCGAGGAAAACTCAGGAAGAGAAAATAACAAACTATTGGATCTTGATTTTATGCTGTACTTCTTGTGGTTTCACCTAATAATGCAGGCTCAGTTTGAAGTTTAAGCTACCAGTAAAAGCGCTCATCTATTAATTACAAGTTTACTAGTTTAAATATTGGTGCAAGAACATAGCGATTAAAAAATCTTGATGGATAAGGATGGAAAGAAATGTTAGGTAATCTGCATGGTTTGAACTTTTGTAGCATTGACTTGTATTGCTTCGAATTCTAAATGAAGCAACTTAGAGGATCCATTTTCCTTTTATAGATTCTTCTTTCTATCATGTCCCCTAGTTCTCTGTATGATGTAAGGTTTTGTAGTTAATTGATTGAGTAGATAACTTTTTCAAATGCTTTACAATTGATATTCTATTTGCTTTTCTGGGTTTTGTTAGGATCTGATGCAAGCAGTTTCAATACTAGTGTAGCTGATCAGCAAGTAGGTTTGGTTCTCTTTTGAAGCCCATTGCTCCACGTTGAAATCCATTTTCATGTTTTGATTCTACAAAAACTGGACTGTAATGTTTCCTCTGCAGTTTCAGTCTTCTAAGCGTATATTTTTGCCTTTGATCATATTTCTCTTTCTATTCTTTACTATTCTTTTTAATTTTTACTAGATACACGGTTTTGGCTTGAGATCAGGTACATAAGTCTGCTTCATTTTTTCTAATCAAAATTCCCCCCCAACTTAACTAGGCCTCTATATTTAGTGGAATACATAAAACAATCTTTGCGAAGGATATTAGTTATTTATAAACGTAGATCACGGTCGGTAACCAGTTACTGGTTAATGTAATGGCTATTGATTGGGGTTCCTGTAGTAATTAAGGGGCGTTTGGGTTTGAATATCACGCATATTAGAAGTAGAATATGCCCTTTATTAACTTCTTTCCTAAGTAATTCACTTGCTCTTTGTGTAATGCTTCATTTTGTTCCTGTCTTAAAAAGCTTCCTGATATGGTTTCAGGCTGTCCTGGAGACTGTAGCTAAAATCACTCATGAGAAGACGAAGAGAAATGATACGGGAGAGGCAAAGTATGTCAATGAATTTCTTTTAGGGCAATACACATTTTCTTGAATCAAATAATATTTTCTTATTGTATCACTTGACAACTTTTTCCACATTTTAAAATTTTCAACAGTGGCACAAGATCATTCCTGATTCAAGATGTTCTCTCCCTGGAAAATGAAGATTCAGATGAGACAACCACCTTGATTGACAAAAAGGTGGGGACTGATGTTAATTTATTTTCTCTTACGTGTATAGGAAGATTTTATAGTTTTATGTAGGTTGTTTTTATTTTTAATCTAATCATTTAAATTTTCCTTTACTCATATGATGTTAGGATAATGTGTTTGTAATGTCCAATAAAAAATCCAAGTATCCAGTACTCCAAGTTGATTTGAGGTTAGCATCTTCATCTCCTTTATCCTCGCATTATCCTGATTTAGTCTCTGGTTTTCATAATAGTACAAGCTGGTGGCATTGTAATGGACAATCCTTGAAAACCATTGTTCCTTGCTTTTTTTACTGCCTTTGAGTTTTGATTTTATGTATGTTATACCGCTTGAAATTATGGTTTAATAAATTGTTCAACTATCAAATACAAAGATGCTGCAATATTTTGTGTCACCCTTGTGCAGGTTAATTTCAGATTTGGTGGTTATCATAGTCTCTGCTACCATTGGTGGTATTGTATTTTCATGTTTGGGGCAACCGGTTTGTATTCTACAATTATCATTATTCTAATTTGCATTGAATAGTCATTTTCTTTATCTTGCGTAGCTATATCACCTAAGTTGCGAAAACAGAAGTTGCATTTCTTTACATTTCCTAAATGTATACTTGTGATAGGTTATTGTGGGCTATCTTCTCGCCGGTTCACTTATTGGACCAGGGGGTCTGAGATTCATTAGTGAAATGGTACAGGTATGGCACTACCAAAAGTTTGAAATTGTTGTTTCTTAAAATCATATGCCTCAATATTTGAGCATGCTTTGTTGTCTACTACTGAGATAGACTCACAGATGGTACCTTTGGAGGGAGCCTTTATGATCCATCTTCCAAAGATGTTGCCTTGGATGATTAGTATATGGTCTTTCATATTGTTATTAATTTGATGATGAGTTATCGACTTATCGTTTCTCCTTATGTAGGTTGAAACTGTTGCACAGTTTGGTGTTATCTTTCTTCTTTTTGCTCTTGGGTTGGAGTTTTCTTTGGCAAAGGTAGGATGTTTACTGCCTTGGGGAGTGGGAGTTCTTATTTGTCAGATTCTTTTGCTTGCTTGGAAATGTCTATCTTAGTTTAGTAAAGCTATGTCCACTAATTCTTGCGCTGCAGTTAAAAGTTGTGGGACCAGTTGCTGTATTTGGAGGACTACTTCAAATTATGACATTCATGTTCTTGTGTGGCATATTTGCAGTGGTATGGTGTTTCAAGTACATTTTCTATGTTTCCAATTAAGAACACCAATAAGATGGATGTTAAATTTAGACATCTCTTGATCTACAGATATGTGGAGCAGATTTGTCTGAGGGTGTATTTGTCGGCTCCTTCCTCTCTATGTCATCAACTGCAGTTGTACTTCTCTATACCATTCCAGGATACTAGTATTTTTCTTTTATTCTTGGTTACTACTTGATGCATCTAAAAGTCATCCATTCTTTTCTTTTATCAGGTTGTGAAGTTTTTAGTAGAACAGAATAGCACTAATACTCTTCATGGTCAAGTTACTATTGGGACTCTTATTTTTCAGGTTAAATAGAAATGATGAAACTATCAACAATTTAATTAGAATTTGGATTCAGAGACTTTATTTATTATTTTGGTTGCATATACATCCATTCCCCTCTCACCTCTGGCTATTTCAGGATTGTGCTGTTGGTTTGTTATTTGCATTGCTCCCAGTTTTGGGTGGTAGCAGTGGCCTGCTACATGGAATGATTTCAGTGGGAAAGTTGTAAGTTTGTTTTTGGTTTTACCACCTGTCAAGTTTTTCTTATACTGATTCTTCCTTTTCACTCCATTCCTCCAAGAAGCAGCTTTTGATCTGTTGCAGTAGATTTGAGATCTAATACTTACTGATGATCAATGTCAGGATGCTGGTATTATCTTTATATCTTACTGTTGCATCATTATTGTCTTGGTCGTTTGTTCCTCGCTTCCTAAAGCTAATGATGCAGATATCATCTCAAGTAACTTTTTAACCCTTTTTTCTCTTGTTCTGTAAATTTATGTTGGTATTCATAAAAAAATATAAGTACATTTTGATTCTATGGTCCAGACAAATGAACTTTATCAGCTTGCTGCAGTGGCTTTCTGCTTATTGTCTGCTTGGGTAAGCATTCTGCTTGCCACGATCCGAACCGCTGTATTACTGCATGCAAAATTTCCCCATTACCCTTTAACACTCTTGAACTTCTTTAATCTTCACAGTGCAGTGATAAGCTGGGTCTCAGCCTTGAGTTGGGTTCATTTGTAGCTGGAGTTATGATATCTACTACTGATTTTGCACAGCATACCTTAAACCAGGTAATCACTTTCCGATTAGTCTCGTATTAAAAAAAATTAAGGAGGTTGATGCTACATTCTTAAATTTATGTTAGTGTTAATGGTTTTTATTTGACATTGGATACCGTATGCAATCTGCTAAAGAAGATTGAGTCTAGAAATAAGCTAAAAAGCTCAACTGGCTGAATTTCTTTGTTTATGCAAGATTCTCTCTTTTATAATTCACATTTCTATTCTCATGGAAATGATGGAATCAAAACCCTTTTCTGGATATACGATGTTTTGTGCAATTTATAGGTGGAACCAATTCGCAATCTATTTGCAGCTCTCTTCCTTTCTGGTATCGGGATGCTCATACATGTACATTTTCTGTGGAACCATGTGGATGTATTACTGGCAGCTGTTACTCTAGTTATTGTCGTTAAGACAGCCGTTGCTACTTTGGTCGCCAAGTCTTTCGGATATGGTGTCAGGACATCCTTCCATGTAAGTTTGTCATGTAAATGCACGCCGAATATCTAATTTTCATCACACAATTTGAGCATCATTTGTAATTTGCACGTATATGATATAGGTTGGAGTGTTGCTTGCTCAAATTGGAGAATTTTGTTTTGTTCTTCTAAGTCGTGCCTCAAATCTTCACCTTATTGAGGTACCTATCTCATTCTCGCTCCATAAATTTGTGTCTGATTGTTTCTTCATGTCATTCGAACATTCATATTCCATGCAAATTCGGACATAGGTGATAGGTACAAGGATATAATTTTCCTAGAATAACTTTTAAATACATGCAAAAACTTGGAAATTCTTTTTTTTTTAAAATATATTTGTGTTAGGCACGTATCTGTATCCAACACTCGCATCAAAATTCAAGTAGTAACATAGATCTCAAGAGACAGACTGGAGACTGGTATTCTTGTTGACTCAGAAAACTGGTATTAGGTCGCAAGAACAGTGACCGAATGAAGACATCATTTGCAGTTAAAATATCATAATTCCTTTGTTTCTTCCATTTTTCTAAATCCAGGGCTTGATTTCTCAAACACTTTCTGATAACTTATATCTTTAATTTCATTATTATTGACTCGAATTTTGCGAATAATGAAGGGAAAGATGTATCTTCTTCTTCTCGGAACAACAGCTCTTAGTCTGGTAACCAAAAAACTACATTTAGAAACTTTACAGTATGCATTTCTTAATCTTCTTGGCTGCAAAACCTACAGCAGAAATGATTACAAATTATGATTCTGCAGGTAACAACTCCAATTTTATTCAAATTGATACCTTATGTGATGGACTTGGGTGTTCTTTTGCAATGGTTTCCCTCAGAAAGCAGCTCAAATAATGAGGTCTCATTCGATTTCGTATCACATTACAGAGATTTGCATTGCATTATGCATACACGGATGGATGGATCATGAAAACAGTTGTTTAACTCTAATTTTGCAGGAGAGATGAAGCACACAACAGATTATTGTGACATTTGGTAGGGTATACGGCTACTGCTCTTTAGAACTGGGTCATGTGCAAGTATTAGGATTGAAACATCTTCTAACACTGTCATAGTCATCAAATTCCATTGAAAGTCAGGCTGAAAAGTTTCGTGTACCTGATTCATTTCTTCATTATTTTTGTGTTTATAGTATGTATGATTTTGTATCTTCTCAAATCTAATCTTTTTGTATCAAAATGGTGTAAGTTTTAACATATAAACAATTGGTGCAAGGTTGCTTCTCGGGTGAGTCTAGGGTGCGGCGCCTTAATTTAAAGGCGCAACTTAAAATGTTAGAAAACACACAACTTAAAATGTTACGAAACAATCAGAATGTTATGTTTTTTATTATAATATTTTAGGTTCCGTATCATAAAACTACAAACCAAATTTTGAAACTTGTCAAAAACCACCACCCTAAAGCGTCATCGATAAGTATAACATTTTAGGTTGTGTGACAACATTTTAAGTTTCATATTTTTTAATATTTCAGTTGTGCTACCCTCACTTGTCCACACACAACAAGTTAGTCGAGTATTAATCTAGTCACCACAATTACATAAAAAGTGATCCGAGTAGGCCAAGAAATGCCATTGTGGGGACTTGAACTTGGGTCATTCAAGAGAAAATGAGACATGCTTACCACTAGGCCAAACATATTCTTGAGATATATGATAGAACGTTTAGTACATGTATCTGCTAGGCCATTGTGGGTACAGCTGCCATAATCTGCCTGAAAACCATGCTGCTTTGTTCATCTTTGGTGATTCAATGTTCGATCCTGGAAACAACAATTACATCAAAACCACCATTGATTATCATCCAAATTTCATTCCTTATGGTGAAACCTTGTTCAAATACCCTACTGGCAGATTCTCTGATGGTCGTCTGATTACAGATTTCATCGGTAAACCACTTCAAAAACACTTGAGTTTTGATTTTTCCTTTTGATTCATTTCTTACCATATTTGTTTTGTTACAGCTGGGTTTGCTGGGTTGCCAATAATTCCAGCATATTTAAAGCCCGGAAATCATAAGTTTACAGACGGGGTTAACTTTGCATCTGGTGGAGCCGGTGCTCTTGTTGAATCTCATCAAGGATTTGTATGTCATATTGGTTTATCATCTTAAATGCTCACTTAAGCTGTGTGTAGTTCACATTTAGATGAAATTCTTGGTTTATTTTAATTCCAGGTTGTGGACTTAGAAACTGAAATAAAATACTTCATACGAGTTGAGAAATCATTGAGACAAAAGGGGGGAGTTGCAGAGGCCAAGAAATTGTTGTCCAGAGCTGTTTATATGTATGTCCTAGTAGATACATATACTAAACGTTCTATCATATATCCTAAAATCATGTTTGGCATAGTGGTAAGCATGTCTCATTTTCTTTTTAAAGACCTAGGTTTAAGTCCCACAATGGCATTTCTTTGCTTTTGATTTTTCTTTCCTCCAATCAAGTGACACGTGTCATCACCTGATTGCAGGGAATGGATCCCAAAATAGCACTTGGTGTGGTGGTAAGGCAGTGCTTCTTGTTGCTGGGAGTCATGGGTTAGACTCCCCTTGAGTGCAATTGATTGGAGGATGGAAATAAAATTATTTTAATCAAATATAAATAATTAAATCCCTCCAATAAAGTAGTGACACATGTCAACACTTAATTAAATAATTAATTTATTTTATTAAATTCAAATTAGGATTAAATTGAAAGAATGTGTAAATAGTAAGGACCAAATATATAATTATACCCATATTTTTTAACTGTTGCCATTAACTTCTAACGGCTGGTGGTCAAATTGCACACAATTTAATAGTATGATGGTTTAATTGCTTCGAAAAAAAATAAGGTGATCAAATCGCGACTTTTTCAATAGTATGGTGGTCATTTATATAAGTTACCCAAAAAAAATTATTTTATGAGCTTCTCTGTCGTAGACGCGGGCTGCTTCCTCGACAGTGTTGAAAGAGTCAAGCCAAAAACGAACCCCTTTTTCTAGGGTCTCAAATCTTGGCCGCCCATTTGCCCCATGGACGTTGTCGTATGTCTCAGAACAAGATTTTCCTCTCCTGCATCAATCTCTTCTCCACTTGCCCCATTTGCCCCATGTGTTAATATTTTGTTATGACTTGTTATATTTTATTTTTATTAAATATAAAAGATAAATAAAAATAAATTACTTTCTACTAAATTCAATCAATCAAGATCCTTTTCTCTGCTTCCCAGCCGTCGTCGCTGCCAAGCGCAATACCTACAACCTCTAAAATCGTACAACTTATCTTCATCCTCCGTGCTATTCAGAGCTTGTACCCTTCAAGCCCAAAATGAAGCATTTCGGGATTGGTAAACCCTCAATTCTAAAACAAATTTGGACAAGAGAAATATTCCAGAGACAACAAACAAAACAATATCATTTGATCTCCCCATGGCAACAGTATCCGAATCACCCAAACCCTAATCCACCACCATTATCGCCGTCACCCATCGATTTCCCTTCTAAAACTGAATCGAATCTTCCTAAACAAGTCACTCTGTGGATCGATTATGTTGTGGAGCAAGCTGTCATGTACCAGAAAATCATCGATGTGAACATTAACGCCACAATCGATGCTTCTAGATCTTGAATTTCTGAAATTCGCTCCACTTCTTCTGCTCATTTTAATCAAACCATCGTACGTTTCTCATTTCTTTTCCGTTTGAGCTGTGAATTTATTTATTTTTATTTGAGTTTTTAGGATTCATTTAAATATGCCAAATCACTACTTGGTGTTTACGAGAACATGGCATTTGATAAAGTTAAAGGTCTGTTCCATCAATGGATTCAGTCCATTCATATTTTGTTCGTAGATGGGAGAATCAATTTTTAGCTTCATTGTTTCACATTTTTGTTGCAGAGGGGGTTAACATTGCAGCTTCAAGTCCATTGTGTTAGAGCTAACAACAGATTGGGTCAGATCATTCTAGAATGGGCCAGATTCCTCTCTGTTTACCCAGAAGCTTCTATAAGAGTCCTCTGCTATGATTGTCCAGCTAGCCAAAAGTTGTTACATCGGTTATGGATAGTTTGTTAGGCCTTTGGGTATAAAATGGTAGTTGGGTCGAAGTAAGACTTAAGCCCATTTTTGTAAAATAACTTTTCGCAAAAAATTTAATAAAAAGAAGTAGCCCATTTTCCTTTCTTGGATCTATTTTCAAATCTAGGGTTTCATATTCATCTTCTTTGTTCATATGTCGTTTTCTTGTTTTCTTCATCTCTCAACGATCGTCGGTGTCTCATCGGAGTGGTTTTAACATGGTATCAGTGCTACGACAGTCCCTCTGATCGGTGACATTCGCAATCAGCGTTCCTAGTTGGCTCGTCTTCTCTTCCTTCCTACAACGCAACACTTTCTAGAAACTCTTTGCAACGCCTTCAAGTATGGTGAACACGATAATCTCGGCCGGTGATGACGACGCGACTCACGGCGATGGTGATGTTTCTTCTCAGATGTATTCAAACAAGAGATTCAACGTCTATTTAGATGACACAAACTTCCTTCTTTGGAAGTAACAAGTGATTCTCACCATTCACGGACTTGGATTGGAAGTGTTCATCGATCCAGACACTCCGAAGCTAGTGAAGACTGTTGAGCACGCATCTGAAGAACGGATCGTGAATCCAACATACACTCAGCTCGTCAAACAGGACAACTCACTGGAATCGTGGCTATTGTCCACGGTAAACTCTAATATCCCTTTTCAACTAGTCGGAGTAGAAACCTCTTCCGAAATTTGGTCTGTGATTACATGACTTTTCTCATAGCTATCCACGACAAAAGTGATGCACCTATACTGTAAGCTAAGGTCCATGAAGAAAGGCTCATTGCGAATGCGTGACTACACAGTGAAGATGAAAGAAATCTGTGATCTACTGGCGTTATCTTGAAACAAAGTCTCTGAGGTCGAGCACATTGCAACTATTCTCAATGGACTTTCGGTTGAATTTTCTCTATTTGTTGCGGTGATAACGACGAATCGGTGCCTTAATCTCTTGATGAAGTTGTATCAGTTCTCGCCGATGCAGAGTCTAGACTTCTTGATGTTGTTGATGCTCCCATAGGCATTAATTTGTCTCAGTTTCAGCATAATGACTATTCTGGTGATGTTGATTATGTACGGTCTAATGTCGGTCAGAATCGTAGTAGGGGTGACAGATCTAGACCTTATCGTGGTGGCCGCTTTCGTGGTCGTTCTTCTGGAAGGCCACAGTGCCAACTATGTGGAAAAATTGGTCACATGGTGGGCACATGTTGGCATCAGTTTGACAAGAAGTTTAAAGGAGTTACTATGCAACAGTCCAAACAATCTGATGTACCACAGGCAAATGTATATCACTTGGAAGTAGAGACTTTTGAGCAGTTTTATGAGTCGTTTGTTGAAGCATTTGTAGAAACACCAGGAGTGACAGAGAATCAACAACAAACAAATGCCGTACAAGTGAATTCCTTGACTGCAACTGGTTCAAACATTGGATCCGTTAAGTGGTATCCTGATTCCGGTGCTACACACCACGTTACCAACAACAAGTCCACTGTTTGTGCATCTACCAGCTATAATGATCAGGGTAAGGTTCA
Organism: Hibiscus tridactylites; assembly: GCA_958450335.1. Classification (NCBI taxonomy): domain Eukaryota; kingdom Viridiplantae; phylum Streptophyta; class Magnoliopsida; order Malvales; family Malvaceae; genus Hibiscus; species Hibiscus tridactylites. The sequence goes on along the minus strand of OY288270.1, from coordinate 71,891,641 downwards.
CTTGGGTGACAATACAACAATTAACATAGCTCATGTTGGTTATTCCTTTATACTTACACCTGCTCAAAAATTAGTAGTAGATAATTTACTACATATGCCTCAAATATCACGTAGCTTGCTCTCAATGTCTAAATTTGCTGCTGATAATCAAGTGTTTTTTGAATTTCTTTCCATTAACTATTACGTAAAGGATGAAGAGACAGGGGTCGTGCTGTTGGGAGGAGTGCAAGAAGGCGAATTGTACTCTTTTTCTGTTCGTCAAATTTCACAGTAAGCTTTGGTGAATTACACTTCAGCAAATAAGGATGACTCAGCCTATTGGCTGTGGCACAAAAGGCTCGGGCATCCCTTTCTTGAGGTAGTTAGTTCTGCATCAAATAAAATGGTGTCTGTTGACATAAGAACAATTTGTGAAGCTTGTCAAATGGGTAAAGCTCATTCCCTGCCATTTCGAGCAAGCACCACTGAATATACTATTCTTTTTGAACTAGTTGAGATAGATGTGTGGGGGACCAACTCCAATTGTATCTGATGGCTTCCACTACTACGTTTCTGTTGTTGATTTATGTACTAGGTGTTGTTGGACCTATTTTCTTAGAAAAAAAGAGTGAAGTATCTGGTGTATTTGATGCTTTTCTGGCCTTAGTAAAAACTCAGCATTCTTCAGTTGTTAAAGTTGTTCAAACGGATGGTGGTGGTGAATTTCAGGTTCTCAAAAACCAAGTTAAGTAGTCTAAGCATTCAACATCGGGTTACATGCACACATACTTCGCAACAAAATGGTGTGGTTGAGAGAAAACACCGTCAACTTATTGAAACAACCCTATGCTTACTTGCGTAGGCTTCAGTACCGTTGAAGTACTAGTCCTATGTTGTTCTAACAGTCACTTATATCATAAATAGATTGCCTTCTAAGGTTATCAATAATCTGTCTCCACAAGAGAAGCTTATTGGGAAGAAACCAGATTATAATTTCTTTCGTATTTTTTGTTGTGCCTGTTACCCATACCTTCGGCCTTATAATAAACACAAATTAGATTATCGCTCTTGCCAGCGTGTTTCCTTAGGGTATTCACCAAGGCACCATGGATATTAATTTCTGGACTCTCGGGGTCGTGTTTATGTTACGAGACATGTACGCTTAGATGAACATACATTTCCATTTGCTACTAATATTGTTTGTTTTGTTTCAAGTAGGGGAAAAGTTGAGAGTTTCCAATCTAGGCCAGTTCCAATGGTGGTAACACAACCAGTCGACCAGGTTGTGGCTGAGTCACCAGCCTATGAACAACGCACTAAACGTTGCATCTCTGAGGAGCTAGTAAACAGTGAACATGGTGCTTTGCACAGCTCATGGGAACCTGTTGTGTCTCAACACTCGGAAGCATCACAAACTATAGTTTCTCAAGTGTCATCTGGTCTAAATGAAGCAGATGATGGCCTGAATAACATCACCACCCAGCCGTCTGGTCTAAATGAAGCAGATGATGGCATGAACAATATCACTACCCACCCATATGATGATGCGAATGTTGATAACTTGGGTGAGGTTGCTACAAATGATGGTGATGGTGAGGTTGTTGAACATGAGATACAAAGTTCACAAAATGAAGCTCTTAGTGCAGTACCAACAGTGATATCTAAATCAAATATGATGAGAAATACACACTCAATCAATGGTCACTCGGAGCAAGTGAGGTAACTTCAAGCCCAAGGCTTTTCCATTAAACTGTGACATTCTACCTAACAACATCCATGAAGCTATGGACCATGTTGAATGGAGAAATGTTGCTATGGAAGAGTATGCAGCCTTGATGGCAAATGGAATGTGGAAATTAGTTGAAGTTCCATCGGATCAGAAAGTGATTGGTTGCAAATGGTTATTCAGAATTAAAAGGAATGGGGATGGTTGGATAATTCGTTATAAAGCGCGACTCGTGGCCAAGGGATATTCCCAAGTTCTCGGGTATGACTTTACTGACACTTTTAGTCCCATTGTTAAGTCTCTTACTATAAACGTTTTAACATCATTGGTTGTTGTAAATAAATGGGTTGTTCATCAAGTTGACATTAACAACGCATTCCTAAAGGGAGATCTTCATAAGGAGGTTTACATGCAACAACCTCTTGGGTTTGAGCAGACCAGTTCACCGGAACTCCTCTCGTGTGCAAGCTTGTTAAGGCTTTGTTAAACACCATGCTGGTTTATGAAGCTCAAAACATTTCTCCTCTCGATATGTTTTACACGCTCTCTTTCTAATACTTCACTATTTAAATTCAAGTCTGAAAATGTGATTACTTATATCATTGTGTACGTCGATGATATACTGATCTCTGGAAATTTAGAGGAACACGTCGTGCAGGTGAAAAGGCAGCTTCATGATCAGTTCTCTTTAAAAGATCTTGGCTGTCTGCACTACTTCTTGGGCATTGAGGCATGAACTAGTGCTGCTGGAATATTTCATTCTCAAAAGAAATATATTTCTGAGGTGTTACAAAGAACACAAATGTAAGATACAAAGGCAGTAGATGCACTCATGGTTGTCTAGCCAAAGCTTAGTAAGTATGATGGTGAAAATTTTCATGATGTTACAAAGTTTCAGAGTACAGTTGGTTCCTTGCTCTATATATGTCACACACGTCCAGACATCTCGTATGCTGCCAATAAAGTGGCATAGTATATACAAAGTCTTACCGTAAATTATTAGAGTGCAGTCAAACGAATCCTACGATATCTTAAGAGAACACTTGATTTTGGGTTATGGTTCTCAGCCATAACAAAGAAAACTAGTCTTCCCAGCCTTGTTGCTTTTTCTAACGTAGATTGGGAAAGCGATGAGGATGATAGGAGATCAGTTTCTGGCCATTACGTGTACTATGAAGATCATCTTTTGTCATGGAGTTAAAAGAAACAACGCTCTGTTTCAAGGTCTACAGCCGAAGCAGAGTATAGAAGTCTTACAGATGCCACATTGGAAGTTATGTGGGTTAGGAACTTGTTGCAAGAAATGGAAGTTCTTGTGCTTGACTTATCAAAGGTGTGGTGTGATAACACCAGCACCATTGCTATGGCAGCGAATCCTATAATGCACGCTAAAACGAAGCACGCTGGCTTAGACTTGCATTTTGTCAGAGAAAAAGTTTTGGGTAACGTCTTACAAGTCAGCTATGTACCAGCAAATTGTCAAAATGATGTTCTATTCACCAAGCCACTGTCAGTGCAACAATTGCTCACCTCAGAACCAAATTAAATGTGATAGCAATTTTGAAGACACAAAAAGAAGAAAGAGCAGGATGAATGTTAGAGCTATCAACAGATTGGGTCAGGTCTTTTTAGAATGGGTTAGATTCCTTTCTATTTACCCAAAAGCTTCTACCATAGTCTTCTTCTATGATTGTCCAGCTAGCCAAAAGTTATTACATCGGTTATGTGTAGTTTGTTAGGCCTTTGGGTATAAAATGATAGATGGGTCTAAGTAAGACTTAAGCCCATTTTTTGTAAAACAAATTTTCACAAAAAATTTAATAAAAAAAGTAGCCCATTTTCCTCTCTTGGATCTGTTTTCAGATTTAGGGTTTCATATTCATCTTGTCTGTTCACACGTCATTTTCTTGTTTCCTTTATCTCTCAACGGCCGTTGGTGTCTCATCGCAGTGGTTTCAACACATTGATCACGGGGTGTTGTTGTTGTTGACTTGGGAGGGAGATAAGGTCACGATTTTAGAGGCGGTGGTAGTGTGCATTGAGCTTAGCGGCGGCGACGGTTGGGAAGCGGCGAAAAGGATCTTGAAAGAGGGTGGTTGATCGAATTTAGTAGAAAGTAATTTATTTTTATTTAAATTATTTTTCTATTTAATAATAATAAAATATGCCAACTCATACTAAAATACTAATAAAATAATTGAGTGATCAAAATAGGTTAATGTATAAAGTTTAGTGAGTAAATTGATCTTTTTGAAAGTTTACTGGTTAAAATGGTTAAAAAACAAAATTTAGTGATAATTTTTGTAATTTACCCTATTTGTAATAAACCTACGGCTGATAATATATATCGTAATATACCACTATTTATATGTATCACATTGTATTATTAATCGTTTTAGTTAGTTTTGAAGTCATAGAGACTGAACGTGTTATAATTCTCTTTTAGAATAAAATCTTAAATATTATATTTTTAAAAATATTTTTTAATTCAAAAAAATAATTAAACTTTTATTACTATAATAATTCATACATTCACTTTAATTTAAGGGTAAAATTTACTAATGGTCACTAAATTTTGATCAATTATTCAATTTGATAATCAAACTTTCAATTACTTCAATGTTACGATTAAACTTCTAGTTTTGTTTCAATTTGGCCACTGACCCGTTAACAACTGTTAAAAGGGTGACGTGGTTGTTAAAATATTTTGTATAATAACACATTTCGTCCTCCATATTTACACATTTAAACAATTTAGTCCTAATTTGAAAGAAATAATAAATTTAACCCTTATTATTTTAATTTGACCCACTTTTAATTAGAGATAATCTAATATTTCATTTTAATCCTTTAATTATAACAAATATTATCTTGTCCCTCCCAATATCAATCATACCCAATCCATCCTTTATATAGATTCATGATGAAATAATATATAAAAGTAACATAAAGTTCATGGTGGCCTAAATGATGATATATAAAAGTAACATACATGACAGCTATTACAATTGACACGACTTCAACAGACAACCCACCGTGTTCATGAGCAACTTGCTCATTCTCTGAAATGCAAGGATTTTAGACTAAAATAGGTTGGGATACTGACACCAATACCTCGTGTACTTTGACAGTAAGTTTAATGGGGTGCCTAAACTTTGGACACATTCAATGTGCGTCCTGTGGTTTTATTCCGTCTTTCGAAATGCACTATAAGTCTAACACCATTAATTGGTGATGTGGTGGGACACGTGGCACGCTCACATACTACCACGTGTATTTTTTTACCCAAAAAAAGTTAAGAAAAATATACTCCAAGGGTATCTAAACAATTTGACCATTTTATTTTTTGATTCAAGAAATTAAAAAAGGAAAAAAGAGCCAATCTTTTCCTTCTTCGTCTTTTTCTCAGAGAATCAAAATATAAAACCCACCTTAAAACCATACCAATCAATCAAATGTCGATCGCTCAAGACAAACCCAAAGCAACGAAAAATACTAAAAATAAAATAGAAAGAAAGAAATCTAAGACAAATATTCATATATTTAGTACCATCGAAACATTGAGTATTTGGGTTTGTAAAATTTTTCAAATTGGTGAAAAATCTGAAGATGTTTTTCCTCTCACCACTATAATGCATTTGTTAATTGAGACTAATTGCACTTTAAACCTAAAACTTTTAAAGTGTTTTAATTAAGCAAATGATCGATAGTACTTTCTTTCCTCGTCAACCTCCAACTCAACTGCAAAAATTGAAAGGAAAAATAAAGAAAAAAATGGGGAAAAGCTAGGGATTTGATATTGGGTCATAAGAAAAAAATAAGAATATTGTTCTCATCTGAGATGATATTTCTTCCGATGGTTACGAGAGAATCAACGTAACAATAAAAAAATGAGGCTTTTGATAAAGAGCAGGCTAAAAATAAAAGAAGAAAAATGAACGGGGAAGAAGATGAACCAGACATGAGACAACCTCTCATATTTATTTATTTATTATTTCAAAAAACAAAATGGTTAAATTTCACTTTATTTTGGACCGTCTCTGAATGTGCTTTGAATGGTTCCAGTTCAATAAGCCTTGACGGAAGCACTCAAAAACGTGAACTCGAGATCCAAGCTATAAAAAAAAATGCTCTGGTGCTACTACAAATCATACAATAGTCAATCCACACGGTCCTTTTTGACATGAAATAGTCAATCCAGACAATAATGAAACAAGTAATCTATATATTATATCCTACCAGCAGACAAAACATGGCAAATGGCACATTAGCACATTTTAGATCAGCAAAAGTCTCAACCCTTTAGAAAACATTCTCCAGCTCATTGGAAATAAGGAAATTACATGCAAATTTCAAGCAATACACCAATTAATACATGAGATGAAAGAGAACAAACAACAGAAACAACCAAACAACAAAAAATGAACAACTTCTAAGATCGCACGTGAAACATCCCAAAATTGAGCTTAGGAATTTTGGTGGTTTAGGTTCGGACGGGAGAACCGAGTTTAGCGATTAAAATGCGTTTCGGAAAATGAATATTTTTGAAATGGGAAGTTTCAAAGGGAAAAAATCCGGTTAAAGTTTTTAAAATGTTTAATAAATGTATTAAGTGATTTGGGTTGGAATCGAAATTTGATTTAATTGATTGAGGTAACATTTTGGAGTTAGTGACCAAAATGTAGTAAATACAAAACTGTTTTTAATGACTAAAGTGTAATTGGGCCAATACTAAAAATCCTTAGAGAACTATTTTTTTAAATATTTTAATTAAAAGTTTTCGTCTGAATTGAGTAAGACTTTGACGGTTAACTTTTTTTTAATTACTAAAATAGATTGAAAACTTATCATAATTTCAGTAAATTTAATAATTAATTTCAATAATTATTTTATTTGTTTATGTATAGTAATGATATGTTATTATTATAATCATAAATGAAATTAATCATAATTATAATGTGTTAATTGATTTTTACTATAATTACACATATTATATTTATTGTAGTTGTCTTAATTTGGAAACTACATTATCCAATCCAATAGATGAACAGAATGGGGAGCCCACCGAGGATTGAAGAGTTGTTTCTATAAAAAGGGCATTGGTTTGATTTTGGGTTTGGCTTGTTGGCGTTTCATGCTTTTTCCTTGGTTCATCGGCCGATATTCTCGCCGTTCCGTTCGATACAACGAAGCAATTTTGGATTATACCATCCCTTCCCTCTTCTTACAGATTCACAGAAGTAGGCTCTCAATCAATCAATCATTCAATTTCTTTTCTTTTCTTCTCCTTGTTTCCTAGTTTGCTCTGACTTTGAGACACACACAGAGAAGGGGGGAAAGGCGCCAAATTCAATGCAACTTTGAAACTTTTCAGAACTTTCTCTCAATTTTGGGAAAAAGTTCGATAGAGAGAGAGTGTGTGTGTGTGTGGTTTCGCAATTTCATGACGATTTCTTCTTTGTTGGCTACTTGGGATACAAACAAATCAATGCGCTCCAGTTTTTAAAGGAAAAAAGAATAGAGATATTTCGAGATTAGGTAATCAAAGTTGCACGATTCCTTTCTCTCTTTTTTAATTCCTTTAGCCATTAATCGTGGGTGATTTTAAGTGCAGTGGGTCCGCAGAGCAGATTTGTTTGAAACCAAAGAAAGAAAGAAAGAAGAAATGGTTAATAAGATCGGTCAAGTAATAGAAGAGGAGTTTTATTCCATCGATGAATCGACTGAGGCTGGGAAATGTTTTGATCTCGATTACGAGTTTGATGCACCGCAATGCTATGATTTCAGTTGCCTAGAAACTGATTCGGAGGCTAAAGAAGCCCAACTCTGGTTCGATTCAGCTGGAAGCTATCCGCCTTCGCGTAAGCCTTTCCCGTGTTTGTTTATAATCGAATCATTATGATATCAGTCACAAACTTTTTAGTGTCAACTCTTCTGATAATCTTATACTTTGTTTTCCAGCTTTTGTAATCAAGTTGAAATGGAGATATGATATAAGTGGAGATGGAGAATATGGCAATAGTTCAACAAAGTGTGATGAGTATAATGGTATATTCTTGTCTTTATCATTTTTTTGTTTAATTAGCATGGTAGTTTATAATTGTTGCTTTTCTTTGTAACTTTTGCTTGATTTTGCAGAATCATTGGTACGGATGAATATGGTTTCTTTTTGAAGAAGAGTTTTTTTATTTATTAATCTGCTAAAAAAGAGCCTAGAAATTCAATGTACTAATGTTCTTTCCCCCTTTTTTATTTGTGAATCAGAAGCATGTAATAGGTCTTCCGATGGTAATATGGGGGCTAAAACTGATTCTCGGATCAAGGCATCTCCATCTAAGAGTTCAAGGTTGATGAAACCTACAGCAAGTTACTTGGCAAAGCAAAACCAATCTAAAATGGCTCCTTCCAATCAATTTCAGAAAAGGTGTTACTCTATTGTTGTTGGATGCCATTATATGCTGACATTGGTAGCTAGAACTCTGTTTTAATATGAATTTCGGCCCCAAATGCAAGGTTAAATTAAAAGATTCGTACTTGTTGATTCTTTTACTACACAGGTTACAAAAGATTGCTGACAGATTCAATAAGAGCCGTTCTTTCAATGAAGACGATGCTACCAAAAGGCAAAAGCTGGAAGTTGGTTACTTATGCAAGGTGCCGTCACTTATGTTTATGCGATATAAGTTTGGACCTTGTTTTCCCGTATTGTGGTTCAAATGGTCTCTGTGATTATGGAAATTTTCCATGTGATGTTGAAAATGGAAATAATCTGACTGGTCAGATTTTAGGTGATAGGGATTCTGGGAAAGCAATGTACTCTTTGAATATGTTACGGCCAAGAGTATATTGTAACCCAGGCTGTATTTTGTCTTATGATATGGGTATCCCTCTGCTTTTACTTCTTACTTGTATGTATCATGGGCATGGCATACATCTGTGTTTCTGCTTTGGTTTTTTGTTAGTTGTTACATGCTACTGCACTGTTATTTTTCGTTTTATTTGAACACGCATACATAGCTCAATTTTGTTTGCTAAACCTTGATTTTGGCCTAAGAGGATGTTTGATAATTCTAATTTTTGCAAAGCAGGTTGCCCATTTGAAGCATCAATCAAAGTTTGTGCACAAGGAACCAAAAACGGTAAGTTGTAGAATTAAGAAAGTGTTTTATGTTAGACTAATATCAATAGTATTTTTCTTTTGTTGCTAACTAATTACAGCTTATTCAAACATGCCATTACCATGTGTGTGTCTTTGCAGGGACAATAAATCTGTAATAACAATTGATTTAACATTATCAGCATTGTCAGTTTTCTAAAAACTTTGAGTTTGTTGTCCAGGTCCGATCCTTTGATGGTATTCAGACTAAGCTCAAAGTCACAGTTCCAAGAGAACCAGAGCTACAAACAGCAAGAAGAGCTCAGAGAAATAGGTGCAACTGATTTCCTATTGTTTTTCTTTTCTATCATTTGTCTCAAAATTATGTTTATGTGCTTTGCTTAAAATCTGATAGCCAAACGGTGATGATTTCAGGTCTAAGGATAAGGCAGAGTCAGATGAAAATGCAAAATCAAAAGTCCATTTGTTTAAAGCACGCCCCTTAAACAAAAAAGTTAGTATTTTTAGATCTTAAATTATTTTTACTTGAATTTTTCAGGAACATAAAATTTTAGAGAAGTTTCAAGTATCTTTGATGTTGAATGTGTTATCTCAATATTTTCTTTGGACTTGATAGATTCTTGAGGCTCCTTCATTATCCCTTCCTAAGAAAAGCCTGCCTCAGCCACCGGAGTTTCAGGTATTTGATGACCACGGGAACTTTCTAGTTTGTCTCCTCTTATGATTGGCTTTCTTGTCATAGTATTAGGAAATATCCTGCATGGCCCTTTACTGGTTAACTTTATGACATATAATACTTTGTTTCATTGTTTTAGGTGTTTCATTTGAGGACATCTGAGAGAGCCAAGCAGCATGCATCTAACAATGTGGGTTATTTATTTTTAAGTTTTCTCTCAAGTTTTAACCCTATTTGGATTCTAAAACATGTCATTACTTTTTTAGTTTTGGGATTCAAGAGTTAATAATATCCTCTTTGCAGGCAATGAAAGTAGCTGTGTATGTGTCTACTTCAAGAAATGAAAACACACACCTCAGAAGGTAATGGCACTGTGGCTTTTAGCTTCACTCATTTTTTTTCTTCAAAGCTTTCACAATCCTTCCGCCTCTTGATGTTCTTTTCCTCTTGCTTTGTCTACATAGCTTCAAGTCTATCAATTCATTAAAGGAGGAGAAACATGAAGCTGTTTACAAATCTAAAGCTTGTGCTCCTAATAAGAAGGTTGCTCGAATATACTGATTCTTCCTTGTTGTACAGATCTTTTAAATAAATAATTATTGCAAGCAGAATCATTTGTGGCTTTTCAGGTAACTTCTATAAAAGGGGAAAATGGTGTCCTCCAGAATATGAACCAAACAACAGCCACAACGAGGCTTCCTGATGAACTACCAACAGAGCTACTCAACAAGGTATTAATCTTACTTTTGCCGAACTTTATTCATCAGCAACCTTTAGCCTGAAATGAACCACCTAAAGGGTTTTCAGATAAATCACACCTAAATCATTGTTGGAAAAAATTCTCAATCTGCTCTTTATTTGGGTTTCATACACTGCTCACTTGCATGTATAACCAGCTCTCTCTGTCATCTGAACTCCGTTCCGGCAAAAAGTCTCAAGAAAAAATAGCTATTTCTAAGGTTGGTTCCCTCATTTTTTTTTTGGAACCTAAAACATGTCTATAAATTGTATTCTTATTAATTTCTTACGCTTATTGAATTAAGGGATTGAAAGAGAATGAGCCAGGTACTTTACTTCTGCAGCGTCAGGTATATTGAATGATGTTTATACGCACCCACTATATCTTAGAATTGAAGTAATTTGACGTCTTCCTTCTGATACTGCATTAACATTGAATATAAAATGTGCAATTTGTAGACCATGAAAGTGGCCAAAGAACATTTGCAAAGGAATGCAAGGATGCAGTACCCGTGTAGAACAGGAAAGAATACTGAAATTGGGCGACAAGAGAAAATTAGCAGGTAAAGCCTATTTTACTCTGTCGAATTTGAGATGCTTGATTCCACCCCCTCCTACTTTTATCAGTAACTTTGATCTATTGATTTTCCTCTCTTTTTCTGCTATGACATCTTGGCTCCAACAGCTTTTGCCACTTTTATCTGAGTTTAATGGCAGTGTTTATTAAATTTATGCCGATGTAACTAATTTAGCTTTACGGGTCAAGAATTCAACACAAACTAGCCTGCTGACAGAAAAGGGTTCTGTTTTGACTTTTGAGTTTTAGAATTCTTGTGCTGCTAAATATTCACATGTGAGTGTCTTAACAGTGATGACTATATTGGGTTAGACTAAAGTCCATATAAACTTATCTACCCGAAGACCTTCTAACCTGAGCACACTGCCATACGTTAGCTTGCAGTTACTGTCTAAGGCAGATAGGTTTTAAACCCAAATGCACTTATCATATAAACCGCAACTTCCTTGTATAAATTTAGGCATACCTAAAACAAAATAAAAAAATCTCGACTAGTCAATGAAAGGCCTTTCGCATGGTTTTGGGGGAAGGGTTGAGTGATTGAAATGAGCATGATACTCTAGAATTAGGGGCCATTAGCCCAGGCTTTCCTGATTTATGGTTGAAACACATCTATATCTGCTAGTATTTACATTGCATATCTTTGACAAGTTTCTTCATATACATACACAGTTCGATGCATATAGAGGCGAAATGAATGTTCCATTGCATATGGCGTTTAAGAGCAAGAACCTAATGATCCTCATGTATTTTTGTTGTAACAGGAGATTGAGATTGGATGTAGTCTGAAGTCCCTCAGTGGTTTTGGTCGTCACCTTCATCTCGCGCTACAAAAGTGGGCAAACAGCAAGCAAGTCTTTTGTTGACAACAGTAAATACTTGTATCTAAATGTTTTAATGTTATTTATTCCTTGAGAAGAAAAGAAAAGAAAATTGAATGATATTTATTTGTTGAAAAGAAAAGAAGTGATTTTTGAGAAAATAGCAGCAATGTATGAATAGCAGTCCCAAGATTTTTTATAGCGTTTGACATGGTTTCCTGGAAAGGATAGAGGGTTGCAAAAGAGCATGAACATGTACGTCATGAAAGCTGTATCTTTGTGTAGGTGTCAAACTAGTAAAAGTTGATCCTCTTTCAACTCTTTATTCTGAAAAAAAAACCCTTAAGACACTACAATAGGCATGGTAAATAAGCTATCAAGTTGACCCAAGTTTAAATGATAAAAGGCTTGAATGAGACTTTAGTTAAATAAAAAACTCTAAATCAGAGTTGAATGGATGGCATGTGGCATTAAGGGTTGGAGATTACAGATTAAAGATTAGTGTTTAAGAGATGTCACAATATTTAAACACTGATTGTGAAATTAAAACTTTTACCTTCAGTGTATCAAATACAAATCTTAATTAAAATAATAAATGTATCAAAAAATATTTTGATAATGAATTTATTAAGGTGGTCATACTTCTAACCATCGAATGCGATAACATATTAAAATTTTGTGTGTTTGTGACTAATTATATTTAGTTAATAGGAAAATTCCAATGAAAAATGTTTTTTGATAGAATAAGTAGAGTTATTTATAATTTAACGTAGATCATGTCATATAAGGATTTGTGTTCAATACATTAGATGTGGAAACAAATGGTTTCCACAAGCACTTTGATCTTAGTGTTTAAGGATTCAGTTTAAGATTTAGATTTAAGAGTTAATGTTAGGATTTAGGGTTTAAAGGTTCAAGATTAAGTTTTAAGATAACATGATTATAGATTTAAGTTCTAACCTATAGCTTCCATCAGTTTAGTGCAAAAAGGTCCTCAGCAGAAGATAGTTCTTTGTAATGTGTTGTGGAGTGGTTGTGAATCGTTTTTAGTACGGAATTTGGTTAGTCCTTTTATTCCTAATCCAAGTATCTAGGGACGGGTATTTTGGCAGAGCTGAAAATTCATAATGTCCATGGCTTATGGGTTTCAATGATAAATGGATTCAACTAGCTAGTTGGACAATGTATCCTACCCCAAGAAAACATTTTATCCAGATCCCGGATTAGATACGGTGCTCCTCTTTCTTCCTATTTATTTCATGGGAACGGGGAACGGGGGTTCATGAGGTTCGATAGGTAAGTAATCCCATCCACAAAGTTCTCAACCCTTTGGAAACTCTTTGAATTTCAGGTACAATCCGATTCACATTTCAAGTACCATAGCAGCATGTTCATATAAAACAATTAACGGCTATAAATAGTCTCAAATGTTTTAGTTGCAAAAACAACATGGATGATGCCATATCCTAGATTACAGTTGCGGTAAGTAATCGGAGTGTGCCTTCAAAAATAGATAAAAGAAAAGATAAAGGAAACCTCTTTAAGATGACAGGAAATTTATCCTCCTCGTGCTTATGGCCTAAGGCACTGGGTCGGCATTGTGCCACCCCTTCTTGCATGGTGGAATGGTCATGAACTCATCAAATTCCTTCACATATATGTCGCAGCACTTCCACTGTAAAGAGATTAGAATCAATGATGGATGGCTATTGGCTAACAATATTTGAAATATTGTAATAAATGGCAACATTTCATCATAAAGAAGGCTTATATAGCATACCCCTCTAACCCGATCATGGAAAACAGCAGGTCCAGGGTGGTAACTACATGCAGTCTCATGGTTATCTATTTCTTTGAAAGCTTTACCACATCCTTTATTTTTGCATGTCTGAGGCTGGTTTATATCAACTATCTTCTTGGACGGAGGAGAAGATTCCTTAACATCTGCACTGCTGCTGTTAGTCGGTGCAGCCGGGGTGGGGTTCAGTACTTTCGGCTGTGAACCTACAAAGTACACAACTTTACTCTGTATATGATATATAGCAACATACTTTCTCCACTGAAAGCTCCAACTCAAGATTTCTAATTCTAAGATACGCAGAATATTCGGATATTACACTTGGCGCTTGCAAAATATAAACCTCAAAACTTAGGCTAAAGTTTCTAAGCAGTCAGCGTACTATAGTAAAAGTACAATTTAATCTATATAATTTAAAATTGAGTAATTTCATCATTATATGGTGCAAATAAGTAAAATTGAAAAAAGTATTAATGAAAAACCATCTAAATGTTGAGTTGTCGCTATTGTCAGACTCCAATTAATGCTGTCAGATTTTAGAAATCCATGCCATCATATAGATGGAATTTCCATCAACATCAAAATCAGTTTTACTTGTTTGCACCAACACCAAATCTACAAGGATTACAGTATACAGTAGGGACTGCCTAAATACTTTTAACCCAAAACCGAAGAACTCAGAAACCAACAATTAATCATATCCAACTTCTAAGATACATAAAATACTCTGGATATTATTGCGTGCAAAATTTAAACCTCAAAACTGCACAACATGACCCACTAAATGTTTTTGCTTTTCTTGGAAACCTACCATTAATAATAATCGGGTTTCTAAAAGAAACCATGGTTCAGACCAAAGACTCTAATACTTTTTTCTATTTTAGTTTTTTAATATAGCTAATAACATGACTTTTTTATAGTCTAGAAAAACAGCATGAGAAAGAGCTATGACCATACCATGATCAGAGCAAAAGAAACCCTGAGAGCACCTAGGGCAAGATTCTTTTGATGTTGCACTGGTGGAATGAGTAACAACAGGACTAGGAGTTCGAATAGTCTTAGTAGCAGATGGCTTATTCAACACTGGCTTCTCCATTGTGTGCTTACCTGTCTTACATCTGCACTAAAAACATATATATTGACTAGATGCAAATGAATGATTAAATTTATCAAGCAGTGAACTTCCTTCTCCATAGAAGATCCCAAACATTCAATCCTTCTCTCTATTACCTACTCAGAAAAGTAGTACAAATCATAGTGCAAGACCTAAAAGAATTAAGAGAGGTACTTACCCGGGAATTTCTAGGAATAAGCTGAAATCATGGCTTCTTTTTTTGCAACAGCTCCACTCTTTCATTCCATCATGAAATATAGGCTGGAAAAGGAATTGAAGTTTGCAGCATCAGCTGAAACTGATGGTACAAAAGATATTTTCAAAAGAATAAAAATTATTTAGTGTAACAAATTTATACTTACACCCTGTTTGCATAAATTCACCCATGAAGAGGAACCAACCCAACATGCAAGACAGGAAAAAAACAGAATGATTCACAAGATGTAATAGCATTCCAAAATCTATATTTAACCATGACAGGCACTGCAAAGTCATTCTTGTAAATACAAGCTGAAAATATCACTGTCGAAAAACATGTCTAATTTTATAAAACATGCTGCGGAAATCCACAAATATTTCTTAAACTGGAAGTCTGGAAGGGAGGGTGATATGACACAAATTTGTACAATTCATAACCAGAAAACGCAAAACGTCATGAATTTAATTATAAGAGGAAATGGGGAGGACAAGGAAAAATTAATTTAACCAAATCTAGGGTTAACTACAACTTCTTTATGAATACATTAAATTCAAATTGCAAAGATAATAGATGGTACAACTATCATATTGCAAGAGTAAACTATGCAAGCAAAATAAATCAAAGGCTAGAACAATAATAAAAAGATTATGGATTTTATGCCTTCATTTCGATAACACCCAAATTATCACTTCCTATTTATACATAAAGAAACCATTAACCTAAATCAATATTACTTGAATAAAAGCTAATATGGGTACAAATCTAAGCATAACAAAGGCCTGCTTAAGAAAGGGTAAGTAGGCTAGGGTTTCTTTAGTATTTTAAAACCAAGTATTAGTTAAGAAGAGGTAGAATAGTTATCTAATTTTAATTTGGGCATTTGAAGTAACTGGTCAATACGACATGTAATTTTGATTAAAACGATGTAACCAAGTGAAATTACAAACTCAATCATAGACTACGAAAAAAAATGGTGCAATATAGATTAAAATTGGGAAATTAAAGAAGGAGATGGATACCGAATCGTGGAAAGTGCAGGAACCCTCAGGATTATCGTCTTCGGTGAACGTAGCGTTGCAGCCGATTCGCTGGCACCGAAGCTTAACAGCTTGCTCCGCCATGGATAAGGCTTTTGAAAAATGGTGGTTAAATTTCCTTCCGATTGTTTTCCCTGCTTTACAACTCGGTTGACTTTAGGAATTGGGAAGTCAAGCGAGGCTTCAAGTTGTGGAGTGCTAGTGCTACTCCTTATGCCGGATTGGGTTCCTTTTAATCCCTGCGGACTGGGGATTCTGGTCTGCTTCTCTTTTTCCTTCTTTCTAGAATGCCTGTTACACGTGCCGGTTTAATTTAGGATTATAAGTTTAATTTAAGGTTTAGAATTTAGGATAAACTACATAAATGACCACTATACTATGAGTTTAGATTCGATTTGACCATTATACTTCTAATTGCAACAATTAAGTCACTGAACTATTAAATTGGACTCAACATGACCACCAGCCGTTAAAACCTAAGGGTGGAAGTGACGTGGCAGTTAGTAAAAATTTGTATGATTACATATTTGGTCCTCGTTATTTATACATTCTATCAATTTGGTCTTAACTTTAATTTGATAAAATAAATTAATTATTTAATTAAGTGGTGATCACCACCTTATTGGAAGACTTTTTAGTTATTTACATTTAATTTAATAATTTTATTTTATCCCCAATCATTTGGAGGCACGTGTCACCAGGTTGGAGGAAGAAAAGAAAATTAAAGCACATATGCTTTTGGCGTGAATCAAACATGGGTTAGCCTAGGTAAGGCTACAACATGCTTACCACTAGGCCAACTATATCTTTGTGAAATGTTGTACGAAACTTAATATATATCTTACTTTGTTGTTCATGCTAGGAAAAAGAAAATAAATATTAATTAAGGGGACTGGAACATGATATTTTTGGGATGCATAAAAACATTTAAACCACCGAAATAAATCGAATAATTAAATTATTAATATTTTTTAAATAATTTTTAATTAAATTATTATATTAAAAAATTAAGATTATATTAAAAATTTATTTAACGAATCTAAACTCACGGACATAATTTAAAAAAATTCTAAAGTTTTATCAATTCATTTAAATTATGTTATATATAAAATTATATTAAAAATTTTAAAATTCTAAAGTTATATCAATTCATTTAAATTATGTTCGTAAGTTTGTATTCGTTAAATAAATTTTTAATATAATTTTAATTTTTTAATATAATAATTTAATCAAAATTAATAAAAATAAAATTATTAATAATTTAATTATTCGATTTAATTCAATGGTTTAGATGTTTTTATGCATCCCAAAAATATCATGTTCGAGTCCCCTTAATTCATATTTATTTCCTTTTGCCTAGCATGAGCAACAAATTAAGATATATATTAGGTTTTGTACAACATATCACAAAGATACAGTTGGCCTAGTGGTAAGCATGTTGTATGCCTTACTTAGACCAACCTGATTTCAATTCACGCCAAAGGCATATGCTCTTAGTTTTTCTTTTTTACCTCCAATCTTGTGACACGTGTCACCAATTGATTGAGGGAGAAACTAAAATTATTAAATTAAATATAAATAACTGAAAAGTCCTCCAAAATCAGAGCACCTGGGTACCTCCCGTGGAAGGCACAATTAAGTTTAACGTTGATGCCGCCGTTCGAAGTACAATTGGAGAGGCTGGTTTAGGAGGTATTTTGAGGGACCACAACGGCAATCACCTCATCCACTTTGCGAGTAACATTGGTGTTTCAGACCCCACAACCGCGGAACTCCTAGCAATTCGTAAAGCGGGGATGCTTTTCTCAAACTCAGCTGTGAAAGACAAACACAACCTTGTTATTGAAACGGATAATGCCTTGGATGGGAAATGGATAGATAATCTTAATGTGGCTCCAAGTTCGTTTCACAGTATCGTAATGGAGTGTAGAGATCTGTGTAGTAGCTTGAGAGGCATGGTCAGCTTTGTTTTTAGAGAAAGTAATGTTGAGGCCCATAAACTTGCTAAGCAGGGTTTCAGGAGACTTGACGAATATGTATGGTACTGTAAAGAGCCTGTTGTTGTTTAGCTGTGCACTGAAAGGTTGGAGTGTGTTGTTGTAATGAGATTAGAATTTAATAAAAGGTGTACTCTTTCCCTTTGGTTTAATCGAACCAAAGGGTTTTAATGAGGCCCGCGTATTTTTTTTTAAAAAAGTGTCAGCACCTAATTAAATAATTAATTTATTTTATCAAATTAAAGTTATGACCAAATTGATAGAATGTATAAATAACGAGGATCAAATATGTAATTATACAAATTTTTACTAATTGCCACGTCACTTCCTCTCTTAGGTTTTAACGGCTGGTGGTCATATTGAGTCCAATTTAATAGTTCAATGATTTAATTGTTGCAATTAGAAGTATTGTGGTCAAATCGAATCCAAACTTATAATATAGTGGTCATTTATGTAGTTTACGCTTAACTTAAATTAAGTATATGAAATTTTAAGCTTATTTTAATGCTCTCACCCTTGAACTCTTCATTTAATTTATTGTTTTTTAGATTGAAAATCCTACTCAAATTAATAGAATGTGAAAGATTAGTCATTTGACTCGCTCATATGAATACAAAAAAATGGCTTTGTGTTGAACTAATATTTTGATATAACAAATTAAAAGAAAAATGTTTTTGGACTTAATCAAATTTATTAAATCTTTCAAAAATAATTTAAAGTCCAAACAAACTTGAAAAATTTGTTTCGATTGATTTCTAACTTTAGCCGATCTTTTTCAAAACATGTATGATCCGTTTTTGCACTAAATCTGTTTTTCCAGTCTCCAAGGCAAAAAGGATCGATCCCCTGATAAAAGGGATCGATCCCTTGGTTGGCAGATTCGTTCTATTTTTGCTTCCAGCCTCCAAGTGTAAAAGGATCGATCCCCGGTTTATGGGATCGATCCCTTCATTGTAACGGTCATATTTTTATGAAAAATGATCGATCCCCTAGTTTATGGGATCGATCCCTCGTGTTATAAATGCTGAATTGTTTTGTAGGTAACGGCTATTTTGCACCCTCAGCGGCTATGACTCATTCCCAACGGCCATAAACGGCTAGAAACTCATTCCACACTATATAAACACCACAAGGACACTTGAAGAAATTAAAAGACCACATCCAAGATTAATGTTCAAGAGAAATTGAGTTCAAGTCTTTATTTTCTTCATTTCTCTTGTAAATATTTGTAGAGAGTGATTTTATTGTTTTTATCCTTCACTCTTTCTTGTGAGCTCAATTGTGTAAACACCCACCTTGTGAGGTATTTTGTTTACCAAACAAACCTTGTAAAAAGGAGAGGTTCTAGTTTAGCCCAAGTAAAAAAACTAGAGTGGTTCTATCTTAGCTATTGAAAAGATATGGTTGTAAGGTTATCCTTTTGGCCTCAAAAGGAAGAATTCATAGTAGTGAATTGGAAAATCCTTAGTGGTGTGCTAAGGTAGTGGATGTAGACTTTGGTTAGAAAGTCGAACCACTCTAAAATCATCGTGCAAATTGTCTATCATTTTTATCGGTTTTAGCCAATTCTTTCGGGAGTTAAATTCAACCCTCTTGACGGTTTTGGAAGATCGATTCGAGCGTGTTAGAAGCCTTTCAATTGGTATCAGAGCCTACCTCTTTGAGGATTAACAACCACAATAGGAGTTCCTAGGAAGAGTGTTATCATCCAAAAATCAAGAGATGGCTTCTACCTCCGGTTCGAGCATGTTTGAGTCTCAATCCACTACAAAATCCCCCTTCTTCAATGGTGATAACTATCCATTTTAGAAGAACAGAATGCGCCTCTTCATCAAGTCCAACGATTACTTGGTTTGGGATGTCATTGAAGATGACCCCTACATTCTATTGAAGCAAGATGGTGAAGGGAAGATGGTTTTGAAGAAAAAAATGGAGATGAGTGAAGAAGAAAGGAAGAAGATTCAAATAAATGACAAAGCTCTCCACATGCTTTTTTGTTCTTCCGGTCCGAACATCTACTCCAAAGTATCATCCATTGAGAGTGCCAGAGAAGTGTGGGATACTCTTGAGACCACCTATGAGGGAACCAACGATGTCAAGGAAACTAAGATTGTAATTCTCAATCTTAGTTTTGAGAATTTCAAGATAGAACCCGATGAGACGGTGTCCAAGATGTTTGATCGCTTCTCCACCATAGTCAATAGGCTCAAAGGATTTGGAGAGACAATACCGGAAGACAAGCTTGTCCGGAAGCTACTCTACTCACTTCCCGAATCTTGGGATGGAAAGAGAACCACCATCATAGAAGCCAAAAATTTGAAGACTTTAAAGCTTGATGAGCTAGTGGGTACTCTCCTTACTCATGAGATTATGAAGCAAAGAAGGGAAGAAGAGAAGAAGAAGGAAGAGAAGAGAAGATAGTAGAAAAGCTAGAGGTGGAAAAGAAGAAGAAAATGGGAATAGCTCTCAAAGCTTCATTACTTGAGGAGAGCTCTTCTAGTGAGGAGGATGAGCTAGAAGAATTGGCTATGATAGTCAAACGATTCTCACGCTTTATGAGGTCCAACCTGGGAAGAAAAATTCAAAGAAAGATGGACTTCAAAGGTAAAAACAAAGAAGAAGCAAGGGATCAAATCATTTGCTTCGAGTGCAATAAACCTGACCACATACGTTCAGAGTGCCCTCAACTCAAGAAGAAGGGCTTTGAGAAGAAGAAGCTCAAAGCCAAGCTTGCTACTTGGAGTGATGAGGAGTCATCCGAAGATGACGAACAAGAAGTGACCAACCTTTGCCTCATGGCACTTGAGAAAGATTCCTCCATGGTAACCTCTAACTCATCATCTTTAGATTTTACTTATGATGAATTAAATGATGCATATGATGAGTTGCAAGAGGTCTATGATGAATTAGTTGAGAAATACAAGGAGTCGGTCATTAGGTATAAGAAAATCATTTCGGAACTAAATGGTAAAAATGACTCACTTTCTCAAGCTAATTTAAAATTCGAGAACAAGATATTAGGGTTGAAAGATGAACTAAAATTCTTCCAAGATGATAATATTGACCTTAATAATCTTCTTTCTCAATGTAATAGTGAACACCAAAAGGTGTTAGATGAGCATAACAAGCTCAAAGAGTCTTTTAAAAATGTTGGTAATATGAAGCATGAAATAGGTGAATCTTCTAAAACAAACCAACCTATGAAAAAGACTAATTACTACAAACAAGGTAGCTTTCCTAGACATAGTAGAACTAAAAGGATTAGAAGTGTATGGGTTCCTAAGGAACTTGTAAAATCTAATAACATTGTTGCTATGTCATATTGGATTCCTAAGGGAACCAAGGTATTGGAAGCTAACACTCATGGACCCAAAATGATTTAGGTACTAAAAACAAAAGTTTAATATCTTTGTTTGTAGGGGGAGCATTGCTACAAGGCCAAAGCACAAAGTCAAAACTCATGGTACCTTGATAGTGGATGCTCGAGGCATATAACCGGAGACAAGAGTAGATTCATGGATCTAAAGCCAAAATGTGGAGGAGTGGTGACATTTTGTGACAACTCCAAAGGCCACATTAAAGGTATTGGCTCCATAGGTAATCACTCTACTATTCTTATTGAAAATGTCTTGTATGTCGATGGTCTTAAACATAACTTGTTGAGCATAAGTCAATTGTGTGATAAAAGATTTAATGTTCTATTTGATAAAAATGGGTGCAAAATTGTTGACATTAAATCTAATAATATTATGCTCATAGGTCATCGCATAGGTAACATATACATGGTGCATCTAGATGACATAGATACATCTCATGCATGCTTGGTAGCACAAAATGAAAATGATGTATGGTTGTGGTATAGGAAACTAGGACATGCTAGCATTAGTGTTTTAGAAAAACTAGTTTCCCTTGATCTAGTTAGAGGTTTACCCAAGATTAAGTTCTCAAATGATAAAATTTGTGATGCATGCTCTAAAGGTAAACAACATAGGTCTTCCTTTAAATCCATTAATGATGTTTCTACTAGTAGATGTTTACAACTTATCCATATGGATTTATTTGGGCCAATTAGGACTAGGAGATTGGGTGGTAAATCTTATGCATTTGTACTTGTTGATGATTTTTCTAGATTTACTTGGGTTCTATTTTTAAGTACTAAAGATGAGGCTTTAGAAAAATTCATCACATTTTCAAAACTAACCCAAAATGATCTTGAACTTAGAATTTCACATATTAGAAGTGATCATGGAACCGAGTTTCAAAATTTAGGGTTTGAAGATTTTTTGAATGAAAATGGTATTAGCCACAATTTTTTAGCTCCTCGAACTCCTCAACAAAATGGGATAGTTAAGAGGAAAAATAAAACTTTGCAAGAAATGGCTAGAACTATGCTTTGTGAAAACAATTTACCTAAATATTTTTGGGCGGAAGCCATAAACACCGCTTGCTATATTGTTAACCGAGTAATGATTATGCCAATTTTAAAGAAAACACCTTATGAGATTTTAAAATCTAAAAAGCCTAACATTAGCTATTTTCACCCTTTTGGTTGCAAGTGTTTTGTTTTAAATAATGGAAAAGACAACTTAGGTAAATTTGATGCAAAAAGTGATGAAGCTATTTTCATAGGATACTCATTAACCTCTAAAGCCTATCGAGTATTTAACAAGAGAACTTTAGTAGTAGAAGAGTCTATACATGTTTTATTCGATGATAATCTCCTTCCAAGGAAAGATTCTTGTGATGATGATGATGTAGGAATCATAAATGCTTTTGATGGAGGACAAAATTCAAAGGAGGATGAGATTCCAACAAAAGAAGAGGACACACAAGATCCACCTCTTGACGCCTTAAAGGACTTGGCTCTTGAGGAAAAGGAAGTGAGCTACCCAAGGGAGTTCAACTATGTCAAAGATAGTGAAATCTTGGATGATCCATCCAAGGGGGTAACCACTCGATCTTCTCTTAGATTAATGAATCATGTTGCATTTATCTCATGCATAGAGCCTAAGAATATAAAAGAAGCATTGAAAGATGATTTTTGGATTATGGTCATGCAAGAAGAGTTAAATCAATTTGAGAGAAGTAATGTTTGGACATTAGTTGATAGGCCTAATAATCAATCTACCATAGGAACTAAATGAGTCTTTAGGAACAAGCTAGATGAGAGTGGTAACATTGTGAGAAATAAAGCTAGACTAGTAGCACAAGGTTACACTCAAGAAGAGGGGATATATTTTGATGAAACCTATGCACCCGTAGCTTGAATGGAAGCTATTAGGATGTTGCTTGCATATGCATGTTATCATGATTTCAAGCTTTTTCAAATGGATGTTAAAAGCGCGTTTTTAAATGGGTTTATAAATGAGGAAGTGTATATGGAACAACCACCGGGTTTTGAAGACTCAAGATTTCCAAATCATGTTTTCAAACTCACTAAAGCTCTTTATGGTTTAAAACAAGCTCCTAGAGCTTGGTATAAAAGACTTTCAAACTTTTTAATTGAAAAAGGTTTTGAAAAAGACAAGATGGACACTACACTTTTTATAAAAAGGTATAAAAATGACATCTTAGTAGTACAAATTTATGTTGATGATATTATTTTTGGTTCTACTAACGAATGTCATTGCAAAGAGTTTGCTAAGCTAATGCAAGGTGAATTCGAGATGAGCATGATGGGGGAGCTCTCATTCTTTTTGGGACTCCAAATCAAGCAAAAGAAGGATGTCACCTTCATCAATCAAGCAAAGCACATAAAGGATATGCTCAAGAAGTTTGGCTTGGAGAATGCAAAGCCTCAAGCCACACCTATGAGCTCATCTACAAAGCTTGACAAGGATGAGGGAGGTAAGTGTGTTGACTCTAAGCTTTACCGTTCTATGATTGGATTATTGCTTTACCTTACCGCAAGTAGACCAGATATCTTGTTTAGTGTTTGCTTGTGTGCTAGGTTTCAAGCTAGTCCTAGAGAGTCTCACCTTATAGCCGTTAAGAGAATCTTTAGGTACCTTAGAGATACTAATTGTTTAGGTCTTTGGTACCCTAGAGACTCCACCTTCAACCTTCATGCTTATTTGGATGCGGATTATGGGGGATGTAAAATCGATGGGAAGAGTACTTTGAGAACTTGTCAATTCCTGGGTAGTATGCTCATATCTTGGCTCTCTAAGAAACAAAATAGTGTAGCCTTATCTACCACCGAAGCCGAGTACATATCCTTAGGGAGTTGTTGTGCTCAAGTCCTTTGGATGAAGCAACAACTCTTAGATTATGGTATTAAAGTTGAAACCATACCCCTTAAATGTGATAACACTAGTGCTATATGTTTGACAAAAAATCCCATCCAACACTCTAGAACCAAACACATAGAAATGATGCATCATTTCATTAGAGATCATGTCCTTAAAGAAGATGTGGTTATAGAGTATGTTGACACCTTAAATCAATTAGCGGACATATTTACAAAACCTTTAGACAAAGAGCGTTTTTGGTCCCTTAGGAGAGAGTTAGGTCTAACTAGCCTATCTTGACCTTTTAGGACCTCTTTTGTGCTTAAAATTGCTTGATCTTGTGAAATGCCATGTTTATATGTTTTTACTCCTAATTTCATCCATGCCTATAGCTAAGGGGAGTATGTGTATGTTTGAATATGTTTTTTCTGCTCATTCATGCAAGATAGGCCTTAGAAAATTTCATTTTTCTGCACTTTTAGAGCCTCATCTGCACTTCCAAGCCCAGGTGAATCGAAACGGGTCCACCTATTTTGATACAGATGCTTTAAATTTCTATTTGAGAGAAGGGCGTTTCGAAACACCTTCCAAGGGTTTCGAAATGTTTTGGCTACTACCAAGGGGTGTATCGAAACAAGTTTCGATACGAGTTAATGGGGTTTCGATACGGTCAAACCCGTATCGAAATGGTCAGCTGGTGTTGAAAAATCGGTCAAACTTTCGTGCCCGCGTTTCGAAACGGTCGACACCGTTCCAAAACGGGTTCGCGGGCTGCTTTAAAGGGGCTTTTAATGTTAAAGTTTAACCAAAATTAAAACTCTCCCAACAACCTAAAAACCCTAGAATAGATTTTTCCTATAAAACCCTCTAAACCTCATTGTTTTTCACCAAATCTTGAGGGCTTTTACTCTTAAACACAAGTCTAAGCAAGCATCTACAATATTGTGAAAGGATTTTCACATATTCATCCAAAATCCCAATTTAAGGTATATTTTCCTCTTTTTCTTTTTTCTTCAATTTATATTCGAATCTTAGGTTAGAAAATTTTAATTTTGTATATTTATGTGTTTTGATACTTGGGTTTTTCAAATCTTGTAAAAAAAATTTAAAATCTTCATTTTTTTATTCGAATATATATTTTTTCATTCGTATTTTCTTTACTATTTTTTAATTTGTTTTTCTCTTAAATTTTTGTTGTTGTTTTGTTTTGCTCCTTTGTTTTTAAAACTTATTTTTAACCTAAGTGTGATTTATCATTGGATTGAATTAAGAAATCTCATGCATACACTCAAACTTGTTTTTAAATTGCTTGCTTTATATTTTTAGGATGTCTACGAAGATCGTTAGCAAAAAGCGTAAGACCGGTCAAGAAAGTGAATCGAGTATTTGTCATAATCTCACCCAGCTATTTCAAAAAACTCTTCGAACTCAAGAGATGAGGGATCATTTCAACTATGTCAAGGAGTTTGAAATTCGTCGTGAGCATGTTGTTGACCTCTCGTTTCTTGACTCCGAGCGATTTCTCTTTCGTTACCTTGACCGTTTAAGAGAATAGGGTTTCCTTGTCTTGTTGAGCATCCCGGACATTTTCTACAAACACACGGTACTTCTCTTTTACTCTAATGCTCAATTTACTAATAGTGAAGACAATACCGAAGTGGTTGGCCTTGAGTCTTCTAACTTGGGCAAGAGAATTGTCATTGAAATCCCTTTCTTGGAGTCTACGTTTGCTCTTAAGAACGAATGAATTGAGAATGAGAGTCACTTTGGTTCTCACACCGGTTCAGTGCTTACCTTGGATGCGCACGATATATTCCTCCATTTGATGGTCTCATGGTTCCTTCGCCCCTCCGGAGGTAAATATTCTCACATTCGTCAAGTAGACTATTTTTGGCTTGAATGTTTCCGTCGTGGTGAGCGCCCTAATCTTGTTAAGATCATGTTTGCCGAGATAGTCAATAATGTTAAGCTTCGTGACACCGATGCCCTGAAATCCTTCACTTATGGAACGGTTTTAAGTCACATCTTTAGCAAGCTTAATCTTGATTGCACCTACGACTCTCCGGAACCCCGCAAGTCAAAAATTGGGGAGTCCTCTCTCCGTAAGTCCGGTTTTCGCTATGTAAACAATGGGCATCGGGAACGTGTTGATAGGGAAGCACCTTCTCCTCCTCTCGTTGAACCTCAACCACAAGCTCAAGTTGCGAACAATGAAGCTCTCACGACTTTCATTACCGAGCGGTTCAACACTTTGGACACTAACATGTCTAGAGGTTTTGGTGCTCTCAATACTCGCTTGCAATCCGTAGAGGATCGTCTCCTTTCCAATGAGAATCGACTCCAATCCCTTGAAAATCAACAATCGGCCATGGACATATCCTTCTCCACCTTTTATGGCCAATGGATAAAGTTTCGTCGTTCTCAAGTCAAGAGAGATGATGAGTCCACGGATGATGATGGTGACGACGAGGCTTAGGATTCTCATGACATATCATATTAGTTATGCATTTTAGGTTTAAGTTTGCATCTTTATTTCTTATGTTTTATGAACCTATGCTTTTGATTTTATTTGGGATTATGCTTTGAACTTATTGTTTAAGATTTATGTTTTGGATATTTTAATTTTATGAATTAATATTATGTTGCTTATTGCTTATTGCTTAATGATTATTGCTATTAACCCTATCTCTTCTTTATGAGCCTTGTTTCTTATTTTTGATCTAACAAAAAGGGGAGAAGTAATCTAAGAGCCAAAATTCGTTTTTAAATGTTTTTAAGTTTTAAACCTTGAATTTAAATCCTTAAATCTTTTTAAAACTTTAAAACCCTATCTTAAATTGAGGCGGAGTTAGAATGTGTTCAAAATTTTCAAAACTCTTAAAAATTCTAACCTTGGTTTTGTTATAAAAAAATGGGGAGATTATGAAACCGATATTTTAATTTTGATATAACTAAAGAACCTAAGGACTAAATTGAAAATGTGAACAAATTTTTAAGTCCTCAAACCTCTCTACATGTTTTAAACAATATGCCTAAGTTAAAAACTAAATTTATCAAATATTTTCTAAGTGTTCTTAAAGCCAAAATAGTGATTTTTGAGTCACCGTTTCGAAACGGCCTAAGGTGTTTCGAAACAGTTTTGAAACTGTGAGTCCATGTTTCAAAACGAGTATCGAAACGTTTTCAACACTGCCAACCCGTGTTTCGAAACAAATTTTGAAACGGCTTAAGAACATTGAGCAACCGTATCGAAACGACATCAAGTGTTTCGAAACGGCTTTAAAATTGATTTGAAAAATATGACCGTTAAATGTTTTTAACTAATTTTTAACAAACCGTTAAGGCGTATCGAAACGATCTCAAGTCGTTTCGATACGATCCTTGACAGTGGCAAAATGTTTCGAAACAAGTTTCAAAACGGCTCTTAGCATATCGAAATACGTATAACCGTTTCGATACGGGCTCTTAAATGCACCCCAACGACTCTTTCTATTTTGGTCTGTTTCGAAACAGGGTCGGGCATTTCGAAACGGTTGGTTGCAGACTGCATTTTTTTAGGGAAGATAACACCCCCAACGGCTCTATTGATGAATGCAACAAACACAACGGCTAGAATGCAATGAGAATGTATAAAAGGGACCTCTAAAAGCTTCAGCAACAACTATTGATCCAAAAGCAAACATCCAAACATCAATTCCAAGCATTTGTGCTCAAATCTCATTATTGTCTTGTAACCCCAATTGTATTTTTCATTCTTATCATTTCAATTGAGTTGAGTGCTTGTAATTGGGCTACAATTTGTATTGAGAGATACTTCATTAGCCAACAAATTTTTTGTTTCAATTGTGCGAGGATTAGGTCAAATTTTGGGTAGAAAATTTGACCAAAAATTGTAAGGGTTACCTCCTTAGCCTAGAAAAGGGGAAGAGCAATTAGTGGAATTGTTGCAAATCCTTAGTGAAGCTAAGGTAATGGATGTAGAGTTTATTTGGAACTTGAACCACTCTAAAATTCCTTGTCTACCTTTTTATTTGCAATTTCCACCACCAATAATTTTAAAAATCCAATTCACCCGCCTCTTGGTTTAGTTCGAACATTCGATCCACTCAACACTTTGGTCACTCACAAATCCATTAGTATTTTTTTATTGAATGACCTTAAAAACAAAATTCCCATCTTCCTATTTTTTTTAGATGTCTTTAATTTTTTTCTTAAAGAATGACTAATATTTTAATCTATGAATTTATCCATTTTTTCCACGCTCTAAGAATGTATCACATCATCGACACCTAGAGATGTATATGGTTGGTTCGGTAAATAGTTTTAGTAATTCACAGTTTTCGATCTGGTTAACATCGATTTTTGGTTTTTTCATATTAAGTTTAGATTTTTAGATTTTATATTTTATTTTGATAAAATGGTTTTATTTTATGACTTTTAAACATCATTTGTTAAAGTTTTAAAGTATTTTTTATAAATATTTTTTTAAAAAAATTGATTTTTTAAGTAAAGAAAAAATAATTAATAAGTTGATATTCACTAATTGGCCTAGTGGTCCTGGATGCTCATCTGTCTCACCCTTGTGTGGGTTCGAACTTCAACATTTGCAATGAGAATATTATTGTTACACTACTGAATCAAAAAAATTAAGGGTAAAGTACACATACGATCATTGAACTTTGGTAAAACAAAACAAAATGGTAACTAAACTTTCAAAAATCACAAAATGGCAACTAGACGTTAAATTTCATTAACGGTCTGTTAATAAATTTGGTATAATAACACATTTAGTCCTTTATATTTATACATTCAATTAATTTAGTCCTAATTCGAAACAATTCACTAAATCTAGCACTGTTATTTACGCATTCTTTCAATTTAGTCTTTTGTATTTAACATATTAATTTATACAATATATAGTACAACTACAAGCTAAAGAGCTTCAATTTTTCCTATGAATTTTTTTTTCTACTTTTGTTTATAGATTTTTCAAAGAGTGTCCTCACCCAGACGACAAGAAAAGGAATGAGCTTGGGCATGAGTTGTAATGGAGCCCTTCAAGTGGTAATGCAGAATTACAAGTTTATATTGATAAGTTGTTAAATCAATTATATTATTAAAAAACCATGTTATTTAAATTCTCAGATGACAGCTGAATTCCAAGTTCCTTCACCTCTTGTACCCACTTGCGAGAGTTATTATGTTAGATTGTTGAAGAGCTGAAGAACTGAATTAGTTAGTTATTTGTATATTTAGTTAGTTAGTTTCCAATATAAATAGATGGTTCTAGTTAAATTGTATCATTATATAAACAATGAGTTGTATTATTATTTGATTCATATTGGAATAAAATTAAAACCCATTCTCTTAACATGGTCTTTTAACATGGTATCATCGTCCAGGTTCTTTGGGCTCTAAATCCCTTGGGCTTTCCTGAAAGCCATTTCTTTCTTGAAACCGTTTTTTCTCTCATATCCCCTTTTCGGTCGTTTTTCCCCTTTCCGATCATTTTTCCCCTTCGTTACTATGCCGACAGCCGATTCCACTACTATCGACTCAAATCACATTCTTTTTCTTCATCCTTCTGACACGCCGGGCACTCTCCTTGTTTCTCATCAATTAACTGGAATTGATACATACAATGTTTGGAGCCGTTCTCTTCGGATTGCTCTGCTTGCTAAAAACAAGCTAGGGTTTATTGACGGTGATTGCCGTCGTGGTGACATGGCAGAGGCGCTCCAACCTCTTTGGGACCGGTGTAATGCCCTGGTTCTCTCTTGGCTTCTCAATACGGTCAGCAAGGATCTTTCGTCCATGATTGTTTTTGCCTCTAGCGCGTCGGTCGTATGGAAGGATCTCAAGGAGCGGTTTGACAAGGTCAATGGGTCTCGAATTTTCTTCCTTCACCGTGCGATTGCAACCCTAGTTCAAGGTGATTCTTCCGTTTCTGCTTATTATACGAAATTGAAGCTTTTTTGGGATGAATATAATGCCCTAGTTCCTTTTTCTTCATGTGAATCCGAGACGTCTCAAGAGAATTTGAAGAGTATTCTTCAACAGAATTTGTTTCAGTTTCTCATGGGATTAAATGAAACATATCTGGCCATTCGGAGTCAAATTCTCCTAATGCAACCTTTGCCATAAGTCAATAAAGCATATTCCATGATTCTTCAGGAGGAATCTCAGAGAATTAACCTTAGTTCGATTACTCCTCTTTCTGAACCTAATGTAATGTATGCTGCTGGTTCTTCTCGACGCAAATTCACTGGTTTGTGTGACCATTGCCACATTAAGGGCCACAAGAAGGATCAATGTTATAGACTGATTAGATTTCCTGTGGACTTCAAGTTCTCTAAACGTCGTGATCCTTAAGTTGACATGGTTCTTAATCAATCTGAGGTGGCTTTTGGTTCTTCTGGTATTCTTGAGAAGCTTGCACTTTCTGCTGCACATGTTTTTTACTCTGGCTCAGTATCAGCAGATCCTGGAACTCCTTCACAAGCCTGCATCGTCTGCACCTTCTGCTGCTAATGTGACAGGTATATCTTGTCTTTCTGTTGTTGCCCGTACTGGTTGGATCTTGGATACGGGAGCAACTGATCATATGTGCTCAGATTTCTCTAGTTTGTTATCTCCGTCTACATGTGCTTCGAACTCTAGATGTGTCTATCTCCCTACTTGTAAACAAGCTTCCATCACACATATTGGTTCCGTTTCCCTTTTTCCTGGTTGCATTTTGTCTAATGTCCTTTTTGTACCTGAGTTTTATCACAATCTTTTATCTATTTCCAAGTTAACAAAAGAGCTTAATTGTCATGTCATCTTCTACCCTGAGTTTTGTTTGTTGCAAGATCTCTCCACTGGAAAGATGAGGGGGGTTGGTAGGCAAACAGGAGGCCTTTATGTGTTTCAGTCTTCACCTGCTTTTGCTAGTGCTTCAGGTTCCTCATCTTTACCTGTTTGTAAGGATGATTCTTCTTGTTTTTCTTCTGTTGTTTCATCTGATGTTTGGCATGCTCGTTTGGGCCACATGGCTTTTACTAAAATGAATAAAGTGTCTTTTCCTTATTCAATTCAAATTTCTTTTGAGCATGCTTGTACTGTGTGTCCTTTGGCTAAACAACATAGGTTGTCTTTCTCTTCTAGTACAAATAGATCTAGTTCTCCTTTTGAACTGCTTCATCTAGATTTATGGGGTCCCTACAGGGTATCAACACATCAGGGTCATAGGTTTTTCCTTACTGTTGTGGATGACTTTACCAGAATGACTTGGATTTTTTATTGAGATTGTAATATGATACTATTCTCCACTTAAAGTCCTTTTTCTCTTACATCAAAACTCATTTTTCTGTTCAACCTAAGTTTCTGTGTTCTGATAATGGCACTGAGTTCTTCAATTCTCAGTGTTCTTAATTCTTTAATTCTCTTGGAATAGTTCATCAAAGTAGTTGTGTTGCCACTCCACAGCAAAATGGAGTGGCTGAAAGAAAACACAAGCATTTGTTAGAGGTAGCTCGAGCCCTTTACTTTCATTCTAAAGTCCCTATTAAATTTTGGGGTGAGTGTGTTCAAACTGCCTGTTACCTAATCAATAGAATGCCTTCTTCTGTTTTACATTGGCTCACTCCTTTTGAAACCCTGTTTAAAAAGGCTATGATATTTCTCATTTAAGAGTCTTTGGTTGTTTACGTTTTGCTACAAATCCTTCTCCTTCTAATAAATTTGCACCAAGGGCCTTTCCCTCTGTTTTTCTGGGTTATTCTTTAACTCAAAAGGGTTATCTTCTGTTTAACCTTGAATCTAAATCTCTCTTTGTTAACAAAGATGTGATATTTCATGAACTTGTTTTTCCTTTCAAACTTTCTCAGTCTTCCTCTACTCGTTTTTCCTTTTTCGCTGATCATCCTCATATTAATGATGATGATTTCCTTGTTCTTTCACCTTAACCTCAAACTCCACCTCAACCTTAATCTCACTCTTCACCTCAACCTCAACCCTAACCTCAACATCAACCTCAACCTCATTCTGGTTCTTATGTGTCTGACCCTGTTGTTACTCCTATTGTTTCTCTTCCTCCTGTTGTTTCTCTTCCTCCTGTTCGAAGGTCTTCTCGTGTCTCAAAACCTCCTGGTTGGTTGAATGACTATACTTTTAGGTCCTCCAATGTTTGTCAATCCTCTTCACTTTCAGGTTTGCATCCTATCTCTTCTTCCATTTCCTATTCTCATTTACCTTTTCACTCACAACTTTTTTTTGTCTACTACTTCTGTCCTTACTGAACCTAAAACCTATGCTGAAGCCAAAACTAGTCCTCTCTGGGTTCAAGCTATGTCTGAGGAGATTCAAGCTTTAGAAACTAATCACACTTGGTCTGTTGTTCCACTTCCTGTTGGCAAACGTCCCATTGGGTGTAAATGGGTCTACAAGATCAAGTATCATGCTTCTGGTGCTGTTGAACGTTACAAAGCACGTTTGGTTGCAAAAGGGTACAGCCAGCAAAAAGGAATTGATTACACTGACACCTTTTCCCCTGTGGCCAAGCTTGTCACTATGCAGACAATTTTGGCATTTGCTGCTTTATTTGGTTGGTCTTTGCAGCAGATGGATGTTTATAATGCGTTTTTACAAGGGGATTTAGTTGAGAAGGTATATATGGACTTGCCTCCAGGATTTGGCAACCAGGGGAGAATTGTGTTTGTAGGTTGCACAAATCTTTGTATGGGCTGAAACATGCATCTAGGTAGCGGAATATCAAGTTAATTGATGCCTTGATTCTTGCTGGTTTCACACAAAGCAAGTTTGATTACTCACTGTTTATGAAGAGGGTTGGTAATGAGATAGTTCTTACGTTGATATATGTTGATGATTTGCTCATTACTGGAAATAGTGTTGGCTTGATTAATTAGTTGAAGGGCATTTTAAATCACAATTTCAAGATGAATGATTTGGGGGATCTTAAATATTTCTTGGGTTTTGAAGTTTTAAGATCCAAAGAGGGTATTGTTCTTAATCAAAGAAAATATGACATGGAATTGATTGAAGAAATAGGTTTAGGGGGAGCCAAACCTGTTGCAACTCCTCTAGAACAAAATGTGAAACTCACATATGTCTTGTTTGATGAAATTGTTGATCATAAGATAGATGATTCACCTTTGAAAGATAAAACTGTTTTTCAAAGGTTAATGGGAAGGTTAATATACCTTACACACACTCGGCCGAATATCACTTTTGTTGTCCATCATTTAAGCCAAATCATGCAGCATCCCAAAAAGTCTCATCTTGAAGCTACATTGAGAATTTCCAGATACATTAAGAAGAATCCTGGTCAAGGTATATTATTGAGCTCTTCAGGGGATTATAAGCTTACTGCCTATTGTGATTCAGACTTGGCAGCTTGTCCGTTGTCTCGAAGATCTGTTACAGGTTTTTGTATCAAATTGGGAAACTCTTTAGTTTCTTGGAAATAAAAAAAGCAAAACAATGTAGCTAGATCCTCAACTGAGGCAGAATATAGAAGCATGGTTGTGACCACTTCTGAAATAGTTTGGCTTTATGGATTATTGAATGAAGTGGGATTGGATAAAAACCTGGGAATGGTTAAACTCCTCAGTGACAGCAAGGCAGCTCTACAAATTGCAGCAAACCCTATTTTTCATGAGAGAACGAAGCATATAGAGGTGGACTGCCATTTTGTAAGAGACAAGATTCAAGAAGGTTTGATCCAAACAGAGTATGTATCCAGTGCAGACCAACCAGTAGATATTTTGACTAAAGCATTGGACATTCAGCAGCATGAGTATTTGCTTGTCAAGTTGGGAGTTAAAGACGTCTTTCAACCTCCAACTTGAGGGGGAGTGTTGAAGAGCTGAAGAAATGAATTAGTTAGTTAGTTGTATATTCAGTTAGTTAGTTTCCAATGTAAATAGATGGTTCTAGTTAAATTGTATCACTATATAAACAATGGGCTGTATTATTATTTGATTCATATTGGAATAAAATTAAAACCCATTCTGTTAACATGGTCTCTTAACATAGATACTGAAAACATCATGCAGAGGGATCATGGGTTGTGGTTGATGTTTCCCTTGATGATATACGCCCGAGTCCCACTGTAAGGTGTATAAGAAGACAATCTGGTTGCATAGTTCAAGAAATGCCCAATGGGTACTCAAGAGTATGCTGAAGCTAGCTGAGCGAATGGTAATCAGTTTTTGTGGTGGAGTGAGTGCGTCTAACGCTCACACATGGACAACATTGTCGGGAACCAGGGTCGACAATGTGAGGGTGATGACCCGAAAGAGTGTTGATGATCCAGGTAGACCTCCGAGGATTGTGCTTAGTGCTGCAACTTCGTTTTGGCTTCCTGTTTCGCCAAAGAGGGTATTCGACTTCCTCAAAGATGAGAATTATCGAAGTGAGGTATGTATTGATCAAGATTTTTTAAGCATTGCAAATGTTTAATTGTTCCTACAACGAGGGTTCTCGTAAACACAGTGGGATATTCTTTCTAATGAAGGGGTCGTCCAAGAAATGACACACGTTGCTAATGGTCGGGATCCAGGCAATTGTGCTTCACTACTTCGAGTAAATGTAAGCTCTACATTTACTAATACCATAATCGATTGAATTCAGAATTTAGTTCGATTCTATGTAACATGAAATAAATTTGTGTAGAGTGCAAATTCAAGCCAGAGCAACTTGCTGATTTTGCAAGAGAGTTTCACTGATCCAACAACATCTTTCGTGATCTATGCTCCCGTTGACATCGTTGCAATGAATGTCGTTCTAAATGGAAGGGACCCAGACTATGTCGCACTTTTTCCCTCTGGTTTCACAATATTCCCCGATGGAACCGACAATAGGATCGTTGACGCCGGCGGGTTTGGTGGATTTCTTCTCACTGTCGCATTTCAGTTTCTGGTCGACTCCGTGCCAACGGCGAAACTTTCACTTGGATCGGTTGCAACAGTGAACAATTTGATTGCATGCACCGTTGAGAGGATAAAGGCTTATCTGTCATGCGATAATGCATGAACTATCTTAGCTAGGTATGGTAATGCAAGCTTTGAAAAATTGTAGATTATTTCATGTAACATTACTAACATAGATTGTGCATGATGCAGTGATTAACATAAGGAGGAAGAAAGGGAAGGAAAATTAAATTAAAGAGTTATGGGGTTGAGGAATTCGGTCCATGGAATTATAGAAAAGAGAAGGGGTAAATTCAAGAACGCACCTTGCATGATCCTCTTTGGCACGTTGGAATTTTTGTTTGGGAGCCAAGAAAATGACCTAACCAAATTCATCAAGGGTATAAGTTGAAAGAATGCGTAAATAACGAGGGCTAAATTTAGTGAATTATTTCAAATTATGACTAAATTAATTGAATGTATAAATATAAAGGACTAAATGTGTTATTACACCAAATTTATTAACAGACAATTAACGAAATTTAACGTCTAGTTACCATTTTGTTATAAAACATAAAATTTAATTGTCATTTTGTGATTTTTGAAAGTTTGGTTACCATTTTATTTTTTACCAAAGTTCAGTGACCGTCTGTGAACTTTACCTAAAAATTAATGTCATATATAATATTTTAAGTTGTTTCATTATTATTAAGTAAACAATACTTATTTTTACATTATACAATTTTTAAATTTAGTTATAAATTGAATAAAAAATTTAAGTTCGGTTTTGGTAACCATATTTTTAAACTTGTGAACCATAAACCATGCAGACACTATAGTTCAAATCAGTTTTCAATTTTTCAGTTTGTGATGCTCATCCTATTGACAACAAATAGAAATATATTTTTAAATAGACAAGTTTAAGTATCCATGTGGACCAAAAACATTGAGTACTAATATACAAGAAGTAGACATTAATACACCAATGTGAACAAAAAAAGACTAATGACCAGGGCGTTACAAAAAGGGGGAGGGAAGTTCACAAGCTCACTTCTCTTAAAATTTACCTAGCTAACATTAAGGGGGAGTTGTCTTACAAAGTTTTTCAAAAGACATAAAATATTTTAATCTTTGTTTTGTTATATCAAAAAGGGGAAGATTATAAAACCTGTGTTTGATTTTGATATAAAAAAAGTGTTTTAAGGACCAATTTGTAAAACTTGAAATAAAATTTTAAGTCCCCTAAAAGGTTTCAAATCTTCAAGGCTTTGCTCTAATTTGAAAAACTCAAACTCCAAAATATTTTCTAAGTGTTCCAAGGCCAAACTACTCAAAAACATATATGTCTATCGATACGCCCCTCACCACATCGATACCTTTTTTACAAACTTGGCTACTGGAGACAAACGTTTCAATACGCTCCTTACCGTATCAAAATAGATTTCATCTGTATCGATACACTCTCTCTATAAAATCATAAGGAGTTTGAATCGAGTATCGATTCGTCTCACCCGTATCGATACGGTTTAAAAGATTTTGAAAAATCAGAGCCTTAAATATTTCGACCGCTGCTTTTTAGTTGGTAGG
The DNA here is from genome assembly GCA_958450335.1 of Hibiscus tridactylites. Lineage (NCBI taxonomy): Eukaryota > Viridiplantae > Streptophyta > Magnoliopsida > Malvales > Malvaceae > Hibiscus > Hibiscus tridactylites. Next base: position 71,855,135 of record OY288270.1, on the reverse strand, counting down.
TAACCAAATTTTAAAGAGGTGGTTAATGAGTATCGATACGCTCTTACTCGCATCGATACGATTTCCTCCAGTGAGCTATGTTGGAAAAATTGCATCGATACGGTCCTACCCGTATCGAAACGGTTCCCTAACCCGTACTGATACACCTGAACGTGTATCGATACGCCTCTCTTATATTTGTACAAGGTCTCTTTCTTTTTTGAGACATGTATCGATACGCTTCCTTGAGTACCGATACGATAGGCTATAGAAGTGCATTTATTGTGGTAAGAGAGGGTTCCAACGGCTATAATCAATTCCCTAACCACCCAAACAGCTAGAATTTATAGAGAATGTATAAAAAGAAGCCATTTGAAGACCAACAACAACTATTGAATCTAAGAGAAACATCTATACACAAAATCCAAGCTCAAGTGCCTAAATTCTCATTCATGTAAAATCCCAAATTGTATTGAGTGAAATTCTTATCTTGTATTTCAATTTGGGTTGAGTGCTTCTATTCAAAGGGGCAAATTTGTGTTGAGAGATATTCTTATTGCCTTCAATTTCTTTTTTGTAACCAAGTGAGGGTTTGGTCAAATTTGTAGAAAATTTACCGGTTTTTTGTAAAGGTTTCCTCCTAAGCTTAAAAAAGGGGAAGATCAATTAGTGAAATTGTTGGGAAATCCTTAGTGGGAGCTAAGGTAGTGAATGTAAAGTTCATTTGGAACTTGAACCACTATAATTGTCTTGTTCTTCATTTTTTTTCATTCCACTTCACTTCCAAAATTTTAAAAACCCAATTCACCCCCCTCTTGGCTTTGATCAATCCTTTGATCCACTCAACATGATGCTTTGGCGTTGTAGCAATGCTCCCCCTACAAACAAAAATCACTTTTTTGGTTTTGGTACCCAAACCATTTTGGGTCCATATGCGTTAGCTCCCCAAAACTTGGTTCCCTTAGGAATCCAAGATGAAATAGCAACAATATTATTAGAAGATACAAGTTCCTTAGAAACCCATACACTTCTAATCCTTTTAGCTCTAGTATGCCTTTGAGAGCCACTTTGTTTGTAGTTAAAATGCTTTCTCTTTACATATTGGGTTTTTTAAGAACTACACTTTTCAAAACCACTTTTCCCAATAGCAAGAGAAGTTTTAAGAGTATCCACTTCCTTTGTGTGATAATCTTGGAAATTGAAAAGAAGTTTTTCAACATCAAGATTTTTCTTTTTAAGTTCATTTGAAGGATTTATCAAGTATAAAACCTTCTTTTCCAATTCGGAATTGGCTTTTGAAAGAGACTTGTTTTGAGATTTCAAATTGGAAATATTTTTCTTATTTTTCAAAATATACTTTTTATATTTCTCAACCAATTCATCGTAAACATCTTGTTACTCATCATAGGCATCATATAGTTCATTATAAGTAAGAGATGGTGAGTTAGAGTTTACCATAGGTTTCTTCTCAAGGGACATGAGGCAAAGTATAGCCAATTCATGCTTCTCATCCTCAGATGATGACTCCTCATCACACGAAGTTGCTACTTGAGCCTTGAACTTCTTCTTCTTCTCAAAGCTCTTCTTTTTTAGTTGAGGACAATCGATGCAAATGTGACTCGGCTTCTTACACTCATAGCAAATGATTTGGTCTTTTTCTTCTTCTTTGTTCTTGTTCATGAAATATCTTCTTCTTGAAAACTTTCTACCATGATTGGAGTTAGAGTGTACCATAGGTTCCTCCTTAAGGGACATAAGGCAAAGTATAGCCACTTCATGCTCTTCATCCTTGGATGATGACTCATAATCAATCGAAGTTGATACTTGAGCCTTGAGTTTCTTCTTCTTCTTCTCAAAGCTCTTCTTCTTTAGTTGAGGACAATCGATGCGAATGTGACTCGGCTTCTTGCACCCATAGCAAATGAGTTGGTCTTTTTCTTCTTCTTTGTTCTTGTTCTTGTAGTACCTTCTTCTTTAAAACTTTCTACCATGATTGGACTTCATGAACCTTGAGAATCTTTTGGCTATCATAGCCAATTATTCAAACTCTTCTTCCCCACTAGAAGTGTTCTCCTCTTGTGGTAGAGAGGCTTTGAGATCTACTCCTTGCTTCTTATTCTCTACCTCTTGCTTGACTACTCTTCTTTATTATTTTATCTTCTCTTCTTCACTCCATTGTTTCATGATCTCATGAGTAAAGAGAGATCCTACCAACTCATCGAGCTTCAAGGTCTTCAAATTCTTTGCCTTAATGATTGCGGTTCTCTTCCCATCCTATAATTTGGGAAGTGAGTAGAGAAGCTTTCGGACTAACTTATCTTTGGGGGTGATCTCTCTGAAGCCCTTTAAACCATTTACGATGACGGAGAAGCAATCAAACATCTTTGTTATAGTCTCAACAGCTTCCATCTTGAAGATCTTGTAACTAAGATTGAGGATCTCGATCTTCGTCTCCTTTACATCATTTGTTCCTTCATGTGTGGTCTCATGAGTGTCCCACACTTCTTTTGAACTTGTGATCGATGACACTTTAGAGTAGATGTCTGGTCCGAGTGAGCAAAATAGCATGTGCAAGACTTTGTCATTCACTTGCAATTTCTTCATATCCTCTTCACTCGTCTCTACCTTCTTATTCGGAAAAAGCCTTCTTTCTTCATCTCTTCTTGGAAGTGAATGACTCGTACATGCTTGGCCCGGAGGTAGATGTCTTAGCTTGACTTGGAAGTTGATCAACACTTTTCTAGGATCTCCTATTGTGGTTGTGAAGCCTTCAAAGAGGTAGGCACTGATGCCAATTGTTGAGTGGATCAAATTAACCGATATGTCCAAAAGGGGGTGAATTGGCACTGTTGAGTGTGTAAAAGTTCTATCATTTACACCTTTTTAAACCCATATTTCTGCTGCATTCAAGCATCATTGCATTGCATTTAGGTTAGTTTTCAATAAAACATCACAATTATATAAAAGGCACGGATTCTACTGAAAGATGGCTATTTTTGCAGGTATCTGTCACAGTAGATGTCGAAGGCAGATGCAGGGCAGATAAGCAGGAGAGCTAAACTGGACAAACAGCTGAAGAAGACGAACCTGTCGCGAACCTGTCGTGACAGCATGGTGACAGCAGATTTATGAAGAGGAAAAATGAAGTGGACCTCGATAGATAGAGAAAAATCTGCTCGTCTGTCGTGTGGAAGCCGAATATTTTTCCAAGCCCCGGATCAAAAGATATGTCAAGCCAAAGCTCAAAGAGAAGAAATTCCTAAAAGCAAGGATGCGGCTGAAAAGTAGGAATTCTTAGAGATTTAGTCTTTATTAGAATCTTACTTTTAATTAAAGTTGTAATCCTTGTTACCTTAGATAACTTGAGCCCAAAGCTTATATAAAGGGCATAGATTAAACCTAGGGCATAGCCGACTACCCCATAACCGAAACCTAAACCCTGTCGTTTACCTGTCACCGATATGTTCTAAATTCCCCCTAGGGCTACGGGTTGTTTTGTAAAGTAGTTGCAAGGGTTGCTTTGTTTTAGGATTTTTCAAGTTCAATAAAATAAACTTCAAGTTCTTTTATCTTGGTTTTAATATCTTGCAAGAGCATCGGGAGAGCATTGTGAGGTTATCCATTTACTTAGCATCGGGAGAGTTAAGTATACGAAAGAGGTAAAAGCGCGTTCTCTAGTTTATAGTTGAACCATCTCGTGCTTAGGGATAAGGCGAGGTTAAGTGGCTAAGGAAGAATTCATACATATCGGTGTTCATCCTTCGATTCACGCCGGGAGGTATCATCAAAGACGTGATCATCGACAGACTTGTGCCTAGGGATAGGGCAAGGCAGATCAGGGATTCTTGCCAAGCTTGAAGTACGGAGTTAGTGTTCGCTGCCGCGACAGCTAACGGACAGACGCCGCGACAGGTGCTGTCGGCGACGGGTGCAACGACAGAACTGGAGATCCTAAGCAATTCAATACCTACACTACTGAGCAATTCAATACCAGCCCATTCTCTCTATCTTGATCTCTCAATTCCTTTATTTACGTTTTTACATTATTATTCGTGACAATTCTCTCAAACTATTTCTTTTACTTCGTGCAGTGAAATTAGGTGAAGCTATTAGCCCAATCCCTGTGGAGACGATATCCGATACTTTGTATCACTTTACTACTTGCGTCGTGTATACTTGCACTACAATTGCGATAGACTATTTTACACGCAACAAGTTTTTGGCGCCGTTGCCGGGGATTGGTAACATAACTACACCGTTCTTTCCTTGCACTTTTTGCTTTTATTTTCGTTTTTTGTTTTTGTTTTTATTTTTTTTACTTTTCTTTAATTTTTCTTTTGCGTTTTAAACTCTTGCTTTTCACAAGGTTTTCTTGTTTATGCGCAGATCTAAAAGAGGCGAAGATCCTGAGTATAAATTAGATCCGGAGATCGAACGATCCTTTAATCTCAAGAAACAGATTCGCCACCTTTTAGATCGGAACGAGTACCTTGAAGAACAGCTAGAGCAGATGGCCCGTAATCACCCTGTCGGTGACCCGCCTGCGGCAGGTGGACGACGGTCATGTCGTGACTACATGCTGAACGATCATGTAGAGCTGGAGACCACGCTATCGGATATTGATGTTGACAACTTCGAGCTTAAACCTGTCATGTTTAGTATGATCAACAACGCCGGGCAGTTTGGTGGTTCTGCGACAGAAGATGCTAGGGAGCATCTCAAAACATTCCAGGAGATCTGTGGTTCGTTTAGACTACCAGGAGTTAGTCCGGAGATACTGAGGCTTCGGTTATTCCCCCATTCATTAAGGGACAGAGCTAAAACTTGGTGGAATAAACTTACACCGGGTTCTATTATGACTTGGGCAGATCTAACTCGTGAATTTTTATCTCGTTTTAATCCTTCACATTTATCTGAGCGATTACGTAATGAAATTGCTACTTTTCAACAGGAAGATGACGAGCCAATGCACGAGGCCTGGGACAGATTCACAACTCTTCTCCGAAACTGCCCAATGCATGGATTCCTCGTCTGGAATCAGGTAACTAAGTTTTATAATGCTGCTAACTTACAAACTCGCATTCGAATTGATTCTGCAGCGAATGGACTTTTATTGGACAAAGATCCAGACGAGGCCCTGTAAGTTTTGAAACATCTGGCTAAGAATGAGGAGCAGTTTCCAACCGCTAGAAGAGGAGGTAAACGAGTACTTGCTGTCAAGGATTATGAGGCCGACAGCACTATGAAATCACAGGTAGCATTCCTCACTAAAGCCATGAAACACTTATTGAGTGAAGAGGAAGTACGAGGGTTTGCTGTCGAGGAAGTTTGTGCTACATGTGAGGGAAATCATAGTAGGGATGAGTGCCCTATAAATATAGAAGAAGGAAAATATGTTGGAAATTACAAGCCGAATTATAATTCCAACAACTACAACCCTAATTGGAGGAAAGATCCAAAATTTTCCTGGAGTAACCCCAACAATGCCCTAAATCCACAAGCATATAATCAGAATCAGGGGGGTCCTAGATTGTTGACGCGACAGCAGCCACAGCCGCAGAACCTGCCGCAGAACCTGCCGCCTCAGCAACAACAGCAGCCACCACCTGCTACGAGTAGTGTATTGGAGCAGACTCTGGCCACCTTTATGTCTCAGACTGGTACGTATATGGAAAACATCAATAAGTTTGTCAGGAAAACGGAAGACTTTATGGATGAAACTAAGATGAGAATGACAAACCATGAGGCCACCTTGAAATCTCTAGAGACACAAATGGGTCAGGTGTCGCAGCATATTAAGCCACGGCAGAATGGAGGTTTTCCTAGCAATACTGAAAATGCTAGACCGCCCCCACATGAGCAATGTAAGGCAATTACTACTAGGAGTGGGAAAAAGTTACCAGGGCCGGAAAAAGAAGCAGAAAAAGAAAAGGAACCTGCCTTGGATAAACCTGCCGAGGAAGCTGCCCCGACAGGTGATAAACAGACTGCTGCCGATGAGCCTGTCACGACAGAAGAAGCGACAGAGGAGAAAAAAGATGAGTATCGACCTCAGATTCGCATGCAGTGGGAAGGACGTATTGCTGATTACCGTCCTCCACCACTTTTTCCTCAACGGATACAGCAAGCTAAGCATGAATCTCAACTTAAAAAAATTTATGATATTTTTAAACAGGTTCATATTAATATTCCGTTGTTAGATGCTGTTAGGGAAATGCCCGATTATGCTAAATTTCTCAAGGATGTCATGTCTAAAAAATCTAAACTTGGGGAATTTGAAACGGTAAGGATGCAAGAAGGTTGCATGAGTATTCTTCATCGGCAACCACCCCAGAAAAAGAAGGATCCGGGGAGCTTCCTCATACCTTGCGTAATCGGCGATAAATTTGTGGGTAAGGCATTATGTGATCTTGGTGCTAGTGTTAATCTAATGCCCAAATCTGTTTTTCAGAAACTAGGTATTGGCAAGGCGCGGCCCACGACAGTTACCCTACAGCTAGCCGACCGCTCTTACGTTCACCCCGAAGGAAAAATTGAAGACATCTTGGTAAGAGTGGATAAACTTATTTTTCCTGCTGACTTTCTTATTTTAGATTGTGAGGCAGATGAGAACGCACCAGTCATCCTAGGGTGACCCTTCTTAGCCACGGGAAGATCATTGATTGATGTGGAGAAAGGAGAACTCACCATGCGCGTAAATGATCAAGAAATTAAGTTGAATGTTCTCCAAGCAATGAAACATGCTGATGTGGATGAAGAATGCAAGGCCATCATTGAGGTGACCTTTGATCAACCCTGCATCAGGTCGAGCTGTCGAGATATAAAATTTGGTCACTGCTGTGACAGCCATTTACAAACCTGTCACGACAGCAACGACGACAGCATCGACGACAGCGACTCCTCTGAATCCGATACATCTGATACTGAAGGTCATGAGGAGGTAGACTGGTTAGACCATCGCCCAGGTAAGTTATTCGAACCCTTGAATTACACTTCGGATAACCATTTAATCCAAAAGCCATCTACTGTTGAACCACCTGTCTTAGAACTAAAGCCTCTGCCAGGGCAGCTTAAATATGCTTATCTTGGTTGTGATAAAACACTGCCCGTAATCATCTCTGCTAAGCTGCCGCAGGAACAGGAACGACAGCTGATCGACATGTTGAGGCAGCATAAAAGGGCGATAGGATGGACTATAGCAGACATTCAGGGCATTAGTCCGGCAATCTGTATGCACAAAATCCTCCTAGAGGAAGATCATAAGCCGACTATTGATGCCCAAAGGCGGTTAAACCTTGCAATGAAGGAGGTAGTGCGTAAAGAAATAATTAAATGGTTAGATGCTGGTATTATTTACGCCATCTCTGATAGCAAATGGGTAAGCCCGGTGCAATGTGTTCCCAAGAAAGGAGGCATGACCGTGATAACCAACGAAAACAACGAGTTAATCCCAACCAGGACTGTGACCGGTTGGAGGGTTTGTATGGACTATCGGAAGCTTAACAAAGCTACCCGAAAAGACCACTTTCCTTTACCCTTTATTGATCAAATGCTTGATAGATTAGCGGGTAAACCTTACTATTGTTTTCTTGATGGTTACTCAGGTTATAACCAAATCGCTATTGCACCAGAGGACCAAGAGAAAACGACCTTCACATGCCCTTACGGAACATACGCATTTAGGAGGATGCCGTTTGGACTCTGTAACGCACCTGCCACCTTCCAAAGGTGCATGATGGCTATATTCTTCGACAGGGTTGAGGACTTCCTTGAGATTTTCATGGATGATTTTTCTGTCTTTGGAGACGATTTTGAGAGCTGCCTCGGCAACTTACAAAAGGTACTTGAAAGATGTGAAAAAGCTAATCTTGTTTTAAATTGGGAAAAATGCCACTTTATGGTGGATGAGGGGATAGTCCTTGGCCATAAGATTAGCTGCCGAGGGATAGAAGTCGACAGGGCCAAAATAGAGGTAATTGAGAAGCTGCCGCCGCCAACCACAGTCAAGGGCATTAGGAGTTTTCTAGGGCATGCTGGTTTTTATAGGAGATTTATTGCAAATTTCTCAAAAATCACGAAGCCCCTATGTCATCTCTTAGAGCAGAACCGACCCTTTGACTTTAATGAAGAATGTACTGAAGCATTCAAGGTTCTGAAGGAAAAGCTAGTGACAGCCCCCATAGTACAGCCACCAGACTGGACGCAACCGTTCGAAATTATGTGTGATGCTAGTAACTATGCTGTCGGGGCAGCACTTGGGCAGCGAAAGGACAGGTTGTTTCATGTCATATATTATGCCAGCAAAACATTGAATGATGCCCAAGTGAATTATACCACCACAGAAAAGGAGCTGTTAGCTGTGGTGTTCTCCATCGACAAGTTTCGTTCTTATATACTTGGAACGAAGGTAATAGTGCACACCGATCATTCTGCCCTTAAATACTTGTTCGCAAAGAAGGATGCAAAGCCTAGGTTGATACGATGGATTCTGCTACTACAAGAATTCGACCTTGAAATCAAAGACAAAAAGGGGACAGAAAATCAGGTGGCAGATCACTTGTCGAGGTTGGAGATGGGACAGAGTCTACCTGTAGATGATACACACATACTAGAGACCTTCCCAGATGAGCAGCTCTTTGCTGCCGCAATAGCTGTCGCGACAGCCATGGCGGCAGGTAAGTCTTCTAACCTTCCCTGGTATGCTGATTTCGTTAATTTTATAGTTAGCGGAATATTACCTTCTGATCTTACTTATCAAGCCAGGAAGAGGTTTCAAAATGATGTTAAACATTATTATTGGGACGAACCTCTTCTTTTCAAAATGTGCGCAGATCAGGTTATAAGGAGATGTGTACCACAAGAAGAGCAAGAAGACATTCTCCATCACTGTCATGCTTCACAATATGGAGGACACTTAGGAGGCAATAAAACTGCTGCCAAGGTGCTGCAGTCAGGGTTCTACTGGCCGACACTGTATAAGGACGCACAGGAATTTTACAAAAACTGTGACAGGTGCCAGCGGACAGGTAACATCTCGAGAAGGAACGAGATGCCACTGTAGAATATTTTAGAAGTTGAAATCTTCGACGTTTGGGGGATTGACTTTATGAGACCTTTTCTATCTTCGTGTGGAAATCTTTACATCCTCCTAGCAGTGGATTATGTCTCCAAGTGGGTAGAAGCAATCGCAACTCAAAAGAATGATGCCAAAACGGTCCAAAAGTTTTTGCACAAAAACATCTTTTCTAGATTTGGCATCCCTAGGGCGATTATCAGTGATGAAGGGAGACATTTTGACAACAGGGTAATTGCTGCCGCCTTGAGAAAATATGGTGTCAAGCACAGGATCGCGACAGCATACCACCCGCAGACCAATGGACAGGCTGAGATTTCCAACAGGGAAGTGAAGAACATTCTTGAAAAGATGGTTAAACCAACTAGGAAAGATTGGTCTCTACTTCTGAATGATGCATTATGGGCATACAGGACAGCTTTCAAAACTCCATTAGGCATGTCTCCATTCCGATTGATCTATGGAAAAACCTGTCACCTGCCTGTCGAGATAGAGCACAAAGCATATTGGGCAATCAAGGCAGTAAACATGGACTTGGACAAGGCAGGTCAGAAAAGGCTGTTAGATTTGAATGAGATCGAGGAGATACGGACAATGGCCTACGACAATGCAAGAATATACAAGGAGAAAACAAAGAAGTGGCATGACAAGAAGTTGCTGTCGCGACAGTTCTGCCCAGGGCAGCTTGTGTTGTTGTTTAATTCGAGGTTGAAACTCTTTCCAGGAAAGCTCAAATCTAGATGGTCTGGCCCGTTCCAAGTGGTTCAAGTTTTTCCCCATGGTGCCATTACAATTCAATCATTAAAGGACGGGCACCAATTCAAAGTCAATGGACAACGCCTCAAGCATTATCAGGGGACTGAAGCCCCAGGAATACAGGAAGTGGTTACTTTAGGTGATGCCCCACAAGGCATCCCTAATTTAACCTAATTTTTATTTTAATTATTTTATTTTATTTAGTTATTATTATTAGGAAATTAGGTTTATTTTATTCGAATAATGTTTTATTTTTCTAATTTCAGTTTTTAGGAAATAAAGGAGTCAAGTGAGAAAGAAGAAGTGGCCCAAGACCACCGCTCATCCACCAGCCCAATAAAGCCCATTTATGGCAACCTGTCGTTTCGGCTGCCGGCGCAGACGGATTTGACAGGCTGTCAACAGACGCGCAGCAGACGAAGAAGCGTGCGGCAGACGCACAGCAGACGCATTAATGCGTGTCAGACGCGTCAGACACGCAATATCCAATCTGCCGCCCCGTTATTCCCGCCTGCCGTTGCGGCATTAAATGGGCAGCTACTCGACCGCTATATAAACCCCTTTCCCTTTTCATTTTTCATCACTTCTGAATTTCTCTCTTGTTATTCCCTTCTAGTTTTATCTACTTTCTTTCTTTTTCAGCCCTTGCAACCAAAAATGTCTTCACGACAAACTCGCCAGAATGCTGCTGCCGCCTCTTCTTCAGCAGCAGCATCCCCGTTCGCCAACAAGGAACTTTGGGAGGAACGGAGCTTCATCTATAACAGAGATGCTCCTCTTTTTGGACTCCGACCGTTCATTATGAAGGCCATTACGGCACAACTTTGGGAAGACTTTGCCGAGCAGCCGGCAGAGCTTAACGACACTCTGGTCAGGGAATTCTATGAGGCGATCGAGAGTAAGTCGGCGACATCTGTCGTCGTCCGAGGAGTGACAGTTCCTTTCACCGCCAGCAGCATCAACCATGTATTCGGCCTCTTCTTTGGCCCCAATGACGACGCTCATCAACAGTTTTGGGACTCCCTCGACGCTGCCGGACATGATGCTGTCATGAGGGAATTGACAGAGGAGGGCACAACCTGGAGCACCAGCAAAAAGAACCCCAACTCCGTCAACCGGGCAGAGCTGCTCCCCGAGGCAAAACTATGGAACGCTTTTATCAAAAAGCGTATCCTGCCCTCATCCCACCACACGACAGTCAACAGGCAGCGGCTGGCCCTCATCCACTCTATCATGCATGACAGGCCGATCAACGTGGGCAGGTACATGCGAGACATCATTCTCGATTGTGCCTTCAGAACAGATTCACGACTATGCCTGCCCTTCACCATTACTGCCCTCTGCCGCTGCGCTGCCGTACCGGAGGACCCTTCAGACAAAATCAAGAAGGGCAGCGGTTGGACCGACAACAACATCTCCAGCCTCATGGAGATTATCATCGTATCGCCCCTCAACGCCTTCGATCCAAACGCCCCACCTGCTGAGTCTGATGATGAACCTGCCACCGAACCTGCCCCAGAAGCTGCGACCAACACCGCTCCGGCAGATCAGAACGCCGACATCTTAGCTGCCATCTTGAGGATAGAGGAGCGGCAGATGGGTTTAATGACATTCATCCGCGACTTCTCCAATGCAACGGTAAACTTCATTACCAACACTTTGAATTTTTCGGATGTCATTTTCCCCACCTTCCCCGCCCATTACTTTAATATCCCCTCCCCCACTCCCACACCACCTGTCTCTCCCCACGGAGAATCTGCCTCCTCCACACCTTCCCCGACAGCAGCCGGTAGCCCCCCGGCGGACACTTCCCCTCGAGGCACCAAGCGAGCTGCCACTGACGACAGCCCTCTTGTCCGGAGGAACTTGGACAGTGCCTTCACGCGGGTGAAAAGAATTAAGCATGTGGCCAACAAGAGGATGCTGTCCAAGGCCATCACGAGTAACAGCTGGGACAGCAGCAGCAGTTCTGATATCAGACTAGTAGAGCCACCTGTCATTCAACCTGCTGACGACCCTGTCCCCCAACCGGAGGAAGAACCTGCACCTCAACAGGCCGATGAACCTGTTGATCAACCTGCCCAGGAACCTGCCCAGCCACCTCCCCAACGCAGACGCTACCATCAGATCCGCGTCAGCAGCAGCAGCGAGGACAGCGAATAAAATTTAAGTTTTTATTTCTTTTACTCCTCTTATTGCTGCCTGCCCTTATATATTGTGATGTACTTTTATTTTTCATGTTTTTCTTTATTTGTTTTAGTGTCATTTTGCATTGAGGGCAATGCAACCCTCGAGTTTGGGGGTGGCAACCCTCCATATTTAATGGAGTCTTTAGCACATCTTTTGTTTAATTGTTGTGTCTTATTAGTCATGTTTTTTCTTTTTAAAAAAAAATCAGAAAATTTAAACTGTTGGCTTAAAACTGTGAAATTAACTTACCTGTCATGACGGCTCTGTCGTGGCAGCATCTTTAGGACAGGTTAAGGAAAAGTTTAGAGCCTTTCTATAGTTCTGAAAACTTAAACACTTTTGTGACTGTTATATTGCTTAGATTTCTTTTAGCCAAACTAGAATAGGAAGCTTAGAACTTGGATAGCCCCTAGAGGTGCCTAACACTGGCTCTAGGAAAGAAGTTTAGCAAAAGAAAATCAAAAACCTAGAGGTGCCCGAAACCGGCTCTAGGAAGCTAACTAGAGGTGCCCAAAAACTGGCTCTAGAAAAACTTAGCTTGAAAATAGAAGAAAAAGAAGCATGAAAATGTGCCTTCTAAAAGAAAGTAAACTTTGGCATAAAATTCGAGTTAAGGAGTTGAATATTCTAGTGAAACTAAGAGAGTCTTAGCATATAACTGTTCACAAGCATGCACACACTGCACGAGAACTATAGGGAGATTCCGGACAGATCCTAACCCTTCCGACAGGTTGCTGCCGCCATAGAGAATGAGCGACAGGTGAGGGACAGTTCACTGTTTGAAGGCCAACACAAAAATTTTCAGTTTTCTTTTAAGTCTTCATTGCTTGAGGGCAAGCAAAAACTTGAGTTTGGGGGTGTGTTGAGTGTGTAAAAGTTCTATCATTTACACCTTTTTAAACCCATATTTCTGCTGCATTCAAGCATCATTGCATTGCATTTAGGTTAGTTTTCAATAAAACATCACAATTATATAAAAGGCACAGATTCTACTGAAAGATGGCTATTTTTGCAGGTATCTGTCACAGTAGATGTCGAAGGCAGATGCAGGGCAGATAAGCAGGAGAGCTAAACTGGACAAACAGCTGAAGAAGACGAACCTGTCGCGAACCTGTCGTGACAGCATGGTGACAGCAGATTTATGAAGAGGAAAAATGAAGTGGACCTCGATAGATAGAGAAAAATCTGCTCGTCTGTCGTGTGGAAGCCGAATATTTTTCCAAGCCCCGGATCAAAAGATATGTCAAGCCAAAGCTCAAAGAGAAGAAATTCCTAAAAGCAAGGATGCGGCTGAAAAGTAGGAATTCTTAGAGATTTAGTCTTTATTAGAATCTTACTTTTAATTAAAGTTGTAATCCTTGTTACCTTAGATAACTTGAGCCCAAAGCTTATATAAAGGGCATAGATTAAACCTAGGGCATAGCCGACTACCCCATAACCGAAACCTAAACCCTGCCGTTTACCTGTCACCGATATGTTCTAAATTCCCCCTAGGGCTACGGGTTGTTTTGTAAAGTAGTTGCAAGGGTTGCTTTGTTTTAGGATTTTTCAAGTTCAATAAAATAAACTTCAAGTTCTTTTATCTTGGTTTTAATATCTTGCAAGAGCATCGGGAGAGCATTGTGAGGTTATCCATTTACTTAGCATCGGGAGAGTTAAGTATACGAAAGAGGTAAAAGCGCGTTCTCTAGTTTATAGTTGAACCATCTCGTGCTTAGGGATAAGGCGAGGTTAAGTGGCTAAGGAAGAATTCATACATATCGGTGTTCATCCTTCGATTCACGCCGGGAGGTATCATCAAAGACGTGATCATCGACAGACTTGTGCCTAGGGATAGGGCAAGGCAGATCAGGGATTCTTGCCAAGCTTGAAGTACGGAGTTAGTGTTCACTGCCGCGACAGCTAACGGACAGACGCCGCGACAGGTGCTGTCGGCGACGGGTGCGACGACAGAACTGGAGATCCTAAGCAATTCAATACCTACACTACTGAGCAATTCAATACCAGCCCATTCTCTCTATCTTGATCTCTCAATTCCTTTATTTACGTTTTTACATTATTATTCGTGACAATTCTCTCAAACTATTTCTTTTACTTCGTGCAGTGAAATTAGGTGAAGCTATTAGCCCAATCCCTGTGGAGACGATATCCGATACTTTGTATCACTTTACTACTTGCGTCGTGTATACTTGCACTACAATTGCGATAGACTATTTTACACGCAACAGGCACTTTAAAAATTGGAGGGTGCAAAAAGAACAAGTAAAAATGATAGATAAGACACTTGTAGTGCTTCAAGCTTCTAAACAAGCTCTACATCAACTACCTTAGCTCCAACTAAGGATTTTCAACAAACTCTCCACTAATTTGTTCTTCCTCTTTTCTAGATTAAGGAGGCAACCTTTACAAATGTTCAATCTTTCTACCCCAAAGATTAAACCACAAGACTCTCACTTTACTAAAAAGAACATTGGTTATTACAATTTATCTCTCACAAGATATATATAGCCCAATTAATTTACAAACACTCCTCAAACTCTCAAATTTGATTTATAATAAGAACTCAAAGAGTTGGGTACAAGAATTTAACAATAAGTACTAAGGTTTGGATCTGATTGCTTGGATGTTGTTTCAAGGTTCAATAGTTGTTGTTGAAGCTTTTGAGGCTTGTATTTATACCATTGCATTGATTTCTAGCCGTTTGGGGGTGGTTGGAGACTTAATTATAGTTGTTGGGCTGCTCATTTCCCGCAATAAATGCACTTTAACTACCTAGTGTATCGGTACGGTCAAGAGCGTATCGGTACATGTCTCAAAGAAGAAAGAGCCATTGTGACATAAAAAAACATGGTGTATCGATACGGTCACAATGCGTATCGGTACGGTCCTAGTGTAAATTAAGGGGGCATATATATACTCTTATACCATATCGATACAGTTTTTTCTCACTCGAATCCTTTTACAAAAAGTGTTTCGATACGCTTATTGGGTGTATCGGTACGGTTAATGGTCGTTCAAAATTTTGGGATTCCAATAACTGACAAGCAATGTTCGAATATTAATTAAAAAGATTTTGCAAACCTCAGCATATCGTATTGATACGGTCACGATGCGTACCGATACGCTATAGCAATAAAATATGTTTTCATTATAAAATTGTATCGATACATACTCAATGTGTATCAATACGCTATAGCTTAAAACTTTACCTATATAAATTTCGTATCGATACGAGCTTATCGTATCGGTATGTTATGGTCTTTTGAAATTCCAGTAACATAAATCTGTATCGATACGCCATAAGGGTATCGATACGCCTAGGCGTATAGTTGAAATTTATCTTAAAAAGACTTAGAAAAATTTGAACCACTTTATATGTTTTGACTTGAAGAACTTATTTGGTTCATAAAGCTTGTCAATTTGGTGAGAATTTGAAATACTTAAAAATTTGTTGGATTTACCAATAAGTCATGTTGGGCTTGATAGGCTTGATTTCCTTCAACCGTTATGGATTTCCATGTGGTGGAGAAGTTGGATTTTTGGGTGATTGAGGTGTGGAAGCTAAAAGATAAAAAGCACGATAATTTAGAGTGGTTTCGCCTTCTAACAAGCACATAAATTCACTACATTATCTTCCCACTAAGGATTTCACAACCAATTCAATAATT
Source organism: Hibiscus tridactylites (assembly GCA_958450335.1). Lineage (NCBI taxonomy): Eukaryota > Viridiplantae > Streptophyta > Magnoliopsida > Malvales > Malvaceae > Hibiscus > Hibiscus tridactylites. The sequence continues at coordinate 71,839,469 of OY288270.1, read as the reverse complement.
GATTTGTCTGCTTTTCTAGGGTGAGGATGAAACCCTTACAATGATCAAAACTTTCTAGCCCAAAGCTTGATCAAACCTTCTCTACAAGAGACAAAGATAAGCAAACTAAAATCCCTCTTACAAGGTTGATGTTTGCACACTAAAGCACTCACTTAAACCTAAACACTTTTGAAAATTTGACAATTTTGGCTCACAAGTGTTGTCTATACAAGAAATAAACAATTTAAGCTCTAAGATAATTTCTCCATCATAATGTTGTTGAAAATTGAAGCACTGGTCTTCCCTTGATGCTTGGAGATCCTTTTTTATTCTCAATTGAGTTTGTAGCCATTGAGGACCGTTGAGGTTGAATTAGAGCCGTTGGAGCCTTTATTTCCCACCATAAATAAAGTTCTACAACTTGGTGTATCGATACCCTGGTGTAGTATCGATATTGTCCTGATAAGGAATTAACCATTGAGAACTTACAGCCGATGCATATCGATACGCATGACAAGCGTATCAGTATGATCCTGCAATTTAAAAGATCGTTGGGAAATTGACCGTTGGGGGTAGTTGGGCATATCGGTACGCGATATAACCGTATCGGTACGCAAACTAGTCGTGGGGTATTTAAAGCTCTTTGTATCGATACAGACAAAGCGTATTGGTACATGTTTTGGCTACTAGAATATCATTGTAGTTAAAACCCTAGAGGGTATCGATACGGTACCATATCGTATTGGTACAGTTACATTAAAAACATGGTTTTGACTACTTTAAATACACTTTAAATCATTCCAAAGCCTTGTAAAACCCTTAAACGTATTTTTAAGTTGTTTTTTACTAAAAACATATTTTAAATTCGTTTCAATTTAGTCCAAAATATTTTTCAATTATTATATCAAAACAATTAGTTCTACAATCTCCCTATTTTTGATATAATAAAACCAAATTGATTTTTTTCGGATTCCCCTTAGTATTTTAAAATTTTGAATAAGATATTTAAAAATTGAATGAAATTAAAGCTTCCCTTTATTCTATTGAAAAGTAATTTTTCAAACCATTCTCCCCTTTTTGTTATATCAAAAAGAATTTAAAATACATTAAGCTCAAAATAACATAGGGGGTTTAAAAAATTTGACACAATTAAAAACTTTTGGTTTTATCAAAATATTAGTTCAACAATCTCCCTTTGTTAATAACTCCCCCTTATTCATTTGAAAATTCAAATTTTCAAATCATTCTCCCCTTTTTGTTATATAAAAAATTATTCAAATCAAAGTTTGAAAACTTTTAACTTCTTAACAATGGAGAGTTTTAAAATAAATTTTGACAAAATAAGAATTTTGTTTAAAATGGCTCCCCTTACTTAAAGCATTCCAAAAAAAATTTGTCTCAAATGCTTGACACTTAAATGATTGGATTTCACTATTGGATCAAAACAATTTAAAATCACACGAAATTCAATTTATCTAAGACTTTAAAACTTTATGCAAAAATTGATTAACACGCTTTAGGAACAAATATGCATAAAGTAATCAAAAACAAAAATAGGCATCCAAATATATGTAATCAAAAGTTATGATTAGAGGTTACCCATCTTCTTCTTGTGTGACTAGAGTATTTCCATATCTTTTCTTTGCTTTCTATTTGCTCCAACACACCTACAAAAGACATTTACCTTGATTTTTGGTATCCAAATTACTTTGGGTCCATTCATATTAGTCACAACATTTTTAGTTCCCTTAAAAACCCATACTTGTCTAATCTTATAAGATTTTCTCTTCTTTATAGGACAAGTATGCAAGGAATGATCATGATAATGACAATGTGAGCATTTTGCCATTATGTGACAAGATGAATTATCAAAATGATTTTTTTGTTAAGCTTTCATGCTTAACTTTCAAATCAAGATTTTCTTTTTCTAAAACCTCATTGCTTGTTTTTGAAAACTCTAAATCATTTCTCAAACTTTAATTTTGGTTTTCAAAATCCAATTTTGTTTTCAAAAGAAAATCATTTTCAAATTCAAGTTTTAAAATCATTTTCTTAAATTTGGAATTCATGGTCTCAAATTCCAAAAATAATTCATCGAAAGCATCTTGTAACTCATCAAATATATATGAATTTAATTCACTTGAGTTAGAAGATACATCGGGCTCATCGAGAGCCAAAACACCATTCACCTTAGGTGTTGAGAGGATATTTGCACAAGATGAAGCACCGTCTTTCTTTTCTCCCTTCTTGTTTCCATAAAGCTTCTCAAGCTTCTCTCAAATTTCTTCTGCACTTTTGCATGTGGAGACTTTCTTGGAAACATCTTCATTGGGGCCACAAAGAAGAGTGTGCATCACCTTTGCGTTTAGCTTGGCCTTCATGTCATTTGCAATCATTTGCTTCTTCTTCTTCTTAGAAGCTTCCAAGTAACCATCTTCGATGATATCCCAAATCTCAAAATCAAGAGATTTTATGAAATACTTCATAGCATTGCTCCATTGGAAGTATGTTTCTCCTTCGAAGAGCGGAGGACAGGAGATAGAGCGACCTTCTTCAAAACTTGCCATTTTCTTGAATGGTGGACTTCAAGCAAATGATCTTTACTCCTGGATGTTAGTCCTTCGATGTAGACAAGGCTCTGATACCAATTGTTAGGCTTGTAGCACGCTCGAATCGATCACTGAAATTTGTCAAGAGGGATAATTTTGCTCTTTGAAAGAATTGGCTAAAAATCGAAATAAAGATAGACAATTTGCACAAGGATTTTAGAGTGGTTTGACTACACAACCGAGTCTACATCCACTATCTTAGCACACCACTAAGGATTTCCCAATTCACTATGAATCCGTCCCCTTTTCAAGGATGAGGAGGAAACCCTTACAACGATCAAAGTTTTCTAGCCTAAAGCTTAATCAACCCCTCTCTACAAGAGACAAAGATAAGCAAACTAAAATCCCTCTTACAAGGTTGATGTTTGCACACTAAAGCACTCACCCAAATCTAAACACTTGAGCAAATTTGATAATTTTAGCTCACAAGTGTTGTCTATACAAGAAATAAACAATTTAAGCTCTAAGAAAATTTCTTCATCATAATGTTGTTGACAATTGAAGCATTAGTCTTTCATTGATGCTTTGAGGTCCCTTTTATACTCTCAATTGAGTTTGTAGCCGTTGAGGACCGTTGGGGTTGAATTAGAGCCGTTGGAGCCTTTATTTCTCACCATAAATGCAACTCTGCAGCTTGGCGTATCGATACCCTGATGTCAGTATCGATACTGTCCAGATAATAAATTAGCCGTTGAGCACTTCGAGCATGGTGCGTATCGGTATGCATGGAAAACGTATCGATACAGTCCTGCAATTTAAAAGATTGTTGGGAAATTGACAGTTGGGGTAGTTGGGCGTATCGGTACGCGATACAACCGTATCGGTATGTGAACTAGCTGTTGGGTATTTAAAGCTCTCTGTATCGATATGGACAAAATGTATCAGTACGGGTTTTGACTACTGGAATTTCATTGTAGTTAAAATCCTAGAGGGTATCGATACGGTACCATATCGTATCGGTACAATTACATTAAAAATATGGTTTGACTACTTTAAATACACTTTAAATCATTCAAAAGTCGTGCAAAACCCTTAAACATATTTTCAAGTTGTTTTTCACTAAAAACATGTTTTAAATTCTTTTCAATTTACTCCAAAACGTTTTTCAATTATTATATCAAAACAATTAGTTCTACAAGTCCCTTAATCAAGTTGTTATATCAAAATCAATTTATGTTTCACAAGTTACAAAGTCGATTATTTTGGATAGGGAACCTCATTTCACAACCAAATTTTGGAAGAGTTTACAAGAGCCTTTGAGTACAAGGCTTAACTTTAGTACATCATATCATCCTCAGACCGATGGTCAGTCGGAATGAGTAATAAAGATACTTGAGGATATGTTGCGTAGTTGTATCATTGAGTTCGAGGGTTCGTGGGAGAAACATTTGCCTATGGTTGAATTTTCCTACAACAATAATTTTTAAACGAGTAGTTAGATGACACCATTTGAAGTGTTGTATGGTAGGAATGTAGAACACCTCTTTGTTGGCAGAAGCGGGTGAAGAACTATAGAACTAAGTGTTTTGATATAATATTTGAAAAATATTTTGGACTAAATTGAAAAGAATTTAAAATATGTTTTTAGTTAAAAACAACTTGAAAATATGTTTAAGGGTTTTACAAGGCTTTGGAATGATTTAAAGTACATTTAAAGTAGTCAAAACCAAGCTTTTCAAGTGCCCGTACCGTACCGATACGCCTTAGGGTTTCAACTACATGAATTTTCCAGTAGCCAAAACCCGTACCGATACGCTTAGCCGTATCGATACAGTGTGTTTTGAAATAGCCCAACGGCTAGTCGCGTACCGATACGGGTGTATCGCGTACCGATACGCCTAACTATCCCAACGGTCTTTTAATTTGCAAGACCGTACTAATACGCTAGGTAAGCGTATCGATACGCATCAGCTGAAGAAGCCTAACAGTTAATTCCTTATCGGGACCGTATCGATACGGTTTGAAGAGTATCGATACGCCAAGCTGCAGAACTACATTTATGGTGGGAAATAAAGGCTCCAACGGCTCCAATTCAATCCCAATGGCTAGTAACAGCTACAAACTCATCAAAGAGTATAAAAGGGACCTCCAAGCATCTTGTAATGGTTAATGCTTCAATTGTTACAACATGATGTTAAAATTTGTCTAGAGCTTAAATTATATATTTCTTGCTTAGACAACACTTGTGAGCTTAACATTGTTAAATTTGATCAAGTGTTTAGGTTTTGGGTGAGTGCTTAGTATTGCAAACACATACCTATTAGAGAGATTTCTAGCTTTCTAAGTCTTTCTCTTGTAAGAGAGTGTTTGATCAAGCTTTGGGTAGAAAGCTTGATCGTTGTAACGGTTTCCTCCTAATCCGAGAAAAGTTGACGAAATTCTTAGTGAATTTGTTTGGAAATCCTTAGTGGGAAGCTAAGGTAGTGGATGTAGACCTTGGTTAGAAGGTTGAACCACTATAAATCCTTGTGTAAATTGTCTATATTTTCCTTCCCACATTTACACCCAAATTATCCAAATTCTCTACACTTGGCGAGCAAGAACGGTTGAAGGAATCGAGCCCCCTAAATCTCAACAAGAACACGTAGTGGTTGGTTCAAAGTTGTTCCAAAAAAACAAAGAGAAAAGTGAAAATCGCTTGCGATCGTTTGAAGGTGCCTTCAAATAGAAAAATCGTATGTGGATTTAAAACAAAGAGAAATTGAGTATTGAGTTGGTGATCAAGTATTTCTCAAAGTTTCTTCGTGGAAGAAGGTTATGAGATTTGGACGTAAGGGTAAGTTTAGTTCGCGGTTTATTGGGCCTTATAAGGTGATTGAGAAAATTAGTCTGGTTGCATATTGTCTCAAATTGTCGGTTGAGCTCGATCGTATTCATGATGTGTTTCACGTATGTATGTTACAAAAATATCGTTCGGATCCTTCTCACGTTGCTCCATTAGAGGAGATTTAGACTCGTTCGTATCTTACTTATGATGAGGAGCCGATTTCGATTTTAGATACAAGCACTAAGGTGTTGCATGACAAAATCATTGAACTAGTAAAAATCTTGTGGCGTAATCGTGGAGTAGAAGAGGAGACTTGTCATTTTTAATTTTTTTTTATTTTTTTTGAAAGCTAAGGTGATTACAAGTAGTATATGTTCTAAATATACTCTCAATCATTTGACAATGAACGCTCAATCACCCTACTGCAGCTGTTGGTGCTCGAACCCATGACCTCTAGGAACAACAACCGTTCCTTTAACCACTGAGGCAAGTTGGTTCGTGCAGGAGACTTGTCATTTTAATTGCATAATTATTTTATGTAAAGTTATATTATATGGTATGATTTAACATGTAAGTGATTATATTATACTACTTACGAATCTCATTATGAAGTACGAGTGATGAAAATTATGTTGCATCATTTATTTAATAATAATTGATCAAATGTGTTCAAGTAATTTAATTTTTATTATGAATCATAAATAATTAAATTATATTTGAATACCAATAAAATCCTTGAAAACAAAACCATAATAACAAACTAGCGCTCTCCAACGGTCCTTAATCCACAAACGCCAACGCACTCATCTTTTCTTTCTGTCAACCTTTGATTTCATCCTTTTTGTTGCAAATTGAAAGGAACCTCAACCCTCAATCCTCGCGTCTTTTGGGCTAAGCCTTTCATTTTTGTTTTTCTAAGTCAATTCTTCCTTCTTTCTTTGAAACAAACACAAATCTTGTGAGAGGACAAACTGTTCGTCTCAATCTCTTTTTTTTTCAGGTTTGTCTTCAACTCTGCACGTTTTCCCCCGTCAATTTCTTATATTATGTTTGGCTGACGAGAAAATGTAGAGCTAATAAAACAAGACGAGAACCTAAAACTTATATCTCCTGTTCATCAATTTTCGCGAAAATGGAGAATTCTTGTAATTTTTTTATGATATTTCATAATGTAATTGTTCCTTGTCAATTAATCGGTTATCAATTACTTAAGTTTTTACAAATAAAATCATGATTTAGTGTGCGTTATAGAGAGGTGAACAAGGTCGTTAAAGGCTTAAAGCTTTGGAGCTTGGAACTAATTTCTTGCCATTATTGGCAGAACAACAAATTTTAACAAGCAAAAGCAAAAGAAAAAAAAAGAAATAAACATTAGGAGTCCTAAATGTTTATATCTCCCGTTTCACTTTTTTTTTTGGTTTAAATGGAGGCTAGTTCTTGTAACTTTTGTTATTGTAATTTTGCTGTTAATCTTGAATAATTTTTTGTGATTATTGACTTAAAATATTAGAATAAAATCATGTTTTTTTGTGTGTGTTATTGAGTGGTAAACAAGGTATTTAATGTCTTAGAACAGTCACTATGTCGAATTGGATGTTGATGTTACAGATTCTTTAATTTCAATGTTTCAACGTATAATAGTCCAGAACAAAGTTACTTGTTATGAATTTAGAGTTGGGAGAAAATAAGTAGCCATTTTCATGTCCCAATGCAAGCTTAAAGCTTATGCTTATATACTCGGTGGCTGCAGCTTCTTTTTTTTCTTAGCTTGCCTTATGGTGTATAATTTGCGATGATTTCTGATATGAAGATACTGGTTTTGTCAGGAACTATTCACATGTCTGTTCCGCGAATTGATCCTCTTGTTCAATTGGAAACAACTTGTAGAACCCTTCTAGACGAACTTCAGGTATTGTGGAGCATTCCTCACAAAAGATACCTTAATTCTCTTATTTTTGTCCCTCTTGGCAAGAAAATTACCAGTTCAAATATACATCTTCCCTGATTCTATTCTAAAGATTTGAACACTAATCGTATTTACAATCTCATGGTTCCTTGAAAAACAACATTAGATTATCTGGGATGAAATTGGGGAGACACATACCGACAGAGATGAAATGCTGCATGAGCTTGAACGAGAGTGTGTGGAAGTATACAGAAGAAAGGTGGATCAGGCAAATCTCTCTAAAGCTCATATAAGACAGACAATTGCTGATTATGAAGCCGAACTTGCTGCTATCTGTTCAGCAATGGGGGAGAGGCCAGTGCATATTAGGCAGGTCAGAAATGAAAGAACAATGAATCCTGGATGAAAATATTCCAGTTAGATTGAACTATTTACTTATGTTATAGTCCAAACTTTTCAGTCAGATCTAAAAGTAGGAAGCTTGAAGGAAGAGCTCGGCAAAATTCTTCCGCAGGTGGAGGAGATGAATAAAAGGAAGATCGAAAGAATAAATCATTTCATGGACGTACTGGACCAAATACAAATGATCAGAAATGAGATAAGCGGATCCACGGAATCAGTTTCCTTGGAAACACTTATAGATGAAACTGACTTGTCCCTGATGAAGCTTGAAGAATTGCACAGAGAGCTCATTGAACTTCAGAGAGAAAAGGTCAACTTTCTTACTTTTTTTTCAATTCTTTATTGTTTCCGCCTCTTGAAAACTCTTGCTTATCTTTTTCTTGCTGATTCGTCTCTCTTTTGTATAGAGTAATCGTCTGAAGCAGGTTCAGGATCACCTTAACGTGTTGAGCTCACTTTGCTCAGTGATGGCTATGGATTTCAAGCTGACAGTTGCTGAGGTCCATCCTAGTTTAGGCGACTCTGAAGGATCTAGGAGTATCAGCAATAATACGATTGAGCAGTTAGGTGTAACAATAAATAAGTTGCGGGAAGTTAAGCTACAGAGGATGGAAAGGGTAAAAATGATTTTTTAGTATTTCGCATACTGCGAAATTCTGGGCCTCTCCTTTCTATCTGATTGTAATAGTGATTCTTTGATCCTTTACAGCTGCAAGATCTTGCAACTACCATGTTGGAGTTGTGGAATCTGATGGATACACCGATTGAGGAGCAACAGAAATTTCAGGATGTTACATGTAATGTAGCTGCTTCAGAGGATGAAATTACAGAACCCAACTCTCTCTCTGAGGATTTTATCAACCATGTACGTGATACATGTTTAAAGGGGACAGTTTAGCTTATCTTCTCTTGTTTCTATAAATTTCTAAAGGTAGTAGTAGTGTGTGCTTTACTCCGGACAAAATGAGAAATAAATATGCTATACTATGCAGGTTGAGGCAGAAGTTTCTCGTTTGGAAGAGTTAAAGTCGAGCAAAATGAAGGAGCTTGTCCTCAAGAAGCGATCAGAGCTAAGGGAGATATGTAGGAAGACGCACCTCGTTCCAGACACCGAATTAGAAGATGTCATTGAAGCTATTGAGACGGGTACATGCTAATCATATATCATTTTCATCAGACCATTTGTTATGAGTATCAAACTTCTCCACCCTTTTTCCTCGTGAGTGTCATTCTTACTTTATATATTCAGGAGTTGCTGATGCTGTGACCATTCTAGAACAAATTGAACTTCATATTGCTAAGTTTAAAGAGGAAGCTTTCAGCAGAAAAGAAATACTTGAAAAGGTCGAGAAATGGTTGGCGGCATGTGATGAGGAGTGTTGGCTTGAGGAATATAACAGGGTGAGCTTTTTGTCAACTCTTCAGAGTGTCTTTTTTTTCTTTTTCTTTTTTGTTCTAGGATGGTAACCTTGCTTCATTATATGTTATTTGACAGGATGAAAAGCGATACAATTTGGGAAAAGGAACTCATCTTACACTCAAGCGTGCTGAGAAAGCTCGTGCCTTGGTTAATAAACTTCCAGGTATATGGTACCCCATAGATAAAAGGTTGAGAAATGTTAAAGTCACAGAACTAAACTTGTTTTTTTTTGTTACCATTTCACATCATGCAGCCCGAATTCTGAGATTTCTTCCAATGAATTTCTGTTTTCTACCTGTTCTTGAGTAGGAATAGTTAACACGGTGTTGAAACTGTTCTATATCAATTAATTCAGGAATGACTGAGGCATTGATTTCAAAGACCATGGCTTGGGAAGAGGAGAGAGAGACTGAATTTCTGTTTGATGGTGTGCGTGCTCTAATAACTTACCCCGTTGAATATTGTTCCATATTTATGACACAAATTATTAATACACACATCTATACTATTCAGATTCATCTTCTTTCTATGCTTGAAGATTACGCTGTTTTACGAGAGGAGAAAGAGCAAGAAAGGCGTAGGTTGCGGGTAAGATAACCAAACTCATGTCCCAATCAAAGTGCATATGTGAATATTGTTTCACCAATTTATGAGACTAGGCTATATGCAAATGCAATTATGGGGCAATTTCCTTGTCGAAATTGATCTTGATAGTCATAAGTCATTTTTTGTTGTTGTTCAGGACCAGAAGAAACTTCAGGGGCAGATAATAGTGGAGCAAGAGGTACTGTACGGTTCAAAACTAACCCCATCAAAGCCGCCGAGTTCAAAAAAGATTTCCAAGCAGTCTAGCTTGAAAAGATCCGTCTCGGGAGGATCAATGCTTAAACACGATACAGTTAGTACCCCAAGGACACCTCAAATACGATCCAGTAAGAAAACTGAGTTTATGTTCCAAAATGACCGTTTAAATCATCGGCAGGATGATGCCATTCCAGCTTCTCCAGCTTGTAAGTTCTCTGTCCATGCTTGTTTCAATCAAGAACTTCTCAATTAGAGTTGTCAATCCCTGTATTCATGTTGTATCCGTGTTTAACATAATGTTGTAAAAAGTTGATCACAATAATAATTTGTGTTATATTTATATATTGATATGTTTCTATATTTGCACCGTATGTTATAATTATGTAATCCTGACATGTCCGAAAGTAACAGTTTTAATCTCAACTGCTTCATACGGTAACCAACAATCAAAATTTGTTACTAATTACTATAGCACCTCCGATTCTTCTAAGATATGTTCATTGTTTTGGGCGAGCCAATATGTACTAAAGCCTTAAACTTTCACTATTTGCAGTTAGGAGAGGCATGGACTCTGCCGACACCCCCTTCCGAAAGCACTCGTCAAATTCTGCTAATGAAGTAGAGTCGCCACTGGTTCGTAAGCCATTCTCGCCCATCTATCCATCATCAAAAGCCAATATGACAAAACAAGCTAGAAGATAACGGTGAACCTAAAACTTTACAGAAAACGGTCCCGGCCGATGATGATCTGCCTAACACCCTGCCTCGCTTGAAGATAAAATCTTCTTATCTCGACGAAGAGAATAGGACGCCGAAGGCAATGCATTCGTTGGAAACGGTTCCGATGCAGACAGACATGACACAAGCTTCGGATAATAACAATAATAATAATACGAAGCCGATGGAAGGAAGCCATGAAGAGATGGAAGAGTCGTTTGAAGAAAGAAGGCTTGCTTGTATGCGTTCAGATAAACAAATAGCATCGATGATACAAGTATGATCATCTTCAAAATTGATTTGAATTTTTTTATTCTTTGTTTTATTCTCATGTTTATAATTTTGGCTGCTGTGCTGTGAATGTGTATCTGCGAGGCTGAACGTGGACGAATTGCGAGGTTGTAAAATCCCAGTATTTTCGTCATGAAGTTCATCAGCATTCATTATCCAGAATTTTCTACTCTTTTTTTGTTGGAAATATAGTATTTGGCATTAGAATTTGGCTTTAGGCTCCAAATTAGTATTTATACTTATTTTTTGTTCGAATCGATAGCCGAATTTGATTTTAGGATTCATATTGATATTTGTACATTTTTAGGATCTAAATCTGATACTGAAATTTATCTTTCTCTCACATATTTTAGTACCTGAACTAGATTTTTTTTTATACATTTTTAACTCATTTATCGAACGACGATGGTACAAAAAAATATAAAATTGTAGGACAAATCGACTTACAAAGTTTAGATATCAATTTGGACCAAAACCGAGTTAAGGCTATGATATTTAGCATCTAGGTCCAATGAAATGTTGGATCTTGTATTAAAGCCCTAAAACGTTACTAAACTTCAGACCAAACCCTAAAAAGTATAAAGCACATTTCTCTAGATCCAAGGCCCAATATTCAAAGCTAAAATGTAAACCCTAAACACAAACCGCCGTATAAAAGTGATAAAAGGAGCACAGGTTTACTCTCTTGTGCCTAGTTGCCGACTGCCTTTGTACCAAACAGTAGCGGGAAACGGATAAGTCTCACCGCCGCCGCCATGGGTCGTATGCACAGTCGCGGGTATCTTCTTCCTCCTCCTTTATTCACCCTCTGTGTATATGTACATTTCAGTTGTTTATATTGTAAACATTTTATCTTTTTTTTTGTTGCAGTAAGGGTATCTCTGCCTCAGCTCTACCGTATAAGAGAACCCCACCAAGCTGGCTCAAGATCTCTTCTCAAGATGTTAGTAATTGAATCCCTTTTCAGATTTTTGCTGATAGAAATGCACATGAAATTTTGTTTTCGTTGTGATTGAATGTAAATGTGTTCAGGTTGAGGAAAACATTTGCAAGTTTGCAAAGAAGGGCTTGACCCCATCTCAGATTGGTGTCATTCTTCGTGATTCTCACGGTATTGCTCAGGTTAAGAGCGTTACTGGAAGCAAGATCTTGCGTATCCTTAAGGCCCACGGTATTATATTCTTCTTTCCTTTGATCTTATGATTCACTCAAATCTTTGTTTCTTATCTAAGGAATGTATTAGTTATGCGTTTAATTTTGAACCAAATAGAATTGTCAGACGATGTTAAAGAATGTTGATTTGTTAATCTTAAAGAGATTAGAAAATTTCCCGTTTTGTTTTTTTTAAAATGTAAAATTTTGGGTGTTCTTTTCTTTTCGTAATTAGCTGGTTTTTTGTTAAAATTTTAAACTATAAGGCTTATATTTTTCATTTTTATAGTGGAGAAGGTAATTTACTTTTTCTGTTTATAGTATAATGACCTATCCAGTAGTTCAACCCAAATGTTTTCCTGTGCCAAGAGTGAAATATCGGGTTGCTAATGAAGTTATTGTTTTGATAGGTCTTGCCCCCGAAATTCCTGAGGATTTGTATCACCTCATCAAGAAGGCCGTTGCCATCCGAAAGCATTTGGAGAGAAACAGGAAGGACAAGGATTCCAAGTTCAGGTTGATCCTTGTTGAGAGTAGGATTCACAGGCTTGCCCGTTACTACAAGAAAACAAAGAAGCTTCCCCCTGTCTGGAAATAGTAAGTCCGTGTATTAATGTTTGATATAGTGACTTCGTCATCTATTGTGTGTTTTTTGTTCACTGTTAATTGCCCAAATAATGGTATTTTAGATCTTTTCAAGATCAGTCTCTGAGATTTTTTTCAGTTCATGTCTAATCAGTCAACTTTGATTGCTTATTATATTCCTTTATACACGTTTTAGCTTGGATGTGCGTGGGATGAACTTAAGAGTTATCACTATACTTGCATAATTCTATTTAAATCTTAATATTGTACTCTTGGTTGCACGGAATCCATTTGTAATTTTTAAATCTGAGGGAAGTCTTGGAATATTCGATCGGGTTTCATTTCAGTAAATGATTTGGTATGTGTTAATATCTAAAGCCATATCATTAGATCATATGGAACATGTTAATTTGTCCTCCAAATGTTTCAATTGCTCTGTCCTCTGTTATAGACTTGTAGATGTACCATGTGTGTCTATTTCCCTTCATACATTGACTGTATATATTTGTTTCCTTGGAAGCTTTACGTTGCAATACTGATTCAATTTCATGGTTTGCAGTGAATCTACAACTGCCAGCACTCTTGTTGCTTAAGCATGTGGAGGGTGCAGTTTTGTTTTCATCCGCTTTGGTTGGTTGTGGATGCTTTGAGGAGCTTAGATTGTGTTTTCTTGTTCTACTGAGATATGACTTAAGACATTATTTATAGGTGTTAAAATTTTTATTTTGTTTGAAAAGAGTTGAGAATTTGTTAGCCTTTTGATCCTAAAACTTTTGTAGTTTTGCTTGTTCATTGCTCTGCCGTATTTCACATTTGAAGCTTTTGAAACCTAAAGTGCAGCCTTTTTCCTCCTACATTATACCGTAAATGAGTTTAGCCCTTCATCTCTGGCCTCTTGAAGGGGCATTAATGAAGAGGGTTAATATTTGATGCAGTCGATTTTTTTCTTGTACAGGTGGGTTTCAAATGATATTACATTTCATTTTATGAGATTGAACTTTACACACTAAAAACATTTAAACCCTAATTTTGTTCAAAAAAAATTGTTCCAACAAATTTTTACCTGCTAAAAACAAAGTTTTAAATTCTAAACCGCACTAGACCTTAAAATCTTATCCTAAACTAGGGATGAACATTGAAAATATACAAAAAAAAAATTAATAATTGAATATTATATTACTTAAATTATAAATTGGTTTGCGAATTATTTTTTAATTTTTTATAGTTATTAATATTCAACTCATTGATTCAATCATTTGTGTCCGTTATTACATAAGCTCTTTATGAGAATGACCTTTTCAAATTTAATTTACTCTATATGTACTATCATGATTTGTACTCATAATTAGGGATGGGCACGGCACTCGGATACGACGGGTTTCGACCCGACCTGGCCCGATCGAGTCGGGTACTTTTATGAAAAAATCGGATTTTAGAGTGAAAAAATCTGACCCGACTCTGCCCGGGACTAATAGTGTAATTTTCCTCTAAATTTTTTAGGGATATTTGTAATAATACCCCTCTTTATATATATTTTTATAATTAGGTCTTAATATTAATTTTTTTACTTACATTTTAGTCCTTAAAATTATTATTTTTTATAATTATGCCCCTTAAAATTATTATTTTTTACAATTAGGTCCCTAAAATTAATTTTTTTCTATAGGTCACGTCAGGTTGAGTTTTTTAAATAATTGGATCGAGTCGAAGTCGATTTTAAGATAATTAGTTTTGGGTCGGGTTCAGGTGGGCCAAAAACCTGACCCAACCCGTGCCCATCCCTACTCATAACATTGTTCGAAGGATCATTGGTGATTGGTAAATCTATTTATTTTTTAATTACACGCATAAACTATAATTTTAATAATATTATATGCATATAAGATTTAAGAAGAAATTATCATCCATGCTCAATCACTCTGCTAGTGCTCGAACTCGTGACCTCTAGAGACGACAACCGTTCCACTAAGACAAATTAGTTCCTGGCATAGTAAAATGTTACTTAAGAAATTATCTCCCATTTAATTTTTAAAATTTATTGTTTTATCATCTTAATCTTTCCAAATAAAATATGAAACACAAGTCCATATTTGTTTTTTTAGTTCGCATGAATGTTTACTATATACGATATTAAAAAGTATATTAGTATATATATGTTGCCTGTAATAATGTGTAATTTCTTAAACATTATTCAATATATTAATCATATTATATCAAATGTAATATAGAAATATTTGTTTAATGTCAAATTATGCCTTAAATCAAAATATCAAAACACAATCTTTAGGTTACAAAAAGGAAACAAATTATAGTATGAGAAAACACAAACTACAGAAACCCCACTACACTCATTTGCTTAGGATCAACCCAAGCAAATAGTGATGAAATGTCTCTTTCTAATAAACTAGAACTATATAAAGGCCAAAAAGTAACCGAGAGGCACATTTAAGAATCCGCGATGGTGACCTCTACCTCGACACCGGGTTCAATGGTGATGGAGGTAATCTGCTTGACCACATCAGGGGAGCTGAATAGGTCAATAACTCGCTTGTGGACACGAAGCTCAAATCGATCCCATGTGTTTGTTCCTGCAAAGCACACAAATAGTTATCAGTTATGTAGATTTTCGGAAGTACATGAAACCCTTAGCATACTTCTGCATGACAAAACACTATCTGTAACTAACATAGGCAAGAAAAAATATGCAGTTGAAAAGCAAGATCCTAGCAATCTAACTAAAAGGTAAGACACATATAAACTCAATTGATGAGGCCAAACAATACAATATGCAACAAGTAGTTGAAAAAACCAAAGCTTCCAGTCTTCCACTACCGACACAAGTTCAAACACATTTAACCATACAAAAAGGTGACAAATGACAGTCCTTAAATGTTCTTAAAAAAAGTTTAAAAAACGGAAGTTGCATGATTCAAAAGGTAGAAGACGGGTATAACATACACTATATCATCAAATAAGTCAGGCTCCAATAAGAGCTTCAGTATGGGTATGCGTTCAGCATAGGTAAGTTCAAATTTGTCTATATTTTTCCATGTATTTAGAGGGCTCTTGGATCGCTATACTCATGTTCAATTGTGTCAAATGCGAGTACTAGACAAAGATACTTCAAGAAAAATAGTCCGAGAAAAATAAACGAGTCAGTCCGATGTGAGGCAGGTAAATACCTTCACCACAGGGAGACTTCCTGGTAGTGATGAGAAGAACCTTGGTGGGCATTCTTACTGGTCCCTTAACCCTCAGCCTCTTATCCTTGGCACCACGGACCAAATCAGCACAAACTACCGATCAAAACAGAAACACATTAGACTAACCAATTCTATGGGGATCAATTGAATCCATAACATCAATCAAACAAAAGTATCATGCCATGATTATAGATGAAACTATACTACTTTCATTAAACAAAAAAAAGGTACCTTTTTCGAGGTTTTTAACATTCTTAGAGGAGAGAGTGATCCTGATCTTGTGAATCTGCTCTTGGGGCTCCTCCAAACCCGGCTTGGTAGGCTTCATTGCAGCATACGCCATTGTTAATAAACTGACTTTCGGCTTCTGGTTCAGAATAAATGAATTTCATCAGAAAATTCCTCGAATTTACTCAAAAAGTTCAAAATCTTAAAAACTTTGGTTGTGGATTACAACATGAGATTCTAACTACTAAAGCCAAGAACAATTTTTTTTCCGTATCTCGTAAAAATGCTCAAAAGCTAGAATTATCCGAAAAATGTGAGAAAAACAATCGAATATGCAAGAGAGATCCTTTTTTTTCAAAATGAATTGCATATATGGGAAATATAATGGCAAAACATAAAATAGAGTAGCACAAAAAAGAAAACCCAGATTAAAGGAAAATCTGAGCTCCCATTTTAAAGCAAGTCTTTTAGCATACACATCGAACATACGCAGAGTAGTGAGAAGATTGAGAGGGAAACCTTGAACAAGGTGAGAGAAGGGAAGTGTGGAGCCGCCGCCTCTGCTGCCCTTTTTCGCAAAAATGTTGGATGGGGAGTTGACTGCTGGGCTTTTATTAGGGTTAGGGTTTTTCGATGGACAAAAATGCTATGCGGGTTGGGTTGCGGATACTTGACCCGGGATGAGATCAAGTATAAATTAAGTTTAATAGTTAAATAAGTGCCTAAACTACACATGCAGGCCTCACTTTTGGTGCTTAAAATTTTTATTTTGATTATTTTAGTTGTCTAACTGTTAATTATGGTTGCATTGTTAAAATAATACTTTTTTATTTTTATCTCTTTTAAATTGATTTATTTTTTTAACTTAATTTTTACAACAAATTCTAAAATTTTTTAAGACTCACAAAATGACTCTTAAATTAGAAATTTCTAACTTCCTCGACCGATTCTGTTACCGCCCACCATATTTATCGTCAGACCACCGCAACTATTATTCCAACCATCCATTGTCAGTTACTTGCGACGAGTGATTGGAGAAAATGATCATAGTAGTTCGTCGACGATAGTGGCGGTCGTTAGTGAAGCAGTCAACAACAAAAAGTGATGAAAATTTAGGAGTTTTGGGTTAGAAATTAGAGACTATTCTAAAAAAATTTAAAATCATTACTGTAAAAAAATAAAATTTGAAAATTAATTAAAAATTAAAAAATAAAACATTTCACATGTCATATTTTAATTGGCTAACGATTTTTTAACAGTTAAATATTTAAAATGACCGAAATGAAATTTTATACACTTATTTAGAGCGAAAAAAAATTAAGCACCAAAAATAAACTATATTATAGTTTGGCCATCTGTTTAGCTATAAATTATGATCATATCTCTGTTAGTCTTTTGTCACATTGTACGATCTTTAAATAAATATTATTTATTTTTCATTGAGATATTAAGTTCAATTAATTTTACTGAACAAATGTACTTGCTCATCACTTTAATATTATTAAAACAGAATAAAATTGTAAAATAAAAAATTAATTATGTACTATGATATATTTAATGAAATTTAAATAAGTTAAATAAACCATTTTTTATTTAAAAAAAGCTAAGCAAGCCAAACCGAATTTATAATTATTTTATTGAAACTAAAGAGGGGTTTCTCTTCCACCTCATCTTCTTTGTGAAACCCTTGAATTGAAGCCAATCTATTAAGAAAGAAAATGCTGAAATTAAGCTCATCAATCTCCAGCATTCGTTTCCTGAATTTCAATTACCCCTCCATTATATCTTATCCTTCATTTAAATTTCCCACCACTCTCAAGACAACCATGACCCATTCTCCTAATTTTTCCATCCATTCTTCAAATTCTTCTCCCGCCATTACCGCGGAGGAGCCCCAAGTGGCGCCGCCCAAGCCCAAGCCTCAACACCCGTGGCTCATTGTTGGCCTCGGTAATCCCGGCAAGAAATACAATGGCACCCGCCACAATGTAATTATCTATATTTTCTTCAAAACGGCCTCGCTTAGTCTTTCTCTTGTTTTTTAAACGAAATTATTTTTAACGGTTTTTCCCCCGAACAGGTGGGTTTTGAGATGGTAGACGCCATAGCTGAGTCTGAAGGGATTTCCATTACCAATGTTAACTTCAAAGCCCTGCTTGGAAGAGGTTCTTTTTTCCCTTTTCTTGACCACAAAATACTTTGGCTTTCTTCAATCTTTGAATTACTTCCTATGATTTTAAATTTGTGGACTTTAATATGGTTTGAACTCTTGCATACCTGCTGTCCTGAGAATATTATAGCCATGCGCCCATGCCTCTTTGGTTGAGTATAATTTACTGGTTTTTCATGGAATTAGCATCGGACATTATGGGATCCCTCAATTTTTGATCTTGGACTTATTTATTTTGACATTGATTTGATTCTACTTCGCCACTAACTTTGAACTTTGAAGATCAAAATGCAGAAAGCGTATATTTGATAATTAGTACTTAGATGTAATAATGAAATGCTGAATCCAGTAGTGTAGTAGCATGGCTCTTACATTGCATTTTTTTCTTCATTTTACTAAGTTTTAGCTTTAATTTTTTTTCTAATTAAAACTCTTAACTGATTATTTATTTATTTTTTGCTCTGTTAAATATGAATTTGTGATTAAGATATTAATACAAAATAAGGGAATAGAAAAACAAGCTACGGATGTGTAGATAATGGAAACTTATTAAATCGTGATGCCACTCCTCAGTTTCCTTTTGATTTGAATGATGGTAGACAATAGAAGCTACTGTTCTTAGTAATTCTCATCTCCTGTTATCCTGTTGGGAAGGGGCACTGATGCATGGTATAAACTATGCCAGAAACCTTTGCCTTAGCTTCTTCAGCATTAGTTTAAGCATCAATATCCATGTTTCTTATGAAAGCCAAAGATAGGATATGTGAAGCTGGATATAGCTGGCTTGGTAAAGTCTAGAAATAAAATCAGACATAGTTCATGATCAATATTGTATAAATATTCAATTTATGTGTGTATATATATGTACAAATTATGAGTTTGGGCCAGATAGATGTAAAAAAAGTAATAAAAACCCTATTTGATTCATGAAAAGAGTGAGTAAATTACTGAAGAATTTGTGTCGCAATTTTAAATTTTCTTGTTATGGTACCTGAAAATGCATGCTACATAATATTTGATTGGAGATAGTTTATGTTTTCCAGGGTTTATTGGAAATGTTCCAGTCATGCTTGCCAAACCACAAACTTTCATGAACTCAAGTGGTGAATCAGTAAGTTGCCGTCGGACCTATATATTGTTCTTGAGGGTCAAAGCTTCTCATCTGATTGAAATTATTATAATTCTAATAGTCATTGCATGGTTTTTCAATACATTTTGAAGGTTGGGGCCATTGTCTCGTATTACAAGATACCATTGAAGCAAGTACTTGTGGTAATTTTCTTTAATGCGACTTAATGCTAATCTTTCCCTCTCTCTGTGCTGACAGTTCCTTTTAACAGATTTATGATGATTTAGATTTACCTTTTGCCAAATTGAGACTACTTCCAAAAGGTGGACATGGAGGACATAATGGGTATTTATTGTGTTTTCTTATCACATTAAAGTGCATGCTTTTAGTGTAATGGTTGGCTGTATGTTTTTCTTTTGTGCTCTTAATTTTTCCTTCTTCTAGGATGAGAAGTATCATTGATCGTTTAAAAGGTAGCCGTGATTTTCCTCGTCTAAGAATTGGTATGCTGCTAAGAGTGCTAAATTAATATCTGAAATTCTGCTAATATCATTAGTTGCTGGTCTTTAAAGTTGTGGAACTTTTCTAGGCATTGGACGGCCTCCTGGGAGGATGGATGCTGTTAATTTTGTTCTTCGCCCTTTCAATAAACAAGAACGCGAAGAGGTATGTAAAAATATATAAAATAATGATAGAGTAGAAACGTGTAACAAATTGGTAATAGATTTTTTATTGTTTCAAGTTGATGTCTTTGTTTTTCAGCTCGAGTTTACACTTCAACATGGTACAGAGGCTATTCGGATTCTTTTACTTGAGGGTTTTGATAAAAGTGCTACATTTGTCAACAGTTCCAAAGCAATGGAACAACTTGGTTAAATTATTGCTCTTGATGGTATATCTTTTGTTAAGCGCATTGAGGTAATTTACAGAACTAGATTGTGATTACAATGAATTTGTTAGTTAGGAACTTCGGTTAAAATTTTCATGATGCACACAATCAAGTAAACGGATAGTTGTTTTTTCTGAGTTTTCTTTTTCTTTTATCACTCATTCCTGATATTATATTTTCATTTCTGTTAACATAAAACAGCACAAACACATTAGAAATTTGAATTTAGAGTGAATCTGTAATAAAAAAAAGTTTCCTTGAAATGTCAGTGGTTATTTCTTTAGAACTTCTTTCGTTCAGAAATCAAGATGGTTTATCTCTGGTTATCCATTCTTTCTTTGGATTACCTTCAACAAATTTTGGTGTATCATAGACCCAACAATCTATATGCTCGTGCCATGTTTTTGTTATTTCTCTATGTTAGTCATGTTTAAGGCATTATATTTTGGTTTATATTTAATACACATGTACTAACAATTAGCTATATGACATATACCTGTTAAAAGTTGGTTTATATTATTTTAAAGATTTTTATAGTGAGGTGTTTGGTTTTTTAATGAAATGTCATTATATGGTTAAGTGTAGGGTATATGATAGCGGATGAAATACAAACTCTTGTATATTTATATAAATTTTGACATATTAATAATTTATGTTCTATAGATCTTGGCACATCGGGTGAATTTGTGTTTTTATTTATTTATCTATCGCGTGCTTGGTTATTTTTCTCCTGTTGCATTTGTCTTGCGTCCAAGATTATTAGTCTAATCAGAATCTTAAATGTTGTAGGTTTTTGTTGATGAATGTCGAATGAAATATGAATACGGGTTTTCATATGTTGTTCAAAACTTTGGCACAGATTTAATGAAGCATTGGAGGGCTTGAAAAATACTGTTGACAATGGTGGAAGATGATAAATATGAATCAACGTGGAGACAAAGAGCAAGGAACGTGATCCCAGTAAACTGACTCCACTTAACGTGACTGTTCGGCACTACTTTGGCAATGGCATATGTGGCTCGGACAGATTATCGGGTTCGAACTTGCATTGTCAGGTATTTGCCCTCGTTTATAAAAAGTGCAAAGACCATATTTGAGAAGCTAACATTGCTTATGACTCCAAATGTACTTTTTGGAACAATGTCAAGATCTTTATTTCAATCAGGGAAGAATTAATTGTTTGGAACAACATCAAGAAATGAACAATAAATCCCCCAACTGAGATAACAGTTGAGAAGTCTAGATGAAACGAAACAAGAACCTCAAAGCAGGGTGATGAAAATACAAAAATGTATTGTGTCTTTACCATTTTTATAGGCTCGGGAGTATAGAAGAATATACAATTTTGCAAGCACTGACCACCATTCACTTGTTGATTCTTTTGTATTCGGGAGGTTTTTGCTTGCGATCTTTCGAAAATCCATTTATATTGACACTTTTGTGATTAATTGTTATTAGGGGTGTGCAAAATAAAATGTTAAATTTTATAGGTTAATTAAGCTACGATTAAGGTTAAACAGTTTTGGTTAATCAACCGTTAAAAATAATAGTTAATGATTAATTTATTAGTTAATCGTAATGAAATTGTTTAGACATAAAATGAAATTTGTGATTAGATTTTTCTATTTAAATGTTTTTTTTAAAAAATTTAATATAATATTTATCGGAGAAATAAATTTATTATTCTTAAAAGAATTAGTGAACATGTGAAAAAAATTGTAATAGGTTACGGGTTAACTTTTAACTGTACCTTTAAGTAAGGTTAACTGTTATAACAATTAACCGTTTTTTAATGGTTAAATTACGGTTTAATAATTGCATAACGGTTATTTGATCGTTTATACTAAATGATACGATTAATCTACCATGAACGTCCCTAATTATTATGGTAAAAAAAAGTAGGTGACTAGGTGCAAAAATGTCATGAGAAAAATATGACAGTTTAATGTGATTTATTGGCGGTAGTAGAACTTGGTAAAAAAATTTAGGGTAATTTAAAATTTAAAAAATATAGGTTTTAACTAAAATTTCAAAACAAAAAAATTAAATTTATTTATATTTTTAAAAATATTAGGGTCTAACTAAAATTTTTGAAATTGAGAGAAATTTAGTGATAATTTTTAAAATTTTATGGAGAAAATTTAATTAAAAATATTTATAATTTTTGAATCTTAAAATTTTTAAAGGATTAAATTCTAATTTTTTAAAATCATGTGAGGTCATGGCTCACTAGTCCTTTGGTCTCTATTTGTTGGGCCCATGACTTATGTGGTGTAAATGGTCCTATGTAATATATATTCTTTTGCAAATAAATATTATAAATTTAAATTTTAAAATGTTTTATATTAATTTTATAAAAAGAAAGTTGTTATTTTTTTGATATAACTATTGATATCTAATTTATTGGTTGATTAATTTGGATTTAGTATTAGAGAGGCCTATTATAGGTTGACCTTCCCAAGCTAGTTGCTTTATTTACAACGCCAGAATTTAAACTTTTAATTTTGTTTAAGGGATGTAGTGAGTAATTTAAATGGTAACAAAAATTTAACTCAAATATTAGCTTTGATAGAAATTGAATAAATCTATAGCCTAATTTAGTGTCTAAGCAGAGTATCCTTTGTGTAAAGGGTCCTATGTTTGATTTATCTTGATAGTGTTTTGCCTTAATTTCGAGGCGGTGATGCAGTTTAAAATAAATATTTTTTGGTGCAATTATTCAAGTTTTATGTTTATGCCACGTTTAAAAAAGACGATAACGTTAATTTTACATTGAAAAAAATGAAAGTCTTAAGATATGAAAATAGTGACGTTGAACATCATATTAAGCATATTTTTAGAAAAAAAATTACGATTTAATAATATTACCAGTTTTTATTGTTAATTTCCAATGATAGGTATCAAAATAAAAATATATATATATATATATAATCTTTGATATAATTTTATTAAAAACAATAGTCGGATGACCAGTAAAAAAATAGCTGGTACCAAAATAATAATTTGCCCTAATTATTTTTGCACCGTTGTGTTGTAGTCAAGATTTATCAGATCCTTTAATTGGAATCTTAAATGTTGGAGGTGTGCCATTGCTGAATGTTGTTGAATGAGTTATAAATATGGTTGTCTCCGTATGTTCAAAACTTCGACAGGCTGTCTCTCACCTACCATACCCGATCTACACTAAATCAGTCCGATCGTTAGATGTAGATAAAATAAATCTGAACCGTTAGATTAAAAAAATAAAAAATTACAAAAAGGGTAAAGGGAATAGAAGGTTAACCAGAATAATATTTCATCTTCCTCTCGTGGACTTCTTTAATGACACTTATTTTTTAAAAGTTATTGAGTTTATTCTTCTTAAACAATTATTTTATCTTGAACGAGAATTGTTCAACATTGTTTTGCTAAGGTACTTGATTCACTTCTTGATTAATGATAGGTGTGAAACTTAAACATCATAAAAAATGATAGTAGGAATTAAATTATAATCCAATTCCTCCTAAATATCAATGTATTTAACTTTATTTCTCCCTCCAATCTCAACATCTAAAAAAGTTATAAATTTCTCCTTAAAACAATCTTAATTGTGGGATCATAAAATTTACAGCCCATGGATCATTCAAAATAACTGAAATAATTGCTCTCTTTTGAAGTTTAATTTCTTTACATGTGTACTAATTTATACAAAAGAATCAACACTTAAAAACTGATTGCATTTTTTTTTGGGTAGAACCCTTAGCAACTTTATTCTAATATTTTCTTTTATTGCCCTTATTCTTAGAGACAATAACTAAATGAGCACTAACCAAATGAATACTTGTACACACCGCCAAAACCATAAGAACAAACAATTGTTAGAAAGTTTGATCTTATGTGTCTTAAATTTTTAATGCAATATTAAACATTTTCATAATGTACTCACTCACATTTTCTTGACCCTTATACTTCATAGACATCAAAGAAGACATAAGTGATGTCATCTTAACCTTAATGTTTTGGATAAAATATTTCTTAATTTCGTCAAAAAAACTCTTAATTTGAGTAATTTATTTAGATTTGTGTTCCTAAAGACATCTAGAATGTTGTACTTTATGATTATTAGACTCATGCGATTTGAACGATCTCACCTCTCAAAATACCTTTTATGGGTGCTTACCGTAATGAGAGGTGCAAGATGTTCTTTCTTTAGTGAAAAGTCTATGTTCATACAACCAAATACTATATGTAAGTGTCTTTTTTATTTCTTGAAATTAATTTCACTAAACATGAGTGTAGAATGTATTTAACAGATATTGTGATAACAAAGATAAATTACCTAAATATAGAACAAAAATAAAATAAAATAAAATAAGCTCACATAAATATTTATAAGTAAACAAATAAATTCAAAATAATGGCTAGTTCCCCTCAAGATACCAAGCACAACATTAATATCAAGTCTTTGGACAGTAATATTAACTGTAAGCAGTACTCTTGTTGTAACAATCAAACATTACAATAAACTAGGTCAAACAATAGATTAATCTTTAGACTAATGCATTGCTCACATAAAATACCTTATAATTGTCACACATTTATCGCCACAGTTGTCGTTGTAATTCTGCCAAATATTAATTTTCCTTTTGGCCAATCAATAAATGCATGAATTACAAAAACTCATAATTATCTTAATATTTTAAATAAACTAATCTACACAAAAGCGGTCACTTTGGTGACATTATGTTTCAATTAATCTATTAAAATACTAGATATCCGAAGTTAAAATATGAATTTATTTGTTTCAAAATATTTTCCTTAATGTTATCTTTCAATTAAATTAAAAGATAACCAAAATAATAATAAATTCGAATAAAGGTAAACCTCATATCAAGATAACGGACACTCCATTAATGTTTCATCTTTGGACAAAATATTAACTTGCAAGTGATATCTTGGTACAATAATCAAACTTTGATAATAAGAACATGTCAAACAAAAATCTTCCTTTGGGCTGATTTATTGCTCACATATAAAGTTGAATAATTATCACACGTTTATTACTACAGTTGCACATGTAATAATGCTAATTATTAACCTTTCTTTGAGCCGATTAATACTAACATAATCCGACTTACATGCACAAAACCTTCTATATTCTAAAATGAAATAATTTCCACAATAGATGTCACTTTGGTGACTTAATGTTTCAATTAATTATCTTAAAATATATACTATAAATATACCAATATCCAAATTTAAAATTTTATAATAGTCAAAAATGAAATTTCTGATAACACTTAAGTTTCCTATATAACCCAAAAAAGTTGTCTGAATGGGACTATCAAAAATCAAAAAAACCTAAATCTTTGACTATTTCTTAAAAAAAATTCCTTAAACATACATTTACCAAAATTTTCACTATAAACTTAAAAGGTAACATTATAATTCATTAAACCAAATGCATTCAATCCTTAACTTTATAAGTCACCAAAAAATTGAATTTAAAATAATCTGTAAAGTAAATGTCCAAAAACTTTGACATATATAGCATAAATACTGAATACCAAATTCGCATAATTGAATAGTGGTGAACATGAGATCAAAGTACAACATGTCAGAAGACTAATTGATTATAGAAAAAAAAAACCCGACTCTAACCAAAATAAAATTAACGAAAGATTATAGGGACTAGTCTGAATGAAAATGAAACATGAAAGCTAAGAGCGTCGTTGTCTCAGTTTTTAATAGAAATCCAAATAGTTATTATTATTACCGAAATCTTAAGAAGCCATTCAAATTAATAAATATCAATTAATGGCTAAATACCAGAACTTTATTCACTTATAAAACTAAAACCAAAAACTGAATCAATCAATAAAGAATTAGTGTCAAATATTGACTTATCGAACGAATCAAAGTGCAAAGCAATTCTATCATATCTGATACGAATTACGCTAAAGAATTAAATGGGAAATTCAATTGCACTAAACTATAATATATCGATTGTCTTCTTAATACATAAAACCCTAAAATAAACATAATTTTTTTATAGCCGCAACAAGATTCAATCCCCATCAATATAACTTACTTAGAAAACTAAACATAAAATTTTAAACACAAACTTTACGCTAAAAATAATAGGGGGAAAATCAAACCATAAATCTGAATCTAAATACCAAATTATAATACCAATACCATAAAATTAAGAACGAATCAACCCGAAAAAATATATAATTTATTGGTTCTCAATAATTCAACATGACGAGT
The DNA here is from genome assembly GCA_958450335.1 of Hibiscus tridactylites. Lineage (NCBI taxonomy): Eukaryota > Viridiplantae > Streptophyta > Magnoliopsida > Malvales > Malvaceae > Hibiscus > Hibiscus tridactylites. The sequence goes on along the minus strand of OY288270.1, from coordinate 71,813,029 downwards.
CTCTGATGCCACTTGTTAGAATCAAATCATAATTGAATATGAAATTTAATACCCATGATCTATCATGTCAAATCATCAAGAACAATAAACCGAATAAACTGAATGCGGAAGCGTACCTGAATTAATCGATAAACTAAAAACCTTGAATCTTGATGTTGAAATCTCAAATATTTGGTATAGATCTTCCAAGAAGATAGGTTATCTCTTGAAGTAAAAGTATGTGACGAGGAAGGAGAGAAAAACAAGTTAACCTATTTTTTGGGGACCACTACCTCTTTACATAGTTGATTATTAAATCAACTATTAAATATTTATAACTCTGCCCCTCATTGAATTATAAATATATCTTACGGTATCTACACTTTTATTTCCATGGCACTTTAATACCTATGACACGCCTAACATAATTGGTCACTTAATTTTGTGTTATACTTTATAATAGCAACATACATTTTACATATATGCCCACAATTACGGATTTTAATCCAACAAAAAAATCAAATGTGATTTTTTTACAAACCCACATTTTTCTTTCATCCATCTTCTTCAACCTTGATTTATTTGAGTTTGAGTTGGAATATAATAATATTTGAGGTAAGATTCTTTCTCTTCACATATAAAGCTTCAAAATAAGATCCATGTCTCTATATATGAGTGTTATGGAGTGACTAGGATTTTATTGGGGTTATATTTTAAGAGAGGTTTTTGAAGGAAATTAAAAAATGATATTGATACTTCAATAACGTTGGTGACTTTAGGCAGTCTTAGGGACATAATGAGAAGGTTAGAGTTAGATTGGAGAATATTTTTGAGCTTAAAATGATATTTTCTGCATTTTGATATGAATATTGTTATTGCAGTATCAATATTATTTGAACGAATGTAAAAATTTGGGTAAAAGTATCATGTAATATCTGTACTATTTTTAACAGTATATGTACTACTCTTACGTATTACACATGAAATTAAGGTTTGCATTAAACTTACACACATTTTATTTTTCAAGCCCTTTTTAGTAATATATATATATATATATATATAATCTTTAAACTTATTGTTTTGATTAATAAAATTTATTGAGAATTGAGATTGAATTGTTGCAAACATGTTTATTTGTATTTTGCATGTTGACTTATTCGATTTCTTTAACAATATCTCTGTGTTGGACTTGAAGAAGTTCATGATTAATTTATTTCTCGGTTCAACCCTTTATTTGATGAGGTTGCTGCTCTCTCTTGAAACTTTTTAACTTTTGAACTTCTTTCTTCGACTTTGATCCACCACCGATATCAGATTCTTGATGAATTTGTTTCTTTTGTTTTCATGATTTGCATTTATGTCTTTGGTCGTCATTATGAATTTATGGACGACACTTTGGATATATTTTTTTGTTGCATTGATGTTTTTAATTTTGTAGTTTCATTTTGAATAATTTGGATCTATTTGAATATTTTACATTATGCTTATATTTTAGATTATGTCATTGATCTTATGTAACTATAAATATTTTGGATTACCACTTTTACGCATATTGTACTTATCATCTTATTTGCCTATTGTCTTTCAATACTATAAATCGTACAAATTTTCTTAGTGCTTAGAACAAATATTTTCAAGGGTTTTGAACAATTTTTCCTTTAAAGACTTCCACATAACTACTGGTACCACAAAAACAGTATCGGTTTTAGAATCAAACATGCAACAAATTAGTATTGATTTTGAATAATGCTTTTGAATTTGGTGATATGGGGTAATAATTTGTGTAGATTCTGTAAAAAATTGTGTAGATACCTAAATTCTTATGAGTTTCGTACCATAAGTTTGATTGGTTTTACATTAGGAGACGTGGGGTAATAATTTGTGTAGCTATATTTTTTAGGGAAAACTACACCATTGACCACCAAACAAATTGGGGATACCTATTTGAACCACCGAACTATAAAAAACGTCAATCACACCATCGAACTTATAAAATCAACCTATTTTGACCATCGCCGTTAAAAATCTAACGGTGGAGCGACGGAACTGCCACGTGGCAATTGATGGGTATATTTAAAAATTACACATTTGGTCCATGTTATTTACACATTCTTTCAATTTAGTCCTAATTTTCAATTAATAAAATAATAAATTATTTATATTTATATTTAATTTTATTAATTTATTTTCCTCCTACAATCAGGTGGTGACACGTGTCACCACCAATTTAGAGGAGAAAAATAAATTTTTCTTCACATGTGCTGGGGTGGATTGGAACATGGGTCTCCAAGAGGCAAAGCCAATTGGCTTTGCCACTGCACCAAGCACAACTTTGTGTTCTAATTCTCCAGATATAATATATATCTCTTATTAGTTTCTACATTTATAAGCCAAAAGCTCAAACCCTAAACACTAATTTCACATATATAAATCATAAACCCTAAACTCTAACCCTAAATATTTCAAATTAATTTCAAGCTAAATATTTCAAATTAAACTGCAAACCCTAAAAATTTCAAATTAGTTCCACACTAAACATATTAAATTAAACCCTAAACCTCAAACCCTAAAAACTTCAAATTAATTTCATGCTAAATATTTCAAATTAAGCCTTAAACCTTAAACCCTGTATATTTCAAATTATTGTCACGCTAAATATTTCAAATTAAACCCCAAACCTTAAACCCTAAACCCTAAAAATTTCAAATTAATTACACGCTAAATATTTTAATTTAAACCCTAAACCCTAAATATTTCAAATTAATTTCACGCTAAATATTTCAAATTAAACCTCAAACCTTAAACCCTAAATTTCAAATTAATTACACGCTAAATATTTAGGATTTAATTTGAAATATTTAGTGTGAAATTAATTTGAAATATTTAGGGTTTGGGGTTTAAATTAAAATAGTTAGCGTGTAATTAATTTGAAATTTTTAGCGTTTAGGGTTTGGGGTTTAGGGTTTAATTTAAAATATTTAGCATGGAATTAATTTGAAATTTTTAGGGTTTGAGGTTTTATTTGAAATATTTAGCGTGAAATTAATTTGAAATATTTAGGGTTAGAGTTTAGGGTTTAGGATTTATATATGTGAAATTAGTGTTTAGGGTTTGAGCTTTTGGCTTATAAATGTAGAAACTAATCAGAGATATATATTATATCTGGAGAATTATAGCACAAAGTTGTGCTTGGTGCAGTGGCAAAGCTATTGGCTTTACCCTTGGGAGACCTAGGTTCAAATCCACCCCAATGCATGTGAAGAAAAATTTATTAAATAATTTATTATTTTATTAATTGAAAATTAGGACTAAATTGAAAGAATGTGTAAATAACAGGGACCAAATGTGTAATTTTTAAATATACCCATCAATTGCCATGTGGTAGTTCCGTCACTCCACCGTTAGGTTTTTAACGGCGGTGGTCAAAATAGGTTGATTTTATAAGTTCGGTGGTGTGATTGACGTTTATTTATAGTTCGGTGGTTCAAATAGGTATCCCCAATTTGTTTGGTGGTCAGTGCTGTAGTTTTCCCAAATTATAACTTATGTAAAGATTTATGTAGGTATCGTATTTCTTATGCGTTTCGTAACATATAGAGTAATCCCTTAAGATTTGAGGTAGTTACACAATTTCCTATTACAAGTTTAGTTGATTTAAGATTAGGAGACATGGGGTAATAATTACTGTAGTCACGTTTTTTTACTATAAGTTATGTAAAGCTTTACGTAGGTATTGTGAAACATTGTGTAGGTATCGTATTTATAATGTGTTTTATAACATAGAGAGTAATCCTTTAAGATTTTAGATAGTTACACAATTTCTTACTATAAGTTTGGTTGGTTTAAGACTTGCAGATATGGGGTAATAATTTCGGTAGTTACTTTTTTTATTATATTTTATGTAAAGATTTCTGTAGGTATTGTGAAACATTGTGTAGGTATCATATTTATAATGCGTTTTGTAACATATAGAGTAATCCTTTAAGATTTGAGGTAGTTACACAATTTCCTACCATAAGTTTGATTTGTTTAAGATTAGTAGATATGAGGTAATAATTCCGGTAAATAATTTTTTACTATATTTTATGTAAAGATTTCAGTAGGTATTGTGAAATATTGTGTATGTATCGTATTTATAATGCGTTTTGTAACATATAGATTAATTCTTTAACATTTCAGGTAGTTACACAATTTACTACCATAAGTTTGGTTGGTTTAAGATTTGGAGATATGGGCTAATACTTTCGGTAGTTACGTTTTTTTTACTATATTTTATGTAAGTATTTATGTAGGTGTTTTGAAACATTGTGTAGGTATGATATTTCTCATGTGTTTTGTAACATATAGAGTAATCCTTTAAGATTTAAGGTAGTTACACAATTTTTTACCATAAGTTTGGTTAGTTTAAGATTTGGAGATATGGGGTAATAAGTTCGGTAGTTACGTTTTTTGCTATATTTTATGTAAAGATTTTTGTAGGTATTGTGAAACATTGTGTAGGTATCGTATTTTTCATGCATTTTGTAACATATAGAGTAATCCTTTAAGATTTCCGATAGTTACAAAATTTCCTACCATAAGTTTGGTTGGTTTAAGATTAGGAGATATGGGGTAATAATTTTGGTAGTTACTTTTTTTACTATAACTTATGTAAAGAATTATGTAAGTATTGTGAAACATTGTGTAGATATCATATTTATCATGTGTGTAATATATAGAGTAATTCTTTAAAATTTCAGGTAGTTACACAATTTCCTACTATAAGTTTGGTTGCTTTAAAATTAGGAGATATGGGCTAATAATTTCAGCAGGTACCTATTTTACTATATTTTATGTAATTATTTTTGTAGGTATTGTGAAATATTGTGTGGGTGTGTGTTAGGCTTGATTGACTCGATTTCCATCAACCGATTTATCTAGCCAAGTGGTAGAGAAGTTGGATTTTTGGGGTGATTTTGTGGGTGGTAAAAATTAGACAATGGACATAAAGATTTATAGTGGTTTGATCTTCTAACAAGCACCTACATCCACTACCTTAGCTTCCCACTAAGGATTTCACCAAATTCACTCTTGAGTTTCTTCCCTTTTTCTCGGATGAGGAGGAAACCGTTACAACGATTAAGCTATCTACCCTTAGATTAATCAAACACTCTCTTACAAGTGATATTCAAATCAAACAAGAAATCCCTCTAATAGGTATGTGTTTGCAACTCTAAGCACTCACCCAAAACCTATACACTTGAGCATACATAAACATTTTAGCTCACAAGTGTTTTGTCTATACAAGAGAAAGACAATTAAGCTATAAAGACAATTTGACATCATAATGTTGTTATAATTGAAGCATTAACCTTGATGCTTGTAGGTCTCCTTGATACTCCCAATTGAGTTTGTAGCCGTTGAGGACTGTTGGGATTGAATTGGAGTAGTTGGAGACTTTATTTCCCACCATAAATATAGTTCTCGTGATGTCTGTTTCGATACACGCGTAGCTGTATCGAAACGCTCTTCTTCAGAACTAGCCGTTGGAGTCTGATGCAGTGTGTCGTATGGAAACACTTTGGGCCGTATCGGTACGCCCGTATCGAAACGCTTAGTACCGTATCGAAACAGCCTGCAATTCAAATAGCCGGTGGGAAATAGCCATTGGGGTTTTAGCCGTAGGGGTGTATGCCACGTAGGCGTATTGAAACACCGAAGGGTGTTTCGAAACAACACCAATTCGTATCGAAATAGGTAAGCCCTGTATCGAAATGAGTTTTGGCAGTTTCAAAACGTATCGATACAAATTATACATGTATTAAAACGAGTACATTAAAAGCACTGGTTTGGCTATTTAAAAACATTTCAAATATTGCCAAAACCTTTTTAAACATCCTCAAACTTATTTTCAAGTTGTTTTTTTACTTAGAGAATATTTTAAATTCTTTTCAATTAAGTCCAAAACATTTTTCAATTATTATATCAAAACATAAATTTCTACAGTACAATATTTCTCATGCGTTTTGTAACATATAAAGTAATCCCTTTACCATTTCAAGTAGTTACATAATTTCTTTCCATAAGTTTGGTTGGTTTAAGATTTGGAGATATGAGATAATAATTTCGGTAGTTACTTTTTTACTATATTTTATGTAAAGATTTCTCTAAGTATTGTGAAACTTTGTGTAGGTATCGTATTTATAATGCGTTTTGTAACATATAAAGCAATCCTTTAGGATTTGAGGTAGTTACACAATTTACTACCATAAGTTTGGTTGGTTTAAGATTAAGAGTTATGAGGTAATAATTTCGTTAGTTATTTTTTTATTATATTTTATGTAAAGATTTTCTGTAGGTATTGTGAAACATTGTATAGGTATCGTATTTATAATGTGTTTTGTAACATATAGAGCAATCCTTTAAGATTTCAGGTAGTTACACAATTTCCTACCATAAGTTTGGTTGGTTTAAGATTAGAAGATATGGGATAATAATTTCGGTTGTTTTTTTATTATATTTTATGTAAAGATTTTCTGTAGGTATTGTGAAATATTGTGTAGGTATCGTCTTTATAATGTGTTTTGTAACATATAAAGTAATCCTTTAAGATTCTAGGAAGTTACACAATTTCCTACCATAAGTTTGGTTGGTTTAAGATTAGGAGATATGATGTAATAAATTCGGTAGTTACTTTTTTTACTATATTTTATGTAAAGATTTCTGTAGGTATTGTGAAACATTGTGTATGTATCGTATTTATAATGTGTTTTGTAACATATAGAGTAATCCTTTAACATTTCAAGTAGTTACACAATTTCTTACCATAAGTTCGGTTGGTTTAAGATTAGAAGATATGTGGTAATAAATTCAGTAGTTACTTTTTTTACTATATTTTATGTACAAATTTTTGTAGGTATTGTGAAACGTTGTATAGGCAGCGTATTTATAATACGTTCGTAACATATAGAGTAATCCTTTAACATTTCAGGTAGTTACATAATTTCCTACCATAAGTTTGGTTGGTTTAAGATTAGGAGATGTGTGGTAATAAATTCGATAGTTACTCTTTTACTATATTTTATGTACATATTTCTGTATGTATTGTGAAACATTGTGTAGGTATCGTATTTGTAATGCATTTAAAACAATTTTGAGTAATCCTTTAAGATTTCAGGTAGTTACACAATTTACTACCATAAGCTTGGTTGGTTTAAGATTTGGAGATATGGGCTAATACTTTCGGTAGTTACGTTTTTACTATATTTTATGTAAGTATTTATGTAGGTGTTTTGAAATATTGTATAAGTATGGTATTTCTCATGTGTTTTGTAACATATAGAGTAATCCTTTAAGATTTAGGGTAGTTACACAGTTTTTTACCATAAGTTTGGTTAGTTTAAGATTTGGAGATATGTGGTAATAATTTCGGTAGTTACTTTTTTTTGCTATATTTTATGTAAAGATTTTTGTAGGTATTGTGAAACATTGTGTAGGTATCGTATTTTTCACGCGTTTTGTAACATTTAGAGTAATCCTTTAAGATTTTTGGTAGTTACAAAATTTCCTACCATAAGTTTGGTTGGTTTAAGATTAGGATATGAGGTAATAATTTCGGTAGTTACGTTTTCCCTATATTTTATGTAAAGAATTATGTAGGTATTGTGAAACATTGTGTAGGTATCATATTCATAATGCATTTTGTAAAATATAGAGTAATTCTTTATTATTTCAGGTAGTTACAAAATTTATTACCATAAGTTTGATTGGTTTAAGATTAAGAGATATGAGGTAATAATTTCGGTAGTTACACAGTTTTTTAGGGTAGTTACACAGTTTTGTAACATATAGAGTAATCCTTTAAGATTTAGGGTAGTTACACAGTTTTTTACCATAAGTTTGGTTTGTTTCAGATTTGGAGATATGTGGTAATAATTTCTGTAGTTACTTTTTTTTGCTATATTTTATGTAAAGATTTTTGTAGGTATTGTGAAACATTGTGTAGGTATCGTATTTTTCACGCGTTTTGTAACATATAGTGTAACCCCCTCGTCCCGGTCCGGACGCTTGACCGGTCCGAGTGGGTCACACGGGGAAAACCGAAGCGAAACCCGTTAAGGTTACTCCTCGGTTAACGACCCAGAAAATTCCTTTTTAAATTAATCTTTTCTAAAGGCTCATTCGAATCCTATATGATCATAACAGCGGAAAGACAAGCATTCGTAAAACAATAACTCAAACAACCTATGCAAAACAGTCCATTTTTAATTCATTAAGCAGGCCGTTTCGAAACACCCTCAAGGTGTATCGAAACGCCTTGACCTGGTCAACGGTTCTAAGCCTACACAAAGAGGCCGTATCGGAACAGAGGTCAACCGTTCCGAAACACCCTCAACGGTCAACTTCTCGTGGTCAACGAGATTTTGACCGTTTCGAAACCCCATAGACCCATTTCGGAACACTTTCATCTCGCCAATTTCTCAGAATTCCAGTAGCAAAAATGTACCGAAACGGCCCTCACGCATTTCGAAACGCTCGACCAAAAACAAAGGGACCGTATCGAAACAGGGTACCCCGTTTCGAAACGCCCTCTGTCTGCAGACTGGTTTTAGCTGATTTATGGCACAAGGATGTCTCTAAACCCCTCTAAAACTTCAAACTTCACACTAACATCAATCCTAAGGCAAACCAACATAACAAGCATGCTTAAATCACCCAAGACACATATAGAGAAACATCAATACAAGGCAATACCAAAAGCATACATCAACATAGTCAACACTTAGACAATTTTAGGTAGCAAAATTCTAACATGGTTTCAAGCATGGCATACATCCCAAAAGCCAATTTGACAAGCACAACCGAGGAGTCTAACATGCTCCTAAACAACATCAACAACAACATAATTCAAAGGCATCATAACACGGTTACATGTCTCATTGCTTGACCATTACATCATAATTAAAATGTTCATACTTGGTAGCTAAAAAAGCACCACGAAGCACACTTGGAGGCCCCCTTCTTGCACTTAGCAACCCACGAACTAAGGATCTGCATTGTCGAACAAAGAGAGAGCGTAAGCAATAAAGCTTAGTGAGGGTAAGCTCTTTAAAAACAAACCTCGACAATGCATGGTCCAAGCACGATCTCAACCAAGGTAAATGCATGATTTCCAAAGATCCTCAAGAGTCAAAAGTTAAAGATGCATGGACAATATCCAATTATATGCCATACTCAACAAGCTCTAATTCACAACATATGTAATCACATATAAACATCCAAATAGAGATCACATTCCACAACACATTGATACACATATCAATCAATATTGGAACCTAGCTATGACCCAAATACGCGGATAAACACGTTGGAACTCACATCCAACAACCACTTTACCTCACGGTGGGATTACACTCATCACCGGTCTCGCGGAGGGGATTCCACTCATCCTCACTCCCCGTCGATGGGATTCCACTCATCATCGACTATATATAAATACAATTTCCGGGCGAACCTGTACTCCTCCTTGGTGACTCAACGCCACCAAGGCCACGCGCGAATTTAGACTCATGTGTGCACACTAACATCCTAATGATCGGTCATTTGTACTCAAGCATACTAGTGCCAACATTTAACTCAATCCACATTATTCATTTCAACCAATTATGTGCTTAGCACGTACTCACCATGACCACAATCATGAACCATTCACATGCATGCCATAAGCATCACAAGTCATGCCTCATCTCACATGTATATTACATTATACATAAATCACCACATCACAAATATTACGAGGCATATACATCAAATACAAGTTCAACCAATGGCTCTAGTTTAAGTTTAGGATTAGGCTACCACCCTGATCCTAACTCTAGGTGGGTCTACCAAGCCCGACCTAGTCCATATGCTCGAACCAACCATTTAAAATCACTTTAACACATTAACCACTCACCTAAGCTTCCAAGCTCCAAGCCAAGCAAGCTACCACCCTCAAGCTTCCGGATTTCCTCCCGATGCTTCACCAACCCAAGTTCTCGCTTCTAAACAACCTCAATACAATTCAAATAACTTCAAATCATCCCAAACATAAAAATACTAACCCGGAACACAATTTAAACACAATTCACACAATTTCAAGCCATGAACAAACCCCACATTTAGCAAACTCGGGCAGCCCCAAAACCTCATCCAAAACCCATGTTTCCAACACCTTTTATACCCACAAATGATCCCAAACAACCCGTAACCATAGCACTATCAATAGCCCATCAATTCCAACCTAAAACAACCCCCAAAACTCACCCAAAACCCTTCAAAAACCCCATTTAAACCCAATTTCGGGAATTTGTTCAAAACCAAGAAAAATTCATATATGTGGTACCATTTAACTCCTAGACTTCATAACAACATTGAATCAAAACATTAAGCTTAACAACATAAAGTTACCATTTTTAATCAAAGTCTCCAAAAATTCCATTTCTAAAACTTTGAGAAAAATGAAAACTAATTGTACTTCTGAAGAGAGGGGGTTGAGGAGAAGTCAAAAATGGTGTTACCTTTCAAAAACGAGTTGAATCGAAGGAGAAATGAGATGAAATAGTGGAAGGAGTTTTGAAGCTCTCTTTCACGTTAGTTGTGTTGGAGAGGAGAGTGAATAGTGGCTATTTGATAAAAAAGGGGGTTTAAAATCAAAAGTTGGGCTAATTACAAAATGGCCATTAATGAATGGATATTCTCCAATTTCTTTAAAAACTCTTCCATTTGTAATTTATTCAATTTGGTCCAATTTAAAATATTTATTGTTGAAACCCAAAACTTAAAAGATTATTTTAATTATAAAATCGAGCCAAAAATAATATTAAAATATTATTTTCACCCGACCCCTAGACCCGGGTGTTACAACTCTCCCCCACTTAAGGAATTTCGTCCCCGAAATTACCTAAAGGAAACAAATACGGAAATTGCTCAACCATATCAGCTTTCCTCTCCCACGTGGCCTCTTCCACACCTCTATGTCTCCACAACACCTTGACCAACTCTATGGTCCTACCACGCAACACCTTGCTATCAGAAGCAAGTATCCCAACAGGTTCTTCATTGTAAGACAAATCCGGATTCAACTCTATCTCCTCAACGGGCATAACATGAGAAGGATCCGATCTATATCTCCTAAGCATCGACACATGAAAGACATCATTGATCTTCTCTAACTCAGAGGGTAATCTCAAACGGTAAGCTACAGGCCCAATCCGCTCAACTATCTCATACGGACCAATGAACCTCGGACTCAACTTGCCCTTCCGGCCAAATCTCATTACCTTCTTCCCCGAAGATACTTTCAGAAACACTTTCTCACCCACGGAGTACTCAATCTCTTTCCTCTTCAAATCTGCATAAGACTTCTGACGATCGGAAGCTGCTTTTAAACGATCACAAATCAACTTCACCTTGTCGGTAGTCCCCTTAAGAAAATTCGACATAGGTAACAATCTCTAACCTGTTTCAGCCCAACAAATCAGAGTCCTACATCGTCTGCCATACAAAGCCTCATAGGGAGCCATCTAAATACTAGACTGGTAACTGTTGTTGTAAGCAAACTCAACTAAAGGTAGGTGCTTCTCCCAAGAACCCTGGAAGTCAATCACACAACAACGAAGCATATCCTCTAGAATCTGTATCACTCGCTCTGACTGCCCATCGGACTGTGGATGATAAGACGTACTGAAATGCAAACGACTACCTAGAGCACATGCAAACAACCCCAGAACCTCGAAGTAAATCTAGGATCTCTATCTGAAACAATAGACTTCGGAACTCTATGAAGTCTCACAATCTCACGGATGTACAAGTTTGCCAACTTGTCTAAGGAATCTGTAGTGTTCACTGCTAAGAAGTGAGCACACTTAGTGAACCTATCAACAATCACCCAAACAGAATTCTTCTTCGTAGGAGACAAAGACAACCCCGACACAAAATCCATGGTGATCTTCTCCCATTTCCATTCCGGAATCTTCAAAGGCTGTAACAAACCTGAAGGAACCTGATGTTCTGCCTTCACTCTCTGACAAACCATACAACGGCTCACATACTCGGCTACATCTTTCTTCAAACCAACCCAGAAGTAATCATTCTTCAAGTCACGATACATCTTGGTACTACCCGGATGCATAGAAAAAGGACTCGAATGTGCTTTACTCAGAATTTGACGTCTCAACTCAACATTTTCTGGTACAATGATTCTATCTCTAAAGCACAACAAGCCCTCACCACTAAAACTGTACTCGGTCGGTCTTCCTTCGGCTATGTCCTGAACATGATGAACTAATATCACATCTTGCAACTGCTTCTCTCTAATCAACTAGATCAAGGAAGGCTTCACTTGTAATTCGGTGATCAAACCACCATCATCGGATACACTCATTCTAGCAAACATAGCTCTCAACTCAACGGCCACTTTTCTACTCAAAGCATTGGCTACTACATTTGCCTTACCCGGATGGTACTCAATGGTCAAATCATAATCTTTTAGCAACTCTAGCCATCTTCTCTGTCTCAAGTTCAACTCTTTCTGTGTCATCAAATACTTCAAGCTCTTGTGGTCGGTGTAAACTATACACTTCTCACCATACAAGTAATGACGCCAAATCTTCAATGCAAACACAACTGCGGCTAACTATAAATCATGAGTAGGATAGTTCTTCTCATGAACCTTCAACTGTCTAGAGGCATAAGCAACAACTCTTCTTTCTTGCATCAAAACATATCCTAAACCTATGTAGGAAGCATCACTATAAATCACAAATTCTTTACCTGAAACAGGTTGCACTAACACTTGGGCGTTTGTCAAAGCTTCTTTCAATTTCTCAAAAGCCTTCTGTCTTGCATCTGACCACTCGAACTTAACTCATTTTTGCAACAATTTAGTCAAAGGAGCGGCTACTCTAGAGAAACCATCGACAAATCTCCTATAGTAACCGGCTAATCCTAGGAAACTCCTAATCTTGGTCACAGACTTAGGTTGTTTCCACTCAACAATAGCCTCAATCTTCGATGGATCAACACGGATACCTTCGGCCGAAACAACATGGCCAAGAAATACAACCTCTCGAATCTAGAACTCGCATTTACTAAGCTTCGCATACAACTGATTGATCAACAATCTCTGCAAAACAAATCTCAAGTGCTCATCATGCTCCTCTTCTGTCTTCGAGTACACAAGTATATCATCAATGAAAACAACTACAAAACGGTCTAGATAGTCTCTAAAAATTCTGTTCATCATATCCATGAATGCTGCAGGTGCATTTGTGAGCCCAAACGGCATCACAAGAAACTCATAGTGACCATATCTAGTCCTAAAAGCTGTCTTCGGAACATCACACTCTTTCACCTTCAACTGGTAGTACCCGGATCTCAAATCTATCTTCGAGAACACTGAAGCACCTCTCAACTGATCAAACAAATCATTTATGCGAGGCAACGGATACTTGTTCTTCACAGTCAACTGATTCAACTGTCTATAGTCAATACACATACGCATACTACCATCTTTCTTTTTCACAAACAACACGGGAGCACCCCAAGGAGAACTACTAGGCCTAATGAAACCACGGTCTAATAATTCTTGCAACTGACTCTTCAATTCTTTCAACTCTTTCGGAGCCATACAATACGGAGCTATCGAAACTGGATTAGACCCTAAAACAGTCTCAATCACAAACTCAACATCTCTGTCATGAGGTAAACCCGGCAACTCTTCAGGAAACACATCCGGAAAGTCACACAATGTTCTAATATCCTTCGGTCTAGCTTCACTCATATTCGGATTCATAACATAAGCTAGGTAAGCCCCACATCCGGAGTCCATCAATCTATGAGCCTCTAAAGCTGACACAACATTAGACAAGAACTTAATGTTCTCGCCTACTACTACTACCTCGTAGTCATCAAAAAGCTTCAAAGAAATCCTCTTCGTCTCAAAATCCACACTAGCTCGGTTCTCAACTAACCAGTCCATACCCAAAATAAACTTTCAAGTAGTTACACAATTTCCTACCATAATTTTGGTTGGTTTAAGATTAGGAGATATGAGCTGATAATTTCGATAGTTACGCATTTTACTATATTTTACGTAATTATTTCTATAGGTATTGTGAAACATTGTGTAGGTATGACATTTCTCATGCGTTTTGTTATATATAGAGTGATTCTTTAACATTTCAAGTAGTTACACAATTTCTTACCATAAGTTTGGTTGGTTTAAGATTTGGTGATATGAGATAATAAATTCGGTAGTTACATTTTTTTGATATATTTGTAGAACTAATGTTTTGATATAATAATTGAAAAATATTTTGGACTAATTTAAAAAGAATTCAAAACTATTTCTAAAGTCCAAATAATTTGAAACTATGTTTAGGGGATATTTTCAAAGGTTTTTACATGTTTCCAAAGCCAAACTAAACAAAACCTTCTAGGCGTTTCGAAACACCCCTAGGTGTTTCGATACGTGTTCTTCTAGTGTCAAAACGTTTCGATACGGGTTTCAAAACAGGTCCCTTTTGGAAGTGGATTTTGCCAAGCGTTTCGATACGGGCTATGTCGGTTTGACACGCTTACGTGGCATCAACCAAAACGACCATAAACCCCCAACAGCTATTTCCCAACTAATATTTAAATGCAGATCATTTTGATACGGGGAAAGGTGTTTCGATACGAGTGTTTCGAAACGGCCAAGAGCGTTTCAATACGGGTGCTACATTAGACTGCAACGACTCTTTCTACTTGAAGAGCGTATTGAAACGAGCTCAAGCGTTTCGATACGGTTAGCAACGGAACTACATTTATGGTGGGAATTTATGTCTCCAACGGCTCCAATTCAACCCCAACGGCTAGTAACGACTACAAACTCATTAAGAAGTATAAAATGGACCTCCAAGCATCAAGATATGGTTAATGCTTCAATTGTCAATCAACAAATTATCAAAAATTATCTTTGTACTTAAATTGTCAATTCTTTGTATAGACAAACACGAGTGAGCCAAAATTGTCAAATTTGCTCAAGTGTTTTAGGTTTTGGGTGAGAGCTAAATTGTGCAAACAAACACCTATTAGAGTGATTTTTGTTTTCTAATTTTTTCTCTTGTAAAGAGGGTTTGATCAAGGCTTTGGGTAGAAAGCTTGATCGGTGTATAAGGGTTTCCTCCTAAACCTAGAAAAGGGGACGAATCAATAGTGGATTGATTGGAAATCCTTAGTGGGAAGCTAAGGTAGTGGATGTAGACCTTGGTTAGAAGGTTGAACCACTATAATTCATTGTGTCACATATCTTTTTAGCTTCCACACCACATTCACCCAAATTTCCACTTCTCCACCTCTTGGCGAGCAAGAACGGTTGAAGGAATCGAGCACCTTAAAACCCAACAATTGGTATTAGAGCTTGGCTCAAATCGAAGAGGATTAACATCCTATTGAGAAGATCCGGCAAGCTCGATCATCATTTCACCAACCGGCTCAATGGCGCAATCCATCGACAAATCGCCCTTCTTTGACGGAATTCATTATGCCCATTGGAAGACAAAGATGGAGTTTTTCATTAAGTTAAGAGACTACAAGATATGGGACATAGTTGAAGATGGTCCGTTCGTGCCTCAACGAAGCAAAGCGGAATGGAGTGCCGAAGATCGCAAGAAGATGGAGCTCAATTGCAAAGCCTTGCACATCCTCTTTTGTGCATTTGGCCCAACCATCTATGAAAAGATGTCTTCTTGTGAGAGTGCCAAGGAGGTATGAGACAAGCTTGAAGTCACATACGAGGGGACAAATGAAGTAAAGGAGACCAAGATCGGGCTCCTCACCTTAGAGTATGAGAACTTCAAGATGGATCCGGAAGAAGACATCGAAAAGATGTTCGATAGGTTCTCCACAATCACAAATGGTCTCAAGGGCTATGGAGAAGCCATTCCGGAGGAAAATCTTGTCCGAAAGCTCATCTACTCACTTCCCGAGTCGTGGGACTCAAAGAGGACCGCCATCACCGAAGCCAAGAATTTGAAGACCTTGAAGCTTGATGAACTCATGGGGTCACTCCTTACTCATCAAATAATGAAGAAAAACAAAGAAGATGAGAAGAAGAGGGAAGAAATTAGAGCTGTGGGGGAGAAGAAGCTCAAAGGGCTTGGCATCAACACTAATGTCATTGCTCTCAAATCCTCCACTTGCCACCATGTAGATTCAAGTGAAAAGGAGGATGAAGAAGAAAAAATAGTTCATCTCTTCAAGAAGTGTGCCCCGTTCATGAAGAAAGCCTTGAGAGAGCTAGAACGAGAATACATGAAAAAGAAGAGGGCAAGCACTTCAAGCCATAAGAAGAAGCCATATGTAGCTACTTGGAGTGATAAGGACTCCACCGACGATGAACAAGCCAACCTTTGCCTTATGGTCATCGAAGAAGATTCAAGTGTAACTTCTAATTCATCTACTTCACGTTCTTACTCTTTTGATGAATTACAAGATGCCTACGACGATTTGGTTTTAGAGTTTAAAAATCACATTTTGAAAAACAATAAAATGATTTCAAAGTTGAAAATTCAAAATGATTTGATTTCTAAAACCAAACTTGAACTTGAAGTAAAACTCGAAGAGTTTGAACAAAAATGTTTTGATTTACAAAATTTGCTTCAAAAAGTTCAAGAAGAAAAAAATTTGATTTCCAAAGAGCTTGAAAGGAAAAATAATTTTGGAAAATCAAACTTTTACGTAAGACAATCTAGTGCCCCCTAGATTTGTAAAAGGAAAATGTTTTAGAAGTGTTTGGGTCCCAAAAAGTCTAACCTCTTCAACTAAAAAGGATGAAATTGAAAAATGGATTCCTAAGGGGACAAGATTTAGTGCTACTAATGTGTATGGATCCAAAGCAATTTGGATACCAAAAATTACTTGATTGTCTTTTGCTAGGTGTGACGGAGAGTGATCAACAAGTCAAACTTTGAGGGGGAGCTCCATGCACACAAGGAAGAACACTTGAAGAAGGAAGGCTTCACATCCTCCCTTGGATTCAAGTGTGGTAAAATCTAGTTGTTTTTGCTCTTATTTGTTTTATTTTTCATTTAATTCAACTAGATGATCATATATGTTGGACTAACATTCTTATGATGCTTTGAGTAAAGGGGAGCCTTTTTAAAACCAAATTCTTAATTTTGTCAATTTTTTTACCTCTATTGTTATTTTGAACTTAAAAGTATTTTGAATTCTTTTTAATATAACAAAAAGGGGAGAAATGATTTGAAAAATTGAATTTTCAAATAAATAAGGGGAGCTCAAATTGATTGCAAATTTTTGATCTCTTATTCACATTTTTAAAATTAAAGGGGCAGAATCCCAAATAATTTTCAAGTTGGTTTTATTATATAAAAAAAGGGAGATTGTAGAACTAATGTTTTGATATAATAATTGAAAAATATTTTGGACTAAGTTAAAAAGAATTCAAAACTATTTCTAAAGTCCAAATAATTTGAAACTATGTTTAGGGGATATTTTCAAAGGTTTTTACATGTTTTCAAAGCCAAACTAAACAAAACCTTCTAGGTGTTTCGATACGTGTTCTTCCAGTGTCAAAATGTTTCGATATGGGTTTCGAAACAGGTCCCTTCTAGAAGTGGATTTTGCCAAGCGTTTCGATACGGGCTATACCGTTTCGATACGCCTACGTGGCATCGACCACAACGGTCATAAACCCCCAACAACTATTTCCCAACTAACATTTAAATGCAGATCGTTTTGATACGGGGAAAGGCGTTTCGATACAGGTGTTTCGAAACGGCCAAGAGCGTTTCAATACGGGTGCTGCATCAGACTGCAACGACTCTTTCTACTTGAAGAGAATATCGAAACGGGTTCGAGCGTTTCGATACGGTTAGCAGCAGAACTGCATTTATGGTAGGAATTTATGTCTCCAACGGCTCCAATTCAACCCCAACGGCTAGTAACGGCTACAAACTCATTAAGGAGTATAAAAGGGACCTCCAAGCATCAAGATGTGGTTAATGCTTCAATTGTCAATCAACAAATGATCAAAAATTGTCTTTGTACTTAAATTGTCAATTCTTTGTATAGACAAACACTAGTGAGCCAAAATTGTCAAATTTGCTCAAGTGTTTTAGGTTTTGGGTGAGAGCTAAATTGTGCAAACAAACACCTATTAGAGGGATTTGTGTTTGCTAATCTTTTCTCTTGTAAAGAGGGTTTGATCAAGACTTTGGGTAGAAAGCTTGATCGGTGTATAAGGGTTTCCTCCTAAACCTAGAAAAGGGGACGAATCAATAGTGGATTGATTGGAAATCCTTAGTGAGAAGCTAAAGTAGTGGATGTAGACCTTGGTTAGAAGGTTGAACCACTATAATTCATTGTGTCACATATCTTTTTAGCTTCCACACCACATTCACCCAAATTTCCATTTCTCCACCTATTGGCGAGCAAGAATGGTTGAAGGAATCGAGCACCTTAAAACCCAACAATATTTTATGTAAAAATTTCTGTAGGTAATGTGAAACATTGTGTAGGTATCATATTTCTCATACTTTTTGTAATATATAGAGTAATCCTTTAACATTTAAGGTAGATACACAATTTCTTACCATAAGTTTGGTTGGTTTAGGATTTGGAGATATGAGGTAATAGTTTCGTAGTTACGTTGTTTACTATATTTTATGTAAAGATTTGTGTAGGTATTATGAAATATTGTGTAGGTTTGGTATTTCTAATGCGTTTTGTAACATATAGAATAAACTTTAACATTTTAGGTAGTTACACAATTTGTTACCATAAGTTTGGTTTGTTTAAGATTTGGAGATATGTGGTAATAATTTCGGTAGTTACATTTTTTACTATATTTTATGTAAAGATTTATGTAGGTATTGTAAAACATTGTGTATGTATCATATTTTTCTTGCATTTTGTAATATATAGAGTAATCATTTAAGGTTTCTGGTAGTTACAAAATTTACTACCATGATAAAGTTTTTTGTAATTACCGTTTTTCTTACACTTACTGTAACAAATCATGTAACCGCATCGTAACAAATAATGTAATTACTGGCTATTGGTATAACCGGTCTGCCTAATTTTAACCTACTTTTAAGCTGCCTAACAACAGAAGCTCTCGAGGATAATACTTTCATTAATTAATCAACTAGTTATGATTGCATCTAGACCTGACAAACTTGACCCGAGACCCGAAACCCGAACTGAATTACCCGAACCGAAACCCGATTTTGACCCGAACATGATGATCCGAAGTTGACCCGAAACTCGAAATAAACCGAACCGAACCGAAATTTTTTGTTGAACCGAAATGGACCCGAACCGAATGTTACCCGAACCGAAAGCTGAACCGAATATCGACCCGATTTTAACCCGAATATCTATTTTTAACAATATAATAAATAATAAAAAGAAGTATGTTTTATTATCTTTTTATACTATATCATATCATGGAAGAGACTGTTTCTCTTGTCAAAATTGTGGACTAAACTGACAATTTGGAAGTGGAGAAATTTGAGAGTCCAATGACCAATTCTATAATTATACCATATAAATAAATAGGGGTCAATTTTGGCTAAAAATTAAATCTTAGAAATTAAAATGAACAAAAATATCATTATATTAAATTAATAGACTAAATTACAAAGATTAGTTAATTTCGACTAAAAGTAAATTTTTAGAGACTAAATATCCCTACGGGGAGGAGATTTCTATATCCGAAGTCTAAACCGTGGGGATACTTGTGACTAAATTAAATTAAACTAAAACTTAAAGTTGACTAAAATGTAACATTTTAAATGCAACGTGACCTAAAAAGTAATTAATCTCTAGCTTAAAAAATTGGTGGCTTATTTCCCTCCAAAATTTTGTCTTTTCTCTCTCTATTTTTTCTAATTATCTTTTTTTTTTCAATCTAGCTTAAAAAATTGGTGGCTTATTTCCCTCCAAAATTTTGTCTTTTCCCTCTTTATTTTTACCAATTGTCTTTCTCTCTTTTTTTAATTTAATTGAGTTTTAATTTAAATTAATTTAATTGAAATTTCACATTTAGTTTTAGAATTATTTAATTATGTCCGTGATTTATGCTTTTAGATTTTAGTTAGCTCAATTAGATCCTAAGTTTAATAAATTAATTCATTTCAGAAATTATTATTATTATTATTATTATTATTATTATTATTATTATTATTATTATTATTATTATTACATATAATAAACTTTGATTTAATATAATTATACAAAAAAAATTTGATATGGATACATGAAGCTTTGATTTAAATATTTAATCAAATTCGAATACATAGATTAACAAGTTGAATCAGAATTAATCTCATACATCAATAACTCTAAACTAAACCATAAATACTAAACCTCAAACCTTTAACCCAACTCAAATCGAATTGAACCGAAAATTTAAATGTTGACCCGACCCGAAATCGTCCCGATTTTGACCCGACCCGAAAGCGACACGAACGACCCGATTTTGACCCGAACCGAAAGCGACCGATCCGATATTGACCCGACTCGAAAACAACCGATCCGATTTTGACCCGATCCAATACCCGAACCGAATCCGACTCAACACAGACCCGAATTAGACCCGAACCCGAACCGAACTGACCCGAACCGAATCTAAACCGATTCTAGATAGACCCGAAATGACTCGAACCGAAATGACCCTAACCGAACCCGAACCGAATGACCCGATTGTCACCTCTAATTGCATCGATATCTTTGTGTAACAAAGACAAAACCTCGTCAGGAAGATAAGAAAATAAACATGGGACATAACTATATTAAGAAAGAAGCTTAGATATCTTATCGAATATCGACAACCTTATTTGCTTCATGAGAGACATGAATAAACCTAACCCTCTATGGATGATGGAGTAAATTGTAAGCGTAGAGCACGATCCTGCAGTTGACGATCCATTAAGTAGCTAAATCACCTGTAAACTATCAGATTCCACATCCAATGCAGCAACACACTAAGCTCCTTATAGACGGTCCAAACTTCTGATTCTAATACTGAATATTTACCAATTAATTTAGTAGAACTAGCGATTCAACTTCCAGTAGCGTCTCGAACGACTCCCCCACAAGAAGTTAAGACATCCAATATGCGCCTTACACCATCCACATTGACCTTCCAAGAACTAGCTTCGGGAAGAACCCACATTTTCCTTATTTTGTCAACTCTTACCGTCAGATTTTTGGTTCAAACTTATTTTCTCAAATCTATGATAAAAATCAGCCTTCTATCTGATTTGGTGAGATTTTTTTCTCTCAATTTTCCTTCAATGTCAGTTTTTTTTTATCTGTATTTATACTTAGAGGTGTGTAAAAATATTCGATCCAAACGATCTAATTTTTTTATGCATTGAGTTGATTTAAAAATTCAGATATCCGATTCGATTTTTTATTTTTTGAATTGGATACAGATCAAAATATTCCAAGATTCGGATTATCCGAAAATTCAAAATTTCATGGATATAAATCTTGTTATATTTAGCAATTTGATGCTTGTTATATATGAAAAATCGAAAAACTGAAATGTACATAGATGTGAATCTTATTATATTTGAAAATTCGTTGCTTGTTATATTTGAAATTTTGAATTTTTTTTTTGAATACGTTCGTCAAATTCAAAAAATTACATAAATCAAATTATATATTAGGTGAATATCCGATTTTTTCAGCTCGGATACTGATCGCTATATATCGATCTGATCCGATATCCAAAAATGCATACCCCTATCTATACTAATAATTAAAACCAGTTACTTGTATACCAACAATCAATTGGTTTTGCGAGATGAGGTGCTAGGTCTCTTTTAAGCAAGGTCATGAGTTTAAATTCTAACGTCGTGAATGAAAAAAATGGATTGAGAGAATCGTCCCATTTTGGATTTTTACAAAACTCGATTCAAATTGATCGGTCAATGAATCAGATATATGTGTTGATCCAAAAAAATTAATTACTTGTATGTTAACTCAAGTTTATTGTCACGAGTTATTCATACATCAATTCAATTAAAAAATTATTATTTGAATTATAATAATGTTATTATATGATGGTTTATCTTTTCATACTTCTATATAATCTTTAAATAAATAACTGAAAATTACACTTCTAAGAATCAAACTAGTATTTAATAAGATTTTTGTATAAATATTTTACCACTCGGCCGAAACCATTATTGATAGAATTTGACGAAGTATAATATGTTCACTTTTTTTTTCTTCTTTCACCCACGTCGTGAAATACGAATTAAATATGTTTAGCTTATATCGACCAAGTTTTGAATGAGAAAAAAAAAACAAGGTTTTTAAAATTTAACTTTATTTTAATTATAATTTAATAATACAATTATTTATTTTATTTAAATTTAATTATAAAATATAAAAAATATAAATATCACTATAAAAGTATATGTTCAAATATCAAAATAAGTTATTAAACCGTTTGATAGGAATTTGAGGGAAAATTTAAAGAGAAAAAGGCTACTCCAAACCTTTTACACTTTGTTTAATTAATTTGGTGAAACAAATATATTTTCAATGAATAAAAAATTGTAGGAAAGACCCAAAGGTTGCAATTTGCAATTTGCAATTTGCAATAGTGCAGGCCTTGATTGACGTGAAGACTGGCGGTGACTCCCCTCTCCTGCTAACACCATCCTTTTCCCACATGCGTACGGAATATTAACTTTGGATTTTATTATTCTATATATAATGTATTTATTACTAATTAAAAAAAATTATACAATAATAACCAGCCGCAATATGATATTTATTACAAAAGTATAATTGTTTCATCTTTAAGATATTAAAAAAA
Organism: Hibiscus tridactylites; assembly: GCA_958450335.1. Taxonomy (NCBI): domain Eukaryota; kingdom Viridiplantae; phylum Streptophyta; class Magnoliopsida; order Malvales; family Malvaceae; genus Hibiscus; species Hibiscus tridactylites. The sequence goes on along the minus strand of OY288270.1, from coordinate 71,790,189 downwards.
CTTTGTTAAAAGAATTACTAAAAGAAATATTGTTGGTCAAGCTGTTAATCTTTGTTTCTTCGTTTTTTTATGTCGTAGGTTCTAGACCTAACTCTTTTTTTTTCTAGAGCCTTATTTTCATCTTTTTAGGTAGGATTAAGATTAGAATTTGTCAAAAAAATATTAAAAGAATATTTAATGTTGTGACCAAATTAGTAGCTCCATCTAATGATCTCTCTACTGGTGTGATTATACAGTAGTTCATACATTTTAACCCTTTAACATGGCACACACATCTTGCATACACATATGTTTGAATTCGAGTCTTTTAAGATAAAAATAAATATTATCTTTTTACTAGAATCACTTGTTGAGTTTTTATTTTTTTTTAATAATGAGTTACAATTTTAGTATATAGATTTACAATTGGTGTATAAGTATCATTATGGGCGGGACATCGCAAGGTTCAAAAAGGTATAAGCCCCAGCCAACTTTTTTATATCGATAATAAAATATTTTTTTTAGAACAAATTCTTATTCTAGGTCTATAATCCTTCAATCCTTTTTAAAATTTTATTATGACCCTCTTAAAATTTTCAATTTTATTTTTTTTCTTTTGTAAATTTTTAGTTCCGTCTCTGAGTATCGTGTTAATATTTTATGATATCTTAACTTATATAAATTTTAATAATTTGTGACTTTTTGATACATTATAATTTTTGGGAAAAAAAAGTAATTGGCAAAGTTTGAATGCTTACCGTGGTTTATATTTTAACTTATATTATGTATTTATGTTTCGTTTGTATTAATTTTCCTACTATGTTGAGTAATGCTTTACATTTTATTTTATTTTGGCGTAACTGGATGGTTATGGACCGTATGGTGGTATGCTATACAGTCAATATTTTACAACAAAATTATCTTTGCACTTAAGAATATGTATACTTTGTCAAATGGTTAAAAATATATGTGAACAAATATTACTTTGTAATCATTTTATACTATTAAAAATGTTTCTATATTTTATTATTTGAAAATTAAATGATAATTTCACTAACAACAATATTATTAAACAAAGCGATTACCATCTATCCTATCTCTAAAAAAAAAAATCAAACCTAACAATTTCTCCCAAACAAAAAAATCTCGTTAAAAAATTGAATGAATATAACAGCTTCATCCTTGATGCCAAATCTGCCTAAGCATAATTCTAATTTAATCTCTTTTTTGTCATTATTTACTAGTAAGAAAAATGAGTGAACGTTTTGAAGCTCCAAATTAACATTTGTAGAGTCTGAATTAAAATACGTTGAAATAGATGTAATTTCTTTTGAATTATTATATGAAATCCGCCTAAGCATAATTCTAATTTAATCTTTTCTTTTTAGTCCTTATTGGTTTATATAAAATTTGTCAAATACCAAGGATAACTATTGATAAGTTATTTCCCCCTAGTTTTTAATCATGTTAGTCACTAAAAGAAAGTTTTTATTTTACTAGCAAAATAAAAAGGTAAACTACATTGGTAGTCACTAAAGTTTTAAGGTGCTTTTAATATGGTCACCAACCTTTTCAAATTTTTATTACAGTCACCGAACCTTTATTTTGCTTTCATTATGATCACTGTCATTACTTGCCGTTAAAAGAAGCTGATGTGGCATGCTAAATTTTTATTATAAAATAATATTTTTTCTATCTCCTATTTCACGTTTCTTTCTTTCTTTCTTTCTTTCTTTCTTTCTTCTTCTAGTAGTCAACACACCGAAAAAGAAATCATTCCTCCTCCGCAGCATTTGACGTCAAAACTACCTCTCAAACTCCAAAGCAGTAAACACATACACCACCTTAAATGCAAAACCCTCTTCAGATAAAACTAACATATTCTCACCCTTGGTCTTTGCTGATGTTATCCACATGAGATTCCATGTAGAATTCTCCATATCGTGCACCATTCTTCTTCAAAGATTCAATAGGTGGGTTAATAAGGAAGCCTCCTTTCTTCTTTGGAAACAGACATGGTGCACTTCCATAGAAAGCTGAAACGACCTCAACTCGAGTAGGGCACTTGCGTGAGACGATAGATCAAGCCTTGAGAGCGGCTATTAATGAAGCATCGAATGCAATTCTCTTGGCAATACTTTTGCCTTTCTTACGTTGGAAAACGCCGGTACACCCTATGGCGCAGAGAAAAATTATTCGGCGAATTTCGCCAGTGATTCATGTACAAGAGACGAATTCAAGGTGAATATGAATGAAATATTATCTTAATAAATTCGATATCTTGATATCCTTAGGGAGTTAGGATAAACCAAATCGAATTCGAGTCGTCACAATAGCGTTCCGACCTCTTTGCAGTCCACCCGAATGAAACGAACACTATTTTCTCTTCTCTAACTGTTAGAGAGGTTTTCCGAAAAAGCATACTTTGGCTGCTAGACCTTATGCCTTTATATTACATTCAAAAACCTAATTCTAATTAAATTCGGATTCATTAAATATACAATATATTTAACCGAATATAATTAAATATGTAGAGTCTGATTCAACTTTAATTTTAATTCATTAAATATACAATATATTTAACTAAATACAATTAGATATGTAGAATCTGATTCTACTTTAATTAGGTTTCTTTAGGGATATATATATATATTTAATAATGTTTGATAATTACAATAATTATCTAGTATTAATATATATATAAATAATATTATCTATAATTACAATAATTATAATAAATTTGTTTTAATAATTATTACGTGTACAACAAGTTTGTAAACATGCTATCTAGTCGATATTTGTTCGTTTCAATAATATGGTGTGACCCTTATAGGTTCATGTAACGTTAGTAGTAATATTTAAAACAATTCTAATATTACAAGAAATGAGTGACATCTAGCAATACATCATTGCTACCTAAGGATATTCAAGAATAAGACTGAAATAATTCTCAACTAAAGATATTTAATAATAATTATATTATTCTAAGGACTTTACTATAATTCAATTTATTTATAAATGCACAAAATAAGACTAAAATAATAATAATAATAATAATAATAATAATAATAATAATAATAATAATAATAATAATAATAATAATAATAATAATAATAATAATGACTTTATTAATTGTGAAACTAAAATTGATTTTGATATAACAATTTGACTTATGGACTAAATTGTAAAACAATAAATTTTTAAGTATTTTTCAAAGTATCACATTTTGACAAGCCTTTTTGAACCAAACTATATTTCAAGACAAAACATACTTAAAGGTTCAAATTTCACTAAGTCTTTTCACGTGTTTTCAAGCCAAACTTCAACAAAACGCCTAGGCGTATCGATACCGTTATGCGTATCGATACGGTTTTTCAACCTTAGAATTTTAATCGTTCATAGCGTACCGATACGGTATATCCCCGTATTGATACGAAATTCATTTGGGCAAGACTTTAAGCTATAGCGTATCGATACTCATTGGAATCGTATCGATACAAATTTCTTATAAAAGTATCATTTTGCTATAGCGTACCGATACGACACATCACCGTATCGATACGATATGCTGATCTTTTCAAAATCATTGTATTTAATTTTGGACCGTTGGCTTGTCAGTTAGTTGGTATCCTAAATTTTAAATGACCGTTGAACCGTATCGATATGCTAATGGAGCGTACCGATACACTTTTTATCAAAACCAAACTTAGGATTCTAGTGAGCAAAATCCGTACCGATACGACATACCGTATCGATACACCCCTTAATATCGTAATGATAGACCCTCGAAGCGTATCGATACGCCTTGTTTTTCAATCACAACGACTTTTTCTTGTTTGAGATAGGTACTGATACGGTAGGTTGCTGAGCAACATTTATTGCGGGAAATTGCAGCCCAACGACTCTATTGATGATCTCAACCACCCAAACGGCTAGAAATCAATACAAGGGTATAAAAATAAGTCTAAAATGCACCAACAACAACTATTGAACCTACAAGCAACAACAAAGCATTCAAATCCAAACTTTGTTCTTTTAGAGTAAAATATTTGTACCCAACTCCTTGTGTTCGTCATTGTAATTCTTATTGTGAGTTTGGGGAGTGTTTTATTGTAATTCAATAAACATCATCCTTATAGAGGAATTTGTAAAGTTTACCAAAACTCTTCTTTGTAAAAGTGAGTGGATTTAGCTTTAGGTAGAAAGCTTAATCAAATTGTAAGGTTTCCTCCTCATCCAAGAAAAGGGGAAGAATTCAATTATTGGATTGGTTGAAATCCTTAGTGGAAGCTAAGGTAGTGGATGTAGAGTTCATTGGAGAACTTTAACCACTCTAAATGCCTTGTGTCCAAAATTTTATTCTTCCAATTTCCACCCTTAAAATTTTTATCGCCAATTCATCCCCTCTTAGCCATTTGTAATTATTTGATCAACTCAAAAATTGGTATCGGAGTTACACTCATTGAAAGGATTACAACCTTCTTAAGTCGATTCTAGGAGAGTTTGATCAACAACTAGTCAAGCAATGTCATCCACCTCCATTTCCAACCTCTATAAGTCTCAATCTACCACCAAACCACCATTCTTCAAAGGGGATAACTACCCATATTGGAAGAATATGATGAGACTCTTCATCAAGTCTACGGACTACATGGTATGTGATGTAGTTGAAGAAGGGTCATACATTCTGATGAAGAAAGACGGTGAAGGAAGACTTGTCCCAAAGGTCAAAGCCGAAATGACCGAAGATGATAGAAGAAGGATGCAAGTCAACGGTAAAGCTCTATATGTCATCTTTCGTGCTCTTGGTTCAGATATCTACTCCAAGGTGTCCTCGATCGAGAATGCCAAGGAAGTTTGGGACACCCTCGAGATAACATATGAGGGAACTAGCGACGTCAAGGAAACAAAGACCAGGCTACTCAATCTAAGCTATGAAAACTTTAAAATGGATCATGATAAGAGTGTTTCCAAGATGTTTGATCGATTATCGGTCATCGAAAATGGATTGAAGGGCTTTGGTGAAATCATTCTTGAAGACAAGCTAGTGAGGAAGTTGTTGTATTCTCTTCTGGAATCATGGGATAACAAGAGAACGACCATTATTGAAGCTAGATATTTGAAGACTCTCAAGCTAGATGCTCTTGATGGATCTCTACTTACCCATGAGATCATAAAGAAGTGAAGATAAGAAGAAAAGAAAATGGAGGAGAAGAAGGTTGAGAAGAAGGAAGTTGAGAAAAAAAAGATCAGAATTGCTCTTAAAGCTTCATATCATGAAAGCGATTCTAGTAAAGATGAAGATGAGGAGATGGCCATGTTGGCCAAACAATTCACTCGCTTCATGAAGTCCAACCGATAGAGAAAGTTCAATAGAAAAGGCGACTTCAAGAACAAGAGTAAAGAAGAGGAGAAGAACCAAATCATTTGCTATGAGTGCAAGAAATCTGGCCACATCCGTTTCGAGTGCCCTCAATTGAAGAGAAAGAGTTTTGGGAAGAAAAACAAGCTCAAAGCTCAAGTGGCAACTTGGAGTGAAGAGAAGTCATCCGAGGAGGAGGAGGAAGTGGCTAACCTCTGTGTCATGGCCATTGATGATGATCCAAAGGTAAACCTCAACTCATCTAATTTTTGTTTTACCTATGATGAACTTCATGAAGCATATGATGAGTTGCAAGAGGTCTATGATAACATGATTCATGTAAAAGAGTCCTATTAAATTGAAGCGCAAGTGTACACCCGTGTCAAGTTATAGTATAAAAGATATCGTCTCCACAAGGATTGGGACAACTTCATAATTAATTTTCCTGCACAAGGAAAAAGATAAATTTAATAAAGAGTTGTGAAAAAATCTTGAATATAAACTAAAGTAAAAGAGGAATTCAGATTGAGAAAATAGGCTGGTATTGATTTGCTCAGTAGTGCAAGTGTTGCACTGTTCAAAGGTCTTCTGTTGTGTCTGTCGTCGAGCCTGTCGCGGCAGAGGTCTGTTGATGTCCCGGCAGCGAACAACAACTCTGTACTTCAAGTTCAGCAAGAATACCTGTTGTGACTCGTCCTATCCCTAGGTCCAAGTTCTGTCAATGAACACGTCTTGGATGATACCTCCCGGTGTGAATCGAAGGATGAACACCGATGTTTGTGGATTCTTCCTTAGCTGCTTAACCTTGCACCTATCTCTAGGCCAAGATGGTTTAACCATAAACTGGAAAACTCGTATTTACTCTTTTCGTATACTTATCTCTTCCGATATTAAGTAAATAGATAACCTCACAATGCTCTCCTGAAACTCTTATGAGATGTTGGAACCAGAGTAAATAAACTTGAAGTTTTATTGATTGAATAGAAAATCCTAAGAAATAGTTTAACCCTTACAACTACTTTACAAGACCAACCTTTAGCCCTGAGGAAAGTTTAGAACATGATGGAGAAGGGAAAAGCTAGGGTTTGTGATGGAAGACGGCTAGGAACTAGGTTCCCCTTCTATAGGTCGAATTACAAGCATATATATAGGCCTTGGGGTACAAGTTTTCTTAATAGCCAAGAGTACTAATTCGAATTAAACTACAATTCATTAAAGACTAAATCTTTGAATAAACGTCCTTTAGTTCGCCCTATCTTCTTACTTTGACTTTCTCCTCAAACTTTGGGCAAGGCCTTCCTTGTGCTTCTGGGCTCCAAAATTTATGCGAGTGGTCTTTAAAAATTAGGCTTGAAATCCTCTATCAGTCGAACTCCACTTCGCATTTTCCATCTCTTCTTCTTCACTGTCGCCACCTCTGTCACGACATATGTCACGACATCAAGTTATAAGGCAGTTTGCTTCAACATTGTCGCCACTTCTGTCACGGCAACTGTCATGACAGTGATTTATAAGGCAGTTTTCTTCAACACTGTCGCCACTTTTGTCACGACAGATGTCACGACATTGATGTATGAGGCAGTTTTCTTCAACATTGTCACTCCTACTCTGCAGTTATATTCTATTCTTTTGCTGCCTTGGATTCTGCCACGACAGTTATCTTCTGTTCCTCTACTGCCTTGGATTCTGCCACGACAGTTATCTTCTGTTCCTCTGCTGCCCTGTATTCTACCACGACAGTTATCTTATGTTCCTCTGTTGCCCTGGATTCTGCCATGACAGTTATCTTTTGTTCCTCTACTGCCCTGGATTTTGCCACGACAGTTACCTGCAAGAATTGACCGAAATCAACAGCTTTTGTGCAAAATTATCCATTTGTGATGTTTATGCAAATTATATCCTAAAATGCAACTAAACATGCATGAGTGCTTCAATAATATGGATAAATGAGGGTTAAAATATAGAACATTTATTCACTCAACACACCCCAAACTCAAATTATTGCTTGTCCTCAAGCAAATGCAATCTAACTAAGATTTTTTTTTCTTTGGCTTAACTCAATGAACAACCATTACCTACAACATCTTCACCATCAAGATCAATACCTCTTCGAATGTTTATGGATTTATCCGGAGCAATACTATAATTCTTGTGTGAGTGTGTGCGGGTTTTGTGAACAAATATGAGCTTAGACTTCTTAGCAACCGGAATAGTTACTTAACTTACTTGAGTTTTACTTCAAAAATAATTTTTAACTAGAGCCAATTTCGGGTACCTCTAGTTTTCTTCTAAAGTTTTTCTATTTTATTAGAGCCGGTTTTACACACCTCTAGTTTAATTTCCTAGAGCCAGTGTTAGGCACCTCTAGGAGTACTTCTAGTTTTTTTGCCTAGAGCCAGTGTTAGGCACCTCTATGAGTAAGACTGAATCTAAGTTTTCTTTCTAACTCAAGTGGTTAAGCTTCCTATTCTAAGTTTGCTAACAGATTCTTAACAACATATAAGTCACAAAAGTGTTTAAGAGTTCAGAACTATAATAAGGCTCTAAATATTTCCTAAAACACTCTAAAGATATTGTCACAACAGAGAATGCTGCGACAGGTAAGAGAGGTTCAAAAATTTAATCCAATTTATTTTTGACACAAAAATAAATAGTTATAAACACAAAATATAATTAGTCTATTAATAATAAGAGGACCGCCTACCCCCAAACTCGAGGGTTGCATTGTCCTCAATGCATGACAAACAAAAACATCACAAAATAGAAAATAGAAACACAAAAGACAGAAGAAGCAAGAAACTTAAGTTGAAGTGCTGACATTGTTGTCGTCATTGTCGCAGTAGATGCAGCTGGTGATATTGGGGCGGCAGGATGGCCAGGTGATATTGTGCGGCGGGTGTAGGGCAGCAGCATCAGTACTGCCGGGTGGTGGGTGCCTAGGTTGCCGATCTTTCAAAGGATGCCTCCTCTGCTGCCAGGGCAGCGAAACTAGATAATGCCGCGACAGAGAACATCATGTCTTGATGGCCTTGGGTTTTTAGGTTGTTGTGGGTTCTTTATTGGAAAAGACAAGAAAAACAAATAAAATAAAAAATTAAGAGTTCAAGAGGGAATTAATCCTTGAAACTCTTATCCTAAAATAACGAAATTAAAAACTAAAAACTAAATAAAATTTGAGAAGCGTCATTTCTGATATTTCTTATAGCCCATCCGCACCCTCCATCGAGTTACAATTTTGCCCAAAAAGGGTTGGGCCAATGTGCTCGTGGCTACTCCTTTTTATTTTATCATGGTGAAGGTGACTTTCTTTCTGGTTCCTTTGTAGTCCATAAAGTCCTCCCATATTGTCATTGTTCCTGAACACATGAACATATGTTTAGGAAAAATTATATCTATATCCAACAATGTACTTACCTCATTCTCGTCGAAGTTCGTTATGGTGGAAAGTAACCTTTGCTGTCGTGTCTGCTGCTGCGGCAGCCAGTTATTTTGACAGTTCTTTGTCAGGTTGCTTTGCAGGTCAAGGGGACATTGGAAAGTGCAATGACTCCTCATATCAATTTATGTTGGCCACTCGTAGGTCTCTATCAGTAGAGATCTCGATGATTCTAAATCCACCGGCGTTGGTTCCTCAAATACATGCGATGGAATTGGTGAGTTTTCAAAGAATTCAAAAGGTTTGTTTATTACCTGCTTATATTCCATTGGCGAGACATTGTCATCGGGTTGCTCTTGCATGTGGTTGTGCGAGTGCCATGGCGAAGGTGGATTTATGCAATCTTTATCGGGCATAGCCGAGGCAGTGGGTTGAGGTTTTGCCTCTGCAGTGGTTGCTGCTTCAGCATCAGTCGCTATCGAGGCGGCAGTTTCCGCTTCGATTGGGGTTTCTGCTTCGGAAGTGGTTGTCGTCGTGACATTTTTCTCAACTTCACTAGGTGTTGTTGCGGCGTTGTTCCGTTCAGGCTCCTCGGTCATTACCAAGGCAAGTTGCTGCTCAGGATCATCATGTGTTGGGCAGTCTCTTTCACTAGCATCCTTGTCATCTTGCCTCGGGATTTCAGGTTCATCCGTGGCATGAATGAAGACCGGTGTGCTCAAGATTGCAACCACCTTGGCGATTCTTTTGTCCATAGAAGCTGGAATTCTTGAGTGAGTGCCATGAAGGCTTGCAGTGTATCTTCTAAGGATTTTGACTGCCCTTGAGGATGATGACATTGCCAGGGCATGTCGGGTTCTGCAGCAAAACTGTTATGGTACCAAAAATTTTGCGAGTTTTGATCATACCATAAAAAATTTTGCTACTGCAGCAGCGGCATCTGTTGTCCCTGTTGCTGCTGTGGCGGTATATCTTGTTCTTGTTGGTTCCATCGTTGGTTGTCCATATATGCACCGAAAAAATGGGGACAACTTTCGAGTTCATGATTACCTTTACGCTAATTACAAGAACTTTCTCACATTAGCTCTCGAATGGTTTTTCCTGACATGTTGATGCCCTTGAACCTGTATTGCACCTGAGTTTTTTTTACAAAAGAAAAAAAACGAATAAAATAAGGCAAGAAAATAAATATAAGTGCAGAAAAAACACGAAGTTGTGCACCAACCCCCGGCAACGGCACCAAAAACTTGTTGTGTGTCAAAAGTCCTATCGCAAATAGTGCAAGTGTACACGAGGCAAGTAGTAAAGTGATACTTGGAGTATCGAATATCGTCTCCACAGGGACTGGAAATAGCTTTATCCTAGAATTGTTGCACGAGAGAGATAAAGAGTTTAAATTGATTGTAAAGTAATCTTGGGAAGCAAGTAATATAAAAGATAAAAGAATCAGTTTAAAGAAATAGGCCGGTATTGAATTGCTCAGTAGTGCAGATGTTGCACTGAGTAGAAACTGCTGTTCTGTCGTCATCCCTATCGCGGCAGCACCTGTCGCGGCAGAAGTCTGTTGATGTTGCGGCAGCGATCACACAACTCTGTACTTCAAGCTTGGCAAGAATCCCTGCTATGACTCGTCCTATCCCTAGGCTTAAGTTCTGTTGATGAACACTTCTTAGATGATACCTCCCGGCGTGAATCGAAGGGTGAACACCAATGTTGTTGAATTTTTCCTTAGCCACTTAACCTCGTACTTATCCCTAAGCCGAGATGGTTTAACCATAAACTAGAAAACGCGTATTTATTCCGTTCGTATGCTTTACTCTCCAGATATCAAACAAATGGATAACCTCACAATGCTCTCCCGATAATCTTGTGAGATATGAAAACAAGAATAAATAAACTTAAAGTTTTATTGCTTGAACAGAAAATTCCTAAAATAGTACAATCATTGCAACTACTTTACAGAATCAACCCTTAGCCCTAGGGGGAGTTTAGAACATGATGAAGAGGGGAAAACGACAAGGGTTTTGGGGAAGAGGGCTAGGAATGAGATATCATTCCCTATGTCGAATTACATACCTTTATATAGGCCTTGGGTCCAAGTTTTCTAATATAGCAAGAATACAAGTTTAAACTAAAGTACAACTCTATTAAAGATTAAATCTTCTGAGTAGATGCCTTTAACTCGTCCTCTTTTCTTGCTTTGGGTTTCTTCCTTGGACTTTGGGCTTGGCCTTCATTCTGCCTCAAGGCTCAGAAAAATATAGGAGTGGTTCATGACAGACCGGCTTGAAATCCTCTATTTGTCGAGCTCCACTTCATTCTTCCACCTCACCAATGATGTCGTCATGGTTGCCACGGCAACACTATCTCCTCGACTTTAGTCCTATGTTTCAGCTCTGCTCCTTTGCTGCCCTGCGTCTACCACAGCAGATACCTGCAAGAGTGACCAAAATCAGTAGCAGTTGTGCCATTTTATCTAATTGTGATGTATATGTAGAAATCTATCATAAATGCAATTAATTATGCTTGAATGCAGCAGAAATATGGGTAAAAGAGGGGTAATTTATAGAACTTTTATACACTCAACAGTGGCCAGCTACTAAGTTTTCACTGCCCTTCTTGTCCCGGATCTCGAGATCAAATTCTTGTAGTAGGAACGTCCATCGGATCAATCTCGACTTAGCATCTTCTTTTGCCAAAAGGTATTTCAATGTGGAGTGATTAGTAAAAACAACTTTATTTCCTATCAAATAAGGTTTAAATTTATCGAATGCAAATACAACTACAAGAAATTCGTTCTTAGTTGTGGTGTAATTAAGTTGTGCTTCATTAAGTGTTCTGATGGCATAGTATATGGCGTGAAAAACTCTACCACGTCGTTGTTCAAGCACTGCTCCGATGGCATAGTCGCTGGTATCGCACATGAGCTCAAAGGGCTCATTCCAGTCTGGTTCCACGACTATAGGGGCATTAACCAACTTCTCATTAAGGACCTGGAACATTCTCAAACACCGGGAAATCTTCCATAAACACTTCCATGTTGTGCTCGAGCAAATAAAAAATAGACATCATACAACGTTGAAACATTGTCGGCGCATTGCACAAAACGAATGACATTCTTTTGAAGGCAAATTTCCCGTATGGATAAGTGAATGTCGCCTTCTATTGGTCCTCAGGGGATATTGCAATCTGATTATAACCTGAATAACCATTAGGAAACAATAGAAAGCTTTACCTGCCAGTTTGTCTAACATCTAATCGATAAAAGGCAAAGGGAAGTGGTCCTTCCTCGTGAGTTTATTCAGCTTCCTATAATCCATACACACTCCCCATCCTACAATTGTTCTAGATGGGATCAACCCATCCTCGCTATTTTGTACAATAGTCATACCACCCTTCTTGGGCACTCACTAAACCGGGCTAACCCAAGAACTATCAGATATGAGATAAATTATCCCGACATCAAGCCATTTGATAATCTATTTTTTACAACTTCATTCATGCTCGGGTTCAACCTCATTTGGCCTTCAATAGTCTTGCCATGATATTCCTCCAAAATAATCTTGTGCATGCAAATGGTTGGGCTTATACCTCGGATGTCTGCCAAGGTCCAACCCAACGCTTGCTTATAGGTTTTTAATATTGCCAGCAATCTTGCCTCCTGAACATTGGTGAGATCAATGGCAATAATCAATGGCAGAGTTGAATGCTCGCCTAGATAGGCATACTTCAAATGTTCTAGCAGTGGCTTAAGCTCCAACTCTGGTGGTTCCTCGATTGATGGTTTTGGTTCCATTATCTCTCTGCCAACCAACTGGAGTGGCTCAAAGTAACTCACATTTTCAGTCTCCAAGGCTGGTTCCTCAAATTCTTCAAACAGTTCAGCTATGACATAAAGCATGTTGGCATCAAATTATGCATTCTGGCACAATTGTACCATATCCAAGTATAAATGGCCTCCATCATTTCCTCGTCTTGACATTCATTTGATTCATCTGTACATTTCAAATCTTGAAACACATTAAAAGTAACATGTTGGTTATTCATTTGCATGGTAGCTCCCTTTTATGAACATCAATAAGCGTTCTACCTGTGGTAAGAAATGGCCTACCGAAAATGATTGGCACATTAGTGTCAGCTTCATAATCCAAAATCATAAAATAAGCTGAAAATATAAATTTGTCTACCTTTACTAACACATCCTCAATCTTACCTGTAAGATGTGCATAGGATCGGTCTGCCAGCTGAAGTGTCACTGTGGTAGGTTTTGTGTCTACGCCGAGCTTCATAAAAACAGATCATGGCATCAAATTGATGTTGGCTCCTAAATCACAAAAATGCCTTACCCATTAACTTATTGTCAATTGTACAAGGGATAATAAAACTCCCTAGATCCTTAAGCTTTGGTGGAAATCAAATCAAGATCATGACACTGCATTCTTGTATGAGGGCAACAGTTTCAAATTCTCTCAACTTCCTCTTTTTGGACAAGATGTCATTCATGAATTTCACATAGTTGGGCATTTGCTCAAGGGACTCTACCAATGGAATGTTAATTTGCAACTGCTTAAGCACCTCCAAAAAAACGCTTAAATTGTTGGTCCTGCTTGTGCTTTTAAAGTCTGGTCGGAAATGGTGGTGGTGGTGGATACACATATGTTGGCACTATCGGCTTTGCTGAGGTAGTGATGGCATCCACTTTGGCATCAATATGCTTTTTAACCTCAAGCTGTTTATCATCTTTGTTAACATCATCGTTAGCACTGGAACCGACATCTTGTTGAGCACTAGCTCTGGCATGAGTGTTGGCATCATTGTGGGCATCACCACTAGCATCATCTTCTTTGGCTTTCTCCTTTCCTGATTCCATGAGTTCATCTGTTGGCACTGGTTTGCCAACTTGGCAGTCGACCGTCTGCTTGGTCACCATTTCTGCCTCACAATGTTTACCACTTCGAAGGGTTATGGCCTTGCATTGCTCATTACCTTTGTGTCGAGCATCTTCGGTGTCACTTGGAAGAGCTCCTTGTGGGTGATTGTTGAGTGCATTCGCAAGTTGTCCCATATGGATCTCCAAATTTCATATTGAAGCTGCCATACTATGAACCATGACATCATCATGCTCTGTGTATTTCGTAAGATTGCCTCCTTGATCGAGTTTTTGCCCTTGCTGGAAATTATTTTGAAATCTCTGTGGTATGGTATTTTGGCAGAATGCTAGCATGGCGTTCTGGTTTTTCCTCTGAGCATTCTGGCATTATGCATTGTACTGGTTTCTCCATTGATTTGCCCAAGCTAAGTTAGGGCATTCATCCACATAGTGGTTCTCTCTACAAATAGTGCAAAATGGCTCCAATGCTTTAACTGCTTGGGACTCGCTGCATTTTTGTAAAGTTCTCACCATGCTGGTGAGGTTGGAAATCTCGACATGGATAGATGTTAGCTCATCCAACTGTAGTTTCCCGCTGGTTTTGGTTCCAGCCCCAAGTCTAGCAACAGGATATTCAAAATCATTTACAGCTATCCTTTCAAGGATGCCAACAACTTCTGTGTAATTTTTGTCAAGCAATGATTTGGTTGTTGAAGCATCAACAACAGTTCTTGTTTGTGCGTTCAATCCGTTGTAGAAGGTTTGCATCTGGGTCCAATTTGGGAACATGTGCATAGGACACCTTCTCAACAAGTCTTTAAATCTTTCCCAGGCATCATATAAGGTCTCGTCCTCAACCTGAATGAAGGTAATGATCTTACCACATAGCTTAGCAGTGAGTGTCGGCGACTGAAATCGTGTTAGAAACTTTTGGCATAGATATGCCCTTGAAGTGACTAAACCAAGTGGCAAGGAATTGAGCCATGTTTTTGTTCTATCTCTCAAAGAAAAAGTAAATAATTTCAGCTCCACATTATCCTCAAATACTCTAGGTTGCTAAAACAATTGGCATATCTCCATGAATTGCTTTAAATGTTGCCTTGGATCTCCAGTCAGTGCTCCATCAAACTGTCCTACATTCAAAAGATTTGAGATCATTACGGGATTGAGTTTGAAATTGGATGCATTTACCTCATTTCCAATGTGCGTTCAATCTCAAGGTCTATTGGTCTAAACTCCCTCTCAACTCGTTTCCTGGTCATGCACCAATGAAAACAAAAATTAAATAAAAACAAAAACAAAACAAGTAAAAACCTAAAAACAATCAAATCTGTTGCAATCCCCGGCAACGGCGGTGAAAACTTGTAGACTCTCTGTGTGAATGATTATTTGCTGCAATAGGGCATAAAAGATGTTGGAAAAGTGTGAAAACAGTGCCAAGAAAATCTATTGCGTGCAAGTATACACAATCTACAAGTAATACAATAGTTAAGCTGAGTGTCAATCCTACAGAGATTGCTTTTGGAATTCGATTGTGTTGCCAATTACTTGTCTTGTAAAAAAGAGTTGTTTTGATGTAGAGTGATTTTGAAAAATGAAAAGATAATGAAAATATGAAAAGTAAAATTAAAACGTTGGCAAGGAAGGTGTCTTAGCAAATGATGAGCGTTGGCAAGGAGTGTTTGGTTTTCAAGATATTCATGCCATGCTAGCCTTTAATAAATCATGTCTTGGCATTGTTTGCCGAGCAGATTCAAAGGTAGCAATGCCTTCTTCGATAGCATGCCCTAAACTAATCATGAAAAACCCCTATATGTCTATAGTGAATGATTTTTCATAAATCAATTCGATTAAGTATCAATCTTTTACTCCTAAGGGGTAGATCTCACTCCCGAAGTAAGTTCATCTACTTGAACATCTTCTTTCGAAGCATCTCTCCTTAGTATCCAGCAATTGATCGTTGCAACCCAAGTCAGTTATGATATTGAGTTGCAATAGGTCAACTATTCCAGCCGTCGCTTGGCATAATATTTAGAAAGAGAGTGCCAATTGTCGCTTGGCAGGGGACTTAAAAATAGTAAACATGCTAGATAGGAAAAACACTGTAGAGATAGTTTCGATTTATTAAAAAATGAACATTAAAAATAGCATTCAAATGCAAACACCCCTCACCAACTATGAAATTAGTTCACGGTGAGGGTATCAACCAAAAAACCCTAATTGTTTTTAACATCCATCATCATCAAAACTAAGAAAAATAACAACAAAGAGGATGGGCTAGAAAAGGGTCTCTCGATGCAGCTCTTCACAGCTAGGCTTCCAAATGTTGCACCTTATCTCTGATCACTCTTCTCGTTTTCACACATCTTCAACATTTCTTTGATCGGGATTTAAATAGGACTCCGTGGATAGCCTAGGATTAGCTTGAATTTAAATTTGAACGTGCGGGGATAAGGAAGGTGATCATCTTATCCAGCGTTTGATTCCTAAGGCTGATCAGATTAGGGCTGACGTCATCATGTCATTACTCATCTGGAATCACAGCTTTGAATGATATTGCCAACCGCGCTTGGAACTGTTTGTCCGCTATTTCTTCAGAGATTGACCCAATCCCTATTTTCTTACAGTCTGATCTGGTCCTATTTTTTCTGGGTCAACATCTTCTTGGCCTAGCATCAAATGCTCTTCTTTGCCAACCGATGCTTGGCATTAAAGGTCCTTCCATGCCAATGGCTACTCGTCATCCTCCTTGGCGTCATCTCCTTCCTGGGCTAATCTACTCCTGCTTCACCAGTTGTTGTGTCATCAGCTATGCCAACTTGCAAAAAGGTGCCAAAAACAACCCTTCACATTGGCATAACATTGAATCCTTACTCTTTATGCAATGCATGATTTTATGACTTAAGTGCAACTAAATGTACTTAAAAGACAAGGAAGAGTATGTGAAATAAGCATAAAAATAGTACTTTTGGAGCGTCAACAGTCATTTCCTATTATTAGTATGTCATCCAGATACAATACCAAGAATGTAACATTGCTCCCACTAGTTTTCTTGAAAACACATGGCTCATCTTCATTTTTAATGAAACCAAACTCTTTGATTGCCTTATTAAAATGATGATTCCAACTTTGAGAAGCTTGCTTCAACCAATAAATGGATCTTTGTAGTTTGCATACTTTTAGGGCATCTTTTAGATCGACAAAACCCTTAGGCTGTGTCATGTACACATCCTCTTCTAATTTTCCATCAAGGAAATCGATTTTGACATCCATTTTCCAGAGTTCATAATCGTAATATGCAACTATTGCAAGCAATATCTGGATAGATTTAAATATAGCAACATGGGAAAAAGTTTCATCATAGCCTATACCATGAATTTGACAAAATCCTTTAGCAACCAATCGCCCTTTGTATGTTTGTATATTGCCATCCATGTCGGTTTTCTTTATGAAAATCCATTTGCACCCTATGGGCCTAATCCCTTCGGGTGGGTCGATCAAAGTCCATACTTGGTTTTCTGACATGGAATCCATCTTCGATTTCATGGCTTCTAGCCATTTCTCAGAGTTTGGGCTCTCCACTGCTTCTTGATAAGTCCTAGGCTCATCTTGGTCTATAAGGAGAACATCTTCATGCAATGTGACAAGAAATTCATATCTCGCAGGCGCATTGCGTTCTCTTATAGATCTCCGCAATAGTTATGTTTCAAGAACGGTTAGATGTTCCTCAACTATTTGTAGAACTAGTGGTTGTTCAATCTCTGGTTCAGTGATCTGTGGTTGACTTTGAATTTCTTCAAGATCAATATTTCTCCCACTTCCCTTTCCGAGTATAAATTCTCTTTCTAGGAAGACTCATGTTCGAGCAACAAACAATTTGTTCTCAAATGGATTGAAGAAATAATATCCTTTAGTTTCTTTATGATACCCTACAAAGTTGTATTTATGAGATTTGGGTTCGAGTTTTGTAGACATATGATGTTTAACATAAACTTCGTATCCCCAAATTTTCATAAAAGACATTCTAGGACACTTCTAGTCCATATCTCATATGGTGTCTTTTGAACCGATTTAGATGGAACACAATTTAGTGTGAAAGCAGTTGTTTCTAACGCATGTCCCTAAAAAGAAGTTGGAAGGTCAGCATGACTCATCATTGACCAAACCATGTATAACAATGTTCAATTTCCCCTATCAGATACTCTATTGTGTTGTGTAGTACCTGGAGGTGTAAGTTGTTAGACAATCCCACATCCTTTAAGAAGTTCATCAAACTCTAGGCTTAAGTTTTCTCCTCCTCGATCTGATCAAAGAGCTTTGATACTCTTTCCTAACTGCTTCTGTACTTCATTCTTAAATTTCTTGAACTTTTCAAGGGCTTCATATTTATGATGCATTAGGTAAACATACGCATATCTACTGAAGTCGTCAGTGAAAGTAATGAAGTATTAAAACCCTCCTCTGGCTTATGTATTCATTGTTCCTCATACGTCACTATGTATTAGACCTAATAAATTACTTGCTCGCTCGTTTTTACCGTCAAACGGTGATTTGATCATTTTCCCCATTAAGCAAGGTTCACATATATCAAATTGTTCGAAAACAAAAGAATCCAAAAATCCATCTTTATGAAGTTTTGATATGTGTTTCTCACTTATATGACCCAAGCAATAATGTCATAGATAAATTTGATTAGAGTCATTTGTTTTTTATCTTTTCGTATTTATGTTATATATGGAATTGTATTGATCTAAGATATAGAGACCATTGATTAATTGAGTCGTACCATAAAAAACATTATTGAGAGGAAAAGAACAACTATTATTCTAAATAATAATCTCAAAATCAATCTTGTCCAAACAAGAAAATGAAATAATGTTTTTAGTCAAACTAGGTTCGAAATAACAATCCTCTAAATCTAAATCAAGTCCACTAAGTAATGACAAAGTATATGTTCATATAGCTAATGCAACAACTCTTGCTCTATTTCCCACTCGTAGGTCCACATCTCCTTTTGCCAATTTTCTACTCTTTTTTAGTTCTTGTACAGAAGTACAAATGAGTGAAGCACAACCGGTATCTAATACCCAAAAAGTAGATGTTGATATATTAATATTAATAACATAAATACTTGATACGGATTGTCCATTTTCTCTTGCCTTCTTGATGTCTTCAAGATAGACAAGGCAATTTCTCTTCCAATATCCAGCATTGTTGCAATAGAAACACTTTCCTTCTTTTGCAACTCCTCCTTTGGGTTTCAATGTAGCTTTTTATTTGTTGAGCTTTGACTTTACCTTGGTGTTGGGCTTTCTTTTTCTGTTATACTTTCAGACCATCAAAATAGGTTTGCAACCAACCTTATTCATGTTGTTCTCTATTGTTCTTAACAGATCAATCATCTAGGACAACGATTTGTTAATTTTATTCATATTAAAATTAAAAACAAACTGATTAAAACTATCCGACAATGATTGCAGGATAACATAAGTAGCCAATTCAACACTTAGAGGGAAGCCCAAATTTTCAAAGGTCTGAATATACCCTATCATTTTGAGAACATGAGTTCCCACTAGAGTTCCATCCAACATTTTGCATCGAAACAAAGCCTTAGAGGTCTCATACCTCTCTTAACGAGCTTGACCCTCAAATAATTATTTGAGATTTTTAACCATCTCATAGGGAACCATGTCTTCATGTTGCTTCTGAAGCTCAGGGGTCATGGTCGCAAGCATCAAGCATCCGACATCTATCATGTCATTTGAGTATTTTTCAAAGGCTTCCCTTTCACATTTGGAGGCATCATCCGTAAGCCTTTTAGGGACAAGTTCTTCGATAATTTGCAGTTTCTGTTCTTGCTTAAGGACAATCTTTAAGTTACGGAACCAATCAAGGATGTTCAAGGCATTCAATTTATCCTTCTCAAGGACATATCACAATGATAATGTGTTTGAGTTTTCCATGAAATCTACAAGGATGAAATATGATTTATAAGTACCTTTTATCATGTTTATAAAGAATTTACATTCCCACTATTAAAAACCCTCAAAATTAAAAAAACTTATTAAAAGTATTTCTAGTGGGTAAGGATCCATATTTAATTTCACCCTAGGCCAGCTTTGGCTTTACTCCTAGAATTTAATTATTTAGATAAGCAACACTTGCTAATTACATCTCACGTAATTCATATATTTGGTGAACAACTATTGTTCCTAATCATCTCATGATTATCCAAATCATTAGTCTTTAGGTTTCTAATCTCATTAGAACACCTAGTTTAACCAATATTTGAACCAGTGAACATCACTTGCATATTCTTCGCATTTAACCAAGATAGATGTAAGTATTTTACTTTGGCAAAATCTATATAGTACCGATCGAGGTTTTAACGAGGGCTAATATTGGATGAATAATTTTTGTTGAATATGAAGGGTTTTTGTTCAATTATTCTCGCCATTCTATCATGATCTAATCAATTATCATCATACTAAGAAACATACATTGTATCACATACATGTAAAGCAGTAAATATAAATGCAATGGTTATTAGGGGTGTTCATTGTCGGGTACTCGGTTTTCAAGTACCCAAAAAATCAGGTACCCAGTTCATCCGGATACCTATTTTACTAGCCCGTGTCTCGGCCCGTTACACCCGGGTCCTGAAAAATTGGGTACCGGGTACCCGATTTATATTTTTTTTTATTTTTTTTAATTCTAAAATTTGAAAGAAAAAAAATTACATATTAAACACAAAAATATTTTTAAAAAGTTTTAAACTTAAAAATTAAAAGTATATAATACAAACATAGAAAGCATTTAGGGATTTAAATTTAGTTTTAGAGTATAAATATTAAGAAATTTAAAATAAAAATATAATTTAAAATATAAAAAATATATTAAAAATTATCGGTTCGGGTCGAGTACCCGGTAAGGGAAAACTTCCAGTCCGTGTCTCAGCCTATGTCCGGGAAAAATTACCAGGTCACTTAATTTTTTTTAATAGATTACCCGGTATTTTTAGGTTCGGGTCGTCGGGTCGGGTATTTTTGAACACCCCTAATGGTTATATCCGTTAAAACTAAGGTGGTTCATCCCAGGCCAATGGGAGAACCAAAATACTAAATATAGAACTTGCTTCTCAAGCATCTAATTCACCTTTGATCGGCCCATTATTCTGCTCCTTTGATCCATGCTTTCTCCGTAAATATTACAATTTTTCAGAAATTCGTTTTACATACGAGGGAGTAAGATGGGAAGAGAATTATAATCAGTGGCGGAACTCGCCGTAATTTATTGAGGGGCATCTACTAACGGAAGATTAACTTCTTCAACTTCAACAACCGAAGATTTAGAGGGAGATTGACTACAACTAATTTGATGCTCAAGCCTTGGAGTTTTCGATGACGTATTAATTTATTTATCAACATTTTTTTCTGAAAAAAGGAAGAATAATCTAGTCTTTTTTATTTGCCCATGAGTTCACACAGCTTATAACCATAAAAAATAGTTTAATTTATTAGAATCAATGACATTATGATGCAATAAATTATAAACACATTTGTTGATTGGTTCGTCACTTGTTCAAATATAAAAGGATGGCAGTAACCAAAAACAACAAAATAACAGTAAATCCGCAAGTATTTCAAATTACATTTTTGTTCCAAATCAACACGTTTGTTATTTTCATACTTAATAATAACATTTTCTACAACAAATCAATCCTCATACAATATAATGATATTTTGTTAAAGTTGTTATAAAGAGGATTGGAGTCCGTATATTAAATTCAAAGTAAAAAGAGCACCTAATCTAATACACTTGCACTTGCCTAATAATCTTTTTAATTTTTCTATCATTGTATGTAATCTAAACATGACGACGAAATGACAAAAATCTCAGCTGAATTGAAAACATAAATAAATGAAAGCAAAGTATCATGGATTCATGGTAAAGATGAAACTATAAATCGGGAGGAAGCTAAAATACAAAATAAATTAGATATCATATTATAGTTGAAAAATTAAAATTGAAACAAAAAGACGAAGTGACAAAAATTTGAATTGAATTGAAAACATAAATGACTTGTACCTTCAACTGAATTAAAAATATTAACCAAAACAAAATTATAAACATGAACTGAATTAAAAGGTTTTAAAAAAATTTACCTCTAAGTTTAACTTTAATGGAGTCAATATTTAGAATGTTTTGAACTTAAAGAAGATGAAGGGCCCCTGCAAAAGTATAATTTTTTTTACCGTGAAATGACAAATGAAGCTATTATGCTATTTACTTTTTTTTTAATAACTAACATTTATCATGATGTCGATCTAAATTTCAATCAAGCGGGGGCCAAATCAAACAATTTAATATATATACATACAATAATATATATACTAGAAAGAATATTTTATTATTCTAGTGGGGCCACAGCCCCTATAGGTCTTAGAGACCTTCCGCCACTGATTATAATAGAAGAAAGAAAGGCACGACACGCATGTCGTATTTATATAAAACCAAAATAAATAGGCTATAACCATGCATTTCAAACATTGTGCATATCAAACATAATATCAACGCGATTTATTATTAAGGTCTTGATAGATTGTCTCTACGCAGGGGTCAAGGGGCGAAGCTCCTTGCGGGGGTTTAAGAGGGCAGATCAATTACCATCATACTAAAAACATACATTGTATCACATGCACATAAAGCAGTAAATATAAATGCAATGATTATAGCTCTTAAAACTAAGGTGGCACATCCCAAGCCAATAGGAGAACCAAAATACTAAAGATAAAACTTGCTTAAAGATCATCATCTTAATTACTTTGTAAAAACCTCATGATTTGATATCTTTTATCAACATTATCGTTTTTTTCAAGATTTCAAAAATCCACGAGACTTTTACTTGAACAAATCTTTGTTACTTTCCCTACACGTTATCTATAGACTAACCATTATTCTATAACTATCACCTATATATGTTAACGCTTAACATCCGAAAACCCTAACATATTTGTGACTAATTATTTAATCACTTGGAACAATCAATTTAATTTATTTATATTATGCACAAAACGATCTAATGCGTGAAAATATCATATATTCGTCAAAATTTGAATAAATCCTAATCTAATAATATGAATCTCATACAAAAGCATCATCCAAGTATTTAAGTCCAAATTTGTATCATACAAGTGGCTTTGATACCACTATTAGAAAACGTCGGTACACCCCATGGCGCAGCAAAAAATTATCCGACGAATTCCGCCAGTGATCCATGTACAATGGACTAATTTGGGGTGAATAAGGATGAAATATTACCTTAATAAATCTGGTATACTGATATCTTTATGGAGTTAGCATAAACCAAATTGAATCTGAGTCATCATAATAGCGTTCCAACCTCTACGCAGTCCACCCAAAGAAAATGAACAATATTTTCTCTTCTCTAATTGTTAGAGAGGTTTTCCGAAAAAACATACTTTGGCTGCTAGACCTTATGCCTTTACATAACATTCAAAAACGAGATTATCTATAATCACAATAACTATAATAAATTTATTTTAATAATTATTATGTGTACAACAAGTTTGTACACATGCTATCTAGTAGATATGTGTTCGTTTCAATTACATAGTGTGACCTTTGTAGGTTCATGTAAGTTTAGTAGTAATATCTAGAACAATTCTAATATTACAAACAATGAGTGACATCTAAAAATATATCATTGCTACCTAAGTTACATGAAGTCGTGGGTCGACTTTACCTTTTTCTGTGATTAACTTCTTTTATGTATTACATCCTTTTGTCCTCATATCTAGATCGAACACAAATCATTAATTAGTTACACTTGTACAATCCATCAAATGATGTGAGAATGGCATCGAATTAAATAAATATGAAAGATATAATAAAAAAGATTAAATAAGAAAGAAAGTTAAAGAACAAATCTGGAAATTTTTAGATTTCAAGAAGTTGGCGTCAAGGAAGATAATGAAGATAGTGGTGTCTTGGTAACCCTCTTGATCGCGATTGATCAAACAAACTCCATGATAGGCTCTAACTGACCCTCTTAATCGCAATTGACTAGGCAACCCATAGTGTGAAGATGGTTTTTTCACGAAACCTAGAAGAAAATCGTGTTGAAGACAAACTTCGAAGGTACAAGCAACAATACTTGTAAAAATGTTCTCAATAACATTTATTCATAAAAGAAAGATTCAAGATATTGTTTTTACAAGTGAAGAGGCTGCCTCCTTTTATAGTTTAAAGGAGACACTATCATTCCTTAAAAGATAGTTAATCAACACCTAAACATCAACTAATTAAAAATGATTTCTAAAACCAGCACTTGAATAGCTACAATAAAAAGAAAAATATAAATTAAACATAAGGAAAGCTTAGAAAGAATCCCCTAAAATCATCATATGGATAGCTAATTAAAAAGGGATCTAATGAAATAATTTAAAATAATAACAATTTTGGTCAAATCATTATAATCCAGCTTTGACTTATTCCATTGTGCTTCATAATTTCGAATTGGTATTTTTACATGTGTTGTCTTTACTAAACTGGTTGTAACTTGAGCCCCGATGTTGGATTGATGTGTTTCAAAGTGTGTTGAAAAGCTAAGAGTCTGAGTCACAAGTTTAAAGAAGATTTCATGGTCCAAACATGCATGGATCCCAATCAAAAAGTCAAAATAAATCGATTGGATTTCTAGACTTGTAATTATGCATGTTTAAACATGTATCACATATGCATGTGTTTACTGCTTTGGAGTTTGAGGTCTAGAGACTGGTTTCGATGTAACTGCAACTGTGGAGAAGAGATTTTATAGGGTGTGTTACCTGTTGGGAGAAGGAGGATGCAGATTAAGAGAAAAATAAGAAAGAGCGCGAAAGAGGAGAGAGAAAAATATTAATTTTATAATAAAAAAGTTAACGGCACCATTAGCTTCTTTTAACGGTAACTAACGACAATAAAAGTTCGGTGATTGTAATAAAAGTTGTAAAAGTTCACTGATCATATTAAAAGCGCCCTAAATATTTGGTGATTACCAGTGTAGTTTACATTAATAAAAAAAACGTCTAAGTCACTACTTTATTTCAATAAATTTCAATATTTTTCATATATTAACTCTTAAACTTAAAAATATATTTTCTATTTTTCCACCGATAAGCTTGTAGCCTTCATTTAAATAAATATATAGTCTTTGTCACATGAACGGAGGGACATGGGGCATCGGAGGGGCCCATGCCCCCACTCAAAAAATATATATATATATATATATTACGTTTATGATATAGAATATTTTTTTTAAAAAATAATTCATTCGCACATTTGCCCCCCCCCCCTTCACTTTTTAAATACTTAAATTTACCCTCTATTTCAAATCCTAGTTTTGTCCTGATGTTTAATTTATACTTGTATTAATGTACACTTGTTTGTTATAGCTTAACAAATATCTTAGGTTCAAGAGGTTGGAAATGCAACAGAATTAAAGGCCAATTCTTCGTTATTGATTTTTAAAAGTTTTATGAAAAAATATGATCTATTAATTCAACGCATACGGAATTATTGTTCAAAATTATTATGAAAAAATTAAAATATCTATTTTAGGAAATTAATAAGTAATACCAGTGAAAAAACTCATCCTAAGGAATTCAGGTTCATATCACTTTGTTTGCATGGTGTGTGCCTTGTAAAAATGTTAAGAATATATATAAGTAGATACTGACATGTAATAACCTTAAAAATTGATATTTTTATATCCAATTAAAAATCAAAAGCCAGAAGTTAAAAGTTTGAAACTTTACACAAATATGATACTTGATTTTTTTATTTTCACAAATGTGGTTCTTACTTTTTTATTTCTAGAAATATAGAACTTGCTACAATGAAAGTAAAGTTGGAGGGAATACACACCGTCTTTGAACATTGAATGATTTTTTTCAATTAAAAGAATTGAAGTCGGAGTGAACACACCGCCTTTGAATAGTGTTTTACACTGAAGTCGGATTGTAAGCCTACCGTCTTTAATATATTTTTATTTAAAAAAAATGCACGATGAAGTCTAATTGTATTCTCACCGTCTTTACTTTTACTGTAGTAAATATTATAAATTTGAAAATAAAAACAAGAATGCCATATTTTTGGGGAAATCCCCTGCAATATTGGTGCCATTTCCCATTAAAAGTTGGATTGAAAAATATTTTTGTATTCCCGAAACTATTTTTAACATTGTTTTACATTGCTTTTAGCACCAAAAGTATTTTTAGCTTAAAAAAATGATTTGAAAAGAAATGGATATCTTAATCTAAATACTTAATGAAAAAGCTATGCTGCTCTTTTAGTCATATCCTACCCAACTCGAAACGATAAATTAAAATATAGTGTGGTATAATAATAATTTTAGTCTACAAAACTTATATATTATATCAGTTTGGTCCTAATTCAAAAGCAATTAATAAATTTAACCATGGACAGATGCATTACTTTTGGTTATGGATGAACTTATAAAATTCTAGGGGGCAAAATATATTTTCAATAAAAAATACATATTTAAATCATATATGAATTTTAAATTTTCAGGAGGAGCGACTGCCCCCTCCAATCCTCCTCGGTCTATCCCTGAATTTAACTCTTCATGTTTAGAAATTTCGACACCACAACATCCTAACACACCCTTTGACCATTTATCGCACTTCATGCTGATGTCCATCAGTTTCGATAATCGACATATGTGATAGCTTGACAAATACAATCACTTCACTACTAGACAACTGACATGCTAATAGAACAAACTCATTATGACCTTAACGTCGTCCGCTAGTGACACAATTACTTCACTAATGAAAATTTAAAATATGAATGGTTAAGTTTGTTGAATGTTCGAATTAGGGCTAAATTAATAAAATTACTACTATACCAAGTTGTTCTCTTTGTTTTAATAAAATGACAAAGTAATTTGTTTGTAACAAAATTTTAAGTAGATAATTAAATTATATTTTTTTAAAAGAGAAGTGTCTTATTTGTTTGTAATTCTAGAACGGGATTATTAAGAAATTAGAAGTAGTCGAGTTCAAGTGGTTTTCTTAGTATTTTAATATTTTTTAGGGATGAAAATTTTGAGCCATTGGATGAATTCAGAATCCATCCCCTTTATAATGATTTTTTATTAAAAATGGAACTTTTAAAAGATTTTACAACAGTTTGAATAACAAAAAGAATGTAAGTAGAATTACAACAGTAATTCTGAAGGTAATATATGAGTTTATGTATAGTCAGTAAGCCATATAATAATGTCATTAAAAATAAAATTAATTAATTTTAATTAAATTTAAAATTTTATAATAAAGTATCATCTAATTATCAATATTATATTTTTTTTAGTTGAACTTTTAACTTATTTTTATTTTGGCTTTATAGATAATTATTTTTTTAAAACCTTGAATCAAAATTTTAAAATATATTTTCTAATATTTATATCGCTACTAAATAAAATACAAGAAATTCAAAATTTTGGAACATAAAAATCAGTGTGTGAAAATGAATGGAGTGGGAGGAGTAAGTAAATAATGGTGGTTGGGTAGCCGTATTGGGCTATCCTTATTGTCAACATTGGCTTCTCTTTTTCACGTGATAAAAAGCAGCTCCCCGACCCACCCTCACCACGTCCGTTGACCAATTATACATTTACCACACATAATAAGTACGTAGGAGTAAATTGTATTAAGAATATGGCTTAATAGGTAAATAGGTGTCTAAACTATGTTTTTTTTAGTTAAATGTTTAAACTATTTTACGGGTTAAATTAAAACTCAAAATTTTATTTCGTGACACATTTAAGGTTAGTCGTTATTTTTTTTCGTTAAATGACACGTGTCATCTCCTGAAAATTCCAAAAATTTTATATTAAAAATAAATAAAATAAAAATAAAAATATATCCAGAAATTTTTAAATATTCTTAAAATAGTCCCCAAATCTGACCACTCTCGCCGGCGTTGGCCGCATTGCCGGCGACGTAATGAAGCGCTCTCCCCTCGCTGAACAACCTACATGTCGTTTGTCGCCCCTCTGGCCGCCGTTTGTCGTGAATCGTTCGAAAGAACCGTTCGATAATTTTAGCGGTTCGTACAACGACGGTCCATTTTTGGCGACAGGGATGGTGGGGGAAATGGTCGTTATTGTCTGGCGACCGATGTGGTGGGCGACAGCGAAATCGGCCCAAATCGAGAATTAGGTTTTTGTAGAGTTATGGATTTTGAAATTTAGGGACTGTTTTGTGAAATCTGTAAAATATAGAAAATTTCTGAAAATTAATTAATTTTATTTATTTTTAATATAATTTATGAAATTTTTAGGAGATGACATGTGTTCTTTAACGGCAAAAATTAACGGTGAACTTTAAATGGGTCACGGAATAAAATTTTAAGTTCAGATTTGACCCGAAAAATAATTTGAGCACTTAACTAAAAAAATATATAATTTGAGCACCGCTTAAGAATATATATGTATATATATATTATAGAAAACACATAATAATCAATATATCGAGAAATTATGATCTGATTCAGTAAAATATTCAATTGCAAACAACACACCAAAACTTAATGCAGATTTTTAAAATAATTAATTTCTAACACAACCTAATCCAACCTTAAAGTTTATCTCTTTCTTTATGGAATTTATTCGAGTGGGACCCAAACTCTTTTTTTTTAATCTGCCCCCACTAAACTGAAGCGGTCGCTGAATCCCCACATTCAATTTCCCATACCTAGACAAAGTACTATTACACTTAAAAGTAGAAAATCTTATATAGTAAACAACTAGTTAAACCCTTTTTTTACCAGAGGGTAATTATCAATTAATTATTGCCTTAACATTTATGAGAAGAGAAGCCAACTTTATTGTTAGCCAAATCGAAGCTGACACGTGTCCCTTGTTGTTGTACGTTCCCAATAATAGACATAGACGAGGACGTAGGAGCAAACGCGAAGCAAAACGTCCCCGAGGAGTCCACGGGGACTAGGTAATTCTTAGCGGGTAAATCCAACGATTTCCCACTGCCGAAATGAAATGACACTGTTGGCACCTTCACGCTGCTCCTCGAAGAAAGGTCGTAACACGTGTCGAACAACGCCACCCCGCTCGTCGTCGGCAACTCCTTCGTCAATCTCACGAACGCGTCTCGGACCGCGTTGTATGCCGGAGTTTGCAGCCGAGTTATGGCGGTCCCGCAGTCTATGATGACACCTCCCTCACCCGATTCATCCATGTCGAACAGACCCGGGGGGATTTTAACCGGCTGCCCACCTACGGTGAAACCGGTCAGACCGATGTAATAAAACGTATTGATCTTTCCGCTCTTCATTAATGGAGCTACCACCGAGCCGGCCGGTAAGCCCGAGTTGAAATCTAAAGTTGACGAACCGCTCGAGTCACGATCCACTAAACAGTAAGAGAACGACGTCGCTTTGATCTGCGAAGTTAAAGACAAGGATCCACCGCCGAGTCCAAGCAACCCCGCCGCTCCAACAAACAAGCCTTCATTATCATGGCCACAACCCAAAGCGACGCCTTTGATGCTCCCGGAGTTCCCAAACGACAACGTTTCGGTGACGAACTCGCCGACAGTGTAGGACCCATCCCCGTACGAGACTTGGTACAGGCATTTCCCGCTACGGCAAGCGGAAACATCGAGAGAAGTACACTGCCTGGACTCGCAAGTAACCGGACTGTAAGAGGAAGATCTGGATGGGTTGAAAATCGGGTCGGATTGTTGATAACAGTCGGTACAGGGTTCACATTGGATCCAGTTAATATCACTCCCAGTATCGAGAACCATGTAGTATTGCTTAGCCGGGTTACCGACTCCGACCCGGGTGAAATACTCTCCACTCCCTTGACTTGTCCCGGAAATAATCGGGGTAGAAAGCGCCTCAGCTTGGATCTCGTTTGGCACCGGCTTCAGCTCGGATTTCTTGACCCCATTGAGTGCAAAGAGGAGTTTAGTAGTGAGTGAGTCGACTCGCGCGGAGTCACGCTCGAGCCTGGATAGGACAAGTTTTTTGTAGTCGGTGTGATGGGTTTTGTGTAGGGATCCCCGAGAGTGAAGTGGAACGGAGAAAGCAGCAGCAGCAGAAGAAGAAGAGTTGAAGAAAAGGGGTTTGTTTTGGGACTGAGAGAATTGCTTTGCAGATTGAGGATCAAAGGAAAGAATATGGTGAGCTTGTTGAAGGGAAGAAGAGATATCGAGGGAAGTCGTGGTGGTCTCGGGAGAGAGACGAGCGAGAGTGGAAGTGAAGAGAAAAGAGAAGAGAAAGAAATGGATAGAGTCCATGTTTGGGTTTGGGAGTGAAGGAGCAGTGGGGAGTTGGGTTTTTATTATGGTTGGGGAGGGCGGAGGCAAGCTTGTTGGCAGACTTTTAAAAGCAATTAACTGAGAGCCTCAGACGGAGGAGATTTGAACCTAACTTCGCTTGTCGATAAAACAAAGACATAAAGATACGAAGTGACATAGTCACGTTGCTTAAGCCTTAAGCCCAATTCTGGATTTTATTCTCTCCTTGATCGCTACTGTTAAATCGATTCTAATTAAAATATATTTCGAATACGAGTATAATTTAGTTAATAATTAAAATACATTAAAAATAATATTTATAGAAAAATACTTTGATGCACAAGCAGGGATGGAGCTATGATTGAACTACGAGGGAAAGACTGATTAATTTTAAAATAATAAGGTCTTAAAAAGTAATTAAATCGTAAAAATTAAGGGATTTTAGGTGTAATTTTATAAATTTTAAATTTGAAAGGTCTCAAAAAATAATTAAACTAGAAAAAGAGGGATCAAAGTTTAATATTATTAATTTTAGATTATAGGGTCCTAAAAAGTAATAAACCATAAAAATTTTGGGAGGGGCAAAAAAGGAAAAAGGGCTTAAGTGCAATGGTTTTAAAATTATTAGGGACTAAAATATAATTAACCCATAAAATTTAGGGGCAATTGCCCCTCCCACATTGCATATAGATTCGTCCCTATGCACAAGCTTGTGTAAGTTTAATTTTAGGGTTTAGGGTTTAAATTTTAAGGCGTTAGGGTTTGAGATTTAAGTTTTAAATTTTATGCAAGTGTTTGTAATTTTTTTTACACATCTCGGGTATCAAAATATAACTCATATTTATATATAAGGACACTTGTAATATAATAAAATTCGACTTAAAATATTAATATTGTGTAGATCTCAATCTTACTATAGAACAATGTCTCTTTTAACTCTTTACATTTAATTTTTGTCGCCCTCTCTATTTTTTAGAATATTTTTCTAATTAATTTGAATTGATTCGCGTCAGACACTTAATTTTTATAGGTGAATCTGCTAACGAAAATTTTTTGTATACAAAATATCAAAATTGTGACATGTTTAAACGATATCAAATTGTTTACCACTTAAATCAACTCATTGATATAATATGTCAAATTTTTAGTTCAACTATTTGAAGAAAAAAATTGGGGGGGGGGGGGGGTTAGTTACTTAGTTATTTCTAGTTATATGTAAGACTTTTAGTAAGCGAGGAATTAGATATTAGAAAGAGAGATTAAAATGGAATGTAGACCTAAAGTAAAATCCTATTTATTGGATTTAAACCAGTTAAGTTTTTATCTACTCTAATTTATTTATTTACTTATTAAATAAAGACAGATCGAAAACGCTTGTTTAATTATACACTACAAAGAATGAATGTGGTTTGGCATTAATGGAAGAAGTTGAGGCCTTGAAGTTGAGGGTACGAGTCTTGCTCACTATTTATAATGTATGAGTTTATTTCGAAAGGAAAATTCTACAACGGGCGACGAACATTGATGAACACCACTAACGATAAACACCGATGAACACCATTAAATTAATTAATAAAAATTTAAAATTTCAAGGACTCATCATACAATTAATAATTATTTTAAAAAATTCAATTAAATTATTTTTTTATATATTAAAATATTATTTTTTAATAAGGGTAAACTATATATTTAGTACCTCACCTATTTTCGTATTTCTATTGAACCCTCATTATTTAAATATTATTTTAATTTAACCTTATTCTTTATAAAAAAAATAACTTAACCCTTAACCCTCAACCTAAAACCCTAAACTATTAAACTTTAAACCCTTAAACTCTTAAGCCTACACCCTAAACCATATACCAATAAAAATAATTTTATCATCCCTTAAACCTTTAAACCTATACCCTTAAAGCGTGCAATTGAACTATGTCCAAAACAAAACAAAACAAAGAGTGCCATTCAACATCTGTTATCCGAATGCGTGAAATTTGTATATCTTGGAAATGACCTGATCGGATCTTCAAACATGGAAAAGGAAACTGAGAAAGTCCCTTACCTCAACCGTCGTGAGATAGGAATGGAACTCCTTCATCGAAAGAAATAACAGGCTTCATGGAATTGGAGGAAAGCCAAGGCGGGCAGGTTCTCTTGTGGGTACACAGTGAAAGGCTGGCTCTTGCATTTGCACTATTTAGAACGACACCCGGAAGCCAAATCCGTATAATGAAGAACCTCCGAATATGTGTGGATTGCCATGCTGCAATGAAAGTAATATCGAAGATCATGCAGCGAGATATCATTATCAGAGATATGAATCGGTTCCATGACTTCCATGATAGAATTTGCTCTTGTGGTGATTACTGGTAATTCATTCATGTGCAGCTACAGGCCGATTATCTTTCGGATTCTATCCTCCCCTGATATTGTAAGCATCTTCTCTATAAATGTTCTTGCAAAATAATTGACAGTTTTGTTAGTTTAGTAACATTTCCTTGCATGTCTGTTTCTTATATCGATTTTGATTGAATGAAATCGGAATGCAGCAGGGGTCTTGGTCTTCTTAAATGATAAAAGTGTATCTAGAATTATAAAATTATGAATTAATCCATGATAAAATTATATTTTGGACCCTCTTAAATGGAAAAAAAAAATTATGATTTTATTCTTCTAAAAACTGTAAAATTATAAATTAGTATAGTGGGAAATTTGCGTTTTGACTCCCATAAAATTTTTAAGGTCGGTCTAAATCGACATGTGTTCATTTGTTATATGCTCCAGACAGAGCCGTCCCTGGGCATGGGCAATAGGGGCGCCCGCCCAGGGCCCTTACCCTGCCTAGGGCCCATTTTTTCGAATATTTATAGTTAAGGTTTAATATTTTTTTAATATTTATTGTTTAAAATTTAATTTTTTAATAATTTTTATTAGAGTTCTATTCTTAAAATTTATTTTTTCTGATATTTTTTATTAGGGGTATAATTTTTTTCAATACTTGTTATTATAGGCTCATTTTTTTGAATACTTGTAATTAGAGACCCATTTTTTATTATTTATTGTTATTTCAATACTTGTTATTAGGGTACAAATTTTTCAATACTTGTTATTATGAGGCCAATTTTTCAATACTTGTTACTAGGGGCCTATCTTTTCTAATATTTGTTATTAGGGCCCTACTCTTAAATTTTTTTTTCCCGATACTTGTTATTACGAGGCCAATTTTTTTCAATACTTGTTATTTATGGTTTATTTTCTCTAATATTTGCTATTACATGCATACTCTTAAATTTTAATTTTTCAATACTTGTTATTAGGGTTCCATTTTCCCTATATTTGTTATTACAAGAATACTCTTAAAATTCATTTTTTTTTCAAAATTTGTTAATAGGGACCATTTTTTTATATATCACTTGTTACTAAGGGTCTAATTTCAAATTTTATTTTTTTCCAATACTCGTTATTAGGGGGAAGGGTGAGCAAAACTCCACTCGACTCGAAAAAATTTACTTTTTCGACTTGTCTCAAAAAAATTTCAAATAAAGTTTGAGTTGTAAATTAAAAATTCTAATAACTCAAAATTTTTGTATTTAGTAGATAAAATTTTAAGTTCGAGTCGTAAGTACTCGTAAACTCGCATAACTTGATTTTTTTTATTCAATTTAACTCGATCGGACGCTCACCCTTAATTAGGGTCTTATTTTTTAAGTTCGCCCATGGGCCACCAAAATCTCAGAAACGGCTCTGGCTCCAGATCAATTCCAGGATGAGAGCTCTTGTGTGATCTGCCTGGTAAGAATTTCATTCAATCTGAAGTGTAAATATCTTGTATTATGTATGCTTCAACATGGAATTTTCGATGATTTTATGCTCCACTACTACTTTTCGATGATCCCACTTGTCCGAACTGTATCTCCCAAGGACTTTGATGTTGGTTCTATACACGAAGAGTACAAGGACATGGATGAAGTCGGTGCATTGAAGACTTGTGGTCATAAATACCATTCCCATTGTATTCGGAGGTGGTTGTCGATGAAGAATACATGTCCGATCTGTAAATCTTCGGTTCTAGCCGATGATACGAGTTAGAAATAATGACTTTTGTCATGGTTTATCATTAACCATTCATGTATATACATGTTGGACTTGTTCAAACAGAATCACAAACATTGTTTTGGGCAATTTGTATCTCAATTGTTTAGAAGCTTAATGTTGGATTAATTTTCTATTTCATATGTTGTTCAGGGTTTTCCTCATTCAAGATCTCTTGTTTATCCCTTTCAAATTCTTCTTGCACATCATCCCCAGCAAATGCAAGTCGGATGAGTTCTGATTGAGAAGGAAGTTCATATAATTGCTTGGGGCCTGACGACAAAATACCATCAACCATTTGTTGTCTACTCTCTGAATTACTTTCCTCTTCTTCCTCTTTCAGAGTTTTCAAGAAAAGGAACCGAACAAAACAATTTAATTAATTTTGATAGTGTTAATTCTAGGAGATTCGAGTTTAATTAATTTTGATATATATATAAATAATTTAATTGAGTTTTTTTTAGGAGAATTCAACAATTCATTGAATTGAATTGAATCGATAATGGTGTAATTATTTTTAATGGTATATGATTTAGGGTATATGTTTAAGAGTTTAAGGTTTAATAGTTTAGGGTTTTAGGTTGAGGGTTAAGTTATTTTTTATAAAGAATAGGGTCAAATTAAAATAATATTTAAATAATGAGGGTTCAATAAAAATACAAAAATAGGTGAGGTACTAAATATATAGTTTAGCCTTATTAAAAAAAATAATATTTTAACATATATAAAAATAATTTAATTGAATTTTTTAAAATAATTATTAATTGTATGATGAGTCCTTGAAATTTTAAATCTTTATTAATTAATTTAATAGTGTTCATCGATGTTCATCATTAGTGGTGTTCATCGATGTTCGTCGCACGTGGTAGACTCATCCATTTCGAAATGTTATTATGGTTTAATTTATTTCATTATGTGTAGGTTCTTTTCCAAATATTTCCACTTTTAGTATTGTAATGCGTTGATTCAAATTTTATAATGATTGTTTAATAATTTTGAGGTGATTATTGGATAATATTTGTTCGTAATTTTTTTTAAATCTTTGATAACATACACACATTTTACAGATAAGGTTGTTTAAATTCAAATCTTAAATGAACATCATATTTTTTACTGAAATCACTCGAATTAAAAATATATAATTATTAAATTTATTATTTATAATTATACTTATACTTGTAACTCGAAAAAAGATGTAGAATGTATAAACTATAAAGAGATTAGGACAAAGTTTACGAACATAGTTTAAAGGTGGTTATGGGCCCGTCAGTCTTGGATCGAGATATTACCAAATTCACATAATTCAGGCCTAATTAGTGCTATCCAATTAATCCTTGATGAAGTTTATGCATCAAATTTGAATTGAATATTACATAAATTTAATATAAAAGATGACTATTTTGATCTAATTTGTTCTATTTATAATATTATAATTTTGTCTTAAACGTTATTTAAGGTAATTTATTGTCTCATTCTACTAAATCAATTGGTAGTTGATTGATACCAAATAAATTTAAAACTATACATATGTATAGATATTGTTGGGTAAATATACATTTTGGTTGACACCTAAACCTTCTTTTGTCTTATTATGCTTATGAACCTAATTTCATAGTTTATTTTGATACATAAACTTTTTTGTTGGTCCAATTAGGAACTTAAACTCGACTTCTTAGTTTAAAATAATATATGAAATTTAAACTTTTTTCTTTCAAATTAGTACTTATGATTTTTAACCAATTTAAATAAAAATTGAATTTAAGTATTAATTTAAACCAAAATATCAAATTCATATACGTAATTGGACCAACAAAACGGCTAATACTTAATATACCACATATATTTATCCACTTTTGTTTTTCATTATAATAAATTGATCATAAATGGACGGATGGGATTTGATTGTGCATGGATCAGACATTCAAGGTTATTATCAAAGATAATATTAACTATGTTCTACTTTGTATTGATTCAAATCTTGATATTTAGCTTAAAATATAAATATTTCTCAATTACTTAATACAATATTAACGAGTAGATTGACATTTAACCAATGCTTTGGAGAAATTATATGATAGGCCCGCTCGCCACGTCATCTATGGTCCCAACCAATAAAAAGCATTTATTTTATTAATTTTTTCCATGTCATTTTTTTACCGAGTGAATCTTCACTCAGATTTACTGTAAATTAAATAAAAAACTTTTTACCAATTGTAGATTCACGCAGTAAAAGATGATATGAAAAAATTAATAAAATAAATACTTTTTATTGGTAGGGACCATAGATGACATGACGAGTCGAGCCTATAATAATTTCTCAATGCTTTGGGACTTCAACACGGTGAATCTGAAAACAAAATATCTGAAGTCCAATGTAAAGGCTCTTAGAATATATTTGTAATATAAATAACAATTAAAGGATGGTTTGGTAGTATTAACGAGGTTAATTTAAGTGGTAAGTAGTTTGGTAAGAATATTTTAAGTTTGGAGTTTTGTAAATCATAAGTGGTAAGCAGTTTGGTAAGAAGATCTCGACTTTAAAGTTTTGTAAACCATAAGTGGTAAGCAATTTTATATTATCAACGAGGTTGATCTAAGTGGTGGGGGACTCACCCACCAAAGCTAGATGTGTAACGTGGCTTGATCCGGATTAGTCAGGGCAAAACCTTAGAGAACCGAGAGGGCAACAAAAAGAACGGTTTGATATTAATCATAAATCTAATATAAATATGAAAAAATTGTATTTGATGCATTGTTTGTGAAAAGTTTTTTTCATAAACGAGCTTCTAAAGATGTACCATATTCTTTTTCGGGGCCCTAAACCTTAACCCATGAACTCTAAATTATAAAATCTATTCTTAAACCTTAAAACCTAACTACAAACACTAAAATCTTAAAATATATTTTCAAAGACCTTAAGTAAGCACATTTGGCCGGTTGGCCAAGTTAGATTTTCACTCACATTCTTTTAGGTCATGGTTATAGACCCATTAAAAGCACCCCTCATTTTTTTTAGAGTCTCTTATCCTCTAAGTATGATTAAGATGCGTAAAAAATGGAAGACGCTGGCTTTTGCCAACATAAACGGCTGCTGAAAAATAACTTTTAAAAACATTAATTTACGCGTATATTTAAATTTTTAATATTTTATATTTTATAATTGATTTATATAAATTTATCACCAATCTTAATTTATAACCGGCCTTATTTGCCGCCATTGTCAATTGGGTGGTTATACTAAATGTATGATTTACGCGTCGTTGTCGTTGTAGTTGGCAGCCGCAGTAGTAATCACGGACAACTTTTCAGTTAATTATACATTTACTTTGTTGTTTTATGATTGTAACATCGACCGCATCAAAGTTAATCAATTTCACATTGTTGATTACAAACGATGACTGTGTCATTGACCGGTAATTGCTATCTCAAACATTCTTAAATTAATTGTCTTAATCATAGTTGTTATCAATCTTGTACCATAACGGCATTTTCACAGGGCTATTAGCCTATAGCCTTTATGTTTTGGTGTTGATACATTTTGCATTAATAGATCAATGGCCCAAATCAAGACGCCTACTGGGGTTCAAACAGAATATGAGCCAACTTCTCAAGCTAATCACCCATATGGGAATCGGATTCCATCACCGTCCGCTCCACCAGCCCCACCCGCTCCGTTTCCGACACAAAACCAGCAAACAATCCCGACACAGGCAGCATGGTGGCCGACCCCCCAAGGACCACAAACCCATGGCCATGTGATGGTGCACTCAAATGAGCCGAACAATCAGCATGCGATCTACCAGCAACAACAAAGACCGTATCCGCAGCCTCCGTCGTCGAGTTTTTCTCTGAACATAGCCCAGCAGCCTTTTGCTTCCGGTTACGTATCGCATCCGCAAGCTAATTATCAGGCTCCTCCGCAGTACGTCGTTATGGCACCATACGTTGCATCAGGGGTTCTACAGCCTGTTGAGGGCTGGAAAACTGGCCTCTTTGATTGCATGGATGACCCCATCAATGGTAAAACTTTTGACTATTGGTTAATCTCCTTTTCTAGTTGCTTCCAAAAACACTTGTATTAGTAGTTAGTAGGACAGACATGGTTTATGTTAAGGAACGCAAACTTTTAAACTTATAAAATTATAATTTGAAAATCATGAAGATACGAGATTAGATTAACAATATAAAATATAAATAAAACTTTATAAAATATATGAGAATATGAAATTTCCATAGGTGCCACTATCCCTTGATACTCCTCGGTCCATCCCTTCATGTATATTACAAGGTAACGAATGTTAATTTCCGTGGCTAGCAGCTCTGATAACAGTTTGCTTCCCGTGTGTGACATTCGGCCAGGTTGCAGAGATTGTGGACGAAGGCCGTACCTGTGAGTGAGCGATTTATCTTTTCATACAGTTTTCTTAGAATTTTATTTAACGAGCTAGGCCATCATGCTTAATGTGACAGCTTGCGCAACCAATGCATTGCTTTACGGTTTGATCGCGTTCTTGATCGGGATTCCCTGCATACTTTCGTGCGGATACCGCACCAAACTTCGGAACAATTATCGGCTAGTTGAGTCTCCGGCACCGGATTGGGTTATACATTGTTTATGCGACTGGTGCGCTCTGTGTCAAGAATATAGGGAGCTTCACCTACGAGGGTTGGATCCATCTATAGGTAAACATTTGCAATCCAAACTATGCATGTCGAATAGATGCAGTATATTTACATGATTCCAAGTTCCAACCATTAAAAATAATCCTCAGTTGTATCGTGTTTATAGGATGGCATGGGAACCTAGAAAGGAGACGAAGCATGCAGCAGCAACAGCAATTTGTGTTGAGGGCACCAATGAACCAAACAATGATGGCTTGATAATGGCCAAATGGTTCAATTGTTATTTTCATCTTAAATAGTGTTTAAAGGATGCTCCAGCATCCGAAGTTTATTATCATTAATCATGTCATCCATTAATAAAATCTCGGATCCTATTGCGTTCTTCGAAAGCTCTCCTTTCTCATCTACTTGTTATTCAATAATTTAATTGTCGCTCTATATATTTACACCCATAGATATCGAAGTCTTACCATTTACCTTCTAAACTTATACTATAAATACATGATTCAAGTGAATAAGAAAATACAACAATGAAAATCACATTCTCTGTTTTCCTCTACTCTTCTTTTATTTTATTTTTTTATATTTCTTGTTAAATTTACTTTAGTTTATAACAATATTTTATTATTAAAAAAAGTAACTTGGACATGCCAGGCCAAGCTATATTGGGACTTGATTTTTTTAAGGATCTGGCTTTGGTCTTGACCAACACTTGTACACATAAGTGGAAGAAAATAGTGATTAATGAGATTACACCCCATAAAAATATTTAAAAATATGTGGCAGGAGTTTTTTAACCCTTCAAAAATATATAATTCATTATTAGTTTTTTTAAGTTAAAAAATTAAATAATATTTTAATAAATAATGCTGAGTTCTACCACTACATGAACACTTCTAAATGTAAATAAATTAAATAATTTAAATATTGTTTGAATTAATATAATTACAATAAAATATGTTTATATATACATATTCACAACCCAAGTGCTAATATAACTTTAAAATATAAAAGTTTTATACAGCAGTAATCCTTGTTTCTCTGAATAATAGAAGTTTAGTTATTCAAAAATAACTTTAAATATAAAAGTTTTATGCAGCAGTAATTCTTGTTTTTATTTTAACGGAGAAATGACACAATCATAACTAAAACTTTAATTAGGTGACCCAATTGTAAGTTTTAATAATTTAGTGGCTCAATTGTAACTTTACCAATAATCAAGTGACATCCAATGCAATTTATCCATAATTTGATTTCCGCATTACCCTCTTTCAATTATAAAATACCCTCCAAAAAAAGAGGTGGTCGTCGTCCAAGAACGAGGGAAAAAAACACTAAACAATGAGCTCTGTATATGAAAAGGCCACCGATTTTGACAAGGAAATCGCCCATATTTTGCTTGAAATCCCCAACTTAATCCCCTCCGAAGATGAAGTTCCAGTGTGGGGCTGTAAACAAAGAAGAACCCCCCGTGTAATCGTAGATGGTCCGCAACAATTCAGCCCCGCCGTAGCCGCCGACGAATCTGAGTTCCAAACTCCTTCATGCAGTGAGAAGCTTGTTATTGATGAAGAGAATGATTGCGAAATCAAAGACGGAGAAGCTTGGGGACTTGAAGTTGAACCTCCGAAAACAAACGCCAGAAGAATAAAATTCAAGCCGCCAAGGCCTCCAGATTCTCCTGCAATCAACCATGGCGATGAATATTCTATTAGCATTAAAGAAGATGTTATTATCGTGGAGTCCAAGAAAAACACTTTTCACGAAAGTGTAAGTCCAGAATTTCTCATCAATTTTCAATTCTTCTCATTGAGAATTTGGTATTTGCTATACTTAATTAATTAATCACTATATTTGTTTGTTAATGTCCATGTTAGATGTTTTTATTAACATCTGAGGATTGAAAACAGTTAATTAACAATTTTGGAGATATGTTTAACGCTGTTCATCAATTATGACTTTAATTTCAGTATTTGCTTCGGAACCCTAATAGGGTTTATGTTGAAATCTCAATATCTGTTGTGTTATCCCTAATGCTGATTTTATTTTACTTCTTGCAGGGCAACGGGAAATTGGCTGAGGAAGAAGGTGGTTCAGTTAGGGTAAGTCTCAACTTATTGTTATAGTTAAATACAATAATAATTAGTTTGCAGTTTTTTTGGTTGTTTTAACCGACCCATTTGTTCACTAGTACGGATCGAGTACTGCAGAGGCCCATTATGGTGTAATACTCCTAACTCAATTGCTTTATTCACAATGTCAAGATTCGAACCTTAACGTTGTTTAAGGAATCTAGTGTTTCATCCCACTAGACCAACTGATTGTTTTTAGTTTATGGTTTATTTTAACTAACAACTACTAATAACTCTCATTTATTATATTCAATTAAAGGAACGGAGAACAATCAAAGCTGAGAAAATCACAGTGTTGGAAGGTAATTCTTTCATGCCTCATAAAAAAACTGCCAAGAGAAAGGTAATTTCCTGCATTTTCTGTCGTTTTAAAGTTTTAGTATAAATATGGTAATTTAGGTAGGGTTTAAGATTTTGTTTTAAAGTACAAATTACAATATCTAAACCATTTTAAACTGAAGACAATTACATTTAAGCTCACTCGAACTCACAGACTCCTGTATATTACAACAACAACAATGTTAACTTGCTAATGTTTAACCGGTTTATTCGATTATCAGGCTCTAATGAATTAAAGGACAATGTTAACTTTTTGCAGTCGCATCAAGAACTGGAAATGGATGTGGTGTTTTGGAAGCAGCATAAACGTGTAATTCTACAGGTATATTTTCATTCATTTATTTATTTATGTAAAATTGAAACTAAAAGCAAGCTGATACATATGCAAATGCAATGGTATAAATTTCAGAATATAGAGAAAGTAAATGATTATTTGGAAAAGCAGAAAGCTCTGAATTTGCAGCTCAAGGCCAAGAAGCTGCAGGTATCTCATTCTTTCTTTCTTTCTTCTCTCTTTTAATCGCCAACATTTGTTGTTGTTATAATGAAGTAGAGTATTTTATTGACGATGATTGTTCTTGTTATTGTTTTCTCAGCTTTCATTGCTGAAGGCAAAATCTGATTCAGGGTGATGCATATTGTTGATGGTGAATCTTGTTTTTGTTGTTGAATGATTAGAGAATCAAGCCCTTCCTATATTATAATGCACTCGTTGTTGTGGCTTAAAAGAGTGAGTTTGGAAATTTTGTTTTATATGGATGTAATTTTATATGGATATTCAACTACAATATCCTACCAATTACTTTTTAGGTTTGAATTAGTAATTTACTTCAACCAAAATTCTTTGAATCATAACACACTATATATATATACTGAACGTAAAATTTTTAGTTTTACACGCTTTTTAGATCGTTGGATGGGGGAAATAGATAACTTAGATTAACTCTTTACTTTTTTTCTCCAAGTGATAATCTTCACATAACCCACTGTTAATCTAGTCTTCCATTTTACTCATCCAACGATCCAAAAAACGTGTAAAAGTTCAAAACTTTTACATTGTGTAACTGGATCCTATCGTTATATATATAAGATAGGATCCTCTTACACTATGTAAAACTTGAAAGTTTTACATATTTTTGGACCATTGGGTGAAAGTAGATGAATGATTGAGATTAACAGTAGAAAATTTGAAGATTATCACTTTGAAAGAAAATGAAATAATCTTAGCCATTTATTACTCTCGTCTGATGGTCCAAAAAGACTATAACTAGATCCTTACCATATATATGGGTTAACATTAACTTACACGCAATGTAAAATTCATAATTTTACACATTTTTTGCATCGTTGGATGGATGAAATAGATGATTGACTCCTTACTTTTTTTGCAATTGATAATTTTCACATATTATACTTTTAATCTCAGTTATCCATTTCACACATCAAACTATCCAAAAAACGTGTAAAATATAAATATTCTTACAGTGTAAACGAATCACATCCCATTGTTAACCTCAACCATCTATTTCAATCATCCAACGATAAAAAATGTGTAAAAGTTAAAAATTATTACATTGTATAACTGGATCCTATCCATATATACATATGGGTTAAGATCTACTTTTAAATTAAAGATAATTTATTATTTTTTTCTCATAAAAATCTCTACGTATAATACCGTTAATCTCTATTTTTAGACTCGATTTGACCACTATACTTCTAATTGAAGCAATTAGACCACTCAATTATTAAAATAGACTCAGTGTGACCATCAACCGTTAAAATATAACGAAGAGGCTGACGTGGCAGTTAAAAGAAATTTGTATAGTTACATATTTGGTCCTCGTTACTTATACATTCTATCAAATTGGTCTTAATTTTAATTTAATAAAATAAATTAATTATTCAATTAGATGGTGACACGTGTCATCACCTCATTGGAAGACTTTAACTATTTATATTTAATTTAATAATTTTATTTTCTTCCTCCAATGTGATGGTGACACATGTCACCACCCAATCAAAGGAAGAAAATGAAAAAAACAACAATTGCACTAAGCAAGATTCAAACCAGTGTCTACTTGGACAAAGAGGCTTTAGTTTACCACTGTGCCAAGTGCACTTTTATGATCTAAAGTATGAAATATATTATATGTCTTCATTTGTTGTTAGTGACATGAAAAAAGAAATAAATAGGGGTTAAGTGGACTCAAACATGACACACTTGAGATGCATAAAAAACTTTTAAATCATCAAAATAAATCTAATTATTAAATTAAAGTTAAAAATATTTTTTAAATTATAGTTAATGCTTGATTTAAAATAAATGATTTTAAGATTTTTATATTTTTAAACTAAAATTAATATTTTTCACTTTTATTTTATGGTTT
Source organism: Hibiscus tridactylites (assembly GCA_958450335.1). Taxonomy (NCBI): domain Eukaryota; kingdom Viridiplantae; phylum Streptophyta; class Magnoliopsida; order Malvales; family Malvaceae; genus Hibiscus; species Hibiscus tridactylites. The sequence continues at coordinate 71,746,683 of OY288270.1, read as the reverse complement.
CACATATATAATCAATGAATAGATTTTTAAATTAATTAATAATTTTAATATTTATTAATAAAATTTAATTTAATTATTATATATAAAATTTTACTAAAAATTCAAAATTTTAAAATAATATCAATTAATTTAAATTATGTTAGCGAGTTTAAAATAACTAAATGATTTTTTAATATAATTTTAAAATTTTAATATAACTAAATGTACATAATAATTTAATTAAAAATTTTAATAAAATATAAAATTATTAATTAGTTAAAAATAATTCAATAATTATTTATATGAATTTATAAAAAATAATCGTGGAAAGAAAAAATATATTAAATTTAGTTTAAAAATGTTAAAGTGTCAACTTTAATTTAATTATTAGATTTATTTTGGTGATTTAGATATTTTTATGCATCTCAAGTTTGTCATGTTCAAATCCCTTTAACCCCTATTTATTTCATTTTTCCTGCCATTAACAACAAATGAAGAAAAATAATATATTATTATATTTTATACTTTAAATCATAAAAGTGCACTTGGGACAGTGGTAAGCCTCTTTGTCCATGTAGACATTGGTTCGAATCCTAATCCTAATCCTAATCCTCCATGTAGACACGTGTCACCATTTAATTGAATAATTAATTTATTTTATTAAATTAAAATTAAGACCAATTTGATAGAATGTATAAGTAACGAGGACCAAATATGTAACTATACAAATTTCTTTTAACTGTCACGTCAGCCTCTCCGTTAGATTTTAACAGTTGATGGTCACATTAGTCCATTTTAATAGTTGAGTGGTCTAATTGTTTTAATTAGAAGTATAGTGGTTAAATCGAGTATAAAATTATAATATAGTGGTCAATTATGTAGTTTATGTTAGAAAATAGTCGTTAATCCAAGAATAAATAATAAGATAAAATATTATTATTTAAACAAACAGTACAAATTAAGAACAAAACGCCAATATATATAAATAAAGCGATTTGAAACCAAAAGAAACGTGTTGAGGCCTGCACGAACGCAATTTCCTTAAAACAGATTTTCGGCCACTCCTATGGTGCTCGAGCTCGTTGGTCGTCTGTCTCCCAGGATACAACAACAAATGATCAACCACAGTTGCACTAGTGTGGAGATCACGAACTAAGCATGTCCTTCGTCTACCACAAAAAACTACTTGTAAAATTCACATAGTAAAACAATAAAACTTTCTGTGGTTTTTGAGTTGTGTCAAACCTAGAAGGTTTACTCTATATTTATAGGAGTGTCATGAGGGTATAAGTAAAAATTTTGACCTAATAGAGCATTTAATATTGAGAATCAATTTCCAAAATTATTATCTAAATTAAAGGTAACTTTCAATATTTACTCTTTTAATTTCAAGATAAAATTTGGCAAATATATGCTCTTATTTGAGGAAAATTCATTTCAAATTTGGGTCAAAATATCTGCAAGCCACAAAGGACCAGACCGATTCAGACATTTGCGTTACCCACGTTGTGCACATCTGCACATTTACGAACCAATAATTGGTTCCACATTTTCCTCAACAACATTTGAATCAATTTCTTATTCAAAGCTCCAAAATTATCAAATTTTTCCAACAACCCCCCACATGAATGAAATTGATTTAATCAAGAACATTTTGACTCGATATGGTGATAGATTCTACGATCGATAGCTGCATAGGATAGGTAGGTGTCCACCCTTGAACCTTCCCTTGTAAAAGTATATTTACTTTACTAGCTGACTAGTAGACGTAATGTCCTTGAACTGTTCTACCGTTTGTGTAAACGATGATATACTTCACACAACTATAGCCGTGGACATCGCCTGGTTCTGCAAGAGTTTGAAAGAAATATGCCCAATAGTCTCACTGAAGTGGCCCCACTTCACTCTCACATAGGCGACTTATGTTGCTTGACTCACAAAAGCACACAATTATTAAAAGCATTGCTTAGCCTAAACCACTTTGATCATTGTTTACATAATAGGAATGGACTTGGGGATAAGAGCCCCTACAGTGACCGCACATGTCTATGCAATTAGGTTGTCCCTTTGAACCTAGATCTTGAGATCTCCAGTCAACTAGGTAGGGTTTTCATTCACATAACACCTTAAATTTACATGGGCTTTAGTCTCATTCCTTTCGTTTTTTTGAACTTGATCTCGACTTAACCCTTTGGTTAGTAGATCCGCAACGTTATCATTTGATTTCAAAAAATCAATAGAGATAACTTCATTTGAGATTAATTGTCTAACGGTATTATGTTGACAACGCATATGCCTCAACTTACCCATTATACACAAAGCTATATGCCCTACCAATTGTGGGCATTGGCTTGGTCGTTCAGGAATACCCTTCAAAAAATTTCTGAAGCCATTCGACTTCTTTTCTAGACCTGTCTAGAACTACAACTCAAATTCTATTATGGATTTGATTATAACTATTTTCTTAAGGATTTTCATGACACAGTTCCTCCTCCCAAAGTGAAGACATATCCACTTGTGCCTTTGATATCTTGAATATCAGATATCCAATCGCATCAGAGTATCCTTCTAAATAGTAGGATCTCTAGAATAATGCAATTCATAAACTCGAGTATATCTAAGATATCTCAATACCCTCACAATTGCTTTCTAGTGATTTTCACTTGAATTGCTTGTGAATCTACTTGAACTGCTCACAGTAGAAACAATATCTGGTCTATTGAATCTACTTGGTCAACACTTTGGTCTTTGTTCTTGGACAAAAGTTGGCATGTATTTATTGGAGTTCTGGCTATGTCGGAAACATCCTTGCCAAACTTCTCTTGTCCGCGTAGTTTGACTACGTCAATATGAGACCTTCAAGTGACCGTTTGATTTGGATGCCCAAAATCAAATATGTTAATCTCATATTTTTCATGTCAATCTTAAATTTGACAAGTCTTTGGTACGTTTACCATTTTATTGTTGCTTCCAACAATGAATATGTTATTAACATACAAACATATAATAATATATCCAATGTTAGTAGTTTTGACATATACACATTTGTCACACTCTTTTATTTTGAAGTCGTTTGTCATCATGACATTATCGAACTTTTCATGTCTTTACTTTGGTGCTTGTTTAAGTCTATATAAGAACTTCACCAATCTACATACTTTTCTCTCTTAACTTGAAACTACATAACCTTCAGGTTGTTCCATGTATATTTCTTCATCAAGATCTCCATTTAGAAAAGCTCTTTTAACATCTATTCGATATACGTCTAGATTTCGTAAAGCGACAATTGTAAGTATCATACTTATGGAGGTTATCCTTGATACTTGAGAGTATGTATCAAAATAGTCAAGACATTCGATAACCTTTTATTATCAATCTGGCCTTATACTTATCAATTGTTCCATCTGCTTTCATTTTCCGTTTGAAAATTCATTCAAAACTTAGTGGTTTAATTCACGGAGGAAAATCCACTAATTCCCCACGTATGGTTTTGCATGATGAAATTAATTTCACTCTTAATGGCATCCTTCCATAAGATGCCTTCAGATGAATGTATAACATCATTATACGTTTGAGATTCAACCTCTAGCATAAAGTTTAGAAAAATGATCCAAACAAATTTTCTACCCTTGCTCGTTTACTTCTTTGTGGCTTTATTTCAAGCTCAAACCCTTGTTGATCATTTGACTCATCTCTATCGATAATCTCCGAAGTTCGTTTTATTGAACTTTAACCAACTTCCCTAGCTTTACAAGGGAATACATTTTCAAAGAAAAGGCATCCTTTGCTTCCATTATCGCATGCTTGCGAATCTCAGGGTTCTTCGATTCATACACAAGAAATCGATATACATTGCTATGTTTTATATAGCCAATAAAAATACAATCCACCATTTTTAAGGATCTATTCTCAGTTGCTTTAGTAATGAGGTCATTACCTTTGCAAGACACCCCCACATTTTCAAGTAGTTGTAGGAATGTTTAATTATCTTTCATAACTTATATGATGTCTAGTCTCTTTAATTATGAGGAATCTTGTTTAAAAGGTAATTAGCTTATAGAACAGCTCCCCCCACATGTTAGGCACATTATAGTACCAATGTTACTCATATAGAGCTTCTCCCCTTCTTAAACCTTTAATTAAGTTTAGGATTTAACATCATGCTCATAGAGAACAATTTTCATTATAGCTTCATCTTTACATTATTTTTGTGCTATCATCAATGAAGGTAATAAACATATTCCTTCAACCAATATGTTGCCATATCAATTGTTATGGCAATAACATTGCCCTCGTTTGGAAGTCTATAGTCCGAAGACTTGTCCCCATCTTATGAAAATTGAAGCATTTTTTTTCATGAAATTTTGCTTCTTGAACACACCGTCTAATTTACGGTTTGAAGTCGTTTTTTGACTTCCACTACGTTTGCCGTGATAATATTTGTCTTAGCAATATTTACCTTAATACCATTTGAAGGTGATAACAATATTTACCTTATCCTCTCTAATAATAGGAGGATCATCCTTCAGATATTTAACCAGGTTTATCATGGTCTACTATGCAACATCTTTTGTTGCCATGTATGAAATTATTTCCAATAAATTTCACTGATTTTTCTATTGTGTCACGTAGACACAATCCAAAATCAAGCATTATGAATCTGTTAAACGTCAGAAATTTAGTCAAAGACTAAAATCAGAAACAGAAACATAATTTCTAACTTTTGTTAGACAACGGAGATTTAGTAAACTAAACCCCAAACAAAAGTTCACACGATATTAATAGAAAAAACAATAATAAACAATGCACCAAATAGGTAACTTATGAAAGAGAGGTGGTGCACTAAGCACGCTTAAATATATTAAATTTAGTTTAAAAATGTTAGTGTGTCAACTTTAATTTAATTATTAGATTTATTTTGGTGATTTAGATATTTTTATGCATCTCAATTGATTTATTTCTTTTTTTCTGCCATTAACAATAAATGAAGACAAAATAATATATTATTATATTTTATACTTTAAATCATAAAAGTGCACTTGGGACATTGGTAAACCAGCGCCTCTTTGTTCAGGTAGACATTTTTTAGTATCCTAATCCTCCAATGAGGTAGTGACATGTGTCACCATCTAATTGAATAATTAATTTATTTTATTAAATTAAAATTACGACCAATTTGATAGAATGTATAAGTAACGAGGACCAAACGTGTAACTATACAAATTTCTATTTTAATAGTTGAGTGATCTAATTGTCTCAATTAGAAATATAGTGGTTAAATCGAGTCTAAAACCATAATACAGTGGTAAATTATGTAGTTTACCCTTTAAAAATAGTTTTTTAAGTTATTAACATGTAAAACAACGATGAATTGAATAATTTTTATTAGATGGGACCATGACTTATGTGATAACCCAGACATATGATATAATTTCACCCGAAATTGATATCCACACTCGAATTACATCAATTAGTACGATGTTTTTTAGCACCCACGTGGCATCATTGATTTAAAAAATGAAAAATATTAAAAGAAAATATTTTAAAAAGTTTGAACAACATAATAAGGTAGGGTTTTAAGTTAATTTTGCTGAGTAAATTCTAAATAAAGAAAATCGTGTACAAATTGTCCATCGTTTGGACTTTGGAGTGTAGACCTTTTACCATAACAATTTATTACAACTACCAATATCAATGTTGGCAATTTTTTTAAATGAACTATTAGTTAGAAATCTATACGATTAACTGAATAAGTTAAAGATACTTTAAGAATATTATTTGATTGAACTAACTTCTCAAATTTTAAACTAAAAGAATTTTTTTTGTGACAAAAAACAAAGTAAATAGATCTTAATTTTAGGAAAACTATTTCAGTGACCACCTAACTATTAAGTTTGACATATTTTAACCACCGATCTAAAAATATTTAAAATTTGACCACTCAACTATTTAAATGGACCTATTAGTTGATTAATTTTATTTAATAAACTAAAATTATGACCAAATTGATATAATATGAATTAATAGGGACTAAAACTGTAATTATACAAATTTTACTTTAACTGTCACATCACATTTCTTTTAAATTTTAACGGTCGATGGTCAAAATATGTCCATTTAAATAGTTAGGTGGTTGAGTTTTAAAATTTTTTTAATTCGATGGTCAAAACAAGTCAGACTCAATAGTTAGGTGGTCACCTAGGTAGTTTTCCCTAATTTTTATATGATCATAATTAGACCATATTTTATACCAACTTGCCTCAGTGGTTAAAGCAACGGTTGATGTTCCTAGAGGTCACGGGTTCGAACACCAGCAGCTGCAGCAGAGTGATTGAGCATGCATTGTCAAATGGTTGAGAGTCTATGTAGAACAGATATTACTTGTAATCACCTTAGCTTTCAAAAAAAATTTAATTGTTTTCCCTCAGATTTGATATTAACCGTCCCAAAATTTAAATTTGTGTACATTAAATAATAAAGTATATGGTAGTATAATATAAAAAAATACATAAAAAAAACTCAAATCCACTCTCTCATTTTCTCTGCAGCGGTTACAAGAAGTTTGCAAGTTTTTCATCTTCTTCGTTGATCTTTTTTTTCACCGGCAACGACCTTTGGCCGTTTTGCTGGTTTTGTATATAAATAACTTTCATCTTTAGTGATGAATGCTTTAATTTTATGTTTTTCTTGTTTTTTCTTTTGCTTTGTCAGTTTCATATCAAATCTGCTTTCATGGCAGTTCTTTTGTCTACTTTTATGGCAGTTCCTTCGTCTGCCTTTATGGCAGTTTTAGTCTGTCTTTTGACAGTATATCGTTCGAGTGACGAAATTTCAGCGAGCTTTTTTCAGCGAACGAGGCCGATCTATAAATGCTTATGATTCCCTGTTGTGGTTGTGCCAATATGCCAAGAACAAGTAGCGAAAGAATTTGCCGTCTTCAAAGAGCACTCTGGTTAAAACTATAGTTTCCTGGATTTCTTTCAGAAGTTGCTTCAAGTTCTTCCGAAAGTGATAGGTTTGTTCTTTAATGTCTTTCATATCCATAGGTTTTATTGTATTTATCTTTATACATTGAATTTTCAATGTTTGGGTATGATCCTTTGTAATCCTATCACTTTTAATATAATTCAGTTTATTTCAAAAAAAATAATAAAGTATATAAATTATTGAATTATAATTTGAGTCAAATTAAATTATATTTTTGGGTCAAACTTAAACTCTTTCTTTTAAATTGTTATTGCAATTTATTTTTTTTTTCTTTCAAAAATATAATTAAAAGATGTTTTTAGAAAACATTTAATGTGTTTGGCTCTCGTAATGTAAGATTACCTCTTGAAATAGAATTTTCGGAATGTAACATTACATGACACATTATTAAAGAATGTTATATTACATTGTTTGGTTTATTTGGTATGAATGTAAGATTATTGTGTTTAGTTGACATAATATAATATTACCTAGAAGTAAACTTTATCAAATTATCTTTGTGATATATTTTCTTTTTAACATGTTAAACTTTCAATATTAACTTTAAAATATCTGCATGAAAGATAATAGAACTATTTTGTACACTATGTAAAATTTGTAAAAACTATATATCTCTAACCCCCTCGACCCGGCCTAGCCGCTAGACCGCATCGAATGAGTTACACGGGAAAAACCGAAGCGAAACCCGTTAAGGCTCCACTCTGATTAGCAACCCTAGAAAAATTCTTTTAAAGTTATCTTGTCTAGATGCTTTAATTATATCTTATGTGAGAGAACACGCATCGGAAAACATACATGGATACGAGACACACAAAACGGATAATTAACAAACCCTTTTTAACTTTTACAACATGCCGTATCGGTATGCTAGAGGACCGTATCGATATGCTTGGACTTGGTCAACACTCCAAAGTCAACCTAGGGAGACCGTATCGATACACTGGAAGACCGTATCGATACGCTCTCAACGGTCAACTTCCCCAAGGTCAGACTACGAAGATTGTACCGATACCCTCAGGACCCGTACCGATACGCCAAAATCTCGTCAATTTTTCATATTTTTAGAGAGCATTTGGCGTATCGATACACCCCCGCGTACCAGTACGCCTAGCCTAAAACAAGGTCCAAAGCAAAGGACCGTATCGATACATCCCTTAAGCTTATCAATACGCCCTGCACTGCAAAACTTATTTTGGTTGCTAAAAATACAAGGAATCGACACTAGAGGCATCTAACGACCATTTAAGCAACATACAATCATGCATATATCTCAAAGCAACCATGGATAAATATATAAGGCATTTCAAACACTCAACGAAGCAACATTCAAGAAGATAAGGTTTAAAGGGGAAACATGCATACAAAGCATTCACCCACATAGCCAAAAGTTAAACAAAAGCATACTTCAACATGGCATAAGGCATTACAAGCCCAAAATGTCAAAGCAAACTTGTCTAAGCAAAGAACATGCCATCAACATCACAAAACACAAAGGTCCTATCCCATTGCTCTATACTAGTTATTGAAGTCTAAACCATACTTGAGCAAACCAAACTCCCTTGTTCCCCGAGCTGCTCTGAAGGTCTAAGGGCTTGCATTTTTGGAAAAGAGAGCGTAAGCGTTTAAGCTTAGTGAGTGATGCTCAAAACTGTAGCTACAACAATGCAGTTTTAAAACATAGTTTGCTTGAAAACCAAAATTGTTTCTAATTCATTTCCCCATGTTTGAACATACAATGTCATGCATTTACCTTCGCGTGCATACCGAATGCAACCACAAGCCATAGGCTTACCATATGCTCATTCTCATAACACAAGCAAAGTAAACCACGATGCATAAATATAAGCATAATAGAGGGAAATCAACAATGCGCTTAACATGAGAATTAGAGCATTCAAGGGTATATTGACATTCAACGTTTTTACTCGGATATGCGGATAGTTTCTCAAACCCACTAGACACTTCCGGTGGAATCTCACATCACCGTACTCACCCGTCTAGTAAAAACATAATTTCCGGTGGAATCTCACATCACCGTACTCCTTCTTAGTGGAATCTAACATTGTTGGGTTGTGTGGGGCTCGATTCGATCAACCAATTATGCTCACCAAGTGGTGGAGAGGTGGATATTTGGGTGGAAGGGTTTAGGAAGCTAGAAAGAATAAAGACACAATAATTTATAGTGGTTCGGCCTTCTAACAAGCACCTACATCCACTACCTTAGCTTCCCACTAAGGATTTCACAATCAATCCACTAATTGATTCGTCCCCTTTTCTAGGATTAGGAGGAAACCCTTACAACCGATCAAGCTTCTACCCAAGCCTTGATCAAAACCCTCTTTTACAAAGAGACAAATGAAAGCAAACTTAAACCCTCTAATAGGTGTTTGTTTGCACACTTAAGCACTCACCCAAAACCTAAAACACTTGAGCAAATTTGACAATTTTGGCTCACTAGTGTTTGTCTATACAAGAAATGACACTTTAAGCTCTAAGACAATTTCTTGATCATTTGTTGATTGACAATTGAAGCATTAGTCTTCTCTTGATGCTTGGAGGTCCCTTTTATACTCCCAATTGAGTTTATAGCCGTTTAGGACCGTTGGGATTGAAATAGAGTCGTTGGAGCCTTTATTTCCCTCCATAAATGCAGTTCTGCAGCTCCCCGTTTCGAAACGCTTGAACCCGTTTCGGAACACCCTCAATATAGAAAGAGCCGTTGCAGTCTGTCAGGGTACCCGTTTCGGAACACCCCTTTGCCGTTTCGGAACGCGTATCGGAACGCCCTTAGCCCGTATCGAAACGACCTGCATTTAAAAGTTAGTTGGGAAAGAGCCGTTGGGGTTTATGACCGTTGGGGTTAGTGCCACGTGGGCGTATCGGAACGGCCTAGCCGTTTCGAAACGCTAAGGCCCGTTTCGATACGAGTATCGAAACGTTTTGGCCACTGGAGGCACCTGTTTCGAAACGCCCTAAGGTGTTTCGAAACACATGGTCAGTTTTGTGAAAATTGGCCTTTGAAAACATGAAAAACCTTTATGAAAAATTCCTTAAATAATATTTCAAGTTGTTTGGACTTTGGAAATGTTTTAAATACTTTTTAAATCAGTCCAAAACATTTTTCAATTATTATATCAAAACATTAGTTCTACAATCTCCCCCTTTTTGATATAATAAAACCACTTGAAAAATTGTTTGGAATTCTCCCCCTTTAACTTTAAAAAAGTGAATAAGAGATTAAAAATTTTAATTCACATAAGGCTCCCCCTTATTCATTTGAAAATTTAATTTTTCAAACCATTTCTCCCCCTTTTTGTTATATCAAAAAGATTTAAAACATTAAGTTCAAAAATAACAATAGAGGCAAAATTTTGATAAAAATGAAAATTTGGTTTTAAAATGGCCCCCCCTTACTCAAAGCATCATTGAAATGTTAGTCCAACATATATGATCATCTAGTTGAATTAAATAGAAAATAAGACAAATAAATTCAAAAAACAACTAGAAATTTTACCAACACTTGAACCCAAGGGAGGATGTGAAGCCTTCCTTCTTCAAGTGTTCTTCCTTGTGTGTATGGAGCTCCCCCTCAATGTTTGACTTGTTGAACATCTCCATCACACCTAGCAAAAGACAATCAAGTGATTTTTGGTATCCAAATTGCTTTGGATCCATGAACATTAGTAGCACAAATTTTTGACCCCTTAGGAATCCATTTTTCAATGTCATCCTTTTTAATTGAAGTGGTTAGTCCTTTTGGGACCCAAACACTTCTAAAACATTTTCCTTTAATAAATCTAGGGGCACTAGATTGTCTAACATAAAAATTTGATTTTCCAAAATTGTTTTTCTTTTCAAGCTCTTTGGAAATCAAATCTTTTTCTCCTTGAACTTTTTGAAGCAATTTTTGTAAATCAAGACATTTTAGTTCAAACTCTTCAAGTTTTGCTTCAAGTTCAAGTTTGGTTTTAGAAAGCAAATCATTTTGAATTTTTAACTTTGAAATCAATTTATTGTTTTTCAAAATGTGGCTTTTAAAATCTAAAACCAATTCATCATAGGCATCTTGTAATTCATCAAAAGTGTAAGAACATGAAGTAGATGAATTAGAAGTTACCCTTGAATCTTCTTCGATGGCCATAAGGCAAAGGTTGGCTTGTTCATCGTCGGTGGAGTCTTCATCACTCCAAGTAGCCACATGTGCCTTCTTCTTATGGCTAGAAGTGCTTGCCCTCTCCTTTCTTTTAGGTTCTCGTTCAAGCTCTCTCAAAGCTTTCTTCATGAAAGGGGCACACTTCTTAAAGAGATGAACTATCTCTTCATCTTCCTCCTCTTCACTTGAGTAGACATGATGGCAAGTGGAGGATTTGAGAGCCATGGCACTTGCATTGATGCCAAGCTCTTTGATTTTCTTCTCTCCCATAGCTCGAATTTCTTCCCTCTTCTTCTCATCCTCCTTGTTTTTCTTCATGATTTGATGAGTAAGAAGTGACCCCATGAGTTCATCAAGCTTCAAGGTCTTCAAATTTTTGGCTTCGATGATGGCGGTCCTCTTTGAGTCCCAAGACTCGGGAAGTGAGTAGATGAGCTTTCGAACAAGCTTCTCCTCCGGGATGGCTTCTCCATAACCTTTAAGACCATTTGTGATGGTGGAGAACCTATCAAACATCTTCTCGATGTTCTCTTCCGGATCCATTTTGAAGTTTTCATACTCCAAGGTTAGGAGCCCAATCTTGGTCTCCTTGACTTCGTTTGTCCCCTCGTATGTGACTTCAAGCTTGTCCCATACCTCCTTGGCACTCTCACAAGAAGACATCTTCTCATAGATGGATGGACCAAAAGCACAAAACAAGATGTGCAAGGCTTTGCAATTAAGCTCCATCTTCTTGCGATCGTCGGCACTCCACTCCGCTTTACTTCTTTTAGGCACGAACGGACCATCTTCAACTACATCCCATAGCTTGTAATCTTTTGATTTTATGAAGAACTTCATCTTTGTCTTCCAATGGGCATAGTGGTCTCCGTCAAAGAAAGGCGGTTTGTCGATTGATTGTGCCATTTGAGCCGGTTGATGAAATGGTGATCGAGCTTGCCGGATCTTCCCAATAGGATGTTAATCCTCACCGATTGAGCCAAGCTCTGATACCAATTGTTGGGTTGTGTGGGGCTCGATTCGATCAACCAATTATGCTCACCAAGTGGTGGAGAGGTGGATATTTGGGTGGAAGGGTTTAGGAAGCTAGAAAGAATAAAGACACAATAATTTATAGTGGTTCGGCCTTCTAACAAGCACCTACATCCACTACCTTAGCTTCCCACTAAGGATTTCACAATCAATCCACTAATTGATTCGTCCCCTTTTCTAGGATTAGGAGGAAACCCTTACAACCGATCAAGCTTCTACCCAAGCCTTGATCAAAACCCTCTTTTACAAAGAGACAAATGAAAGCAAACTTAAACCCTCTAATAGGTGTTTGTTTGCACACTTAAGCACTCACCCAAAACCTAAAACACTTGAGCAAATTTGACAATTTTGGCTCACTAGTGTTTGTCTATACAAGAAATGACACTTTAAGCTCTAAGACAATTTCTTGATCATTTGTTGATTGACAATTGAAGCATTAGTCTTCTCTTGATGCTTGGAGGTCCCTTTTATACTCCCAATTGAGTTTATAGCCGTTTAGGACCGTTGGGATTGAAATAGAGTCGTTGGAGCCTTTATTTCCCTCCATAAATGCAGTTCTGCAGCTCCCCGTTTCGAAACGCTTGAACCCGTTTCGGAACACCCTCAATATAGAAAGAGCCGTTGCAGTCTGTCAGGGTACCCGTTTCGGAACACCCCTTTGCCGTTTCGGAACGCGTATCGGAACGCCCTTAGCCCGTATCGAAACGACCTGCATTTAAAAGTTAGTTGGGAAAGAGCCGTTGGGGTTTATGACCTTTGGGGTTAGTGCCACGTGGGCGTATCGGAACGGCCTAGCCGTTTCGAAACGCTAAGGCCCGTTTCGATACGAGTATCGAAACGTTTTGGCCACTGGAGGCACCTGTTTCGAAACGCCCTAAGGTGTTTCGAAACACATGGTCAGTTTTGTGAAAATTGGCCTTTGAAAACATGAAAAACCTTTATGAAAAATTCCTTAAATAATATTTCAAGTTGTTTGGACTTTGGAAATGTTTTAAATACTTTTTAAATCAGTCCAAAACATTTTTCAATTATTATATCAAAACATTAGTTCTACAAACATTCCTAAGGCCACACGCGAATTTTACCTTGAGTGCACTCTAATCCTATTGATCGATCAATTATATCCGGTAACAACCAAACACATGTCAATATACTCAACTACAACCACAAGCATTACTGATGCTTGAATCACTTACCAAGTCCAAACATCCATGCAAAGCATGTACTCACAATGCAAGTATAAACATAAGTCCCACATCTCAACATGCATAACAATTCAATTCAACACATAACAGCATAATATGTTCAACTTGCATTCAAGAATCGTAAAACACAATTTAATTGCATAAACCTTTAAAACTTACTCTCGAGCTTGGATTGGCTTTTCAAGCTCAATCCAAACTCTCAAAACACTCCATTAACCGCGTTAAGGCTTTTAAAATCAATCCACTCACCAGCCAACACACAATCGATGTCCAAGATGCCAAATCAAGCCTCCGAACTACCCGGATTTCCGTCCACAAAGCCCGAATCCAAATCATTTGTTTTGAGCAACCTAACATCGAACATTAGAACACTAATACACTCACAAACATAACGAAGACTCGGAACTCAACAACCTTGCAACAATATACGTCGATTCAAACCCAAACTTCACCCGAAACATAATCAATTCAAACCCAAACTACTAGCAACCATACCCATCGAGTTTACCATAAAAAAATCTTCCTTTTTACATTCCTAAACATCAATCCAAAGCTACCAAACCTCCGACTGCCATTTAGACTCAAAACCCAACCAAAAACTCAAGATTTTCAACTCTTAAAATCACCTACAATACCCATTTCGGGTTTCCCTTAAAAACACATCCTTTTTATGTTATTTTAGTGTTAAAACAAAGATAAAAACACTCCAAACTCAGTCTTAATCAACCCAAACAAAAACCCAAAAATTTCTTTTCATTTCAAATCCAAACTTTAAAAATCAAGATAAGATAAATCCACGAGTTTTGTAAAAAATCACAACATTTAGGACTTAAGGAAGATGAAACTAAGTTAGAGAACCATTTACCTTGAAGAAATCACTTGGTTGAGAGCTTGAAATCCAATGAAATAGTGAATAGGGTTTGGGGAGGGTTTTGAACGTGAAATTTCAAATAGGGAAGATGATGGCTTTTGTTAAAAAATCCCCTTTTTATCCCTTTTTATGAAAAATTTCCCTCTTACACTTTAGTCTTTTAAAACACTTTTTGGTGTATTAAAAATAGTTTTCTCCCATTTAAATTTAACCCGACTCGGTTTAACAAACCTGATATCTCCTGACCCTAAACTCGGGGTGTTACAACTCTCCCCCACTTAAGGAATTCCGTCCTTGAAATTTACCTGGTGGAAAGAGATGCGAAAACTGCTTTCTCATGTCATCCTTCCTCTGCAAGTGGCTTCTTCCACCCCTCGGTGACGCCACTTAACCTTAACCAACTCAATGGTTCTTCCCCACAACACTTTGTTGTCCGAAGCCAAAATCTCAATTGGTTCTTCATCGTAATTCAAATCCGGATTCAATTCTATCTCCTCAACTGGCATAACATGTGACTGATCCGATCTATACCTCTGAAGCATCGAGACATGAAACACATCGTGAATCTTCTCTAGTTCGGCCGACAGTCTCAATCTATATGCAACAAGACCAACTCTCTCAACTATCTCATACGGACCGATGAACCTCGGGCTCAACTTCCCTTTCCTACCAAACCTCATCACCTTCTTCCAAGGTGAGACTTTCAAGAACACTTTATCGCCCACGACATACTCTATTTCTCTTCTTTTCAAATCTCTATAAGATTTCTGTCTATCCAAAGCTACTTTCAAACGATCACAAATCAACTAAACTTTCTCGGTAGTACCCTTAAGCATATCGAGCAAAGGTATCAATTTATGTTCTGCTTCGGCCTAACAAATAGGTATTCTACATTTTTTTGCCATACAGAGCTTCATAAGGTGCCATCTGAATGCTCGCTTGATAACTGTTATTATATTCAAACTCTACTAACGGTATATGCTTCTCCCACGAACCCTAAAATTAAAAATGCAACATCTCAACATGTCTTCCAACACTTGTATAACGCTATCTGACTGACCATCGGTCTGAGGATGATATGAAGTGCTGAAATTCAGTCGAGTACCCAAAGCACTATGCAAACTCTCCCAAAATCTAGCCGTGAACCTCGGATCTCTATCTGACACTATAGATTTCGGTACTCTATGCAATCTCACTATCTCACTTATATACAAATCGGCCAACTTATCTAAAGTATAAGTGGTGTGAACAGCCAAAAATTGCGCACACTTCGTAAGACGGTCAACAATTACCCAAACCGAATTCTTCTTAGAAGGTGTTAATGACAAATCCGATATGAAATCCATGGAGATTCTCTCCTACTTCCACTCGGGAATTCTCAACGGTTGTAACAAACCTAAAGGAAATTGGTGGTCAGCTTTAACTCGCTGACATACCTTGCACTTACTTACAAACTCGACAACATCTTTCTTCAAACCAACCCAGAAATACTCATTCTTCAAATCACGATACATTTTCGCGCTTTACGGATGCATAGCAAACGGACTACTGTGAGCTTCAGTTAGGATGGTGCGTCTCAAGTCTACATCTTTCGGAACAACCACTCTACTCTTGAAACACAAGACTCCATCGCTACTAAAACAAAATTTCTCGGTTTACCCTCCGCTATATCTTGCATATGAGATGCTAAAGATCTATCTTGCAATTGTTTCTCTCTAATCAACTGAAGCAACAAAGGCTTAACTTGCAACTCGGCCACTAAACCACCATCTTGAGACAAACTCAATCTAGCAAACATAGCTCGTAACTCCACGGCTACCTTTCTACTCTAAGCATCGACCACTACATTGGCTTTACCCGAATGATACTCAATCGTGAGATCGTAGTCCTTAAGTAACTCTAGCCACCTACGCTGTCTAAGATTCAACTCTCTTTGCGTCATTATATACTTCAGACTCTTGTGATCTGTATACACTGTGCATTTCTCACCATACAAGTAATGTCTCCAAACTTTCAAAGCGAAAACCACTGCATCCAATTCTATACCATGCGTAGGTAATTACGCTCACGAGTCTTCAATTGTCTAGACGCATAGGCCACTACTCTTCCTTCTTGCATAAGCACACAACCCAAGCCAACATACGACGCATCACTGAAGACTACAAACTCTTTCCCTGACACGGGCTGAACTAAAACATGAGCTTCCGTTAAGGCTTCTTTCAATTTCTCAAATGCTTGTTGTCTTGCATCAATCCACTCAAACCGAACATTCTTATGTAGCAGTTTAGTCAAAGAAGCTGCAACCTTTGAGAAACCCTCAACAAATCGTCTATAGTAACCGACCAAACCTAAGAAACTACGAACTTCGGTCACTGTCTTTGGTGGTTTCCAATTCACAACTGCCTCAACTTTCTTAGAATCCACTCGGATTCTCTCGGCTGATACAATATAGCCTAAGAAGACTACTTCCCTAATCCAAAATTCACATTTGCTTAACTTGGCATACAACTGATTGTCTAATTATTTCTGCAACACCAAACGCAAATGCCGATCATGATCCTCCTTGGTGCGAGAGTACACTAAAATATCATCAATGAACACTAATACAAACTAATCTAAGTATTCATGAAATAATCTATTCATCATGTCCATAAAAGCTGTCGGTGCATTATTCAAACCAAAGGGCATCACTAAGAATTCGTAGTGCCCATAACGAGTGCGGAAAGCTGTCTTCGGTACATCTTGATCTCATACTTTCAACTGATAATAACCGGATCTCAAATCCATCTTCGAGAACATTGGAGCACCTCTCAACTGATCAAACAAGTCATCAATTCTCGGCAACGGGTATTTGTTCTTCACTATTAACTTATTCAACTGTCGATAATCGATACACATTCTCAAACTACCATCTTTTTTCTTCACAAACAACACCGGTGCACCCCCAAGGTAAAGTACTTGGACGAATAAACCCTTGGTCTATCAATTCCTGAAGCTGTGTCTTCAACTCTTTCATTTCTTTAGGAGTCATTCGGTACGGTGTAATCGATACTAGAGCTGAATCTGAATAAGTCCCGATAACAAACTCTACATCTCTATCTAGAGGCAAACCAGACAATTATTCTGAGAACACACTCGGAAAGTCACAAACTGTTCTAATGTCTCGTGGTCATGCCTCATTCATATTCAGATTCATAACATAGGCTAGGTACGCCTGCCAACCCACATCCAACAACTTCTGAGCCTCTAAGCTGAAACTACATTGGACAAGAACTTAACGTTCTCACCCACTATTACTACCTCATGATCTTCTGAAAGTCTCAAGAACACACATTTTGTCTCAAAATCTACTCCAGCCCTATGCTCTACAAGCCAGTCCATGCCTAATATCACATCAAAACCATAAAACGGCAATTCCATCATATCCACGGGAAAAACATGACCCTGAACAATCAAAGGAAATCTTCTGTACATCTTTCTGACCACAACTATCTCACCAAAGGAACTATTGACATTCATACCCACATCTAATATCTCAACCGGAATATCTAACAATCTTGCATGCTCACTCAATATGTACGAATGCGTAGAACCAGAATCAATCAAGGAAAGCAAAGTCAAAGACTGTAACGAAAAATTACCTACAATCACATATGTGTCATTCATGTCCTCACGGTGTGCATACACCCTAGCTGGCCCACCTCCCTCAAGCTGAACTGCTACAACATGAGCTACATTTCTCTGACCGTCATTCCTAGGCTGAAAGTTACCTCGACCGCGCCCACGACCTCTCTGATGGTCGACAGCTCGTGAAGGAGCTTTTCCATCCCTAGATGGATGTGGACAATCGCGCTTCAGGTGCCCTCTAGACCCGCAGTTCCAACAAGAGCCATAAGTGCCCCAACACTCACCGTAATGATGTCTACCACACTTGTTGCACTCGGGAGTACGATTCTCAGTCTCTTGGCCGTGATGGCCTCTCCCCGGATTACCACCCCCGCGTATATGATCATGATGAGGTTTCCTATCCTTGTGCCTCTTGGCACGATCTCTGTCCCAATCAGTAGTTCTCTTTCCAGAACTAGATCCACCCTTGCGATCCGCAAGTCCCAAAGACTGTTCAATGTCCTTGGCCCTAGCGACCAAATCATCAAAATATATATAGTCGGAAGCCAACATGTAGGTCTTCACATCCTGAACCAACCCATAACAGAAATGCTCACAACGTTCCGTCTTAGTGGGAACTAACTCAGAAGCATATTGACTCAGTTGTACAAACGGCACCTTATAGTCGGATACGGTCAAGCTACCCTGAACTAGAGCCATGAACTCCTTTTTTTTTCTCATCTAGGTATTGAGAACCTAAGAACTTCTTACGGAAAGCATTCCTGAAGAACTCCCAAGTAACCTCGGCCTTTGGCATACCCGTAGTGATAGTAGTCCACCAAGTGTATGCATCTCCCTAAAGCAGAGAGACAATGCAACCTAACTTATGTGCTTCAGAGCACTCCATCTGACTCAAAATATAGAACTCAACCATACCTCTAAACCCTCGGGTGACAATCCACGGAACTCAACCCCGCCCAAGCTACGGAGTCACTCTAACGGTAAACCATGACTTGCACCCTAAGGTGGTGCTGCAATCCGAACACCCGCTAAACCTGTCTGTATAGCCCCGACTATAGCCCAAATCAACAGATTCACATCAATATCTGCCTATCCCTGACCAGCCTGGGGTCCAAAACCTTCCGCATTCGCTCCACCACCCGGAGGCGAAGGAGGAGGAGGCAAGTTCTCTCCTCGCACATCCTCAACATTCTAAATCTGCTCGACCCTTGGATTATCCATTCTCGGCCTTCCTCTCGGTCTCACCATGCTAACAAATGCAAAGATAAACAACAAAAACAACAAGTGAAATGATTTGGGATCAGCAAGGAACAAGGTCCAAGGTGCTCAAGTCCTTAAACTTAAAATCACTTACAATAATAGTATACTAGCAATGGGTGCCTTTACTACTTTTCAACCAACACAAGGATAACCATAAGCATGCTTACAATCACCGTGCAATCACAATCAACAAGCTTACACAAAAACAATTACCTCACTTACCTTTCGGCTTGCGGAAACTCAACAAACCTAGACGAAACCTAGGCTCTGATACCAAAAAATGTAACCCCCTCGACCCAGCCTATCCGTCAGACCGCATCAAATGGGTTACACGGGGAAAACCGAAGTGAAACCCGTTATGGCTCTACTCTGATTAGCAACCCTATAAAAATTCTTTTAAAGTTATTTTGTCTAGATGCTTTAATTATATCCTATGTGAGAGAACACACAGCGGAAAAACATACATGGATACGAGACACGCAAAACGGACAATTAACAAACCCCTTTTAACTTTTACAATAGGTAGCATCTGTACGCTATAGGACCGTATCGATACGCCTGGACTTGCTCAACACTCTAAAGTCAACCTAGAGAGACCGTATCGATACGCTGGAAGACCGTATCGATACGCTCTCAATGGTCAACTTCCCCAAGCTCAGACTACGAAGACTGTACTGATACCCTCAGGACCCGTACCGATACGCCAAAATCTCGGCAATTTCTCAGATTTCCAAAGAGCATTTGGCGTATCGATACACCCCCACGTGCCGGTACGCCTAGCCTAAAACAAGGTCCAAAGCAAAGGACCGTATCGATACAGCCCTGGAGCGTATCGATACGCCCTACACTGCAAAACTTGTTTTGGCTGCTAAAAACACAAGGACTCGACACTAGAGGCATCTAACGACCATTCAAGCAACATACAATCATGCATATATCTCAAAGTAACCATGGATAAACATATAAGGCATTTCAAACACTCAATGAAGCAACATTCAACAAGATAAGGTTTAAAGGGGAAACATGCATACAAAGCATTCACCCACATAGCCAAAAGTTAAACAAAAACATACTTCAACATGGCATGAGGCATTACAAGCCCAAAACGTCAAAGCAAACTTGTCTAAGCAAAGAACATGACATCAACATCACAAAACACAAAGGTCATATCCTGTAGAACTAAGTGTTTTGATATAATATTTGAAAAATGTTTTGGACTAAATTGAAAAGAATTTAAAATATGTTTTTAGTCAAAAACAACTTGAAAATATGTTTAAGGGTTTTACAAGGCTTTGGAATGATTTAAAGTGCATTTAAAGTAGTCAAAACCAAGATTTTCAAGTGCTCGTACCGATACAGTCTAGTACCGTATCGATACGCCTTAGGGTTTCAACTACAGGAATTTTCCAGTAGCCAAAACCCATACCGATACGCTTAGCCGTATCGATACTGTGTGTTTTGAAATAGCCCAACGACTAGTCGCGTACCAATACAGTTGTATCGCGTACCGATACGCCTAACTATCCCAACGGTCTTTTAATTTGCAGAACCGTACCGATATGCTAGGTAAGTGTATCGATACACTTCAGCTGAAGTGCACAACAGCTACTTCCTTATTGGGACTGTATCGATACGGTTTGAAGGGTATCGATACGCTAAGCTGCAGAACTGCATTTTATGGTGGGAAATAAAGGCTCCAACGACTCTAATCCAACCCCAACGGCTAGTAACGACTACAAACTCAATTAGGAGTATGAAAGGGACCTCCAAGCATCTAGTAATGGTTAATGCTTCAATTGTTACAACATTATGATGAAAATTTTTGTCTAGAGCTTTAATTGTACATTCCTTGCTTAGACAACACTAGTGAGCTAAATATTGTTAAATTTGCTCAAGTGTTTAGGTTTTGGGTGAGAGCTTTATAGTGCAAACAATTACCTTCTAGATGGATCTCTAGTTTGATAAGTCTTTCTTGTGTAAGAGGGTGTTTGATCAAGCTTTGGGTAGAAAGCTTGATCGTTGTAACGGTTTCCTTCTAATCTGAGAAAAGGGGACGAAATTCTTAGTGAATTTGTTTTGAAATCATTAGTGGGAAGCTAAGGTAGTGGATGTAGACATTGGTTAGAAGGTTGAACCGCTATAAATCCTTGTGTAAATTGTCTATCTTTCCATTCCCATAAAACACCCAATTATCCCACTTCTCCACACTTGGCGAGCAAGAACGATTGAAGAAATTGAGCCCCCTAAATCTCAACAATTGGTATCAGAGCTTGGCTCATTTGAAGAGGATTAACATCCTATTGAGAAGATCTGGCAAGCTCGATCAACATTTCACTCAACCGGATCAATGGCACAATCAATCGACAATTGCCCTTCTTCGACGGAACACACTATGACCATTGGTTGATAAAGATGAAGTTTTTCATAAAGTCCAAGGACTACAAGCTTTGGGATATAGTAGAAGATGGTTCGTTCGTGCCACAAGGAAGCAAGGCGAAGTGGAGTGCCGACGACCGCAAGAAGATAGAGCTTAATTGCAAAGCCTTGCCCATCCTATTTTGTGATTTTGGCCCCAACATCTATGAGAAGATGTCTTCTTGTGAGAGTGCCAAGGAAGTATGGGACAAGCTTGAAGTCCCATAGGAAGGAACCAACGATGTAAAGGAGACCAAGATCAGACTCCTAAATCTCGAGTATGATAACTTCAAGATGGATCTAGAAGAAGACATTGAGAAGATGTTAGATACGTTCTCCACCATCACCAATGGACTCAAAGGCTATGGAGAAGCCATTCCGGAAGAGAAGCTTGTCAGAAACCTCATCTACTCCCTTCCCGAGTCATGAGACTAAAAAAGGACCGCCATCATCGAAGCGAAAAATCTCAAGACTTTGAAGCTTGATGAGCTCATGAGGTCACTTCTCACTCATCAAATAATGAAGAAAAACAAAGAAGAGGAGAAGAAGAAGGAAGAGATTAGAGCTATGGGGAAGAAGAAGATCGTGGAGCTAGGCATCAACTCTAGTGTCGTTGCTCTCAAATCCACCACATGCCGTCATATAGATTCAAGCGAGGAGGAAAGTGAAGATGAAGAGATGGCCTATCTCTTCAACAAATTTGCCCGGTTCATGAAGAGCAAAATGGAAAAATCCAAGCATGAATCGAGGAAGAAGATGAAGGAATCCCACAAGTCCAACAAGAAGGGATTATCTTCAAAGCAAGCATATGTGGCCACATGGAGTGATGAAGACTCCACCGATGATGAGGTAGCCCACCTATGCTTGATGGCCCTCAATGAGGGGGAGGTAACTTCTAACTCATCTAGTTCAAATTCATATTCTTTTGATGAGTTACAAGAAGCCTATGATGAATTGGTTTTTGAGTTCAAGGCTTCATTTTCGAAAAACAAGAAATTGATTTCAAAGTTACAAACCAAAAATGATTTGCTTTCTAAAACCAATTTAGAGTTTGAAGCAAAAATTAAAGATTTTGAGCTTAAAGTTTTAGATTTACAAAACTTGCTTCAAACGATGGAAAAAGATCATCAAAAAGAAGTTGATGATCTTAAGAAGGAAAAAGATTTGATTTTCAATGAACTTCAAAAGAAAAATAATTTAGGAAAATCAAACTTTTATGTAAGACAATCTAGTGCCCATAGATTTGTAAATGGTAAAGTTTTTAGAAGTATTTGGGTCCCAAAAGGACTAAGTACTTCAACTAAAAAGGATGAAATTGAAAGATGGATTCCTAAGGGGACTAAGTTTTGTACTACTAACGTCTATGGATCCAAAGCAATTTGGATACCAAAAATTACTTGATTGTCTTATGATAGGTGTGATGGAGATTGATCAACAAGTCCAACATTGAAGGGAAGCTCCATGCACACAAAGAAAGACACTCGAAGAAGGAAGGCTTCACATCCTCCCTTGAATTCAAGTGTGGTAAAAATCTAGTTGTTCTTGCTTTTATTTGTTTTATTTTTTTTCAACTAGATGATCATATATGTTGGACTGACATTGTTTGATGCTTTGAGTAAGGGGGAGCCAATTTTAAAACCAATTTTTTTTAATGGTGTCAATTTTCTTTTACCTCCTAAGTTATTTTGAGTCCAGTGTCATTTTAATTTTTTTTATATAACAAAAAGGGGAAAATGGTTTGAAAAATTAATTTTTCAAGTTTTTCAAAAGAATAAGGGGAGCTTTAATCTAATTCAATTTTAAGTCTCTTATTCAAATTTTAAAATACAAAGGGGGAGAATCCCAAACAAATTTTCAAGTTGGTTTTATTATATAAAAAAGGGGCAGATTGTAGAACTAAGTGTTTTGATATAATATTTGAAAAATGTTTTGGACTAAATTGAAAAGAATTTAAAATATGTTTTAGCCAAAAACAACTTGAAAATATGTTTAAGGGTTTTACAAGGCTTTGGAATGATTTAAACTGCATTTAAAATAGTCAAAACCAAGCTTTTCAAGTGCCCGTATCGATACAGTCTGGTACCGTACCGATACGCCTTAGGGTTTCAACTATAGGAATTTTCCAGTAGCTAAACCCCGTACCGATACACTTAGCCGTATCGATACGGTGTGTTTTGAAACAGCCTAACGACTAGTCGCGTACCAATACAGTTGTATAGCGTACCGATACGCCTAACTACCCCAACGATCATATTTCCCAACGGTCTTTTAATTTGCAGGACCGTATCGATACGCTAGGTAAGCTATCGATACACATCAGCTGAAGTGCACAACGACTACTTCCTTATCGGGACCGTATCGATACAGTTTGAAGGGTATCGATACACCAAGCTATAGAACTACATTTATGGTGGGAAATAAAGGCTCCAACGACTCCAATCCAACCCCAACGACTAGTAACGACTACAAACTCAATTAGAAGTATAAAAGAGACCTCCAAGCATCTAGTAATGGTTAATGCTTCAATTGTTATAACATTATGATGAAAAATTTTGTCTAGAGCTTTAATTGTACATTCCTTGCTTAGACAACACTAGTGAGCTAAATATTGTTAAATTTGCTCAAGTGTTTAGGTTTTGGGTGAGAGCTTTATAGTGCAAACAATTACCTTCTAGAGGGATTTCTAGTTTGCTAAGTCTTTCTTGTGTAAGAGAGTGTTTGATCAAGCTTTGGGTAGAAAGCTTGATCGTTGTAACAGTTTCCTCCTAATCCGAGAAAAGGGGACGAAATTCTTAGTGAATTTGTTTGGAAATCCTTAGTGGAAAGCTAAGGTAGTGGATGTAGACCTTGGTTAGAAGGTTGAACCACTATAAATCCTTGTGTAAATTGTCTATCTTTCCATTCCCACAAAAACACCCAATTATCCCACTTCTCCGCACTTGGCGAGCAAGAACGGTTGAAGGAATTGAGCCCCCTAAATCTCAACATATCCCATTGCTCTATACTAGTTATTGAAGTCTAGACCATAGTTGAGCAAACCAAACTCCCTTGGAGTTTCCCTTGTTCTCCGAGCTGCTCCGAAGGTCTAATAGCCTGCATTGTTGGAAAAGAGAGCGTAAGCGTTTAAGCTTAATGAGCGGCGCTCAAAATGGTAGCTACAACAATGCAGTTTTAAAACATAGTTTGCTTGAAAACCAAAACCGTTTCCAAATCATTTCCCCATGTTTGAACACACAATGTCATGCATTTACCTTCGCGTGCATTTACCAAATGCAACCACAAGCCATAGGCTTACCATATGCTCATTCTCATAACACAAGCAAAGTAAACCACGATGCATAAATCTAAGCATAATAGAGGGAAATCAACAACATGCTTAACATGATAATTAGAGCATTCAAGGGTATATTGACATTCAACGTTTTTACTCGGATATGCGGATAGTTTCTCAAACCCACTAGACACTTCCGGTGGAATCTCTCTTCACCGTACTCACCCGTCTAGTAAAAACATCATTTCCGATGGAATCTCACATCACCATACTCCTTCTTAGTGGAATCTAACATCACTAAGGCCACGCGCAAATTTTACCTCGAGTGCACTCTAATCCTATTGATCGATCAATTGTATCCGGTAACAACCAAACACATGTCAATATACTCAACTACAACCACAAGCATTACCGATGCTTGAACCACTTACCAAGTCCAAACTTCCATGCAAAGCATGTACTCACAATGCAAGTATAAACATAAGTCCTACATCTCAACATGCATAACAATGCAATTCAACACATAACAACATAGAATGTTCAACTTGCATTCAAGAATCGTAAAATAGAATTTAATTGCATAAACCTTTAAAATTTACTCTCGAGCTTGGATTGGCTTTTCAAGCTCAATCCAAACTCCCAAAACACTCCCTTAACCGCGTTAAGGCTTTTAAAATCAACCCACTCACCAGCCAACACACAACCGATGTCCAAGATGCCAAATCAAGCCTCCGAACTATCCGAATTTCCGTCCACAAAGCCCGAATCCAAATTCTCTATTTTGAGCAACCCAAAATCGAACATTAGAACAATAATAGACTCACAAACACAACGAAGACTCGGAACTCAACAACCTTGCAACAATACACATCAATTCAAATCCAAACTTCACCCGAAACATAATCAATTCAAAACCAAACTACTAGCAGCCATACCCATCGAGTTTACCATAAAAAATCTTCCTTTTAACATCCTTAAACATCAATAAAAAGTTACCAAACCTCCAGCTGCTATTTAGACTCAAAACCTAACCAAAAACTCAAGATTTTCAACTCTTAAAATCACCCACAATACCCATTTCGGGTTTCCCTTAAAAACTCATCATTTTCATGTTATTTTAGTGTTAAAACAAAGATAAAAACACTCCCAACTCAGCCTTAATCAACCCAAATAAAAACCCTAAGATTTCTTTTCATTTCCAATCCAAACTTTTAAAATCAAGATAAGATCAATCCACGCGTTTTGTAAAAATCACAACATTTAAGACTTAAGGAATATGAAACTAAGTTAAGGAACCATTTACCTTGAAGAAATCACTTGGTTGAGAGCTTGAAATCTAATGGAATAGTGAATAGGGTTTGTAGAGGGTTTTGAATGTGAAATTTCCAATAGGGAAGATGATGGCTTTTGTTAAAAATCCTTTTTTATTCCTTTTTATGAAAAAAATTTATTTTTGCCCTTTAGTCTTTTAAACACTTTTTGGTGTATTAAAAATAGTTTTTCTCCCATTTAAATTTAACCTGACTCGATTTAACAAACCCGATATCTCCCGACCCTAAACTCGGGTGTTACAATATCCATCATATTATTAATATAATTATTATATTAAAAAAATTTAAAAATATATTTTATATTTGCATATCCTATTACTCTCTATTAAAATATTGTGTGAATTTTCAAATATTAAACGTTTACTATGTTCATTTTATTTTAATTTTTACTACATGTGACAGATTGCCAAATAAATTAAAGTAGATAATAAAATAAATCTAAAAGTTGTATAATAGTGATAAAAATTTAGATCATACGTTTAACCTACTAAAATATTTTATGATATAATAAACATCTTATAAATCAAAGAATAAAATTAAAAACATAACCTCCTAACTTATTGATTCTCAAGTAATATGCAATCCCAATATATAACCTATAAATATCATAAAAATACATTAAATATTAAAACAATATTTAAATATGTGTAATACTATTTAAATATTAAATTAATATTGAATAAAATATTTAATTAATTTATACCACAATAATTAATAATCTAATTAAAAATTCACTAAATGATACATAAGAACACAATTCATTAATTTAGGGTCAATATAGTCCTAAGGGATAAAAATGATACTTCCATCATTTAGGGAGAAAAGTGACATTGTTGAGAAAAAAATTATTATAAAAATACTCTTAATTCAAACAAAAAAATGTCATTCCAAAAAAAATATTACCCTTAATAATAATTTTTTTCGCGAATTAAACACACTCTAAAAATCACACATCTGATCAAGAGATAGTTTACCATGCTGAAAGTTAATTTGCTCTTTCTTAAAAAAAATCAAAACCAAACCAAACCAATTTTTAGCATCTAAAAAATAGGATAAACAAAAAAAAATCGGAGAAATTATATATTAAAAATAGAATCCGCATCATTCAAAATTAGCTTTTATTAAGTTTAATTTTTTATATTTCAATTCAACTTCTGATTACTTTTAAAATTGATATTTGATGCACTCTTTGTGGGGGTAAAAATTGGTTGGGGAATATTCGAAAACTGAGGGATGGAGAATAAATCGAAACTTTCACCTACGAGGATGAAAAAAGTTTTATCACCGAAGCTCAAATGAGAATGTGGACGGATATTTCTATACTCGAACCGTGTGGATAAACAAACCGTATCCGTATAAATAACCATGGATCCCCGAAAAATATCCACAAAGATCCCTGATATTTTACATTTTTTTAAATATATATAATTAAATCTGATTTACATGTATACCTACTTATCTTATTATCAATATTCTAGCCCATCAAGATATTTGTCTTTTGTTTAAACTTTATGAAGTTTGGGTGGCATATCTAGTAATTTATCATTTTTTGTTAAATATATATCTCTTTATTTCTGCATTTCGTTTTACACAAAAACCTTATTCCTCTTTAACCATATGTTTAAGTGTATTGAGTATATAACTTGTAAATTGAAATCGATCATATATTTTGGTTAGTAAAATAGTAAATTTTGTTTAACTTTTGAGGATGAGATTCCCCAAAAATCGTGGGGATCCGATAGGGATGGAGGCGAAAAATTCATCGAAATATATAACGAGGATTACTCAGAATTGTACCTACAATAGTTGGGGACGGAGTGAAGAATACAAAACCATCCCTAAATCAACTGATTCCCACCCCTAACCATTTGTAAGGAGAAAGACACAAAAACACTTGAATTACAACATCATAGACAAACAAGAACACAAACAAACTTAAAACAACAA
The DNA here is from genome assembly GCA_958450335.1 of Hibiscus tridactylites. NCBI lineage: Eukaryota > Viridiplantae > Streptophyta > Magnoliopsida > Malvales > Malvaceae > Hibiscus > Hibiscus tridactylites. The sequence continues at coordinate 71,718,605 of OY288270.1, read as the reverse complement.
AACACAGCAGAACTGAGAACGACAACACCCATCGAAGAGGAAGAAATCAGGACCGACGAGGGAGAGTGGGAGAGACATCAAGCTAGCTACCTTTTGTATTTATCTCCCTATCATAAAGTGAATCTTTTTTTTGAACAATTTATTATGATTACAAGATAATATCTATTCACTAAACATAATTTTTTTAGTAATGTACACGTCATAATAAATTGAATGAATTCAAATCATCTAAAAATAATAATATTTTTTTCTCAACTAAGACCACCTAATTAAAGAGTCTCTTCTTATTCCTACTAATCAAACAAAAGTTTTTTTTTAGGGTAAAGTACACCGATGGTCACTGAACTTTGATGCAAAAAACAAAATGGTAACCGACCTTTCAAAAATCACGAAGTAACAATTAAACTTTAGATTTTGAAACAAAATGGTAACTAGGGCGTTAAACCCCGTTAACCTCTAACGAAAATTTGACTGGATATGTCACATCCCACCCAATTTTTCATCATAATTTGACTGAATTTGACATGGAATATGGTTTTATTATTTTCTAAATATGAGGTGGAAAATTGGGTGGATATGTGGCATATCGAGTCAAATTTCCGTTAGAGGTTAACGGGGTTTAACGCCCTAGTTACCATTTTGTTTTAAAATCTAAAGTTTAATTGCTACTTCGTGATTTTTGAAAGGTCGGTTACCATTTTATTTTTTGCATCAAAGTTCAGTGACCATCGGGTGTACTTTACCTTTTTTTTATCAAGATTTTGTTTATTGAAACTTAGATAGAAATTTTTTTGTTTATTAATATTTGTGAGTGTAACAAAATTTAATTATAGAATAATTTTTTTGATTAAATTAGAGAGATTCGAATAAAGTACTAAGATGAAACCTCTTTTTGCCCCCGACAAAGAGGAGTGGAGTGGTTTAGATTGGTCGGCTGAAATCTTGATAGTTAGGCAAAATTGGGCTAATATGCCAATTTGGGGAGAAATATTTGGGGAATAGGGTGGTTCGGCCGAATTTACAGGGGGAATATTGGGCTAATAAGACATTTACAGGGGGTTGGGAAAACCGATTAGAAATTAATAAAACAGAAAAATGCGCATCCGGGGAATCGAACCCCGGTCAGTACCGTGGGAGGGTACTATGATACCACTACACTAGATGCGCCCTTACGTTATTCAAATAATTATTTATTTTATATATCAGATGTTGTATTATCATTTTTGTAACTAGTTCTTATTTAATTTAGTGAAATCATTTTCTTAAAAGGAATGTATCAAGTGAATTTCCCTTTTGTTTCTATTTCCTAACTTATGCGCGCCAAAAGAGTAGGGTCGCTTTCTCTCTTTGGTTTAATATCAAGAAACCTCAATTTCCATTACACAACATTCTCTTTGATTTTGTATGAATTTAATTATATTGATCCCTTTATATTAATTCGCCATGATTTAACTTTGTATTTAATGAAAATTGAATACTTCGATTGTTGGTAAACATTTAAACTTAAACTAATGTTTTTTTATTAACTTGTGTAATTAATCACTATTTTTTTACTAACCCTTTACATGTAAATTGTTGAATTGATTCTAAGCTCAACGATAAAACAAATTTAACAACCTTATCCAATTAGACTAATTTGTAAGTTTTATAAACTAAGATGATAAATTAATAATTCTGACAAGTTAAAAATGAATATATAATATTCTTATATTAATAAAATGGTTTAAATGAAAAATCAACCCCTGAACTACACACTTTGTTTGCTTTGAGCCCTTCAACTATTTTTTTGGTAAAAATAAGTACTTAAACTATTATTTTTGGTCACTTTAAATCCAGTAGTTATCTAAGTCTAAAAAAATCATTTCGATCAATAATATATTTACACGTCACAAAAAATAAATAGTTTAGGGACTAAAAGTAAAAAAAATGGCATAATTTAGATATATATTTTCTCTAAAAAATTGTTTAGAGACTTTACAAAAAAAAATATTAAAGTGTTTATTTTGACAAAGAAAACATTCAAAGCTAAAAGCAAACAAAGTGCATAGTTTAAGGGTTATTTTTTTCATTTAAGCCTAATAAAATAGATGGATACTTGGACTATAATTTATGCAACACTTGTACTTTTCAATTATTGAAGTCATCTGAATTAAATAGTAAAAGATTTTCCAAATTAGGCTCGACAACTCACAAGATAAAGAGATGATTTAGTATTGTTATTACGATTAAAAATGATTTTAAAATGCACATCGAATGATTTGATTTTGAAAGCACGTTTTTTTAAAGAACACAGTAACAAGTTACAGAAATACGTAGTTTTAATTTACTCAATGTTCGTGATATTCATATGAATAGAACATGAAAGGATGAGTCACCACTCACCACATGAGCTTTTGCTCAAATGCACGAATTTTATAGATCCGACTTGATATTTGATAATGTTCCACCCAATCCAAAATTTGAGATAAAAACCCACACAAATGAATTTTTCCCATTTTTGTTCCACAAAATAGAAATAATTGGAAAAAAATATAGTAGAATTATACTATTATCCCAGATCGAATAAGAAAACTCACCCTAAACTAAAATCCACCAAAATTTTATCTTTCACAAAATTCAACCCAACCCGACCTATTTTTTTTTTTAAATAAAACCCATACAAGGTTGGGTCGGAACATATCGAGTTCAAGTAATTTGAGCATCCTTATGCAGGATGTTAGGTTGCATTAAAGACAACCAAACAAACCCAAATCAACACCTTTCTCTTACAAACAAGCAATCATGAAACCCCCCAAGGGACTGCAAGATCCCGATGGGGGGATTGAAATGCAACTCAGATGTTGATTGTGGCCTCCCAAAGCCGAAGAAGTCCATTGCGACCCCCGCTGCAAATCCTTTTTCTTTCTAGATCCGAAACCACACATCTTACCTACACAGACATCCATGCTAACCACATTAAGTCCAAAATACAATCCTACAAGCCAAAAAAAAGTGAAAAGGAAATCAAGCATACCACGGCATTGGTCTTTTGCGGGGTCCGATAAAGTTGCCACCCAGACATTTTGGATCCCGTGTTGGGGACGCCACCAAGCCTTTCTTGAGGCCGTTGGAAGAGAGACATGGAGTTGTCAGCCGCTCCAACTCCTAACCACTGCTCTCCGGCATTTATAGATAAGATAGGAGCAGTATGAATGGTTACGTTCTTCACGCACTTTATTCCCTCTGCACCCAAAACAAAATATGAACTAATACCATTGTCGAGAGTAAAAGACAAGTTTAGGAGATATGTACCGAAAAAGATTATGATCAGCATGCACAATGAAGAGTCGAACAAGTTTTAGATTAAATCTTCAGTAAGCTTTAACCAGTTTGGATAAAACCAAACCAAAAGAAAGATGAATGATGCTAGGAATGCAACACAACACTTACCTTCATCATTTTCCCAAAATCGGAGGAGTCCGTCTGTTGAACCTGAGAGGACAATATTTCAAAGTATTACAATTATATTCTATTATTTTCATTATCCAGCGCCAGAAATAAAATTGTTGCTAAAAATCATTAACATAACGGATTTAGTGCCAACCCGTTATTATTCCTCTGTCTGATGCTGAATACTCAACACAAAGAAGTGGGCCAGCATGACAGGCAAGAACAGCATCGCATGTTCCCCGGGAAACAGTCCAAACTCTAGCAGTCCAATCATCACTGCCCGTAATCAGAGTGTCTCCAACCATTCTCATAGACCTGCATAACTGACACGTGAACACACTGTTCCTTCCAAGGTCCACACACCACAGCTATGAACCAAAAATTTGAAGAAAAAAAAACATCATTGCTTTGCTAACCGTATCCATTTTGTATGCCCTAGAAGCTTGTGCATCTGCCTACCAGCACGGATGTCCCAGATATTTGCTACCCTGACAATGGAAAAGATCCATCAGCTTAACTTCAAGAAGACAAGCCATAAACTTAATTTATCATCTACAGGCAAATTGCAAGTGACTTGTACATACGAATCTCTGCCAGCAGCAGCCAAGATCCCACTGGAGTCGTCATACTCCATGCATAAAACTGCACTAGAATAACGACCGACTGTAGCCACACAAGTATCAGTTCGAACATCCCACATCTTAACAGTTCCATCATAAGCAGCAGTTAGAACACGTTCACCAGACAGCATCCGCACACAGCTGACCTGCAGTAACATAAAGACAGGGATATCATGTTAAGAAAAGGAAAATTAGCTAAGATTTCCTTGCAAAACACTATTAAAGAAAACAAATTTAGAATTAGGAACCACAAAAAGTAATTTAAAAAACAAGAAAACAAACAACATTCAAAGAAGTTGATGGGAAAGCAACCGAATAAAATGTTCACGGGCACTTATTTTTACACAAAGGACTGCATAGAAGTTATCTCTATCCATGAGAAACCCAAATACATAGGCCAAACAGCTTGCATATCCAAGAGGAAAAACAGACATCTCTATGGAGAAAATTAATATAGTATTTAGTAAATGTTAATTCAGTATATGATATAATCCTAAAAGTGGAATAATCAATTCAGAAAAAGGTAAAAGAACATAGGGCTGCAGAGAAATTTCTTCATACATAACTAGATAATGCATGTCTATGCTTGTATGCAGGTTTCATGCTCCTGGCTTTACTGAGAATTAATACAATTAAATATTTAGTTTAAAAGAAAAGGTGGTAAAAGATCAGAGTGACATGGAAAAGTCTTATGCTTTGAATCCTTAGGACAAAACAAATAAACATTTTTCCCTTTCTTTACTGTCCACTCCATGCTACCTCAATCTCTTACTCCCTCAACCAACCCTTTCCCCTCCCCCCAACTCCCCCTTTCCCTTCTGAATATGTACATTCTGAGTACTTCTGAATCCAACATTGTAAAAAAGAAACATTCTTTGATATCAAAGCAAACTGCTGTGTTGATACTACCATTAAGGTAAAAGGTCAGGATTTACTAGATCATGACTACAATGAGAATTGGCATTGCTCTATGCATAGGAAAATAAATCTTCAATAATGATACTACTGCAGTCAAATCTGTATTCACCATTTACACATTCCTTAGAAGGTCCATTTCAGATTTAAACCCAGTTTGTAATCAAGGATGTTATGAACAAGCAAACCTGGTCATCATGACCCTTTAGTTCCTCCAGCAACTGGGTTGTTTGCTTGTCCCATACAATAATAGACCGATCATCGGAGCCAGATACAATTTTTCCTCTATCGGAACTAATGGCGCGGATGGCTCTGCATAGCAAGAGTTGTGGGAAATGTCAAACAAACTTTTGAACAAGTAAACATATGACCCCAAAAAAACATTTTAATGAAAAGAACGAACAGCAAAGGGGTTTAAATGTCCCATAACAAAGACCTTGTATGTCCTTTCAAAGTAGCCCGAAGTTCAGAACCGCGAAGGCTAGGATCCCAAATCTTAACCTGGACAAGTTACAAACCCAAATCACAACTATTAAACTGAACAAAAATGAGCAACCATAAATATTTGCTCCAGAAAATGAAGCAATATTTCACCAAGACAAAGAAGAAACGCAAAAGCCTTATTCATTACACATGTGACGCTAGTAATTTATCAGATACAATTTCAGATAACATAAACACATCTGTACTAGATATATCATAAGTCATAACCACACTTTACAAGTGGTGATAGATATGAACATGATGGAATTAACAGAGATAACTAAGTTTCATGAAGGTCCAAGAATCCAAATTCTCTAGCGACATACTGACATTTTGTTTAGCTGCAAAACCAATCATATGACTGTACAGAAAGAACTAGGGTCCCTCAGTCTGAGCATGATGCTAATTGCTAGGGAAGAACAAAACGATTAAAGAGTTAGATTAACAGTGGAAACACTCTTCGAGAAACATAACCAAAGACTTCCAAATACTACACTAACTTCTCCTATTGTTTTAAGACTAAACCAGCCAAAGTTTGATCCTTTTCCCTCTTTCAGAAAATAGATGTTGGATAGGCAAAATGGCCAGAAGAGCACAATAGAACCAAGCCAGAAAATTGGAGGGAATCCCCATCCTGTTGCTTCAGTCATTTAAAAGCAAACACCACCAATGATTTTGAACAACCAATCTACCACCTGAATTATGTAATTCAATATATATATAAAATAAAAGATATAGCCACTCACCGTACAGTCAGTGCTTCCACTAATACAGAAACCTGCATCTTCACGATCACCCACAAGATCCCACACCTCTCTTCTCGTTACACAATGCAAAGCAGTAACAGCACCACTATGACCCCTCAATATGCGAACATTTGTTTGTGTTTTCTTCTGTCCAGCAGCAGAAAAATCTTGTTTGCGAGCACTCCCATTCTCTGATCAGATAAGAGAAAATGAGCCATGAAAACATTGTGTCCATGTCCTAAATATAAAACATTCTAGGCATCTAATGTTAACAAAAGATATACCTGTAGCACCATCAGAAGCCCATGTACGAACACGACTAAATGAGTTTGTTCTTGATGCTGAATCCCTACTGAACATGCTCTGCACCCAGCTCCTTCCAACGCCAGAAGCCTCTACAGGTTGTTGATTCTCATCTACAGCATCCTTCAGACGCGGGGATGACAATCCAGGTGGCAATACCGACTGTGGCAATACTAACTGTGGCTTCAAAGATGTGACGCCCCAGTAATTGATGCGAAGTTGCTGGATATGCGACAAAAGTCCTCTGAGTTTTATCTGAAACATAATGGGGCGCCATCAATTCAGCAATATATATATATATTTAAAAGAGTTCCATGGATAATCAGGCCAGGAACCTGGACTAAATGATTACTAGTCAAAAGCTTCAAATCAAACATAAACAAGGTGCTTCAAACCAGAGGGAAAGACCGAGAGAGTATGAGAGACGTTAAATAAGGGAGAGAATGAGCCGAGCGAACTAAAACTGAATTCAGAACATGTCATAGTATACTAATTTTTCTTCATACTGAACTGACACACTTAATAAGGAAGAATGTGCCACTTCGAGTTCCTAACCCAATAGTAAAGTACAGCTAAGGTAGTTCCAAGTCATAACTTTTAAAGCATATGCATTGACTTGCATTCATTAATCACTCATAAACATCATCTTCCAAAAACAAATCTCCAACTTCCTTATTACATCACCCAGCCACACAACAAGTGAAAGAAAACAAGTTCATTCCAATTACCAAAAACCAAGTTAGGTATGCTGAAATTTACCTTTCAAGAAAGATGAGTTGTGATTGGGATGATCGAAGATACTTATATAGTAGGTATGTAAAAAAGAGTATCAGCACTTAAAGAAATGGTATGTAACTGTACACAATTCGTAAGGCACTCAAATTCTTTTATTTTGGAGCAATATAGAATTATACTGATTTAATTAACACCATTAGTTAAAGGTAATGCATGTCAAATCACATGGAAATTATTTTCAATTACTAGTGTGTTTTCTGTATGAAAGCAAAGCAAAGGTACTATGAGGCGATTTTTCACCTTTATATGCTAAGCCTAGCGCAATTATGAACTATAGAAATGAGAAAGGGTGCATTTGAGAAAAAGTACTGACTTCTAGCTTGTGCACAAGGATACTTCTGCACAAGTTGAAACTTTAAAAGTCAAACTGGATGAATATTGCATGAAGGAGAGAGAAGGTGCTAGATGGAAATCAAAATTAAATTCAAGAACAATGTTACAGGTCAAATCAATATTAAGGAAAGGCCATTAATTTGGGTTCTTTAATTAAGGCTTAGATTACACTTTTATTTACTGCCTTCAGTTTCTTGATTATATTTTTATTTCAGTTTATTTATTTCCCTTCTAGAATAGGTTTTCTATTCATGTAATAAGACCGGTCCTTATTTAAAGGGTCGTATGAAATAATAAAATGCTAAGCTGATTTTCTATCAAAAACACCAAAGAGATTTGGGTCCCTCTATTTAATGAGTCCTAAGGTTTCAGTATCCCTTTAATGAGCTGAAAATTTTCAATCTCCCTTTGATGGGCTGAAGTATCAATCCCAATCAAAATCGGCCGTAACAAATAAACCCAAAAACTGAACACCATGTTCAAGGCATGAGAATTAAACTGACTATGAACTTGGCAGGAACAATGGAGTTAAGTGAGCAAGGGTGCATGAAGGACATAGATGTTTAGAGAAGTCCATATTCGGTATCATTTTGTTATACGAAAATGTATTGTCTGATCTAGGAGCTGTCAGCAGATTAGTGGAGCCTTTGCAACTAGAATAGACAAGCTAAAAATACCTGAAGCTAGGCGAGCATCCAGAGAAGAAACGAGCCATGGAGTTAGAGAAAAAGGCCAAACAGCTAGGATGGGAATTTCACCTGGACCCGACGGGTTCTGACCCAGCCTGGCCCGACTGAGTCAGTTTTTGTGTGTGAAAAAGTCAGGTTCAGGTCAGGTTTTTATTAAGAGTGAGGTCGGGTTTAGGGCGGAAAAATCCGACTCCGGACTAATAGTGTTATTTTCCTCTATTTTTTAGGGTGTAGGGTTTAGGGGTTTATGTATAGGGGGTTAGAATTTAGGGATAGTTGTTTTAATTTAAGGTTTAGGGTTATAATTTAGGGTTTATAGCTTAAAACCTAAATCCTCACCATATTACCCTAAAAACTAAACCCTAACCTATAAACCCTGAATTATAACCCTAAACCTTAAATTGAAACAACTATCCCTAAATTCTAAAATCCTACACCTAAACCCCTAAACTCTATACCATAAACTAACACCCTATACCCTAAAACTAAGACGCTTGTGGAAACTTTCAGTTTCCACCGCCAGTGTATAGGATATTAATCCTTTTATAATTAGGTCCTTAAAATTGATTTTTTTAACAATTAGGTTCCTAAAATTAATTATTATTTAACAATTAGGTCCCTAAAATTAATTATTTTACAGTTAAGTCCCTAAAATTGGATTTTTCTTATATATAGATCGGGTCGGGTTTGGGTTGAGGTATATAATTTTCGGGTGCCCATCCCTACAAACAGAATGAGGTAAAGGAAGAAAGAAAAAGAAAAGGGAATGAGAGGAAAACAATGTCGATATTGCTATGAACACTGGGAATAAGCAAAAAAAAAAAAGAAAACATGGTATGGTACACAGGGTGATGAATTTTCTAGAAAACATGGAGAAAGAATGAAGAAAAAGGAAAGAAAACAAAAACTAAAGCCAATAAATGCTGGAATTACATCTAGGTTTTCAAACATCTTTTTCCCACATAAGTTTACCAGTTTTGCAATATTATATATAGAAAACCACACCATCGCATGACCAAATGTCAGTTAAGTTAGCAAATTAAGCAGAATGTAAAAGTTCAACCCTGACTTAGCAAATGCTCAGCGCAAGCAACCAAATTAAACATCAATTTACAAAGATAAGTACCATTGCAGCCATTAACCAAATAGATGAACCTATATCTATAAAGTTATGGAACACTGTTCAACAATTATTCATCTTTTTTTTTTTTTTTTTTGGGGGGGGGGGGGGGGGGGGGGGGGGGGGGGATTCCTAATCTGTTTTGTCACATTCAAAGGGAATACAGGGAATTCTCAGATCTAAACCCAATGTTACCTTATGCAGTAATTGCTTATGCTCAACTTCATGACTTAAAATACCAGCTTTGGCATAGAGAAAATGTTAATCTTCTTGAACAGTACACAAAATTTCCAAAGCATCTTCTACTTGAATGGTAATTCCAAAGCATCTTCTACTTGAAAAAGGTCAGGACACTACTATCAACCATGTACATCATTGTCAATCATAATAACACACCACAGAATAGAAGATGTACTTACTAGCAACTTATATCCAATATTGTTTCTCTCTGCTATTGTTTCAATAATGTACCAGGCGTCGTTATCAGGAAGTCCCAACCCAGCCTTCAAGTTAACATGTACTGTTGTTAATGCTTACAGTTTTGGGAACAAAAAGCAAGTGCCAGAAAAGGATTCAAAATTACAAAACAAACTACCATGTGTGAGGCTAGCACAATAAGCTGTGCTGTCACCAAAGTTGCATAATTGGCAGATCTGAGAAAAAAGAAACAACCAAAATAGATAGGCATTAGTTTCAAGTTTAAGACTTGATTATTAAGTGAGAAACCAATACAAAGTCTCATATAACTGGGTTAGCAGATATGCATGAGATATAACAAGTTAGATGGAACATAATGAAAAACCTAAGGGCGATTTGACCGGATATGATTCTATGAGTAGGTAGGATGAAGAAATAATAAAGACAACAAGAGATAATGATACAACCCAGAAACTCATCCTTGTTAATATGAGAAATTGCATGAAATTCAGAACCAATCAAGCATACAAGAAAAAAATTTATTACTAATTTTCTTTGGGGTATGTTACACTAAGTTCTCTGTCATTTTTCAAAGTATAATCCATGTATTTTTAAACTAATAATTTATTCCATGGCCATCTTTGACGATGAGGTAACGCCATTAACCGTTTTTCTTCATTAGTAAGGGATTTTACCTCTTCTTATTGAAGGAAAAGCTTTTTTTAACTTTTGGGTAAAATTGAAGGAAAAGCATTATTCCAGCACATTTGTAATAGTCTACTGCAACAATTAGGCACAAGTCGTAGAGAACATAAATCAGTAATAGACAGCATAGATAAACACCATCATTACCTGATGTAGAAAAACAGATACTGAGCAAATAGAGATAAGGGAAAGGGCCTAAAGGAGCTAATCTACTCTTTTTTAAGGGAAGGAAACAGAAAGAACTGTTCATTCCTGATTATTAGTTTCAATAAAAAATAAAGATTGTATGGTTGTATCAGTGTTAGTGCTTTATCTAGCATTACCTCAGGGGAAAAAAACACAAGTACTAGAAGTCACTAGTGTGGTTATATCAGATAAAGTAGTAATTCTTACATATACTCACACGGTCACGCGAGCTACAAAAAACTATTGAATGGAACAACCGTAAAATAAATTGCAATCAAGCTGAAAAGTGAAAAGATCTACAGCGAACTCAGTGAAACCCACTACAAAAATTGCAATGGAAAAATAATTCCACTAAGCTTTCTTCTAAAACACTACCTTCAAAAGCAGATCGAGTTCCATGAGAAGCCAAAGTTCAAAGCATATTATTACTATATATATGAACAATAATATCAAACTTAAAGATATATTTCATGAACATAACAATAATCTAAAATATAATATTCCAGAAATTAATTTTTAAAACTATAAAATTTATCAACTTACTTGTTGGATGACTGCTCCAGAAGATGGTCAAAATATCCTTCCCAAAACCTGAAAGAACCTTGCCTTAGCTATATAAGATTTCAGTATTTTGGTACAGAACACCAATAACTAATCAGAGTTCTCTAAGGCAATTGAAGGAAAAAGCAATGATCTAAATTTTGGAAGAAACAAATACCACTTCTAAAAGTAAATCTTGTATAAGCATAACTGGTTTAACTTTCAATTTATAGAAAGTCCAACTTGCAAAAGAAAAAAAATGACTGTAAAACTTAAGCCAAGAGAGTAATATCCAGTTATACATACCGTAACTCCTCCCATATAGACAGAGAAATAAGATGACGCTGGACATAGTCTGGAACATTATTAGCATCTTTCTTATACATCTCAGCAGACACTTCCAGGGCATCTCTAATCGTCAAAACATCATTCCGAGAGGTTGCACGACTGATAGCTGTTTTGAGCTGAAATTGTGCATTCACGTATTCAGTAAAAGGAGAAAAAAGAACATTTAAAAAAAGCATTATTACAAGATGAACATCAAACGTAAAAAAAAGTCAGACCAGAAAGTAAAAGAAAACAGCTTATAGGAAGTTAGTGAACAATCTACTTCATTAACAAAATTATTTAAATTTGGTCGTGTTTATGATTCTTAAATTACTTTCTGAAAACCATTACCTAGTGGAAAAGAAAAAATGAAAAAGAAAACTGGTGAGACCTGAATAACTACATCCACTATTAAAACCCAAGAACAGCGATACTCTGCATAAACATACCAATTCTTTGACAGCTATAAATTGTTCTTCAGTCAATTGACCATGCCATCCCTGAGAAAAAAATCCAGTATAAAGTTACTACAACTAGTGCACCGAAACAGTTAATAACGGTATGCTCCTTATAGCTAGACATACTGAATTTATGTGCTCTCTTATACACTCAACAAAACCACTACCACCAATTCCCTCTGCATCCGATTCAATCAAAGCTGCGAAATTAGAGCACATGTAGGTGTTAGTTTGCAAATATCTTGGAAAATGGAAGCAGATAAAATTCTCAACTACCACCATAAGATATCAGCCTAAACTACCAACTAAAATTTAGCTGTTCCAGAAACATACCCAGGATTGTGCCATATTCAAATGATGAAAGTGGATCTTCCCCTGCTTCCAATTTCAGAAGACGTAGCCATAATCCCTGTTAAAAGAAGAAAAGCACAAAATTTAATTAAAAAATATAAGATGAGAAAAGACCACCATAACAACTTAATTGATCATCTTGACATTATAATGCAAGCAAACCAACTTCTTTCTCGTTTTGTTAGAAAAATAAAAATTCATGCAAGAAAAAGACAACTGCTAATTTTTTTCTCTGTGCACTTCATTTAAGAACAACCTGCTTATCTCCAATACATACAAAGCAAGCTCTCCTACTGGCTGTCATAATAACAGATATATATATATATATATATATATAACAAACTGTATTCCAATGTAGCCATAAGGTTGGCATTGTGAAACCAACCAGAATCTTATTTTGTATAAGAAACAATACAAACTAATGAGAGAAATGACAATATCTCTCTCTTTTCAGATTCAGACTGTAACGAAAAAAGGTTTCTCTCGTACATATACAAGAAAAATGGAAAAGTTAAAGCGAATTTTTACCTGCAACTTAACTTTTATGTCCAAAACCATGCGGTCTCTTTCTGCCTGTAAAACAATGATAGTTGAACTTATTTACAGAGATCCTAATCTTGATGACAAAAGCTACTGAAACATCAGATGTTTGGTGTAAGCAACTTACAGCTCTCTCCAATGAACTTATAGAAGGTGAACTAGAAAAGCAAGAACAAACGTGTTAGTTAGCCGCCTAACATGTAAGACCGACACCCCACAAAAAAACTTTACTTAAAGTACCTTGGCCTTCCCGAGTATTCAATAGCCCCATTTGCTGCAGCAAGAATCTGCTTTCTCTTTTCTTCTTGCTCTTCTGTTCTAACATTTGACGGGAACCTGTCATAGCAATATTTGGCACCTGTTCCTGAAGAAGAAGAACATGAGAAATGGCTATTTATTTGCAACCTAACTTGTATTTGTCAGTGCAAATAAGATAAAGAAATCAGTACTTAGACAAAGATTCACGCAAGTTACCAGACACTCCATCTGGATCTGATATTGTTACGATCTCAGGTTCTGCCGATGTAGAAGGAAGGATAGAAAGAGGATTTTGTCCTCTTCCTAGGGCATCTTGTAATTTTTCGAGAAGATTATCATTGTTTTCATCAGAACCTAGACCGCTCTCCAGATAATCCAAGAAACCATGAGAATCTAGAAATTGTGCAATCTGCCCAAGGAAAAGACAACAAAGGTAAATAGATGTGAGCACATTTTAAGATATAAAAGATTTTTACTTCAGAAAAGAGTTGACACATCCATGGAAAAAGAAACCGGCTATTCGCCCCTTTTAATTTCAGCACCAGATATTTAGGGATTTAATTTTATAAATTCTGGCTTTTGTCATGTATCCACAACTGGAATTTCTGCAATCCTGCACCTGAAGTAAAATTTTGTTTTCAGTCTGTTTTAGGAATTTCAGGAACTAGTTCAGTTTCTTTAAACCGAAGTAGGCTACTTACTGGTCTATAAGCTACTTCAACTAGGAATATTAGTCCTTATAGGTCAGTAGAAGCCTAGATGACTTATGAAATGCCAATTTAATCTTTCAAATTACAGCACAAGCTTATCAATGATATTATTGAGAATTCATGTCCTAATAAATACCTATGTAGCTCTTGGCCAAGAGAAAAGAGAAGGACAAAAAATCTAGCTTTCATATTTTAGTTTGTTGAAGCATGGATGAATAGCAGTATTGAGTGCACTTTTTCCTCTCTCTAGCTACAATGTTCTCAAGTTATTCAAGACAGCATAAAAAAGCAGCCATTACCTCCATCTACTTCTGCTGCTGAAGAAAATTTCAATAAAGCACCACTCAATTTCCATCCCTCTATTGAGATCTAACCTCAACTAAATGAACCCCCTAATTTTAACAAAACCTAATTACTTTATATCCCTCTATAACCTACACTTCATGAATTCCATAAATTAGATAACTCCTCAAAACTGCAGTACACCACGAGAATTGACTTCGTATCCACAAACCTAAACAATCAAGCATACTGAATAGAATAATGAGGTACAAAAGGAAGATGCTTTAAAAAAGGGCAGACAGAACCTTTCTATCGCAATATCCTTCATCACTAACAAATTCATTAATGATATATTAAAAAATCATTAACTATAGATAATGTAAACAAGAAGGCAAAGCGTCACCATAGGCTCTGGTGGCTGGTTTGTTGCCCGAGACCGCTTCTTCAAAAATGCTTGAGTGTTGAAGACATGAGTGGCATTGTTTTCCTAACAAAAATCATTTCAACAAGATACTTGGGTTAGATTGGTCCAAAAGCCAAACTCCTACAAGATTAAAGACATTTTCATACCATGAAATTGCGGTAGCCAGCTAAGATTGAAGCAAAGAATTTTAAAAATATCAACCTGCACAACCAAAAATTAACAAAACACACTAAATTTTCCATGTTAATCAGATGTACAAATAAGATGTTTACAGCACATGCTGAAAGTTGCATAAACAAGTATTATTCACAATATTTTTTATAAAGATTAAACTGAACGCATATTCACAGCTTATCTATCAAATACAGAACAGAGTAGATAGAGAAGAGAGAGAGAACAAAGGACATGTAAGGTGAGAATCAGATGGAGCCTAATCAGAACCATAGGCAATAAGATAAGAAGGTAGAAAATCTCTGAACTCATACTATTCACATCTCAACAGCTTTTATTACCAAAATTTATCAAGCCATAAAACCCTAAGATAAATTCAACTCCAAAATATTTACTCTAAAACTGCAAAAGGCAGTCCGCTACAAAGGGAAACGAAATGCCAATAGTTTTAAGGCATCAGAAAATATACTATTTGCAATTATACCAAAAAGGAAATGTTTTAAAACAAGAATAGTTCAAGCGATTACATAATCATCCAAAAGATGATTTTGCTACAGTACAGCAAATAGAGCAACTCTTGAAGAGGGATATAAGGTGAAACTTAGTGTTATTCAAGCAATGTCTTAAGATGAAGGCTATACAACTATTCATTTAATAATATTGATTTAAGTTAAATAGCCACAGGAAATCTTTCTTAATGTTTTCAATTATCTGAAATCATTGTTAAAGAACTCAAAATTAAAAGGCAGAATCTTGTAATAACCTTGCTCATCAGTAAAGGTGACAGCTAATTAAGAAAATAAATGGTGGTCAATTAACGTATTACTTCTAGAGAGAGAGCAAGAAGATATTTTCAAACATAAGAAATGTCAGTCCGGAATAAAATCAAAGGTCAGAAAATAAGATATAGCATAACCCATGCAGCTAATTTTTCCTAGATAATTATCTAATTTGATACTTCTCTTTTATATGCAAAATACTTCACCCAGTGCCTCTTTTCTCCTCTAAAGTAAAATGAGAAAGAAAAATTCCACATCATAAACAGCAACAATCTAAACCATGTCATAAAACAAGAAATTTGCAGTAAAAACAGGAAATTTATATAGCAATGGATTATGTTGCTGTAAAGATTAAAATGTTAGAGATTCTTCATGTCAATGCACCTAGTATAGAATACATTGTATGGGACTGTAAAGGTACTTCATAAACATTTGATATAGCGTCCAAGAATCACCTAAGCTGAAGGTCGTGATCCTCTCCCCAAGGCTTGTTGATGATTTTAAAATTCTGATCAGATGAACCACAGAAATCACCCTTCATCAGATCTATCCCCACCACATTTGGATGCAATAATTTCAGTATTTCATCACGCAGTGAACTTAGTTCTGGTTCAGGAATTGGTGGTATTTCTTCAGTCGTGGTGATTTGGTTGAACTCGAGATCCACGATAACTACCTAAAACAGAAAAGGGAAATTGCAGCTTAAAATGCCAAAGTAAAAGGTTCAACATGAACAAGATAAATTTACACAGCAAATATTGGGTAGCAAATGATTAAGCTGAATAATCATAAGGACAATTACATGCTTGAGATATTCCAATTTACCGTGTTTCACTGGAGGATGTGGGGCAAAATATGATGCTCATGCTATGAAATATAGTAATGCATAGAAACAATTGCAAAGAAAGGGGCAGAATCCAAACCCCTAGAGACCAAGTCCATATTGCATGATTTACTGATTTCCCACTTTCTAGAAATAAAAATGGGCAGGTAATGATGCTGGAGTGTCTCAAGTTTGAGCTCCCGTTATGCTGTATTTGAACCCTCCCCCCCCCCCCCAATAATAATAATAAAAAATCTACCAGGAGAGACAAAAAAATGAAGTGCTAAAGATTACAGGGCATGAGACATCCAACATTCACCATCCCCATGCTTATGGTAATATAATAACTATCTAGATAAAGCTTCTGGTAAATTTGCCACCTTAACTCTCATTGCAAATGAATAGGGATTGTACTTTAAACACCTAAATATGTATAAACATGTGAGTCATCCTAGGCTATAAAATGCAATATCCTTTCCCAACACCTTTATAAAAAGAAGTACGCAACCATTCAACTATATAATCCCTCCACCCTAGAAACTTCACACATGTAGCTTTTGTTTTTTCATTATTATTTTTGAATTTGACCTTTATTGTTTTAAATATTTCAATTGACTAAATTTTACAACAATATATATATATAGAAAAAACCTTGATCATACAAAGTCCTCAGAAAACTAGTTTTCTGTCGCATGCATTGCACATAATTTTACATAATTATTAATAATGTGTCTAATAATAAAAAGACCATGGAAACAGTTATCAAATTCTATAGCCTGGTTATCAAAATCTTTTGGAAGAGATGCAAACATCCTTAACTCCCTCTAAGCCAAACTTTAATATATAGATAAGAAGGCGTTAAACGTATTATGTAACAAGTTATTTGGCATGTTATTAGGATAATAAAATGTCCACTAATAGAGATAGAAAAGAAGGATATCTTTGTATGAATTATCAAATCATGTAAAATGAAAAAATCTCCAAGGAGTTATGAGATTGTGAAATTTACCTTTTTAATTAATTGACATTTAATTCCATATATTTGTTTCAATACCTTAAGCTCATTGATAAATAGTACAAACCTAACCCTAGATATAAAACAGAACTGATCAAAAATATCAAAGCAATAAAGATAGACAAATTGTAGCTTCTAAAATAAAAGGCAAAACCCCCTAGGATGATAGCACTATTGTTTTGAATATTTTAACTTATCTCCAATGTATGCAATTTTATATAAAAAATATAAAGAAGTCTCAGGTAATTCCAATTTTAGAGGACAAAAACTAAAAAGTAAAAACGTCTTAAGTCGATTAAATTTGCTAATTCCAATTTGCCAACTAATTAGTGAGTAAAAATTGGTTAATACTAAAATCTAATGCCTAGAAATATGTTAAAGAAGAAACTGCTACATGTTTTTATATAACATGATAAAAATACTAATTAAAGAGATGTACTGTGAGAATATAAGTTAAAAGTCATTAGAAAACCCTTAGAAAAGCAAGGAAAGTTCACAAAACCATCTCGAGTATTTTGAATCTGCCAACCAGATGAAAAAAATAAAACAAACAAACAAACATGAGAATTTATTCATTCTCAAAAAATCAGAGCTCACAAATATTTTCCATGCATTATGAGATGAATAGAAAAATTAAAAGTTGGCAAATATGTACAAGGAAAATATTTGAAACGCATATTGTGCCGGTCAATTTTAGGGTTTAGAGTTTATGTTTTAAGGTTTTGAATGCAGTGTTTAGAGTTTAGGATTTTTGGGTTTAGAGTTAGTGATTTATATTTTAAATTTTATAGTTTAAATATAAATGGTTGTGTAAAAAAATTTACACAACTTATGAATCAAAATATAGCTCATATGAATAACAGCATGAAATCCAGTTTGCTAAGTAACCCCAACTTTTCAATAATAATTCAATACATTTAACTACTCATGATTTATGATTGATTGCTAAAATTATTATCTAAAGTGTTCTAACTGTTTTACTAAAAAAATCATGATATTAAAATTTTCAATGACAAATTTTATTAATATATATAATAGAAAAACCATAAAAAATTAAAAATAGCATTTCTATTATAATATAATATAATATAATATAATATAATATAATATAATATAATATAATATAATATAATATAATATAATATAATATAATATAATATAATATACGGTAAACAACACCATTGATCATTAAACTATTCTCGCTTTCCTGTTTTAGTCACCATTCACCAAACTATTATTTTTGACAAAATCATCACTAACATTACGTTTTTTTTTCTATTTTAGTCACCCGCCGTTAAAAAACTCACGGAAAAAACAATAGTTTGGTGACCAAAACATGAAAGAAACGATAGATTGGTGATCAAAACAGGAAAAAAAGTAACATTAGGGAAAAACATAACGTTAGTGACGTTTTGCCAAAAATAATAGTTTGATGACCAAAACAGGAAAGTGGGAATAGTTTAGTGACCAATGGTGTTGTTTACCCTATAAGATAATATATTTATTTTTAAAATTTATAGATTGAACATAAGGCTACATATGATAAAAAAACATAAGGTTACATTTAAAATTAGATGATTATAGTTTTTTTAAGGCTGATGAACAAATTATAATTTTGAAAATGGAGTAATTGTATCCAAATTTTAACTAATTATGTCTCAGCAAATAGACCCATTTAACTAGACGCGTTGAATAGAATCAAACTCCTTGTGTAAATTGCATGTATCGTATTAACAATAAAAAATTGACTAACTAATAAAATATTGAACAATGGCATTTTTATCAGTTCGAAAGATTCTCCACATACATGTTTTAATATATTATAGATATTTTCCGTATCTTTATCCTTAAAAAGTAAAAAAAAAATGGGTCAACATGAGGCAAGTTTATTAGAGAAAAGGGAGTATCTCACAAATAAATGAAGTAATGAACAGACTCATGATTCAAATTTTTTGCTTGACCTACAAAATCATAAAAGGAAATTACGACCAAGTCGAGGTCATTTCTAGTGCTACTACAATCAAATAAAAGTTGTAAAATGAGTATTTTGCTACCTGTTTTCAAAATGATTAAAAGACCTAGAGGAAATTACGACCAAGTCGAGGTCATTTCTAGTGCTACTACAATCAAATAAAAGTTGTAAAATGAGTATTTTGCTACCTGTTTTCAAAATGATTAAAAGACCTAGATGCATGTGGCCCATGCAACAAGCAGAAAGAAAATGAAATTCAAGTGTTTTCTGAAGTTAATTTTCTCTTTGGCGCAAGGGCTCTACAGGTCAAGATCTCAACCCAAACAGCCATGGCCCATCCCAGAGTGGCTTTGGGGGGAAATCATTTACATAAAAATGAATTAAGAAAAAAAATAATGGGAACTAACAATAATTACTGAGAGTCGAATATAAAAAAATGATATACAAAATGAAAATGAAAAAATAGAATGCATGGACATGTTAATACTGAAGTTCATGAAAAACTTACACCGTCCATAACAAGATTTGATGTATCAACACCTGAATGGAGACCCATCATATATGGTGTAGGAGCGTCAATGTAGTCTACTCCACTGAAAAACAGTAATGGAATGTAGACATGCTTCAGCACAAAAAAAAAGTTCAAAGATTAGATTAAAGTTGACAAATTTCTCATACAAGGGAATATTCAGTGGTGCCTGTGGTCTATCTAACTATATAAAAAGAAAAGAATACAAAGATTAGCTGGGATTATCCATCAACGGATAGTTCCAACCAGGTTTTCAATTAACTAAGAGAAGTTAGTAAAATACATAAACCCACCTGCCACCGAAATGGATAAATCAAATGGCATATTGCCTCTGATACTAGGGTTAGAAGTGAATACCTGCCAGAAGTTAACAAAGCAAAGGAAACTCATTAATAGGACAATAACCACCAGAAGAAAACGGAGACGAAATAAACATCAAAGAAGATACTAACAATATGGTATAAATTAGATTTCTTGGCAGCCTTAAATACATTTTATCACCGCAACCACAAAGTACTAGGTACAAGTAATCAAATTAGCTGATTAACATAAGGCCACATCAGACAAATGGGGCCTAACATGCATGGTTTCAAGAACAAAATGACTTGAGTTACCAATCACTACCAAGGTCTTTCTTTTCTTTTATAAGGTATTCACTTCCAATCTAAAACAGGAGGTGAGAAAAGTTCGACAAAGCTTTTGAAAGTGAATTTGCATCAAGTAAAGGGCCTCCCATGGAGCTCTAGTCCCTACCATGAGCTATTAGTAGAAAGAGGCATGTCCCTTAAAAAACCCAATCACTAAAATGCAATACGGTAATCATAATTCATAACCACAATGAAAACTGCATCAAAGTTTGTGTATTCCACAGGCTACTATTAAATAGAGAACCTATAGAAAGAGCACTACTCCAATGGAAACAAAATTTATTACAAAATTTAAAGAAACTGAATAAAAAGGTTAACATAAATTATATTTTACTTGCAAAAAGTCATGACTCGTGAATTATGTAGACAGTTCCATACAACAGCTGCAAATAAAGTCATTACCATTCCATCAAAACTGCTCATATCTACAACATAGTAGGAACTGAAAAGAATTTCCTTTTCTCTAGATTTAGAAAATTACTTGTTTGATCGAAGCAAAACCCTCCTTTCAAGTAACACAGATGTGAAAAGTTTAATCAAGTTGTCAACATCCAAGCACTGTACCAACGGCTGAAAAGATATCTACACCATTTGGTGAATAGATGTCAGCTACTTTATCATGTATGTTGCTCTGTTCACAAATGATTACTTAATAATACAACCAGAATAAAGAAGAAAAAACATGCAGTTAATATATAAGAGAAGAAATAGATACTCATACATCCGCATGAGGTAGACCATCTTTCGGAGGAGCCTCCACAGAAAGCAAGTAGTTGTCAATAGCAAATAAAACTCGCTCTTTCCCAGGTGTAGGCAAAGGTACATTGGAGACCATATGTGCAATAACATCCCACAATGGCTTGCTGCAATTGTCACAGAGATGAAAAATTAAATGCACAGAAAGGAAAACCAGATTTTTTATATCTCCATCAATCATCTAACATTTTCAAAAATGTAAACCATACAGAAAAAATGGATGGACATACGTATTGATAACACCTTGGAAAAAAAAAGCATTGGCACCATCCATGATTGAGTAACTGATCTATTATATTTGAATACAATTGATCCTTAACCCTTCAACTATAATTTTGGGTTGATTAAGGATTCTTAAATGTTTGGATGTTGCCGGTTGGTGCCTAAATGACAAGAGGATTAGTAAATTCTTGGCTAAAAAGGATCCATGATTTAATATATTTATTTTAAATCAAGATAATTAGAATTGGATTGCAGTTGAACTTTATATTGATTAAAAATTATAATCAACCCTCATTGTATAATAATAATACTGAAAGTTGAAGTTATTAAAAGTCTGCTTATCACAATTAGCAACGGAAAAGGTAATTTAAAGAAGCAAAAAACCTATGACAGCGACAGAAGGAAAGAGGGAAAAAGTGAGAGAAGGGGTGAAAGGGGAAAAGGCATCTTCATAAAAGCAAATGGATGTCATTTGGGCACATCCATTATAAGGTTCTCACAATCAACTTTGGAAATCAAAGTTAAAGCACAGGATCAAGCACCCTCACAATAACTCTGATTACATGTGTTAACTTGGCAGCTACTGGCCAGATCTGACATTTGCACTGGTTTCAGCATAGAGGGGGCATTTGGTGCCAAATGGCTCGATCCAATGCAAGCCATTACAAGTCTAACTATTGATGCCAGATCAGTGTAGTTTGACATTTGATCCAACACTGGTAGTAACAAACAAGAACAAGCAAAGATGAAAAATGTGAAATGGAATATTATATATATATATATATATATAAGAAGAAGAAGAAGAAATAAGAAATCAAACGGAAATTCATTAATAAGAAATATTTGCTCTTAAAATGTACCCATCTTTTCTAAAAATAGGCACCAATCAGAACATGTAGTAAATTGTGATTAAAGTTTTTGACAAATAAGCATACGATATAAGGAATAATAAATGCTCCTATTCAACCAAACTAAGGAAAAGAAAATATAAGGGAACAATCAAAGTTCCCAAAACAAGTTGTTTTTGGTTTCCATAACAAAATGTTTTTGGTCCTGCAAGCTACTTACTGTTTATGACAAATGAAAACTCACCTACCACCACTAGGAGAAAAGCAAAGTGCAAATATCTCTTCTAGTGCATCCCGATGAACACGAAAACAAGGTGAGCGTGAAACAACACAGATACATTTGTCAGCAAATGAGTTTGCCGGTATACGATAAGCTTCCGCAATGTCCTCGCAAACTGGATCCCTAAATGTGATGCAACTGACATATATTTTTGACCCATCTCCCTCTGCAGAAAATAATTCATCAAAATTGACGAAGTCAATGATTTTTTGGGGCAAACCAATAAAAAATAGCAATTGAACTTTACAGCATAATAACGCAAAATGGAATTACTACAATAAAGGAAATAAACTAAAATTAAGAAGAGTAAATCCTTTATCTCATGTTATTGTTTGAGAAAAATCTCTCAAACTAACACTTTCTTTAACATGTATTCCCTTCTGCTCATCTAAATCTCAAATTGATCCATATGTAGTTTTTGCTCCTTGGCTTAATTACATGAGGATAAGAAGAAAATTACAACTTTTGAGTGGTGACATAATTTTCTGTTGTTAGACTACCTTGTTATCCATGTAAAAACACAATCAGAGAACTATAGAAGGATGTCAGAAGAAAAAATATAGCATTTAAATCATTGATTTCTATCAAGCATTTGTGTGAGTAGTTGTTGCATTCAATTTAACCTCAGTAAAATTAAGAATCTCTCCAACTTGCAATGACTCCGTTCTATAGCAACTCAAGCTACGGGAAAGTTAAGCGGAACCCCAAACAACTAGCCAACTAACTGAATCAAGCAACATTTGACAATACAATATCATCGACATTATACTAGTGGGGCATGTTCCAATCATCCAAAAAGCAAACTAAGATCTAGAAGTTCTCATTACAATAAAAAGAAAATTGTTTTCGTAACAACAAAATCTTCATTGCAACACTAACTGCAGAAAAAACACTTACATAAAAAAAAACAAGAGAGAAGTACCGCATCATACCAGTCAAAACAATGGGATAGCTCCGGGGATGAGTTGAGGGATCATTAGCATCAAATCCCGATGGAAACAACTCCACCCCAGCTGGCAACACACACTGCAAAAACAAGGTTTTCAGCACCCAAAAAAACAGAAAGAATTGGGGAAAACGATTCATAATTCGAAAAGGATTTTGGAAGTCGGGGGGGCTTACGGTTGGGAGCTGAGGCGGAGGCGGCGGATAGAGGGTATGATTGACAGGCGGGTACTGATCAAGGAGAGAAGGCAAATACATATACTCAGTTCCATGGTACCCTTTGGTCCCATCCAATGTTCGCATCTCGGGGCCGAGACCGCACACCACGAAGTACTCAAATATCCCTGCCATTTTTAGACGTTGTTTTATGGTGATTGGATCTGATTAAATGAGTTGATCTCTGTTGGATTATAGCAATGTTTTTTCAGATCAGATTTGCATTTTTGCTTTTCTCTTTCTGGGATTTTGGAGAACACATTTGAGAGATTTGGGGAGACGACGGAATTTAATCGAGGAAATCAAAGGAAGCTTCTTTTTGCTGTTTTTCTGTTTAGAATAATGTGTTTGATATGTACATACTTTTTTTTTGAATAATAATATGTACATACTTAATTTCCGATTCCGACTAGGGGTGGCAACGGGGCGAATCGAGGACGGTTCTGCATTTCTCACTCCGTCCTCAACACTTGCGGATACGATTTTTTGGAATCCTTATTAAATATTTCGGGGATTTTTTCATCCTCATACCCATCCCTTAGGATCCCCGCGATTTTCGGTTAATCGCTATACCCAAAAAAAATATAAATTAATTTATAAAATAAATACTCAACATTAAATCTCCAAAATTACAAACATAAAAGATAAATTTAGTTTTATCAAACAACAAACAAATAATTTCAAAACTATAAAACATGACTTAAATATTAACCGTTTGAAACATGACATCTTGAACTACCTTTAAAAGAAAATATGCGATTAATAATATATAGTTTCAAATAATGGTATGTTTGTTCTAAAACAAACTAGATTTGATAATTTTTCCAATCCTATAAATTACTTCTTCTAATTTTATTCGTACGATTTATGGTAAATTTTCGAAGTCACTGTTATTGTTGTTTTTAGAAACAATATGTTGTATTTTCTTCTAACATTTGCTCACTCAAAAATTAATAATTCCTAATATGTAACTCGAAATCAATAACTGTTTGTTTTAAACAAATCTAGACTTTTGTGTGATTATATAAATATAACGCTCACTCCCTCATTTAACTTGTAGAATTTTTGGTGATTTTTCAAAGTCATTACTAAAATTTTTTTAAGAAATATGCTGCGAAATTTTTATGATCTTTCAATATTCAAATATTCATATAATTTAGAATACATATCTAAATCAATCACCATGTATTTTAAACAAAACTAGACTAAATCATGTTTACAACAATGCATAGATAACATTCTAATTATTTGTATAGAATTTACAAAGAATTTTCAAACTTACTCTAGCCGGCCATGCTCAGGTGAGAATAAATTTTTGATGAAACATAGATAAATTACCCTTATGGCCATCAAACTTCGTAAAATATCATGATCCCTACGAATATTTTTAGGGATTCTTGCGGATATTTTTGGGGATCCCCACAGTGATTTATACGGGTACGGTTTGGTTATCCCCACGGTTCGGATATAGCAATCCTCATCCCCATTTAAGCTCCGGTTATAAAACTTCCCTCATCCCCGTCCCCATGGGTAAGAATTTCGGTTATTCCCTATACCAATCGGTTCAAAATCCCACGGTTTTCGGTTATTTCCCACCCGATTGCCACCCCTAATTCCGACTAGAGTAAAGTAGTTATTTAGCGCAATATTTTGATCATATTTAGGTAAATTTGTCTGGTTAAAATTTAGTTTGTGGTTTAGAGTTTATGTTTGGATTAGAATTTAGGTTTAATGCACAAAATACTCCTTAACATTTACTCATTTTCCTATATTGGTACTTTAAAAAAATTTGACTGTTCAGCCCCTAAATATTACAACGCTAGCCAAAAAACCTCAAAAACTCACACCGTTAAAATATCAATAAACAATAAAATGAGGCCACATCACTCGTTTTATTTATAATTTTTAAATTTTAATAATAATATCATAATCACATAAATATAAAATAAATATAATATAATTATATTAAAAAACATTTTAATAAACCAAAATTCTCAAATCTAACCTATTAACCTCATTCTCAGTTTTACGCAACTCATTTCAAACGCGATTACCTAAACTCATCTTCAATTTTTACCCAGAATCAGTTTAGATTTTAGTTGTGGAAGAAATTGTTTCGTTGAACGCGATTAGGGTTCGTTACTCGATCGTTAATAGTGTTTGGAATTTATCTCCACCGAAAATTTAGAATTTCAGTGAAATGATCGTTATTGGGGACTGATTTGAGACAATAGTGTAAAAACCATTAATGACATGAACCGATAAAGTAAGTTAACCATTATTTGATTATAAATTAGTGGGTTAATGCATGATTAAGATAACATTTGCTTTGTTATAGACTTTTGAGATTCTCAATTAACTTATTAGAGGGAGTAATTGAAGCTAGAAGTTTAACAGAAATGTAACAAAATGTACTATTGTTTTTTATTTGTTTTTAAGGTTTTGAAGGTTTTTACAATGTCATATGCTGCATTAGTATAATTTTGAATAAATTAATAGTGTTTATTGTTTATTGATTTGTTTATTGAGTTATTTTATTAAACTAACAATTTTGATTAGTTTCATAGCTTTACCATTATTTTTTAGAGACTGATGCACACTTGTTTGACTGTTTATCATGATTATTTTAATGATTAAATTGTTTGACTATTTTGTTTTATTTGATTAAATTAAACTTTTATTTTTAAATATTTGTATATAGAAAATGGCATGGGAAGAGTATTCTCTAGTAATATACATCTTGCGGGAGGTTTAGTAATGTTTCTAAGTTTAGTTATGTTTGTAACACCCGGGTTTGGAAGGACCAATCCACATAGCATCATGCATAACATAACAACATTCATAGCACATGCTCGAATACATAACATACCATATTAATTTATCACATGCTTACATTTGATTCATTCAATATCATAATTCAATTTCAGCATACTCAATTTCATGCTTAACAATTGAATTAACCAAATTGCATGCATAACATTATCAACTTATCAAAACGAAATCACAAATTCTTCATAGGCATGTCATTCGAATAATCTCAAACCATCATCCAAAAATCAGAATTTATCATTTCTTATTTTCATGTATTCGAATAGGGTTATTACCCAAATTATACATATTCGGACTTATAAGCGTATCATATGCATCATATCATAATTGAAAGGACCAATGTCCACACAAATCATCATTTCATATCACATCATAACATGCCAAGTCATCCAACAATTTATCCACTTCATAAGCTATACTTAATTTAGCAATTTTCATTTAATTCATGTAGATTACATTGCATTTTATTTAATTTCATTGCCCTAGGTAGAATAGACGTATCAGATATTCAAGCCATCAAGAGGATAACAAGTGTCGCATAATAGTTGCACGAAGCAACATCAAGAGTTGCACAAAGCAACGAACAAAGGATGCCCGTAGCATCATGTGTCTCAAACAGCAATCAAGAACACATATCTTATAATCGAAGAGTACACGAAGTACTATCAAAGGTTGCCCAAGGCAACAAGCAAGAGTTGCACGAAGCAACAACAAACAAGAGAGCTCAGACTCTAAGCATGTCGTACTATCTAAAACTTATAATCGACCGAGGGCATATTATTCTTGTTAAATTATTATTCATTATTTCATTTAACATATACATTTTCATAATTTCATTTGCATGCTCATTCGATCATCTCATCATACATGGCAGCAACTTCATATATACATAAACATATGCATTTTAGACATAGCATAAATACCATAGGGCAGTCCACATACTCATTTAATCAAACATTATCAAGAATTCAAATTCACACACGATCAACATACAAATATTCACATGGGCAGTCCACCTTTGCACATATTCAAACATTATCAAAACCCAAATCGAACATGTAGTTCATGACATTTAACATCACATAAAGCAGCCCACATTCTTCACACAATCAAATATTAACCACAAGTCTCAAATCATGCATCCATTTTCCTTTGATCTCCTTCCCTTACTAAACACATTACTGAATATCAATTAGTCCATTTTCATGCATAAAAATCATAAATTACAAATAATAAGGTGGTTCGAACACTAGTCCCAATCCTAATACAAAATTACACTCACAACTCCTTAAGCTTGATCTCGAATTGAGATGCCTTTGTTTCTTCCCTTCGAGTGATCGATCCTAGCTTCCTCTAAAGTTTCTTCACAATTCCGATCTTAATTCTCAACATAAAACGAATACACACTATATTAGGAAGCAATTCAATCATAATTACTCCTCAATTTCAAGCATGAACTCATATTTTCAAATCTGACTTTCTATTAAACTAGTTTGAGGACTAGTTAGTGTTTTAATCATATCTTTTTATTTACTAACTCAAAATTAACTTATCATATACCGTTGGAAAGGTATTAAACTCAATTTTATACTCATGTGACATCATATTTTTATCTTATTCAAGTAAACACAGTTTATTGTTTAATTACACCCCTTTCGGTAAATCTGGGCAACATGTACTGTCCAACTTTAAAAATTCATATCTCCTAATTTACATACTGAAATTGAGTTCCGTTTTCTCTCAATGATTCTAGACATGCCAAAGTTTATACAGTAAAAATTTCAATTCAAAATACCTTATATCCAATTTTTGGTGAATTTATAAAGTTACTGCTTATAAGTTGCATACCACTGGACAGCTTACTTAGTTTTCAATTTAAGCTTAAAATTCATCTAATTTCATTATTCAATATATAATTTCACTCATGGCATGACTTGTACTATTATTCCATGACATTTTATAGTCCTTATTAACTTTTAATTTCAACATTCAAGTACTCAATTTTACCAATTTTTCCACTTAATCCCTAATCTCCATTAATTTCGAATACATGTCTACTTTTGGTTCTAATTGAATTTTCATCTTTTTAATTCATTTTTCCAGCAACCAATAGTCATTTATAGTATAATCCATATTTCTTCACAACTTTCTCCTAGTGAGAATTTTCTAATTTTTAATCTCTATGTATACAAATTTTCCAAACATTCAAGATTTTACATTTTCTTTCAAAATAGCCCCCTTACAACTCTATTCATATTTTCTCAAGAAATTTTCAAAGATTTCATTAGTTCATCTTATTATTTTCATCAAGACTCTCATGGTTTCATGTTCATACAAATTTTAGGTTTGCATGCATGGTGTTACACCCAACCGAATAGTTACAAGGAGAAGGAAACTTACTTTTGATTTCCTTGGTAACACTAGCTATCCCTTCCAAATCCTAGCTTAATACCTTCACCATGCAAGAAAAAATCTTCACCATTTAAGCTTTAGAATTTTCAGACTTTTGAGCTTCTCTTCCTCCCCGTTTTTCTCTCAACATCACGACAAAGAAGAAGAAAATGATGAGGAGAGACAAGCTTCCTTAATCTAGGTGATTTGATGGCCTTAGAAATTACCCTAGTGTCCCTTTGTCTATAACTTTTATCATTATTTTACTAAGGTCAGCCCTAAGGATATTTTGTTTTTAACATGCAAATTTCAATCTTTATAATTATTTTAAATTGGTCATCGAATTCCCTTGTTCCATGCTTTCTTGAATTTTCTCAATTTGATCCGATTTCCTCAAGGAAATGCAACATTACTTAATTCCTTTTTATTCTTTTAATATCACACTTTAGATCTTGTTATCACTAACTCAAATTCACTAATTTACCAATTGGTTAAATTTTCTTAATTCAAAGCTAAGTTTCTTTCTAATTCGAATTGGTGCACTAGTTGCCCAAATAAAAATTTAAGGACCAAATTGCATAATTCACTAAATTGCAAGCTCAATTGCTTCTAAGAGAAAATAAATAAGTTAATTTTAACGACTTTAAATTCTAGTACGGAAATGTGGGTGTTACATATATGTTAGTCGGTGATGAGTGGAATCCCATCAACGAAGCGTGAGGATGAGTGGAATCCCCTCTGCGTGAAACAATGATGAGTGTAATCCCACCGTAAGGTAATGGTCGTATTGTTGGATGTGAGTTCCAACGATTATCCGCGTATTCGGGTCATAGCTAGGTGCCAATACGGATTGTTGGATGTGTTGCCAATACGTTTGATATATGTGTTCCATATGTTGTGATTATGGACTTGTTGAGCATGGCATGATAGTTGAAATTATGTTCATGCATCATATATATTTGACTCTTGTGGCTTCAAAGGTAAGAACTCATGCATTCTACCTTGGTTGTGTTGTTCGTGCTTGGACCCTGCATTGTCGAGGTTTGTTTTATGAGCTTACCCTCACTAAGCTTTATGCTTACACTCTCTTTTGTTCGACAATGCAGATCCGTAGTTCGTGGGTTGCTTGCGCAAGGAGAGGGCCTCCAGGTGCGCTAGTTGATCTTTTGCTATCCTCAAGTATGAATTTTAAGTTAATGATGTAATAGTCAAGCAATGGAGATTTATGTGGTTGTTTTGTGTTAGGAACATGTTAGACTCTTTAAAATGTTGATGTTGGTGTGGCTTGTTGATGCCATGTTTTGGATTGTAAACCATGTTTATGTTGCTTACCTTGAATGTTTATGTGTTGTTGGCTCTAAGGCATGAAACCTTAAAATGCAATGTATGTCTCTTTTGTGGTAAATGCTAGTCCCTTATGAATGTATGACCTTTACATATATGTAATGTGTTTTTAGCGTGTTTATAATAGAGTGTATGCCTCTAGAGTCTATGTGTGCATGCTGTGTTTGCTTCTTGAAGTCGTTAAGGGTGTTTGGGATCGTTTAGAGATGTTTAAAACTGATTTTGGAAACTCACAGACTGCAAGTGTTTTGGAACGGGTGTGGTTCTAGGGCCACCCGTATCAGAATGCGTTCCGGTACAGTTTGGCTACTGTGAGCCTCTATTCTAATACGAGTCTCGAAACACTTTGGCCACTGTGAATGCATGTTCCGGAACGTGTTCCGGAACGCCTAGGCAAATTGGGACTTGTTCCGAAACGGGGTGAATGTGTTTCGGTACGGGTGTCTGGCTTTTTAAACTGGAGCCTGTGTTCTGAAACGGGCAAAATCTGTTTCGAAACACAGGCCTGAAAATGGGCTTTTGACATCTCTAAAGGGGTCTCAAGGGTTGGGCTTAGGCCCGGTTGATGTTGGTCTTCTCGTGAGTCTTGTTTCTGCTATCGCTTCACATATAGGTTTAATTAAATGTATCTAGACAAGATAATAAATGAAAAAGTTTTCTCGAGTTGTTAACCGAAGTAAAGCCTTAACGGGTTTCACCTCGGTTATCCCCGTGTAACCCACTCAGACCGGTCAGTCGCC
The DNA here is from genome assembly GCA_958450335.1 of Hibiscus tridactylites. Lineage (NCBI taxonomy): Eukaryota > Viridiplantae > Streptophyta > Magnoliopsida > Malvales > Malvaceae > Hibiscus > Hibiscus tridactylites. Next base: position 71,687,467 of record OY288270.1, on the reverse strand, counting down.
CGGACCGGGACGAGGGGGTTACAATGTTGGGGGCAAACAAATAGAAAGAAAGAAAGATCATGATTACATGTGTTACCCTACTATTACTGCATTTATTGAGAAAGCAAGAATTCTCAATTCTAAAATTACCTATTTGGATTATTTAGAACCAAATTACAATTTACAGGGAGATTTAAGAGTATTGGAGTCTGATAATTCTAGTTTCTTGAAGTTGATTGACCATTTGACTTGTGAAGGAAGCATACACATGTATGCAAAATATAGATTGCTTGGGAATGATCCAAATATTTTTGAAGATGATCTTAATGATGTAGATAAAGGTGATGAAGATTATGTTGTATAAAAGAATAATCTTTTGAGGCTTGCTGGAGAAGGTGATGAGGAAACTGGTGTGGAAGAAAATATTGTTGTGGTAAAGAATGACAATGTTGAGCCTGTTGTGGAGGAAAATATTGATGTTGGGCCTGCTGTGGAAGAAAATAATGATGATGGGCTTGGTGTGGAAGAAAATGATGAAGTTGTCAATGAGAGGATAGATACAGTTGGGCTTGGTGTGGAGAAAAAGGATGGTTAGATAGTGAGAGAATGGGTACATTTGTAAATGAAGGTGTTAATAAGAAAGAAACCTTGTCAATCGACACTAAGTCATCAAAGACTGAGTTAGAAGATTTAAGGCTTGAAGGATGGCTTACTGACAAAGAGATAACTCAAAATTTAGAGAACAAAAGAAGATTCAAGAACAGAAATGTAAGGGATGAAGTGAAACAATAGAAAAAAAATTAATTTCAGAGGTGGTCAAAAGAAAGAAGAAAATGTAGAGCATGATAGCAGTGACACAAATTACATACCATCAGATGATTTTGACAATTATAGAACTGATTCTAAAGGCGAGGTTGTTTATAAGAAAGGTAAGAAAAATTACTTTGATGAAAATAATGATGTTCCTATATTTGATTTGGGTATGATATTTGAGGGCCCAATACAATTTAAGGAAGCATTGACTACTTATGATGTTTGTAACAGATTTGATTTTAAGTACACTAAAAATGAAAAAATAAGACTAGAGCAAAGTGTAAGGGGGTAGGCTATCTTTTCTTGATTTATGCATCTAAAAGAAAATTGATTAAATTTTTAGGATTAGATCATTTGTAGCATACATTCACATTCTGTAACCTTTAAAAATAGCAGGGTAAATTATAGGTTTGTTGAGAAATGTTTTTCTCAATAAGCTAAAATTTTTGCCAAACTTGAAGTTGAGAGACGTTATGAGCCTTGCTAAAGAGGAGCTGAAAGTAGAGTTGAACAAAATTATTTGTTAAACAGCTACAATTTGGGCAACTAAGAAAATAAGGGGTATGTAAATATGGATAAAAAAGTAGATCTTTTATTAAAGGATGACTTTAAAAAATTGTTTGATTATGTTTTTACATTAAGAAAAGCAGATTCTAATGATACATTTGACATATTTGTTGAAAAACCTACTCTATCTGTAAATCCTATATTTAGAAGGTTGTATGTATGTTTTAGTGGCTTGAAAGAAAGTTTCAAGAGTTATTATAGACCAGTTATGTCCCTAGATGGTTGTTACTTGAAAGTGAACTTTAAGGGTGAACTACTAGATGTTGTAGGTAGGGATGGAAATAACTAAATTTATCTTGTAGCATGGACAGTAGTAGAGGTGGAGAATAGGAAAACTTAGGCATAATTCTTGGAACACTTTCAATCTGATCTATAAATGAGAGATAAAAAAATTCACTATAATCAGTGATATGCAAAAGATATGATAAAAAATTTTTATTATTTTTATTCCAAAATTGTAGTATCATTATTGTTTTCTTAATATTTTTTGTTATATGGTCTGTCATAAGGATTGTTAGATGAGTTACCACTAATTTTTTTTTTAAACTGAACATAGATTTTCTGCAAGACACATGTATGTTGCTTTGAGGAATGAGCACAGTAAAAATAATCTATAACAAATATTTTAGGCATACTGCAAATCAACCACAAAGCAGCTTTCCAAAAATATTTTGCAAAGATGGTTGTATTGAAGAAAAATGCAATGTCAAGTCCATTGAAGAAAAATCTAAAATATTGGTCAAATGCTTTTTTAAATACATTCAAAATGTGATTCAGTAGAAAACAACTTTAGAAAAGCGTTTAATTCGACAATCATTACTGTAAGGTATACATCAATCATATCTTTGTTAGATGATATCAGACATTATGTTATAAATAGAAATCTTGCACACAAACAGAAAAGTCAACAAATAAAAAGTTGTTTTATCCCAAAAAAAATTGTTAAGGTAGTTTACAATCATAAATTATCTTCTGCATTTTATCATGTAATTTGAAATGGTCAAAATGGGTATGAGGTACATTCTTATAGGGACACATATTTGTGGATCTACAAGCTCATAAGTGCACATATAGATATTGGGATCTCACAGGCATTTCATGTTCACATGTTATATGTGTACTATTGTTTAATTATGAGTCAATTGAGAGGTATGTTCAAGAAACATACAAGAAAAATACATACCAAAATTTGTATAATTTTGTATTGTCAACTATTTTTAGTGAAGCTTTTTGGAAGGACACCAAAATAGGTCTTATTGATTCTCTCTTGGAAAGAAAAATACTTAAAAAACCTAAAAAGAAAAAAAAAAGGAAAAACAAGTAAAGAGATTAAGCTATCTAAAAAAGATAGCAAGCAAATGTGTAGATCATGTGGGGTGCTTGGACACAATAGTAGAACTTGTCCTTAACAATGTTGTAAGTATATCTTCTTTTAGTTGGTTTTACCAATTTTTTTGGTTTTATTATTTTGTTTAATACTTTAATTATTCTAGAGTCTCAACCAACACAACAATCTGTATCCACTCATCCACCACAACAGTCATACACCACAATCCACAATCACTCCTCAAGGAGAAGTACCAGTTGAAGCTGCTCTTTAACCAACAACCCAAGGCACTCATTCAACAACTCACAAATCAACGTCTACCAATTTTAAAAATACTTCAAAGAAGACAACCAGTTCAAGGCCAAAAGGAATAACAATTATGGAAAGCATTTGACTATACACAAATGAGAAAATATGAATGCATATTCTGAATGTAAATACTTCTTCATAAGACTCTTTAGGGCTTTTTTTAACTTACTTAATTTATTTAGCTAAATTGTATTTTTGTATTATATAATCTAGCAGGCCAAGTCAAGTAATGATAAGGAGGCCTAACACCAGAGCTAAAGTGCACTCTACATCCACGCCTCAACCTTAAATTCTATCATAGTCTGCACCAGTTAATCAACAGTCTTAATCATCTCACCCTGCACGAGTGACACAACCTGCACCAGTCACAAACACCAATAGAAGAACCCCAAAATTAATTTCGAGAAGGAAGTCAACTTAAACAATCGAGTTGTGATGTTTTTTTGAGTTGAAATATTGTTTTAATAATAGTTTCAGAACATATTTTGTGTTAAGTTTAAGTAGGGTACTAAATGTAAGGCTTAATGTACAAAATACCTCATAACTTATTTTGTATAATGTTGAATGGATATTATCATGTTTTCTGTTAACTTTTGGATATTATCATTTTCAATATGCAGAAGTTCTTAACTATATTATTTTTTAATTTTGTGTTTTTATGTGCTTTATATTTGGTAAACATCACTTTTTTATCCATATTTAACTTGCTGCAATGTACAAATATTTATCGGGTAAACATCACATTTTGGAAATAAAGGCATACAATTTAGTATACACAATTCATGTATACTAAATCATTGTATAAGTTCATATACAATTCAATATTTATATGCAAAAGTTCTTCCGTTTAAATCCAAATGCAAAAGTTCTTAATTCTGAACATAGTTAGCATTTTAAATAAAAAACTTCATTACACCGTAATATTACATATTAAAACTTCATTACAGCATTACATAAACATAAAACTCCAAATCAGTTTTCTACAACACTAAATTTCACAATATTGCATAACAATAATGAAAAATTAGTTTTCTACAACTTTAAACTTAAAATTCTCAAGTTCAACACTCTAAATAAAAAACTTCATTACATAACATAAACATCAAACAATTAAAATAGTCTTGTAGAACATTGCATCATTCTTTAACTTTTTTGTTTCAGCTTTATATTTCTCTTTCTTCTTCTCTAGCTTTTTCTCCAATCTTTGAACTTTATCAATATTCACCATCTTCTTCAATTCTGCATTTTAACTCTAATTTCTCTATTCTCAACCAATAAATTTTGAACTTGATTTCTTAATTTTTCATATTCATTCGAATTTGGATCATCATAGTCAATCCACCTAAAAAAATTACATCCACTCCACAAAATGTAAAACAAATCAAATAATTCATTAATTCAATCACAATATTTCTAACAGTTAACTCACATACCAAAAATAAACTACTTACATTTCGGCCTTTAGCACACTCATAAAATCTCTTACTTTTGCTCCGTGGAACAGTTGAAGTACAAATTAGTGATTTCAACTTACATTTACATTCTACAAGGTCTCCCTCAGCACTAAATTTTGAACTTCTAGTTGACATGGTTTAACAGAAAAGGTCGACTTCTTAGAAAATTCATTATTCAAACTCATTGATAATTTATATCCACATTACACCTTCAAGCTAACTCTATTTTAATCAACTGATGTTACTGACTTTTACCTTTTAGCTTCGATTGTGTAAACCCCTCAGAAACGAATTCGCGAACCCTAAATCTTTTTCAATGCAATGATTTTTCTCTAAATTCGTTTACATTAAATCGCATTTGAAATGAGTTGGGTAATACTGAGAATGGGTTAACGGATTAGATTTGGGGATTTTGGTTTATTAAAGTGTTTTTTAATATTATTATATTATATTTATTTTGTATTTATGTAATTATGAGATTATTATTAAAATTTAGAAATTATAAATAAAGTGGGTGACATAGCTTCATTTTATTGGATATTGAGTTTTTTTTAACGTCGTGAATTTTTTAGACTTTTTGGGTAACGTTGTAACCTTTAGGGGGAGAACAGCCGCAAAGAAAAAACTTTAGGTACCAATCTGGAAAGGGGACAAACGTTAGGGGGGTATTTTGTGCATTAAGCCTAGAATTTATATTTAAATTTGGTTTTATATAGCTTGTGCCCTAAGGTATAGATTAAGGCGTATTTAATAATATTAATTAAGTAAAAAAATTATTGTTGCATTTAATATCAAACATTTTATAAGAATCTCATAAGATGAGTCTTTGGTTATTTAACTCATTTAATAATATTAATTCACATATCGAGTTGTTTAAGGGTTTATGACTTATGATTTTAAGTTTTAGAGTTTAGAGTTTGTTTAGGGTTTTGTTTAATGTTTGGGGATTAAGTTTTAGTGTTTATATTTTTTGTTTGATTTGGGTTTAGGGTTTTCTTTAGTATTTAGGGTTTTTGTTTAATGTTTAGGATTTTGGGGTTTAGAGTTCTTTTTGTTTTGGGTTTAGGATTTTATGGTTTATGGTCTTTGTTTAGGGTTTAGGGTTTTAGAGATTAAATGAGTTAAATAATCAAATAATCCTCCTAAATGAGATTCTTATTAAAAGTTTCATATTAAATGCAACAATAAAATCTTCTACTTAATTAATGTTTGATAAAAAAAATAGGAAAGTTGTGTGTTTTTTAGGCATAAGGATAATTTTAACCCTTAACTTTATAATTTCTATCATTTTGTCTCTCATTATATTTTAATGATAAATTTACACATTTTTAACTAGAATGCCGATTAGAACGTTAAATAATTAACGTATGATGACATGACACATACATATAAAATACATTTTAAAATATATGACATCTAACAAATTATATTTACACATAAAATATAATTCCATTTTAATTCAAAATATAAAAAAATAATTCAAATTTAAAAAAATTAAAAATATAAAAAACATAACAAATAACTCTCTTAATTTTGAATGATTACCCAATTTTTTGTTTTACTTTTTATAAAATAACATTTTATTTTTGTTATAAATATTTATCTATGTGGATGTCTATCATGATTAGAACCTTATCTAAGGAGATTGATTTACTTTATCATTAGAAATATTATCTCATTTAATTAGAGTTCAATGTAATATGTACTTCTTATGCCTATAAATAGATGACTTGATAAAGGCATTGTACACAAGTCTATATTTGAGAATAATATAAATCTCTCTCTTCATCTCATCTCTTTGTTCTTCCATTCTTGTTCTTTGTTCTTATTATTGTTCTTCTTTATTTTATTCACAACACGTTATCAACACTAATGCGCTCAATCATTATTATTTTTGAAACGTGAAGGCCCAACGATAGGACGTAGGGACGAGTGATGGTTCATTGAATCTATTTGGGTGCAAATCAGTCGGGAAGCCAAACCTTTTCTAAATGGTTTGCTGCAAATGAGTTTGTAAGTTTTTTTCTTTTTCTATTTATATATATTGATATAATGATTGATTGGTTAATCATCTCTAATGTATTTCAACTCATTATTTGGTTATTTTTGTATACCAATATTTTATTCTAATGATGAGATTTAATATTTTTAACCGTATTTTGAGTTTTACATGTCTTTAATGAGTTGAAAAAAAGCATGATATAAAGAGATTATGAGAAGATGTCTTGGCCATTTGCTATGTCTTCATCGTCCTTGAGAGGAAATACAATATTAGTAAACTCTATTTTTATTTTTATCCTTTAAAATATGGTTTTAAAGTGCGATAAATCATGATGATTTTGAATTTACAAGAAGATTATTATAAAGTCTGTATTTGCTTGAAAGAAATATTTCTTCTTCATCGACAAACTCGACCATAGACTTCTCCCAATTTCAAGTTACGAAAATTTGTCTTGATCCAAAAAGTTTTATGGGAGGCATTCCCTGAAGTGAATGCAAAGCATGATGTTTATTCCATGCGATTATCAATAATGGAGCATTCCCTTAAGTGAATGCAAGCATGCTGTTTATTCCATGCGATTATTGGAATTGTTTCATTCCTTGAAGTGAATGCAAACATGGTAAATCATTATTCAATTAGAGACATAATTTTGATATAATCCAAGTATATTGGGTGGACATCTCGTTCTGCGAGGCAACTGGTCTCAAAGGAGATTTTTAAAGGACCTTGTGGACAGGTTTAACAATGTCGCGCACGAGAATTAAATCTTTGTTCTATGTGATAAGGATGTGTGAAAAAGATTTCAAAGGCCCACTGGCTCTACTCCATTCCCTGAAGTGAATGTGAGATTATATTATGGAAGGAATAAAAACCACATTAGAAGTTGTGGTCGTGGATGAGGCTATGAATATAGACATGAAAAATATGGTCATTTTAAAAATACTTCTACCCACTGGTAGTGAGGTTATAAGGATGACAAGAGCGATAAACATCATTATAAGAAAGTGGAATCTTTTTTTATTACAAATGTGATGTTATAAATCACTGGTCTCGTACTTATCGTACGTTGAAAAATCAACAATGAATGAATGATAAATGAAAGAAAATAAAAACAAATTATGTTTGCGAAAAATGACAAAAATGATATTAGTCCAACTTATTTGGACATTGTTAGTCCAACTCATTTGGACGTTGTTGATTTCTTTATAACCCTCGAATGAAATAAATCATCTCCTAATTATTCTCATAACTTTGAAGAGAATTAATTATCTTTTTATTTATTTTTCTTTATGTTTATTTACTTTATACATTAATTATTTACATTTTATATTTATATTCATGTTAATATTTATATTTATATTTATATATTATCATATTTATCTATTTTGTTTAACATGATTACTTGTCAAATATAATTTATGGTGACGATTTATGCTCAACAAAAGTATAAGATATATTTTCCCATTTAAATGCAAGAGAAAAATGTGAGTACTATATCTCAAATATTCCTTTAACAAATCTACGATAATAGCATGCAAGGCCCAGAAGCTACAAACTTCTCAAATATTCCTAAGAAGAATCCAATCAAGGATTGCACGGATCTCCTTTGGGTCAACTTGCAATCCCGCAAAAGAGATCACATGTCCCTAAAAGGATATTTTGGATAGCCAAAATTCGTATTTACTAAATTTAGTGTATAGTTATTTCCCCCGGAGAGTTTAAAGTACAATTCGGAGATGTTCTTCATGAGCCATATAAATAGATCAGTATGTCGTCTATAAACATGACCATGAATTTGTCTAGATAGGGTCGGGTCTCGTACTTATCGTACGTTGAAAAATCAACAATGAATGAATGATAAATGAAAGAAAATAAAAACAAATTATGTTTGCGAAAAATGACAAAAATGATATTAGTCCAACTTATTTGGACATTGTTAGTCCAACTCATTTGGACGTTGTTGATTTCTTTATAACCCTCGAATGAAATAAATCATCTCCTAATTATTCTCATAACTTTGAAGAGAATTAATTATCTTTTTATTTATTTTTCTTTGTGTTTATTTACTTTATACATTAATTATTTACATTTTATATTTATTCATGTTAATATTTATATTTATATATTATCATATTTATCTATTTTGTTTAACATGATTACTTGTCAAATATAATTTATGGTGACGATTTATGCTCAACAAAAGTATAAGATATATTTTCCCATTTAAATGCAAGAGAAAAATGTGAGTACTATATCTCAAATATTCCTTTAACAAATCTACGATAATAGCATGCAAGGCCCAGAAGCTACAAACTTCTCAAATATTCCTAAGAAGAATCCAATCAAGGATTGCACGGATCTTCTTTGGGTCAACTTGCATTCCCGCAAAAGAGATCACATGTCCCCAAAAGGATATTTTGGATAGCCAAAATTCGTATTTACTAAATTTAGTGTATAGTTATTTCCCCCGGAGAGTTTAAAGTACAATCCGGAGATGTTCTTCATGAGCCATAGAATAGATCAGTATGTCGTCTATAAACATGACCATGAATTTGTCTAGATAGGGTCGGGACACGTAGTTCATCAAATCCATGAAGGTTGCAGGTATTTTTGAGCCCAAAAGGCATTACTGGGAATTTGTAGTGACCATGTCTAGTTCGGAAGACAGTCATTGGAACATCAAACTCCTTTACTAACATTTGGTAGTGCCCGAATCGTGGGTCTATCTTAGAAAGGAAAAAAGCATCTTTCAATTGATCGAAAAGATCATTGATCCTTGGTAACGAATACTTATTCTTAATCATCTTTTTATTCAACTGACAAACAAAACCAGTACTACCCAAGGTGAGAAACTCGGTTGGATAAATCATTTGTCTTAAAAATCTTGAATCTAAGATTTTAAATCTTTTAAATCAACGAGGCCTATTCTATATAGAGCAATGGAGATTGGAGTAGTCATCGGTTGCACTTCGATTCTGAATTCTACTTCTCGAGACGGAGGGAGTCCCGAAAGTTCATTGGGAAATAAATCATGGAATTCTTTCATCACTGATACGTTTTGGGGTTTTTGGATAATAGCTTCACTAGGCTCAGGTTTGGTGTTCATCAAGGTTATACTTCCTTTACCGAGTCTACGGAGGTAATACTTCTTTCTCGAACAACCAATTCAAGCTCGATGTTCAGCTAACCAATCAAAGCTTAGGATAAGATCGAACTCATAGAAAGGTAGGGTAATCAAATTGGCTGAGAACGGGATCCCTTGGATCCTTAAAGGGCAAGCTTTACAGATTATTTGTACTACCACATTATCTCCTAGTGGGTTAGAGACAACTATATTAGAAGTGTCAGGCTCAGATTCTAAGGCATACTTCCCAATCAATGGTTCACTAATAAAGGATTACGTAGAATCGAGATGTGGTTCCATTGTGATCTGTCTATCGTTAGGCACATACATTCTAATTAAACATAAAAGGTAAAATCGTGTTAGTTGCAAGTCACTGGTAATATGTACAAATAAACTCCTAGGTGGCATATGTAGACATAGACTCTTAACGGATTCCTGGTTAATCTTAGAATTGACTAAATCTAGGCTCTGATACCACTATTGTAACACCCTTACTTGGCCTGGTCGAGAACCAGATCGGAGAGTGTTATCAAAAACAGAACGAAGATCAAAGGTATAAATTTTAGACTTATTGACTAAAACTTATTACTAAGGATTTAATAAAAAATATCCCTTGTTCCACATTACCAGATATTAATCTTCAACCAATTTACTCGAATTAAAACACGGAACTAACATTGTGGGCCATTTTAGAAATTTTACGAATTTTAAGGACTAAACTATGATTTCAATATTTTAGGAGTCATTTTCTGAAATTAATCTTATTATCACAAAGTTAACTTTTAAACAACATACCTGTAAAATTTCATACTATTATGATATTATTTACCAATCTAATTAAACCTTGCAAGTTTTAGAAACTAAAATGTAAATTTTATAAACTAAGGGCCCTTACCCAAAATTTGTGGTATCATACTGAAATTAAACTTACTAATTATTATCTTGTGAAATTTCATTACTAACGGAGGTCATTTACCTATCCGATTAGACGAAATAATATTTAGTGACTATTTTGTAAATTGTTTAAAACTATTTTTATTTAGATTAGCGTATCAAACGATTTCTAAACCTTACCAAATTTTACCAAAAAGTCTAAAATCTATATTTCTAATAGCATGTCAAGTTTTAAGGCATTTCAAATCAATCAATTTACATAGTTTTCACATTTTAGCACGTATAAGCTTATTTTACTAGTTTTAGCCATTCTCGAACATGATAAAAATCATATTTAACTCTTGCACACCATTAAACTATCAAAAAGCACATATATGACATGTCTAGATCATATGGCACCATACTAAGAGTTTAGGGCAGAAATTAACATATATGTGATTCGTGAAAGTGACTTGCAACCGCAACAACGCGATCAAAAATCGAAGTTCATTATGGTCCTTAAATGCATGAAACACACGAATGTTAGGCTTACATATCCTAGTAAGAGAATTATAACTAATGTAATGGATGTTCACAATCATGAATGAAATGATAAACAAATACATAACATAGTTATAATTCAACAGACATATCATCATGCTTATTCCATAATTCACATGCTTTCATATTCACGTATACATTTCACATAATCATATTGTGATAACAAAATTCATAAATACATATTATATTAGGTACCATTGGATACGCAAATTTTTTGTACACCAAAACACGTAATCGTAGAATGAGTCGTAGCCTTTGAGTCGTAGCTCCGGAACATATCCCTTACGCATTCGCTCTTATTTCTCCCACATATAGGCCGTAACCTTGGATTGTAGTCCTCCCTTACATGGTGAGCTCAAATAATCCTATGACATGTCAATTGTTGTATCTGATGCCTGTAATTACAAAGATTCACAAAGTCCATGTTTTTCAGATCATATCATATCAAATAACAAGATGAGCTGTAGCTCCATATCATGTAACATTTCATATTATTTTCATATATATGTAGCATATCGTTGTCATATTCGAACATATCAAAGTAATATAAGGCACTTACCAAATTTGTCATTCGAATCTAGTTGCTTTACGCGAGCCCTTAACAAATACAAACATAACCATCAAATAATACAACAGGGCGGCGCCGAGCCTATCCCTTGACACAACTACACTTACCTCGATATTAAGAGGTTCGGATAATAATTTCTTTGTCCCTAGCGTTTGTTGGAGATGTCGGTTTACTCCTTTCTGATTCTTGAACTAGGTCAACTAATAGGGATTGATTAGAATTGATATCGAATTAATACGAAAATATTAATTAAATTTGATACCAAAATTTAGACTAACAAAAATTTGAACTTACTCCAACGATAGCAAAGACTCAAATTATCGAATCGAAAAACTCGAACCTACCAACCTAACACTGAACTGACTGTTTGTTTCTTAATTTTGCTGTACATTCTCCATGAAACTCTCCCCTATTTATACCGAAAGTGGCTGGCTCTCTTGGTTCTTCCTTGCTCCACGTGAGCTTAAAATGTGGCAAAGTTTGGGAGATAATTCTCCTCCCCAAGCCACGTAGTGGCATTTGTTTGCCACATCAAATGGGCAAGTGCCGCATGGTCCCCTAAACTGGGGTGACTCACGGCATTTCTTCAATTGAAGGATTTGCCGTGAGTCCCACCCTTTTATTATAATATTTATTTATTTTTATTAATAATAATAATAATAATAATAATAATAATAATAATAATAATAATAATAATATCCTTTATCGTTTCAAATTAGATACAATATCGAACAATTATATCGTTCGAATATAATAGTATAAAATATGCGGTCACCGAAACTTAATTTTAATTAGACCGACTTTCAGGGTGTGGCAAACTCAATCTGCAACACCAAATTTACCTTTTAGAAGAACATGTTACTCTTACAATTAACATTGTACGTTCTCCAAATAAATTGATCATGCCTTCATATAGTATTCTTCCAATATTACATAGTATCGGAAACTTTTAGAGTCATTACATTCGCTTAGCATTATTGGTAATTCTTATTTCAAGTCTTAGAGGTGTTTTGAGTCATTTCAGAATTCGAGAGTGTTTCAGACATTTTGATACCTGAAGGTGTTTCAGTTATTCTGTTCCTTTCGGTCCTTCCAACTATTCATTCATTTCAGATCACAATGGTATATCCATAATTTCAATTAATTTAGAAATTTGGAGCCCGAGAATATTTCAATCATTTCAATTAATTCAAATTTTTCTGTTATTTTAATTTATTCAGACTTACGAAGAACTCCCAGATAATTAATCCCTAGAGACTTGTTCTAAATTCAGGAAAATCCTAGTATTTACATTCTCAAATGTATAAATCTTGTTACCGTATCTTTTCAAGTAAATCGAGATTTTTAGATGAATCAATTGTTTTACCTGATCAAATGTAAATTCTCATATCGCTTTTATTGTTAGGGTTATTTTAGTCATTTTTATGCCTCAAGGGCATTTCTGTCATTTCTTAACTTAGCATTTTAGAAATTAAATCATTAATAAGCATAATTGATTTTAAAGTATAACAGTCTAAACAATTATTTTTAGATCTCAAAAGTTTTTACCGGTCATCCATCTTCCTAACCAATCATTTCAATCTTAATTGGCTTACTATCAATTTTCGTAATCGATTAGACATTAACAGAATTGACCATATGCTTAAACATGACCATTCAAGCATTTACCGGATAGGCAGATACCAAAATGTTTCAATAAGCATACAAGAGGTAGTAATGTATTACCCTGGCTCCAAGCTACATCATTCGATCTATGATACTCCATTCGATCACTCTCGAACCCGAATTCAACATCCCTCAACATCTCGAATACAAAAAACTGTGAATACCTTCAATTTCACAAATTTCAAATCTAGTCCTTATCTGCATTGCTCTTAACTAAATAATTAAATACATATACAAGTTCAGGTTTAAGGTCAGATTCGAAGGCTTTCGGGTTAAAATTTCACAAAACAGACTTCATAAACGGGCTCACGTGTCGAAAACCCAAAATACGAGTTTTTAAAAAAGTCATCAGTCCAAGTTGACTAAGATGAGTTGACTCACGTGTTTGGGTCAGAGGAAAATGGGTCGAGTTTGGGCAGAATACAACCCGACCCACTTACCCCAAACCACTCATTTTTAGCCGGAAAAGAACAAAAATTACGCAATATCCCAACCATTTACATCCACAAATCGGAATCAAGTCGGAATCCTTATCAAACTTACCAAAATAAAGGGAAAATGCCCGAACTCGACATAGTTCCGATGAGGCCCTTAATGATGACGAATGAACGATTGGTCACTAGGGTTTTTTTTCGCTTCAACGCATAGAGCTCAGATCTGACAACTGTGTCTCAACGGACGACGAGGGTGGCCGAAAAACATAAAAACAGAAATGACGAGCCAAGGTTTCAAGTTAACCTTCGACTTGATCTCCACAGCGAACGACATCGCAAAACGGCGAGTGACTGAAGAGGCTTGGTCGAGGTGCAACGGCGGTGAAGGCCACGCTGGCGTGATAGGGCAGATCGAAGCGATGAACGGTTTGGGTAGATGAAAATTTTTGGAAGGCTCGGGATATTTCTTTCTCGAATAACAGATTCAAATGGGTATTTGAAAAGGGTAGGTGAGGGGTTCTGATTATCATTTATTACTGGTTATATCTGGAATAATATAGGTTAAATAAAAACAAAAGTAGGGTAAAATTAATAGTGACTTTAGCTTAAATGGTTAAGCTTTTCATCTCACATGCCAATGGGCATGGGTTTGAGCCCCGTTGGTTGCAAAAACTCTTTCTCTTTAATTTTTTTAAACCTTAATTAATTAACCAAAATTTAGGGTGTTATATTTTTCGACGTCTTAAGTCTGAATATATTATATGTTTCTTCTAATTATAATCCGAAAATTTTGTTTTGTTATTTACATTTAATATGTACTTAGTAAATTTAATAATGAATATTTATTAATAGCCTACAAACCCGAATAAAATTTATGATTATAGTAGTTATGGTATTTAAGAGATTAAGGTTAGTCACAACTTAATTAAAGTTGTAGGATTGGGTTAGCTTAATTTAATTGGGTCGGCTGATAGGAAATAGGTTTGTTGGGTTAAAGGGTATTAGTTGGATAATTAGGTAGGAGATATAGAAATATGTCAGACGAAAATAGGCCTCTAATAGTTAGTGAACTTGTTTGTATACAAACGAGAAATGAAATGACCCCTTATTTATAGAAAAAGTCTTTACATCTGTCGAGCATAAAAAATTTAAATGAACGATTAAGATTATATATCTAGAAAGATCTATGTCGAGAAGACTTGGATACTTCTAGATACCTTAGGTCCAAACTAATTAGGTCTGGGCCTTTGTTGTTTTCCGAACTCTTCTTGTATGTTATGGGTTATTTTAGTTTGAGTGACCTTAATGGTGTCATATATGTCTCTCATAGTGTTCTGAACTACCATAGGGCATCAGTAGGTTCCCAACTAGCCCCAGTTTTAAGTAGTCTTATCCGGCACTTTACTTCATTGACATATGATTCCCTTACTTCAATCAGATTTTAGTTTGATATACTTTGTTTTTACTTCTTTGTGTGTTATTTATAAAGTTTAAACTTTTTACTATGATATCAATTTTGAAAAGAACATCAATTTACTTTGATGGTTAGTGGTTACTTTTAATTTTTTTATCAAGCATGAATTCATTCAACAAAGAAAAAGAAACAATCTTAAGCATCATGACTAAGACCTGAAAATATACGAAGGGTACCAAAGACCCTATCTAAACAGCAACAAAAAAAAGATCATGTGACCCCAAACGAAGAAACTCAAACAAGAAAATAGTGCTGACAAACGACGACAGATGGAGGGGCCAAACTTCTGAATTCATGAACAGATTCACTTTACGAGAAATTATTGGTATTCGAAGGACCGTTGATCCAAGGGGTCGGGCTGAAGAGAATGGCAGAATTAGGCTGCAATGGCTGGTAATGGGGTTGCGGTTGAGTAGTTCAATCCTACAAAAG
Organism: Hibiscus tridactylites; assembly: GCA_958450335.1. Taxonomy (NCBI): domain Eukaryota; kingdom Viridiplantae; phylum Streptophyta; class Magnoliopsida; order Malvales; family Malvaceae; genus Hibiscus; species Hibiscus tridactylites. Next base: position 71,671,885 of record OY288270.1, on the reverse strand, counting down.
AGAAAAACCTTAAGGAAAGTAACATAAGGCACACCACCAGAAAGCCACGCTGACGGGGCTTTGTCAGAGGACGGAGTTGAAAGTTCGATTGATCGAAGAGAAGCTCCAACAGCTTACGAGCAAGGGAATCGAGCAACCAAATTTTTTTTGAGAAAAACCATAGAGGGGTTGAGGAGGAGAAAAAAGAGAAAAGGGGAACCTTTTCTTCCGTTACACAGTGCTCTTCTAGGAAAATCGGTCCTATTCAAAAACCACGGTTGTCGGGGATAAGAATTCTATCGAAACAGACCGGAGATAAAAAAAATCGATTATCGACTCTTGAAAAAGACGAAAGGTCAAACCGAAAGAAAAAGGAAAAAGAAAAGGAGAAAAAATTAGAAGCAAATAAGGGATGAGAGGCTAACCGCCGAAGGAGAGAGCAGTTGGCCATCGTCGATTTAGCGAAAGTTTTTTTGGGTAAAGGAGAAAAGTTGAGAGAAAATGAGATTAGGGTTTTTTAATGTGGGGACATGTGTAGTGGTTACTCTTAGTTGATAAAAATTATTATGTTCCATTTAATTAAAAACCTTGAGTTTATTTTATTTTAGATTTTTTTTTCGGTAATACAGAAAATAAATGAATCTAGCGATGCAGATCCACCTCTAAAAGAGGTCTAATAAACTCCGGAGGCTCCATGAAGGACTGCTCCTGAATAGTGGCCCTTTGCCCCAAGGAAGCGAGCGCGTCGACAACCATGTTTCCTTCACGTCGAATATGCCGAAAACGTATCTCCCAATCCCAATCAAGCATCAATAAGATTGTCGCAACCAAGCCATGACCATGCAAGACGGCAGAAGCCTTTGTCACTATCCGGATAGCTTCCAAGCTATCCGACTCAACCTCCACTCGTCGGAATCCAAGTCTCCAAGCATGCATCAATACATCATGGATGCCCCGAGCTTCGATATCAAGGCAGTACAACTTCCTATTTTGCAAAAAAGCCTAGTATCCAATGTCCGGCACACGAACGCAGCACACCACCAACTGACGCCCATCTGCTAGACAGATTCGCCGCCCCATCCGTATTGGCTTTGATCCAGCCAGGAGGCGGGCAACTCCAATTAACCGCAGGCCTATCCTCACTCTATCGTCTCTGATTGCTACAGCAGGCTTTAGCAAACTCAACCGCAAGGAGCTTACTCTGCACATCTATATTCTGTTTTCCCACATAATTCGCATCAAAGATACGGCTACAGCGGTCTTTCAAAAGGAGCCAACACGTCGTGGCGAAAACCACCCCCCACGGCTCGTTGTGCTGCACCCCTACTGCACTCGAAGTCAAATTCCCAAGCATCCACTCCCGAAAAGGGGCCATCCTGAATATGTTCCTATCCTGCACATGAACCAGGTTCATCCAAATCTCTTCTGCGCGTTTACATTTCTGTAGGACATGATCAATGTCTTCCTCAACCACTCCGCAAAAGCTGCAGAGGGGAGACGTTGCAATGTGCCGACGAACCCTCTCCACATTCGTGAGTAGCCGTTCATGCGCCATGAGCCATAAGAAGGTTTGTACACGTTTGGGAACGTTCAGAGACCAAATAACCTTCCATACATTCATATCCGCTCCCCCTTGTCTAGGTAGCAACGCTTGATACGCCGACTTAGTGCTAAAACACCTCGACATCTCCCATCGCCAAGCTGGATTATCGTCCCCAAGGTGAACATTAGGTGTGGGTACCGCTGCCATCTTCAAAAACACCCTTTCCGGCAACAGCTGGGCAAGGGACTGCCAATCCCACTCCCCAGTGGCAGTGACCATTCCAACCACCGGGGTTGGGCTCATAACATGCAGATTTAAGCAAAACGCGGCAAGAGGGCCTTCTCCGTCCAGCCAAGTATCGTGCCAAAAGTCTGTGAGCAGTCCATTACGGACATTCCAGCAAATGCCACGACGTACTTCATCCCAAACACTCGATAAACCCTTCCACACACGAGAGCACCGCGTCCTTCGAAGATGCAAAGGCATAACACCAAACCACCGATACTTGGCCTTTAGAATTTTGACCCATAGTCTGTCATCATCACGTACTAGTTGGAACCCCAGCTTCATCAAAAATGCTGAATTCTGTTTGCCCACATCTCGAAATCCCAATCCACCATAATCCACCGGTTGTTGCACCACCTCCCATTTAACCAATGGAACCGTACTAGTGCTATTGCTTGCACCCCATACAAACCTACGGATAAGTCGCTCAAGTTCATTGCAAAGCCCTTTTGGTAACCAAGTTGATTGCATGGTATACACAGGTATCGCCTGAAGTACTGCCTTCGCGAGGGTGATGCGACCAGCAAGGGTTAAAGCTTTCGATGTCCAACCCGACAGCCGCTTTTGAACCATGTCGAGAAGGTAAGCATAAGTTGCCTTTGTGACTCTAGAGTGAAGGAGAGGTACCCCAAGGTACTTCCCAAGATCCGAAACAGCAGCAAACCCAAACTCCTGAGCAATATAATCACGAAGTTCGGCATCAATATTCTCAGAGAAGCATATTTGTGTTTTAGCAACACTAACCCGGTACCCTAACCATTGGCAAAATTTTGACAAGATGTCCCTGATAGTCCCCATTTGATGGACGGATGCCTCCGCAAATAAGACTAAGTCATTGGCAAAGAATAAATGGGAGAGTCCCGGGCCAATTCGAGCAAGACGTAAATGCTTTGCGATAATTTTTCCATGCACAAGACAAAGATGTATGGCGACAAGGGGTCGCCTTGTCTAATCCCACGGGATGGTTGAAAGCGCCCTGTAAGCTCACCATTCCATATAATTTGCATCGAGGCCGATCGAATACAAACCATAATTAGAGAAACAATTTTACCCGGTAAACCAGCATCTACTAAGGTTTCCTCGATGAAGTCCCATTCAAGCCGATCGTACGCCTTCTCAAGATCGACTTTAATGGTCATCCAAGCTTTCTTACCAGTTTTCAGATTCATTGAATGCATTACCTCTTGCGCCACTACTATATTGTCTATAATGCTTCTCCCAAGCACAAAGCTTGCTTGTGTAGGGGCTATCCATTTCGGGAGGAAGGGTTTAAGACGACAAACAAGTAATCGCGTGATTACTTTATACATCACAGTACACAAACTTATAGGCTGAAATTGGCTCATCAATGTAGGCCGCTCCACTTTTGGGATTAAACAAGCAAATTATGGTTGATTGAAGGATCCAATGTACCTGTGTCGAAGAAGTTACGAACCATGTGATACACAGATTCACCCACAACCTTCCAATTATATTGGAAGAACGCCACTGGCAACCCATCACATCCTGGCGCTTTAAGTGGTGGCATACTAAAAACCACCTCTCACACCTCTTCCATTGTCACCTCTGCCACCATCGGCCGCATCTCCTCCATCCTAAATCTATGGAACTTCCCCATCGGACCCATGGAGCTTAGCCGGGGTTCACTTGTGTACAGATTCTCAAAAAATTCAACTGCGAATGTCTTAAGCCTCTCCGCATCATCGCACCACTGCCCAGCACTATCCTTAAGAACACGGACAGTATTGCAGCGTCTCTTTGCTAGTGTGGCAGCATGGAAATATCGCGTATTGCGATCACCTTTTTCAATCCACGTGGCTCGTGATTTTTGGTGCCAAAGGCTCTCCTCTTGATCAAGAACCCGCGCCAATTCTAACTTAAGTTCTTCCTCGAGAGAAATCAGAAAATCCGAACTCGAATTCTCCAAAGCTTTCTCCACACCCCGGATGCGAGCAAGTAATAAACATTTCCGCTTGCCTATATGACCAAATACATTCCAATTCCACGCCCGGCTTTCATCACAGAAATTCGAAATGTTTTCCACCACTGTGCGTGAAGCATCCCATGATCGTTGCACAAGGTTGGCAAAATCCGGATGTTCAGTCCATGCATGAATATACCGGAATGGACGTGTATTGCTTGACGTATGATGCACCATATCCGTAACCAAAAGAACAGGTCGATGATCCGACCCAAGGCGTTGCAAATGGTAGACCTCCGATAAAGGAAAATAAGAATACCAATTTGAACTACATAAGCAACGGTCCAGACGTTGTACCAAATTCCCCCTACGCCATGTAAACATCGGTCCATGGAAGCCCATATCGAGTAGCCCAGTATCAAAATGAAAATCCGTAAACCGCGTACAAACGCCGGAGCGGGCTTGGGACCCACCGCTTCTCTCCAATAGATTATCAATTACGTTAAAATCACCGCCAAGTATCCATGGGCTCAAATCCGTAGGTTCCAACGCCCGAAGCTGCGCCCAAACCCCTATCTGACACACCTAGTAGGACTTGCATACACAAAAGTGATGTGGAACCGACTATTACCCGAGGTGTCAGCACATATAGCATGTATAAATTGGTCTGAGACAACAATAATATCAACTTGTAAATTGTCCTTCCAAAGGACCCAGATTCCACCAGAAACACTCGTCGCCTCAACTCTAAAAGACGAAGTAAAACCCGATCGCCGAATGAAATCATCCGCCTTAGAACCACTGATACGAGGTTCCATTATTGCAACTACCTCAGGTTTATGAGTCCTAACAAACAACTAGAAATAACGATTAAATTCGGAGTCCAACGCTCCTTGTACATTCCAAAACATTATCTTAACCATTAAAATAAATATTGAGTAAGTAGCCAAACCCTCAATTCTGCACTGCAGGCTCATTCACCTTAGCGAAAGTAAGGTTTTCTCTCCACTGAACATCACTAGACGATGCTCCCTGCCCTTTACTGATACGGACCTGCGTACCCACACCCGCAGTCGCACGATTTAATTCTGACGATATGTCCTGGATCCAATTGGAACTAGAAATGCGATCGTCTTTTTTCTTCGTCTTCAGCCCCCTACGAGCTGATCCCTTACCCGCCGCTAAGGTCTTTGTCGACCCCTTCGATTGAGTAGTTCTATTTAGAGTTAGGGAGCCACGACCGTTCTGGTCCTTCAGCACAGGTCGGCGATCTTGGTTCCCTACTTGCACCGCTGCATGTTTGTCTTTAGGTAGGGTCGTAGGCACCTGTACAACCCTAGCCGGTGTTGCCACATGAGCAACTTCAACTGGTGCGAACACCTCATGTACTGCAGCATCCAACTTATCCTCGGCGTCCAACCCAACCACGACTCCCCCTGCACCATTCCGGCGTACATCACCTCCAGATTCTACTTGCCCCGCATCATTCTGACCCTCACTATTCGTTGACGAGGCCATTACTCCCTCTGGGGAATTTACTGCCATCACGGAAGACACTGGACCAGCAGGCTTCTCCTGCACAACAGGCACAGCAGGTGAGGGCAGTGGTGTCATGCATCTTGCACCAGCATTTTCCAATTCCTCTGGCGAACCTGCAGCAAGTACATCAAACCTAGAACCAGCGTCCATCTTACTTCTGATCGAGGCATTCCCACCCTTACGATGGGCCATCTTCGTACTCGCTCCTTTCCGTCGATGGTTTGTGACTTGCATCCAAGGTTCATAAAGCTCCTCCGGGCTCTCGGGGGCATCATTTTGAACCGCCTCAACCCTATCAGACTGCAGCTTCTGTCCACAAACATACCTTGAGTGGCCATACTTCCCACATCCGAAGCAAATAGCGGGAAGTCCCTCATGCTCCACAGTTTGGCGACGCCCATCTATGATCAACCCCGGAATGAGTGGTTTATCGAGGTCAACCACTATGGCTAGTCTTGCAAATCGACCCCTCTTCCCTTCCGTAGTATTGTAGTCGATCCGTACAACCTGTCCCAACAAAGCTGCGATTGAACGGAATAAGCTTTTTGTATAATAACGGTAGGGTAAACCTGGTAATCTTACCCACACCATGATCCGCGAAGGATACCCTTTCGACGTCGAGAAGGAGCGGCTCCATGGTTGTACCGTTAAGTAGCTTCCATAGATAACCCACGGTCCACCACTCAATACGCCGTTATAATCCTCTTCACTAGCAAACCGGACCAAGTAGTAGTCGTTATCCAAGTCGACAAGACAAATCTCACCTTTAGGGTTCCATAACACTTCTATGCGATTGAGGAAAGCTCGATACCCAATAGATTTACCTAACAATCGAACCACTAACGAAAAAACCAGCTTTTCATCAATTGTCGCATGTACTCTATCCGAAAATCGAATCTCCGGTAACGGTCCATCCAACATAACCCTAATGTCCGAATCACCCACAATCACATCCAATTCACTCAACGATCCCCTAGGGTTCTGCTAAGAATTCTCCCTCATCATGATGTCACGGAATGAGGGCTTCCCCCTGCTGCATGCCGAGCGGGATCCTCCCCCGCTGCCCCCCCCCCCCCCCTCTTCTGCCGAGGTCGATTCCTGCATGAGGGCATCCACGATAACCCCTTCCACCCTCTGTTCAGAAGCCTGCTTTTCCAGCGATGATTGTTCCTCATTGCGCCCTTTCTTAACTTGCCTTTGCAGATCGTCATGGAGTGGAGACGCGGGTCTTTCTAACGCCGGTGCTACCACCATGGGGTCGGAACTTTCCGGTGGGCGGCCGCTAGGGTTTTCAAACGGGTTAAGGCTAGGGTTTCCAGAGAGTTGCGTCATGTCTTCACTTATTATTTTTAGAAAATTTTAAGCTCTTAGACAAATAAAAAATAAACTACTCACAAATTGTTGAAGAATTCATGTCCCATAAATAAAATTATCTTATTTACAATGTTGTTTTCGACCTAAATGAATATTAGTTTAAATATCACCATATGTAAACCATTCAAAAGTGAAAACCTTATATATATATATATATATATATATATATATATATATATATATATGATTGATTTTCTTTAGATTTTTAAAAATATACATACACTTTTTATTTTCTTTTACTTTACGAATTGACAGAATATAAATCTATTCAATTTTTTAGAATCATCAAATGAAAAAATATGTTAATATTGAGAGCTAAACATGCAATCATATCAATCAAAAGTGGATGGAAAAGTAAGCATCGTTACCTATTGCCCTCACTTGTCCACTTTTTGAAATTGATAGGGATTAATTACTTGTTTTTTTGGAGGACCTAATTTCCTCATGATCAAAAGTGAGAGGGACCTCATAAGTTTTTTTTTTAACCAAAAATTTTGAATTTCGAGTTAGATGAATCAAGTTATTTAGTTGTTCTAATTAACTCACCGGTAATTATTTTTTTGAGTTTAAATTGAATTGAATATTTTTCTTTCAAATAAATCGAACAACAAATTGATGTAAATTCTTTAGACCCTTTTCATTTTTTAAGTGACCAGTCCCTCTAAAATACAAAATTTAGAATAATATTTTTAAGAACCAAATAATTTTTCATTAAAAGCCAAATGTTTATATAAATTTATAAAAAAATTATTGCCAAGTTTATCATTCTAGAAGATATATTGTTTTTCTTTATTTTGCTTGAAAAAGTTTTCAAATATATATGACCTTAAATTTACTTGTTTGAAATCTAGTCATGTTATTAACAAAATTATAGTTTAATTAATTTAATTTGACTCGAATAATGTCACTTGATTCAATTTAAAAGTTTTTCAAATTAATCCCTTCCCCTAGGTCTTGAGTTCTAGTCTCAATAGGAGCAATCCCCCTCCCCTCTCTAGGTAAAAATTGTTTTAAAATAATGATAAAATAAAACTCAACTAACTCGACATTTTCCACTCAATTTAATCGAATACTTACCTTGAACAAAATCACTTAAACCAAAATATTAAAAGATTGAAGATATTTGTAATTTCAAAAAATGGCGATTTTTTTTAAAAGGGCTACAAGTACAGTTGCAGTTACAGTTGCCATTACAATCAATGTAATCCAAGAAAATATAATCAAAATATATCTAAATATGACTCACATATAGCTGAATTTATTCAAAACCATGCCAGTAGAGTTGGAAAAGTTCAAGATTCACCTTTAAATTTGTTTGAATTCAGCCAAGCTCAAGCCTGCCATTGATGTTTCACCCATTCAGCTTACAGCGAATCAATTAGCATTCGCCGGCGAAGAATATTTTTCCGGATAAGTTTGCATTCACCGGAAAGATAGCAGTTATGTTTCCTTGGCAAGGGGACTGACAGTGCAATAAAGCTTGAGCTATTAACAACCAATGCAACTCATCAAAGGTGCAAGAAAGAATTTGGGAAGCAATTCAATGCATTATAAAACAAATGTCAGGGACGAATGGTATCAAAGACAATGAAAATTACCGCATTCTAGACGTCGTACGCCGAAAAGAATGGCGGTTACATATTGCACTTCTCAAACAACAAAGATCGAAAACATACTTGAATCCTCTTCTTAAGTTTCTAGTTCGGATGAGACTAATTCTAGGACAAAATGAAGGATGAAAACATAAAAGTGAAGACTAAAGCTATTAATATTAGAGGTCATAATGTTTACCCTACAACCTTGTACACCGCTGGTTTAAGTTGAGTTCGCATTCCATCCGGTCCGCTCTCATCGAGTTAGTAGAACATCATCTTGGGAAGAGACTTGTTAAAAGCCAGAACATTTTGAGGTTAGTCCCCGGCAATTCCTTTTTATCTTTTTCTAATCTTCAACTATGATGTCGTATGAAAAATCTAAACCTTCAGACATCGAAATAATTTGGACCAAAGGCCAATGGACTCTCTTGCTGCTGCTGGCAACTCCTCGGGTTCCTTAAAGTTTGCAATCTCACCCAGCTCTTCGAATGCATCAACCACGTTTTGCATCCTCGCAACGAATTCAATCAAAAGCGACGTAAATGTTGCCAATGACAATGCACTTGCATTCTCATATGTTTTTGACTCCTCCAAAACTTGCTTGGCATCGGGAATAAATGAAGGGTGTGCTGACCATGATATCTGTTTCTTAAGTAAATCTTCAGAGGGTGCACCGGGAGAAACAATGGGGTTGACACTGACATTAGTCTCGAGGTTACCCAAACTATTTGGCATGGTAATCGATCGGAGATCAAGTACTGCCTCACTAAGGGACTTATAACCCAGGACTCTATGTTCTTCACTATCCGAGTTCAGAAAATCTTGAGGCTCTGACAGAACCTGTGGTCGACTTCCGATCTCCCAACTCTCAGCATTGACAAGAAGGTAGGATTTCCGGTCAACTTTATTTTGCAATTCTTCTGCAGCCTCATGTAATTCAAATAGTATGTCGGTATGACCAAATTTCTCCATCTTTTTTACTTTGTTCCCAAGCTCACGCAACACTCTAGCACCTTCTGCACCGACCCTCTGAAGTTCTTTACGAAAGACTTGTCTTCGTTCTGGTGGAGCCTACACATACAAGTTTAGGGGAAAAACGGGCGGCACTTGCAATTATAAGTACATTTCAATGAGGAGAAGAATTATAATGGATGATCAGATCATCGACCAGTAAATTCTGATGGTCCAATATTCCCATACATATATGAGGTACACATGGATGTAATCGGATACTTCAAGAAAAATGAAGAGAGCAACATAGTAAATTATGCACCTATTGCTAAATGAAAAAGGAGAAACCAACAACTCGGAATACCGTAGCACTTCTATATAACAAACAGTGCATGAAGAGTGTGGAATTGGCCATCAATTGCAAACATTCGAGATAGTAAGTACCTGTATTTCCGAAAGTATACAGCCATGTAAAGCCATAACCATGAATGCACAATGCCTCAGGGCTCCACTTAATTTGGCATAGTTCTTCCATGGATAGCGAAGTGACCTATAAGGACCATGCGGTGGCTCCCAGATGGCGAAGCCTAACTTTACTCCAGAATGGAAAAGGAAGCAGAAAACGGAATGAATATGAGAATACCATCATTTCAAGTACCAAGTGGAAGACGTAAGTACAATAAAAATTACCAGTGCTTCCTCCTGACTTTTAGATTCTACGGCTGATCTGTAGCCACTGTAAACCAGGTCATCCGAAGCTTGATAAGTTAGAATTTTGGAAGGGACCCTTTTATATTCAACGCAGTTAAGGTACCCTTTAACACATTCTGAGAAAACAAGTATGAGAATGATCAATTACTTTCAAAATTCCAAGAGATAAATAAGTAAACTTTAGATGCATACTAACCTTCTAAAGAACTTGCCACACTCATGAAATTTTTAGCTACCGAGTTGTGCAGGTCCTCACCGGCCCAGATGGGGTAAATGCATATGTTAACAACTAAACAAACACAGGCACCGAGTGCTATTAGCAAAAATCGAGTAACAGCTGTATGGACAAATTCCCCTGTATTATACCCGGATACTGTTATGTAACAATATGTTAACGTGAACACCCGGAATCCGTACTCATAAGCCTTCATCGTTGGGTATATTTTTGCATAAGTTGAAAAGAATCCTGGTAACGAATGGCATGTGAGAGAAAACTTAGTAGTAACTCGAAAAGAAACTACTAACTAACAGCATAACACATGATTATGAGCACAAAACCGAACCTATTATAAAGATGCTAATAACAATAACAACTTCTTCCCATTCTCCAGCCAACTGCGACAATTCTGCCATACCGAGAGCAAGCCCTCCGGCCGTTAATGTACCCAGCCCTCGGTTAAATCCTTTACTAAGAGTAGCTCCTGCAGAAAGAAAAGGTGGCCATTGAAGTTGTTAAGAAAACAAGACACCATTCCCTTTATACTAATGATGATAAACGTAAAGAGCTTTTAAAATCGGAAACCCCTTAACAAGCAAAAGGCTTTCCCATCCTTTTTACCGAGCAAAAACTTATACCCGAAAAGGAAGAATGAACTAACTTACCAGCAAGAAAGTAAAATGCCTAATCACCAAATGAAGCTTGGCTGCTCAAACATACAAGATTACTAGTTCGATAGAGTAAATAAGACAATCGATTTGGTTAAGGCCATCGGGAAAAGAAATTATTCATGAGTTTCATTCCATTCTTGTAACAAAACTATAACATTTTGGCCGTAGAAAAAAAAATCAAGAACAACCCAAGCACACATAAATTACTACATGAATTACTCACATAAACTTCTATAAGAACACATGTGAACATGAAACTGAAGATGACAAAAGCAAACAAGACCACCTCTGCTAAGAACCAAACTACCCCCCCTCTGTTTTGTTTTGAGAAGCAAAGGAACAAATAGTACATCAGCAGGCAAAAATAAATACAAAATACATCATTTTACTTTTATATATATAAAAAGAAAAATCTAAAGGAAACAAAATTGGCTACCTATACTGAACTCGAAGACGACGACGACAGTGAGAATGGCCCAAACAGAGTGGTCACTGAGTTCCTTGATGGGTTGTTTCAAGAAAATCAGCAAGGAAATGAGCATCAAGGCAAGACCCATCTTGGCAGAGAAAATGATCTTCCTGGGATCCGACATCCCCATCTGCCATGCCTTGCCCGTAACCCGTCGGACCACCTTTGAGAACACAGTTAGTTTGTCGCTCAGGTACCTGTAAGAAAAGCATCTCCGTCCCTGTTCTTGTTCCAGTCCCAGTTCCTCTCCTTCTTCGTACAGTCCCAGTACTGAATACCCCTTCGTTCTCCCCCTTTTCTCTAGCAGGGAGTGCCTAAAAGAACCAAGCTTGGCAGCCATGGAAAATGCGGGAAAAATGTTGTTTTGATGGGTTTTTTTATGAAGTTCTAAGATTTTGGTTTAATCAAATTCAAAGCGATGATATTGATGATGAAACAGTAGATATAAAGCAGGGATATGTGAAAAGAAGGAATATTGGGGTGGTGGGAGTGGCGAAGTGAGAAACGGCATCTCTTAAACAGAGAGGGAGCGAAAACGGCGTCGTAAATGCTGGACCTAACTACGAAATCAAAGTACGAAACTGTGGGACCCGCGGAGACGAAAACCAAAGGTTTTCGACCGTCCAATGGTGGGCGCCACGTAAGTTTGTAAGAGATCCATCATTGATAAATTAATAGATTAATCATGTCCATCATTTTTTCTTTGGGATTGATGGGGATGTCTTGTATTTATTAATTAAAAAAAACTTTCCCGACATAAATTTCGTTTGTCACACTTTCTCCGATTTTGTTTCTTTAAATATTAAATATCTATTCAAAAATATATATTTGGGTAAATATAAAGATGTCACTAGATTGTTTTAGTTTTTAATATTTTGGTTTGATTATATACTAGTATTTGTTTTTATTTTTAGTCTTTTGAAGATGTACACACTCTATTGACTTGTTTGAATTTAGGTCACCTAAGAGTAACAATATCATTTTTTTACCTTATCAGTATGACCGCTCAATGGATTCAAACCACTAAATTATTTTAAAATGTTCATTTTAATAATTTAATTTTGACTTAACCATAAAAGTATTCAAATTATATCATTTATTCAAGATAGGGTGATTAAAATTTTGTTGGGCAAAAAAAGTGCCTAGATGGTAGAATTTTTAACGATTCTTGATTACAGAATAAAACCTTAAACATCTCTTTTACCAAAAAAAAAAGTTTAAACACTTATCTGTAACAAGAAAAATGATACTCATGGTTAAGCCTTTAATTTTTTTTTAAGATAAAAAAAAGTTTGATTAGACTAAAAGAAGAGACATCATTTTGAGATTTAGCATCTAGGGTTTATAAAATTGTAAATCTAAATCTTAAACCCTAAACAATAGCCACTTAGAAGCGATCATCAATGGCTTCTCCTCGTGACTTTGTTCATCGTTGATGCTAAGCTCATGTACTTGTAAATCTCAATCTTAAACCCTTGAATATATGCTGACAGCTGACTGTAATACTTGTAACAACATCTCACAATCATTAGGATAAAGTATTTTCAAACAGAAACTACAAACATTAGCTTATAATTCAGGGGAAAGAAAGAAAACCATATAAGTTCCCAACTGATTTGTTTTCTCAATTCAGATATATGCAGACCCTTTTAAATCTCCATCTTGTGGCAACTACTCCAAACTGGGTGCAACTTCCGTAGGGTTTGATTCAAAGACATCTGAATTAGAGGCATCGGGTTGTTCTAAAAGCTCTCGGGATTGGACCGACTCTTTGTATGCAGGAGTTTCCTTAAAATCCGTTGCCCCTTCGTTGTAAGTTGCCACGGCAATCCCACATGCAATCAACTGATAAAATAGAATGCAGAAACTCAGTAGATTCAATACTCAATTATAAAATCCAGGAAAAGAAAAGCAGAATTACATGTTCCATGTGTACCAATTAATCATGAAATAAACAACTCAGATGCACACCCTTTCCAGAAAGAAAAAAAACCGATACACCAATGACTTCACTTAGACCTATTGCATTTGTTGCTAAAATGTCGGTGTTAAACTCGAAACTCCCGGTGGATGCTCAGTAACCCAAGGAAAGGAAGGAAACTTTCCAGCAATGAAAATTATATTCTTCGTTTCATCATCAAATGATATGGAAGCTTTTCAACAACCACAAACAAACAAGCATTTGAATGGATATGGATTCACAAATTCTCCTAGCAGATACTTTTCCCATGAATTGCCTAGACATTAATGCTTTCAAGTTTTTTCAACCATGCGAAAGAGACCATTCTCAACCAATTGTCTTCAAAGAAATATATAACTCGATCGGCAACAGGTGAAGAGCAAGATAAGATACTCGGATCAATCATCCACCAAACTTACCAAACCATCTTTTAAAGTAATGCTGGAAAGGATCTACAGATAGTCTACATCACTCATGAAAGAGTGCCTTATCGAATTAGACATGAAGAAAAAGAGAAGGCAGTGCATTAACCAATGAGAAGTATTATGGAAAAGAGAAGGCTCAATTGTCATATAACTTCCGATCTCATTAAGATCAGATCTCAATTGTGTTAAGTTGTTTTGAATTACATCCATATTCCTTATAAACTACGCCTACGAGGACTGTCAAATACCATTCAAACCAAAATGCTTTAACATTCTACAAAATTTCCATGCAAAGGCAGATAGGGGCAGCCGGGCAGGATCATTTGTTTCCTTTAGTGTGTACTGAAATAAAGATTTATAGAATATACACAGCACGAATTCTATGTTTTACCAAACTCAGGTGCTGCATGCTGTCTACCTTCAATAATCCGTATCCTGTGTTACCTGGAACCTGGAACGAGGATTGGTCCGGTAGGAGGATCGAAAACTAGAACTAAAATGCTATTTGTATGATATGTAATCCGAAAAGGGTAGTTCCCAATTCGAATTCTGAATTGAATTCTCTAAAGTCCAAACCCAAATTCAAGTTCTAATTTTTCCTTTACCAGTAGGCAGTAATGATCATATTCTTAAAATTTTCTTCTTCTTTTTTCAAACCATCTAATTTTAATCCTTTATAGGCTAATATGAATTCAAATATCGATAATTTCAGGCATCGTTACAGCAAAAACAAAAGAAGACGGTGTTAAAAGCTTCGAGAATTACCGCGAAAACGATGCCGAAAGCCCACAAGTATTGAACAAGGAAACCAAGAACATCCCACTGCGGACCTTCAAATGGACCCGGTTGAAGACCCGGAAGATCCGGAAACGACTTACCGTCAACCGAAACCGCAGACGAACTCCCACCAAGTCCAACGTTATCTAATCCAACTCCAACTCCAAAACCCCCATCATTTTCTTCTTTTCGCTCCAGTTCATCATCTTGTTCTTTGGTCGTGAGATTGTTCCTCCGGTTCTTGCTGTCGAAGCGTCCGGTTCGAAACTTTTTGGCAGCTGAGGTCAAGTGGAAAGTTCTGGGGGAGGTTGGGAAGAGGAGGAGACGGCGACGGGGGAGACCGGTGGGTAAGTGGTTGTGGCGGAGGATTCCGACGCCGTTTCCGCTGCTACTTGTACTAGTGCCATTGCTGATGGTTAAGGTTAGTGCCATTTGAGTGGAGAGCAGCAAACAGGATAAGAATTACAAGAAGATTTTTATTATTGTTGTCTTGTTTATTATTTTATGATAACCGTTTATTATTATTAAAAAATAGAATTTTAAATTGGTTTTATTTAAGCCATAGTGTCAAAATGGCCTTAAAGTTGATTGAAAATAAACTAATAAAATCATGTCATTTGATTTAATGGATAATTACTTTTTGAAATATAATTTTTCTTTCAAAATCAACAAGTGTCTCACTAAAAAAAGTGGCATTATCTTAAGAAACACGAATTTAATTTGTTCTGTCTACAAGTTGTATACGCATTGTCAAAGAGTTAAAAATATAATTTTTCTTTCAATACATCGTATTTGTATGGGTTAAAAGATAATGAATAATTGTATCTATTAAATGGTTAAACTGCAATTAGAGGTCACTCAATTATTATTAAGGTTATATTTGGATCATCTAAACATTAAAAGCTACAATTAAACCACTCAATTAAAGTTTTAGTTACGATCGAGTTACTCTTTTATTAAAATACAAACATACGTCAAAAAAAACGTTTGGCATAATAATAGTTTTAGTCCACAAAACTTATATATTCTACCAATTTAGTCCTAATTCAAAATAGTTCAAAAAATTTAAACTTTCATATTTAAAAAAATATCAATTTAATTATTTTTCTTCTCCAAAAACATGTGTATACATTCGTTAACACTAAAGTATTTCATTTAAATCACTAATTAATCTAATACACAAATTTTTAAATGTAAAGATATTTATAATTAATTTAATGTTAGATCTATAATTAGTATATGCATTAAAATTAAATTAATTGAAATTTATTTAAAATTATTTACAAAAGGCTTCAAGTTTTAGTTATTGTTACCGCGTAATTTTCTACAAAAATTCAGGTTTTCGTAATATTATACAGTTTTCTTAGTAATTTCATATTTTTGAATGACTTCATTATTTCTTTTTTATTTTAAAATAAACTAATAATCAAACGTTTTAAGTTACTGAATTTCTATTATTAAGCATATTTGAAAATATCAAGTTTTATATAACTCGTGTTAACGTTAGTACCCAAGTAGGGATGATGATGAACAGTGAAGAACAAAAAATTAGGGAGAAGAAAACCGACTAAATTGATATTTTTAAATATGAAGGGTTAAATTTATTAAATTTTTTTGAATTATGACTAAATTGGTAGAATATATAAGTTTTGGGGGCTAAACTTATTATCATATCAAACTTTTTAGGATGTCCGTTTGTATTTTAACGAGGGGGGAGTTGATAGTAACTAAAACCTTAATTGAGAGACTCAATTGATATTTTTAATAATTTAGTGACTCAAATGTAACATTATTAATAATTGAGTGACTTCCTGTAAAGTTTATCCCTCTAAATTATGATTTTATACATTTCAATGACATAAAAAAGTTTAAGTGCATTAAATTCTTTTAAAATAAATAAATTACATCATCTATGAAGTTAGAATCTAAATTTTATTACGAATAAATTTAATCAAAATTAAATTATAATTAATTGATTTTCTTAAAAGTAAATACTCATGTAAAATTTTAAACGATATTCTATATAAATTTAAGTTATGAATAATCTTCATACAAAATCAAGACCAGTCGTTAATTATTTTCTTTTTTTTCAAACAATAAATTCATTTTATTTCACCTAATTTTCTATTAATATTTCTATTTTTTTAACTTATTATTTTTACTAACATTTGTTATTTGTGGACTTTCCAATACTTCGACTTGCTTAAGTCTTATATTTGTTGTTCGAGTTATTAATCTCCTCTACCAGAGAAACGAGTATGTCGACTTTCATATTATTATTTTTTTGAAACTGAATATGTCGATTTCAAATTCATTGAACGAAAAAATAAAATAATGACAAATGATATAATAAATTACACGGCTCAATTAATACTTCTATGATACTTTATGAAACAATCCCTCAAACCATTCAAATAACTCTAAAGAAAAAGAAAAATCTTGTTTACCTTCTTTATTTCCATGTAACATCATGATTTTGTACTGAGCTATTAAGACTCTTCCCATTTTTAAATATACAAAGAGTTTAAAAAATTGTTATAGATGTTCTATTATTAAGTAAGTAAAATAAAAACTTCCCTCTTTATTCTCATATTCTTTTCCTTTTAATATTTCTTGTACTAATGTTGTTTGAGTAACTATTCCATACACAAGTGCTTGTAGAAAATTTATTTACACAAGTACATTAGTTTTAAGGTTTAGGAGTTTAAGTATAATAGTTTTGAATTTAGGAGATAATAGAATTTGGGTTTACGGTTAAAATTAAGGGTTTATAAGTTAAAACCGAAATCACTAATCATATTACCCTAAAACGTAAACCTTAACTCTAAACCATAAATTCTAACCATGAACCCTAAACTCTAAACCCCTACACTAAATTTCATAAACTCTAAACCATAAATCCTAAAACTAAGGTGTTTGGGGAAACAAAAAAATTTCACACTACACCAGGCTTGGTATATAGCGGCGTCATGACGTTTTTTGAGTGAACGTCGTTAATATTGTACTTATCGGGGCGTTTACAACACAATCGCCACAAAATAAGAAACAAAAAATTTTATGGCATAATAATCCTTGTTCTTTACTTTTTATTTTATTTTATAACTATTGTAATTTATTTATTTTTCTCCGTGGATAAGGTTATAATATATTATTAAAAATAAAATTTAATGACTTCAAATTTGTGATGTATTATTATTTTAAAGGTAAACTACATAAATGGTCATTGAACTTTTAGGGATGATTCATTTTGGTTACTATACTTTTAAAATATTTGATAAGGTCACCCAATCTTTAGTTCGATTTTAATATAATCACCAAACTTTTAGTTCGCTTTCAATATGGTCCCTTCCGTTACCTTAATAAAAATGGGTAAACTACACTAATCATCACTCAATTTTCTTCTCACTCATATTTTGGTTACTAGAGTTTAAAATTTTTCAATTTAATAACTTAACTTTCAAATTGTTTACATTTTGGCCACTCTCAAATGACATGTTTATACAAAAAGAAAAATTCGATTAATAGTTAAAAAATTATTTTGGTTAATTGGTAAATTCAAATTATTGAATTATCGATCTTATATTGTACCAATTAAATAAATAATCGATTAACCAGTTAACCGAAATATTTGATTTTGGAAATGATTTTTTTACTTTCTTTATTAAAATATCAAATAAGATAATATGGTAAATTTAATAATTGTCCAGTTGTGATAAAAGTGTAAAAACAACTAGAAAGTCAAAATTTGAAACTTCACATCTATTAATCCTACCCATATCCAATTTTTTTTTAAAAAAAAACCGGAAGGGTATCAAAATTACTAGACTATAAGATATTGTAATGCATAAAATTTAGAACTATTGTATATAATAGACTATATCGGTTAATTAATTTTTCTTAAAACTGTGAACCGTAACTAAATCGGAATAATTTATTTTAAAAATTTGTACCAAAATTTGGTTTGATTAATCTTTAAAAAAATGTTTTGGTTAATTGCTAAATTCATATTATTCAATTCTCGATCTTATGTTGTACCAATTAAATCGGATAATCGATTGACCAACTAATTGAAATACTTGATTCGAGTAATAATTTTTTTATTTTTCTTATTAAAATATCAAATATGGTAAATTTAATAAGCAAAGTAAAAAAGTCATTACCCAAATTTTTTTAAGGATCAATCTAATTTTTTTATTTGTATAACCATGTCATTTGAGAGTGGCCAAAATATGAATAATTCGAAAGTTAAGTTATTAAATTGAAAATCGTTAAACTCTATTGGCCAAAATAGGTGTGAGAAGAAGTTGAGTGATGATTGGTATAGTTTACCCATTTTTTATTAAGAAAAAAACGAAAACTAACATCAACTTCTAATGGAAGGTAACGAGAGGGACCGTATTGAAATCGAACTAAAAGTTGGGTGACCTTATCAAATATTTTAAAAGTATAGTGACAAAAATGAATTTGTCCTAAAAGTTTGGTGACCATTTATGTAGTTTACCCATACCTTAATTAGTAATGATATAAATTATACATCGTATTAGACGATATTTTTCCTTGCCTTTCTCTGGGTAAAAAGTTTTGGGTTTTTCTTGATAATCAAGAATGCCAAAACACACGATAAATCTTTCGTTTCCTTTCCTTTTCTTCCCTTCCCTCAATTTAAGAGCTTCGCATGATTTGATTTTCAACGCGATGCCATGCAGAGCTTAAGCTAAAAAGCTTTAGCGTTTGATCGAAGAAAAACAACATGGAGCCGAGTTCAAATTTTCCCAAGAATATCCGAATTATATACAGTGATCCTTACGCTACAGATTCATCCACTGATGAAGATGAAGAAGAACAAGAGATGAACAGAACCAAGAACCCAATTCTTGGATTCAAGCGATTTGTCAAGGAGATTACTTGTTGTGCGGTTCCATTCGATTCGTCCAAAACCGACGGTAAAAGTCTTCAAAAATCTTGCACCAAAGGTGTTCGACGAAGGCCTTGGGGCAATTTTGCTGCGGAAATTAGAGATCCTTTCGCGAAGAAACGTATATGGCTCGGTACTTTCGACACTGCAGAGGAAGCTGCTGCTGCTCTTCGGACCAAGGAACGTGAGTTCCAGACGATGAAGGCGGCCATGGATAATACCAACTCATCAGTCGCTCTGTCGTCTCCTTTGTCGGTGCTCAAAGATTCGGCCAATGCCATTGAAATGGAAGACAATGGTGAAGAGAAATCAATGTACGTAATGAAGAAATCTGTGAAAGAATACAAATTTGTTCAAGAATGCAAAACTACTGTCGACAAAGAGGTAGTATCCGTTAAAGATTTGTGGAAGGACGAGGCATCATCGGTTATGGTGTTGTGGGAACCTCCGTCGGCTTCGGATTCATGGGAGGATCTCTTCGGACCGTGTGGTTTCGAGAGTCACATGCCGAATCTTTGTGACAACCTTTTGTTGAGCGGCGCCGTCGTCGACCACCTCCCGGAGGATGCTAAGTTGATTGAGTTGCCTGACATGGTAATAGACAATGAGGATATTGCTTGGGTGGATGAAATATAACATGGGAAGTGAAGTAAATTTTGCACATAACAGGGATTGGCCTAAGTTGTTTCTCTATAGAGCTTGTTACCAACATTATTGCATTTAATTCGCTTTTGTGTATATACATATGTGTGTTTTTTCATTTGTCGAATGATTTTTAGAGAGTGTAAAATTAAATAATTTAATGTTTAGGATTAAAATCGTATACACCTTATTAAACAAGCAACTTAATTATATATTCCTTTATTAAGATTTCTACACTATACTCTTGCAAAATCTACATTAGTGTTTCATTATTTGCTTCATTAGCTGTAAGGGAAAAAAAGAGAAACGTCTACAAAATAAGTATGAGACAAATTAGACAATACTTACAAATTTTAATCTCTGTTGAAGTTTTTTTCCTAGATAAAAAGTCGGATTTTATTAAAAGTAAATATACTACAATAAAAATACACACTCAATTTATAAAAAGAATCTTGAAATTATTTTAATTAAAAACTTACGAACAACCTTTGTTGTAGTTTACCATTCTTTGTAGTGAATAAATTTTTTACGATGTCAGTGACGGATTTAAAAATATTTTTGAAAGTAGGTACACTTAAAATGTTAAGATTTCAGGGTAAACACAAGTCATAAATATTAAAAAAATTAAGGACTAATTTATAAAAATTCAAAAAACTAAAGGCAAATATATAAATATTAAAAAATTTAGGGTAGACACTGACAAACCTACAATTCACATAGATCCGCGAGTAATGCCGACTAAATATATGTAGTATTTATTTGACAAATGATATTTGTAGATTTTAGGTCTAGCCGCTCTTCTTTCTCTCTTTCTCACCGCCGTTTTTTTATCAATTTTTTTGTGCTATTGACGGTGACATCAGTCTTCTGCTGGTTATCGACACTGGTTATTTTTCTTATTTTCTTTGTTTATCTCTTGTTTTCTTTATTTATTTTTGTTCCCAATATGAATCTCTTCTGTTTTGAATCTATTTTTTCACATATCTTATTGCATTTTGTTTCGTATGCTTTTGTAGCACAATTTTATGTTTATCTTATGACACATTTCTTATCTATCTTTGTGATAATTTAGCGTTCGTAAACTATCTTGACACACGTTTCTAATCAGAAAAGGTGAGCAGTCATATATAGTTAGATTTTTGTGATAATTTATTAATGGTTGCAAATCTATTAGCGAAGTAATCTGCAAAATTCATTTTGTTAATCACCCTTCCTATATCACTGCTTAAACATCTAATTATACAAATACAAAAAGACTTGTTTATTGAATTTTTATGGATGGTGAAAAACTTTATAGAAAATTTTTTGGTTTGCTCTTTTCGCTCCTTTTGAATTTTTCATATTCTATTTTCCATTAATATTTATCATTTCTTGACGAGCATAATCACCAAATTTCTTTTAATATTTTTTTTATTTTTAGGGCAATTATATCATGCAATGACGGTATAATTTTTTTGTTTTCACTGCCCTTATAGTTAGAGATTTAATTTAGGGTTCATAATTTATGTGTTTAGAATTTAGGGATTATAGTTTGAATTTAAGGTTTAGGGTTAGAATTTAGGGTTTGCGGGTTAAACCCTAAATCCCTAATATATTATCCTAAAACCTAAACCCTATTTAGACTCTAAATTCTAACCATAAACCCTAACCTCAATTCCTAAAATTTAAACTCCTAAACTTAAATATCTAAACCTTAAACCCTAAACTAAATATTTAATCTTTAAAATTAAAGCGTTTGTGAAAACAAAACAAAAATTCACCGTCGGTGCATTAGATATTTTCCTTTTATTTTTTTGTTGGTTTTGTGAAGGAAAAAATATAAAAACTATAAATAACATGTTTTTTTAACATATAACATGAAAAAATACTTTGATACACATGCCGTGTAAACTTTAATTTTCACATGCTTTTTAGTTTTAGGGCTAGAGTTTTAGTGTAAGAGGTTTAAGGTGTAGTGTTTAGAATTTAGGATTAGCATTTAGAATTTAGAGTATATTATTTAAGGTTTAGAGTTTAATTTTTTAGGGTCAAGGTTAAGAATTTTATATCTAAGTTTTATTGTGTAAATTTAGTTTTAAACAACATATGTATCAAAACTTTACCAATATAATATGTCATATTTTTCTAATAAACTTGAAAATACTATTAAAAAGTGTATTTGAAATGCCACGTGGTAATTAGATGATTTAATGTAATTGTTTGTAATTATACATGTACAAATTACAATATATTTAGATAATCAAGTGGTTGAAGTGGAAAAACGGATGGTGTTTATCCTAAAAAATTCAGGTTTAATCGTTTTATTTGTAAAATAAGTGTATATTATCCAAGAGTTAAAAATATATATGAACAAATATTACCGTGCACTAAAATTCAACAACTTACTTTTTTTTCACTAACCAAACATGTTAAGGAATTAAAATTCTATTTTATTTCGTTTTAACAAAATAAATAATTTTCTTACCCTGTTTTTTAATTATACCTGTATTTTTCACTAACATGGTAAATGTTAATCAAAATTAATAAATTTTAACGGCTATTAAAAGCTTTCTAAATTTAGTTTTTGTTTTCTTGAAAGATTTTGGATTTTTGTTTATAATCGAGACCGCCTTTAATGAATTTTGAAAGTTTTTGGTATTTCTTGACAATCAAGACTGTCAAAAATATACCATAAATATTTTGGTTTCCTTTTATTCCCTTCCCGTTCCTCAATTTTAATCAACTTAAATTCAACAAAGGAAGAGCTCTGCCTCTCGATTTTCAACACAATGAGATGTCATGCAAGTTCCTGAGCGAAAGGCTTTGTGTTTGAGTGAAAGAAAAATCATGAAGCCAAGTTTGAGTTTTCCGAAGAAAATTCGAATTATATATAATGATCCTTACGCTACGGATTCCTCGACTGACGAAGAGGGAGAAGGGATGAACAACGTCAAGATTCGAACTTCGGGTATCAAGCGATTTGTCAAGGAGATTACTTGTTCGGCTGTTCTCATTGATTCTTCGGAAATCGATGGCAAACGACGTCGAAAATCTTGCACCGTGACCACAGGAGTTCGACGAAGGCCTTGGGGCAAATTCGCTGCAGAAATTAGAGATCCTTTCAGCAAGAAACGTCAATGGCTTGGCACTTACGGCACTATAGAGGAAGCAGCTGCTGCTTATCAGAGCAAGAAACATGAGTATGAGATGAAGGCGGCTGAGGTGAAAAAGAACTCGCTGTCGGTTCCGACGTCTCCTCTGTCGGTGCTCGATGTTTCGGTCAATGCCGTTGAAGTGGAAGCGAACAATGAAAAGGAAACAACGGAAGATCAGTATGTAGTGAAGAAAGTTGTGAAAGAGTATAAATTTGTACAAGAAAGGAAAACTACTGTCTACAAAGATGTATCCTTTAAAGATTTGTGGAATGGTGAGGGTGAGGCATCAATTATGGAGTCATGGGAACCTCCACCGGCTTTGGATTCTTGGGATGAGCTCTTCGGACAGTGTGGCCTCGAGAATCAGTCATCGAATCTGGACCACCATCTTTCATTCAACGACAATGGCGTCGGCTGCTGGCCGGAGAATGGTAAGTTGATTGATTTGCCTGACATGAAATTAGAGAATGAGGACATGGCTTGGGTGGATGAAATTCTAACATGAAACTTGAGTGAAATTAAATTTTGTAGATAGGAGATATTTTCGAACTTAGATTTTACAGTACTGAATGGCTATTCTTTTATCAATAAAATTCGTTTCGTTTTGAGTTGAAAATTTCCAGAATTAGTTCCAATTTCTATCCGTTGAGTTGTGCTTAAAATTAAGAAATTATTACAAAACTAAATTTAATACCAGAAAGATGCAAAGAAAATTGGAAGTTAAATTCTTGTTGTTGAACATAATAGCATTTCATTAGTTGTCATTCAAGTATTTGAACATCTTCAGAAAAATATGAAGAAAAGGTGTTAACTTACAATAACTTTTAAGGTTTATATTCAAAATCTTCATAAAACACTCTATCAAACAACAAATACAAATAAACAAAGAATAAATCATTATGAATTAGAATGCTTCAGGAACACTTATAAAAATTAAAATAGACTCTTTCAAGTGTTCTTAAAAAAATTGAAGAAATAAGACTAGAAAAATTCTTAAAGGTTGATAGATGCTTTCTTTTTTTATCTTGTACTAGAATATGTTTTTAAATTTGTATTTATAGTCACTTGTTGAATTCTAGTTGGTTGGAAGCCGTTGGAGACGGTTTTTCCCGCATTAAATGTTGTTTAAACACCTTCAATATTGATACTATCGGGTTGCTACGATACCCTACTTCAAAAAACAAAAATAACCATTAAGAAACCTAATGAATATTGATACTTCAAAGCGATTATCGATACTCATAGTTTAGTACTAATACTAAACTAATATTTCATGTTTCGAAAAATATTTTTTAGAAGTTTTAGTATCGATACTCAAAGGTTGTACCGATACAAATACTAAACAAACATTCAATGTTTTGAAAAAACAATTTTAAAGTTTTATCAATGTCGAATATCGATACTCGAATAGTAGTATCAATACTCATACTAAGAATATGAAAGTTTTGTTCTTGGAGTAATAGTACTATAAGAACTACTATCATTATTGTTCATATAGTACCAGTTACTCAAAAGCGAGTATTAGTACTAAAAGAACGGACCGAAAAATTTAGCTTGTTTGAAGTTTAAAATGACTTAAAAAAATTTCTTTTAAGGAGCAAGCTGAGTATATTGTAAAGAAATTTTTAACAAAAGCTTAGTTTAAGCAACTTAAAATTGATTT
This sequence comes from Hibiscus tridactylites, assembly GCA_958450335.1. Taxonomy (NCBI): domain Eukaryota; kingdom Viridiplantae; phylum Streptophyta; class Magnoliopsida; order Malvales; family Malvaceae; genus Hibiscus; species Hibiscus tridactylites. The sequence goes on along the minus strand of OY288270.1, from coordinate 71,647,114 downwards.
TCAAATTCTTGTTTCAACTTGTTATATGAAAATAAAAACGGAGTGTAGAATAAATAGTGTAAAGAAGCAATTAAGGTCGGAGATAACCAATATAGTCGCTCCTTCTGATTCAACCTCAAATCCAAATTATCAAACAAAAAAGTAATAGGATGTTAGCCTTCTCTATGTGCATCCATTTCTCTCCAACTATATGCTCCCTTATTTCGACCATCGCCACAGGGTCCTTGTACGGATTGGCTGGGTCCATGTCTCATCCAACTCTCATACTCCCTTCTTCCTCCCCTTATTGTGCCGATTTTAGAATTCTGAATTTTGTATCTCTTTTCTCATATGTCAACACCCGGCTTAGTTATATTCTCTCTCTTTTGCGAGTAGATGCCGTCGGAAAACGATGTATGTGCCAGGGTGTTTCGTTACCAGTTAACCATGCCGAAACAACTTGTTATAATTATCAAAACTTTCGATTTGATATTTTAATGAATTGTTATAATTCGGTTAAAATTGGTTACCGTTATAAATTATTTAGTACAATTATTCAATTAACTACTAACCGTTTTACCTTTAATATCATAAAAAATGTACATATTTATTATTATTGATTTTAATAACTTAAAAATATCATGAATTTAAATAAAGTATTCAATATTATAATATTAAACACAACATAAATATAAATAATAAAAAAAGAAATTAGTAACTTAACGTACTCCGCAGTTAGTACATAATCACTAAAAATGATTTTTAAATTTTTGTTATAGTTTCATAAAAATAAAAAAACCATAATTGTTAGGGTCCCATTTAACTGTAAATTTTATTGATATGATTATTGTATATTTTGGCCAAATTTTCTTGGATCAGTTACCTTTTATTTGGTTTATGGTATTTGATTCAGAATTTTATCAACAGCCTTGATATGTGCAAATAATTTGATATTATCTCGTTGGATTTGACATTTATATAAAAATTTTAGTTATTGCACTTTAATAAAATTATTTACGTCGATTTCATTACGTTTGCATATCCATATTGATTGAGCTTATGTTATTTATTTATATATTTTCGATCTATTATTTTATGTTCTTAAAATTTTAAGGTAAACTATATAAATGATTCTTCAACAATATTTCAATTTTTTTATATTTTTTTGGCTATTAAGAATTATAAATTGGTCCTTCGAATATAAAACATAATAAATTGGTTCGATGCCGTTTTAACAGATGATGATGAGACAATTAACAAAAATTAACATAATAACACATTTAGTCATCAATGAGGAAGTTTGTAAAAGGTCGATTATTTCTGTTGATTTCGTTTCCTATTGCTTTTTGCAATTTAATAGTTGACATATTTTATTTTAAAATAAAAATTTTAAAAAATCTGATATCAAAACCAAAGTCATCTCCAACTGTTTGATTAAATGAATTGAAGAATTAAATATGAGAAGAAATATAAAAAAAGATGGAGTAAATTGATAGAATATTAAATTATGTGGGTTATTTTTTTAGAATTAGAATCAAGTTAAACAAATTGTAAAAGTTGAGGACTACATGTGTTATTATGTCAATTTATGTTAAATGTCACGTCATCGATTATTAATTTTTTTAACGACATTAGACCAATTTGTTATATTTTTTAGTTGAGAGACCAGTTTGTAATTTCTGATAATCAAAAGATGTAAAATTATATATATTATATATTGGCCTAAAAAACAAAAGGGTTGAAGCTATACAAGGGTGCAATAGAGACGCACACAAGAGACAAAGAGATAGAGATGAGAAGGAGCGGATGGTGGTGCCACGATTTGGTGATATAATAGCTTTACCCATTAGCTATACAGTTCGAAACCAACTTTCCCCGCTTCCCACCTTTAATCTTATCCACTACAACAAATCCATACCCCCAATCAAATCATTAATAAAACCATAAACAAAAATGATAAGAGATGACCACTTACCTCTCAACTCTTATTACTTTGGAATGATGTTAAATGTTCGGCTGAAATTCAAAGGATATATAATTTTCATCTAAATTTTCATATTTTAAATTATATTTTTTTGTTTTTTTGTTAGAAATGAGTCTATAAATTGAGCACTTCACATTCAATAATATTATGCTCCCATATAATCTTTCTGTTTTTTTTTTTTGATATTTTTTCTTATACACTTTAAAAGGTAACAAATTGGTATCTTAGCTTTTTATCTTGAGGGACCTGTCAAAATGGAAGAGACAAGTTTCACAATGGCACCACCAGTCTTCAATGGAAACATAGAGTATCAGGATGACCGTTCACATTCAAGCTATTGGCGTTTGAGATGCGGTTGAAGAGAATTATGAAATTACTCCACTTCCAGCAAATCCAACGGTGGCTCAAATGAAAAATTATAGAGACAAAAAGACAATAAAGGCTAAAGCCAAGTCATGCATGTTTTCTGCAGTTTCATCATCAATTCTTACGAAAATAATGCAATCCGATTCTACTGCATAAATCTAGGAACATCTTAAAGAATAATATGAAGAGAACAAAATACCAAAGAACATGAAGGTAATGAATTTACTTCGTGAGTTTGAAATGAAGAAAATAAAAAAGACTGTGTACAAGCAAAACCCGAAAGTTATACTTCAATAAACAACTCTTTTTTAATTTTTAACTTATTTAAATGCTTCATTATTAACCTAAGTGTACAAGCAAGCATCGGATAAAATCTCAACTCAACCGGGCGTCAATTTGACATATGAATGCCCCGTTAAGCAAATAGGGACCATTTTGTAAAACTTATAAAATTTGGAGACCTTTACTGAAACTAAAGTTGTCATTAATCAATTAGTCAGGTTCTAAGCTCATATGTTAAATTTCAGCTCAATCCAATTATCCAAGGTGAAAATGTTAGGTAAAAAATTATCTGATAAAAAAATTATTGAAAATATTTCAGTTACTCTTCCTGAAATATTTGAACCTACAATATTTTCATTGAAGAATACTAAAGATCTTTCAAGTATTAGCTTAAATTTTTTTTTAACATTATTTCAGGCTTCAAAAAATAGACGACTCACAAGACAAGAGAATTTCGTAGAATGAGCATTTCAAGCTTATAAATACAAGAAGACTCAAAACAACAAGCGTGTAAATGGAACATATCCACAATGTCTTCACTGCAAAAAAAAATTAACCTCAGCAGAAATGTTGGTAGAGACTACAAACGCGGTAGACAAAGACATGTAAAAAACATTTGTAAAACTCAACAGCAGCAAGTTGTGACCAATGTTGCAACTGAACAATACTAGGAGGAGGATAAACTTTTTGTTGCAATATATTTTGCAAACAAAAATACTCCCGAGAGTTGACTTGTCGATAGTGGTTGCACAAATCATATGACATATGATCAAAATTTCTTTGAGAAATTTGATAACACGGTTATTTTCAAAGTCAAATTAAAAATGGCTAGTATATTTCAGTTAAAGGCAAAAGAACAATAGTGGTACAAAGCCAAACAAGTTTGAAGATCATTTCTGATGTTTTATTTGTGACATGCATTGATCAAAATCTGTTAAGTGTTCGACAACTTATTAAAAAGGGATTCAAATTTTTTTTGAAGACAAATATTGTTCGATCAAAGATGACAAAGGTACATAAGTGTTCAACATAAAAATGAAGTGTAAAATTTTTGCCTTAGATATAACAAAGGATGAGCAAGTTGTTGTTTCACAAGATAAGAGCATTACAATGTTCCAAACCGAAAATCTAAACGATTTTGTTGTGCTTGCATATTGACTCGATTCACTGCTAAGTCAAAGGATGTGGATATTGAAGCTATAAATTAAGTTGAGGTTCTTCCCAAAAAATGGTTTAAGCTTCGATGAAAAAGATTGAAAGTTGCATCTTCTAAGTCAAGGAGGAGTGTTGAAAACATGACTTAGAATTTACCAAAAATCAAGTAAAAAATATGCAAAAGAAGAATATTTTTTTAAGTTTAAATTTTAAATTTTAAAATATTGTTAAAATAGATTTTCATTTTTAAATTATACTTTTTATTAATTTTTTTTGTTAGAAATGACTATAAATTGAGCACTTCACATTCAATAACATTATGCTCTCATACAATTTTTTTTTGTTTTATTCTTTAATACTTCTTTTTTATACACTTAAAAACCTTATCACCTTAACATTTAAATCTTATTATCATAACCTTAATTTTTTTTATCACTTTTGCCCCTAACTTTCGGAGTTTAGTCAAATAATTGTTATTGCATGAAAAGCTGATTAAACCATAAATTTTTTATATGCTTTTATGAAATTTCAGATGCATGTGAATTGTCATGTATATGTTTTAACAAATATAAACATTTAATATTGATTAAAGAAATCAATTGAATTTTGTAATTAAAAAAACTCGATTAACATGTTATAAGTATAATAAGCATGAGAATAAAATATTAAATATACTAAAATGTTTAATATACTATTATTTACGAGTAGAAATGTCTAAATATTAAAAACATTATATCAAACGAAATAATACTAATTAAATATAAATAAATTTTATGCATCAACCGTGAATTTTTTTAAAGCTATCTTAAATATAATTATATTTAACCGTGTTATCAAGTTTCTATAATTATATATGTAGAACTAATGTTTTAATATAATAATTGAATTTTTTTTGAACTGATTTGAAAAGTATTTAAAACAATTTTCAAAGTCCAAATAACTTGAAACTATGTTTAGGGAAAATTTTAAAAGGTTTTTACATTGGTTAGAAGGTTGAACCACTATAATTCATTGTGTCAACCATCTTTTTAGCTTCCACAACCCTTCCACCCAAAAATCTACCTCTCCACCACTTGGTGAGCCATATCGGTTGAACGAATCGAGCTCCTCAAAACTCAACAATATATTTTTTGCAATATTTAAAATATAATTATATTTTTTGTTCAGTTTAGTCCTAAAATCTATAATTAACCCAAAATTAACTCATTTCTTTATAATTGTTATAATTTAGTTCAATATTTTAAATATAATCGTATTTTGTTTAATTTAGGCAAAAGTTTATTTTAACCTAAAATTAACCTCAATTTATTTCTAATTTTTATAATTTAGTCCAATATTTTAAATATAATTATATTTTTGTTCAATTCAATCCAAAAAATCTTTATTTAACCCGAAATTAACCTCACTTTACTTCTAACTTTTATTAATTAGTCCAATATTTTTAATATGCTGATATATTTGTTCAATTTTGTCATCAAAATCTTTATTTAACCCACAATTTACCCCTACTACTTTAATTTTTTTAAAATTTAGTCCAATATTTTAAATATAATTATATTTTGTGTTTATTTTAGTCCTAAAATCTAAATTTAACCCGAACTTAATCATGTTTCTTTATAATTTATTCCAAAATTTTAAATATAATCGTATTTTTGTTCAATTTAGTCCAATAAGGGTCAATTTCGGGTTAATTTTTTTAAAAGGTAAAAATTAATTTTATAGTCAATCTTTGACCTAAAACTTAGATATACGCCTCATTAAAAAACTTCCCTAAAGCCTAATGAAGGAAAAAGAGTGTGACATATCTAAGTTGGTAGTAAATATAACCAGGGTACACTAACAACACGAAAATTACAAATCCAACAGACTAGAGTACTCTATTGTAATAGCGCAAGCCTACTGTTTGCACTCATTTTAGAAGAATATCCCAGATGGTTGCCAGCAAAAACTCTGAAGTTGACCTGCCAAACCCGAAAATACCCTGTGATAGCTCACATCTGGTCCTGCCTTATTACTCTTAGATCCGTTCCAATCAACAAAATATTCTGGGTTATACCTTTGAACACCATTCTTGATCCAATGCACTACATTACTACTATCGCACTCTATGATTGGCCATATCATACATTTTTTAACATTACTTTGACTGATAATACTTAGCAGCAAATCAATCCTCATGATTTCTCAAGACTCCCCCTACGGCTGTTGTTCCATAACTATTAAATGTAAGACTGCCTTGGTCAGGAGGAGACCAGCTGCATCTAAAGAGAAATTTTACTAAGCGCAGCACAACAGCTTACAATGTTGGAAACTTGAGGAAAAATACTCCACCATTTAGCTCTTCCCCACCTGCAAACCCTTAAGACTGTGAGATTGAACACCTCATCCTTGTCGGTTGTTTTGTTTCTAAAAATAATATCGTTTGGGAAAAGCCACAAAGTCCAAATCACACTGCGAAGAATCATCATCCATATATGTTTTCCCTTGAATCCATTATGGATCTTGTCCCAGGAGGTCGGCTTACTGGGGATGACAAAATTTATATCCCACAAACAGCACCATTTCTGCCAAATCTGCCAAGAAAACTTGCATTCACAAAATATATGATTTAAAGTTTCATTGAACTGGCCACAAAAAGGACAGAGCACATCATTTGAATTTTAGGACTAAATAGAACAAAAATATAATCATTTTTAAAATATTGAACTAAATTATACAAATTATAAAGTAGTAGAAGTCAATTGTGGGTTAAATAAAAATTTTGAGGACTAAATTGAACAAAAATATCAACATATTAAAAATATTGGACTAATTCATAAAAATTAGAAAGAAATTGAGGTTAATTTCGGGTTAGATAAAAAAATTTGGATTGAATTGAACAAAAATATAATTATATTTAAAATATTAGACTAAATTATAAAAATTAGAAATAAAGTGGGGTTAATTTTAGGGTAAAAGTGATTTTTCATTAAATTGAACAAAAATATGATTATATTTAAAATATTAGACTAAATTATAAAAATTATAAAGAAATATGGGTTAATTTCGGGTTAAAAATAAATTTTCGGACTAAATTGAACAAAAAATATAATTATATTTAAAATATTAGACTAAATTATAAAAATCATAAAGTAGTAGGGATAAATTGTGAGTTAAATAAATATTTTAATGACAAAATTAAACAAAAATATTAGACTAATTATAAAATAATAGGAATCAATTATAGGTTAAATAAAAAATTTGAGAACTAAATTAAATAAAAATATCAACATATTAAAAATATTACACAAATTTATAAAAATTAAAATGTTGGGTAAATCCAGGTCAAATAAAAAATTTTAAAATTAAATTAAACAAAAATAAAAAAATTATAGACTTAACTCACAATTTGCCCTTTAAAATAAGTCAGCTACTTTTTTATGTTTAATAGTAAAGTAACATATGGCGCGTTTTGGTTTACCTTTAGACAGAGGTTAATAACAAAGAGCAATTAAAGTCGCAATTAAAATTTAGGATAAAGTACACATACGGTCACTGAATTTTGGTAAAAAAAATAAAATGATAACCAAACTTTCAAAAATCACAAAATGGCAATTAAACTTTATGTTTTATAACAAAATGGTAACCAGACGTTAAATGCCGTTAAGTGGTTTTTATAAATTTTGGCATAATTACACATTTAGTCCTTCATATTTATACATTCAATCAATTTAATCCTAATTCGAAACAATTCACTAAATTTATCCCTCGTTATTTACGCATTCTTTCAATTTGGTCCCAAAGTATGGTAACATGATAAATATTTACAATTAATTTTTTAAAGGAACTCGAAAACTCGACTCGACTCAAACCGAAAAAAATTCAAATAAAGTTTGAGTTGTAAAATATGACGCGTCAACTCGAATAACTTAAATTTTTTGATTCGACTCGATCAAACGCCCATCTCTATCTTAAGATATGACGTGTCAACTCGAATAACTCTATATTCGAATATTTTAAATCATTTTTTCTTTTAAATCGAATATTTGTTAAAATAGAATATTTAATATTTTCATATTTAAATCACATTGATTATTTAAGAACAACTTTAAATATTCGATTTAAAAGGAAAAATGATTTAAAATATTCAAATATTTAATTAAATTTTTATAGGAACTCGAAAACTCGACTCGACTTGAATCGAAAAAATTTCAAATAAAGTTTGAGTTGTAAAATATGACGCGTAAACTTGAATAACTCGAAATTTTTTTACTCGAGTCGATCGAACGCTCACCTCTATCTTAAGATATAACGCGTCAACTCGAAATATTCGAATATTTTAAATGATTTTTTCTTTTAAATCGAATATTTTTTTAAAATAGAATATTTAATATTTTCATATTCAAATCACATCGAATATTTAATAACTAATTTAAATATTCAATTTAAAAGAAAAATTTGATATAAAATATTTGAAAATTAAATTAAATTTTTATAGGAAATCGAAAACTTGACTCGACTCGAATCGAAAAAATTTTAAATAAAGTTTGACTTGTAAAATATGATGCGTCAACTCGAATAACTCGAAATTTTTTGGTTCGACTCGATCGAAAGCTCACCTCTATCTAAAGATATGACGCGTCAACTCGAAATATTAGAATATTTTAAATCGAATATTTTTAAATCACATCGAATATTTAATAACTACTTTAAATATTCGATTTAATTTAAAAATATTCGATTTAAAATATTCTAATATTTAATAAATATTTAAAGTAGTTATTAAATATTTAATATTTAAAATAGTTATTAAATATTCGAATATTTTCAATAATTTTTTTCTTTTAAATCGAATATTTTTAAATTGAATTGAATATTTAAAGTAGTTATTAAATATTTGATGTGATTTAAATATTCTATTTTAAAAAATATTCGATTTAAAAGGAAAAATGATTTAAAATATTCGAATATTTCGAGTTATTCGTGTTGACGCGTCATATCTTAAGATAGAGATGAGCGTTCGATCGAGTCGAGTAAAAAAATTTCGAGTTATTCGAGTTGCCGCGTCATATTTTACAACTCAAACTTTATTTGAAATTTTTTCGATTCGAGTCGAGTTTTTGAGTTCCTATAAAAATTTAATTGTAATTATTTATCGTGTTACCATACTTTGGAATTTTTCTTTAAGACCAAATTGAAAGAATGCGTAAATAATGAGGGCTAAATTTAGTGAATTATTTCGAATTAAGACTAAATTGATTGAATGTATAAATATGAAGTACTAAATATGTTATTGTACCAAAGTTTATAACAGCCACTTAACAATATTTAACGTCTAGTTACCATTTTATTATAAAACATAAAATTTACCAAAATTCCGTCTGTGTACTTTAGCCTAAAATTTAAGAGGCAACGTCAAAAAAAATATTTCAAAGAGTAGTAGGGTATTTTACATATAGCTAACGCGCCATTAAGCCTATAAAAAAATTTAAATACTTCATAAAACATTAAAACGCTGCCTAACCTAGCAGTAGGGTATAAAGTACAATAAAAGAGTGCTTAAAAAACACGTGAAGCAAATAAAACAAAATTAAAATGATAACCTTAATTTCCTTCAAATTACAATTACATAGGAAGGAACAAGCATTTAGAGCCATTGATCAAACTATATTACAAAGAAAGTCTCCCAAATCCTCTCTTCAAAAATAAAAAAGGGGAACCCTAGCAAAGAGCAAGAAACCACCTCGTTTTCAATTCTTACGCAAGGGAAATCCCACCCCAGAAAATCAAAAACCCAACAAATTAACACCCATTTTTTAATTAGTTTTGTATTTACAATCCAAACACTAACGAGTTTTAATTCCAGTAATTTATCATCTCCCTCTCTCTTTCTGCTGTTTTCTCGTATCAAAACTTTGTTATAATTTAAGCCACGGCGGAGATGCTGCGATTGCGGTTATCTCGGTTGAGACAATCGAAGCCCTCGATGCGTACCGCCACCGGTGTCTGCCCGAATTTCACCCTCACGCAACCTCCTCCCCTTGATGATGGTGAATAGGGCGGAGCCGGAGATGTTAGCTGCGCCGTATCGCTGTTGAAACGGACATCTTGGATCAAAGGGTTCGCCGACCTACTCGGTGGGGATCCACAGAAATACGGCGGCGATGAAGCCATTTGGTTGATGGATTCTTCAACCTCATACCCTCCCTGTAAATCAATTAAAAAATCAAGCTCAAATAAAAAGAGAAATTAAAGCCCAGAAACATTTTTTTAAACAAAAACTGGGGGAAATTGAATTTACCCTGGAGAGGATTATATCGAGAAGATCTGTACCAACATCGGAATCCGCCATCTCACTCTGATAACTAAGATTTTAAATAAAAAATTAATAAAAAAAAAATTAAAAGAAAATGATCAGAAAATAAAAGGGAGGGGGCTTACTTGGTAAGCCATCTGAAGGTACGGATTGGCTTAGGGCAAACCACAGAATCAAATCCTCTCTCCTCAAACCTTTCCATGGCGTTGGTGTTCATTTATACTCCTTTAATTTTAATTTTCCAGACAAATCAAAGATCTGAACACCAAAAAAGCCTGTCCGAGAACAAATTCCAAAACAAAATGAGATCTAAGCAGCGAAAATAAAAATAAAAAACAAAAGAAAGAAAGATCTGGGTATTTTTCCAGACTAACCTAAGGATTTAAAGGAAGAGAGATTTGTGTGGAATCAGAGAGAGAGAGAGAGAGAGAGCAAATCTGGGTTTGAGATTTTGAGAGAGGAAAAGTTTCAAGAGAGATGGAAACAAAGGATTGGGCTGAGTATTCATAGATAGAAAGTGACGGAGGGTGGATTAAGGTGTGGGCGAACTGATATTGATTTGATGTGAGATCGGTTGGTATTCGCCGTTTGATTTGAGTGGAACAAGAATGCATGGTTGATGATTGCTTTACGGGAAAGTCAAAGGTGTGGTTGGGATTTGGAGCTCAAATGGAATCTGATGAAGATTTTGATTCTGAGACACACATCGAAATATCAATCAATCAAAATTTTCTTTTCTTTTTTTAAATTCGGTGATTTGCATATTTTATCCGTCTGATGCATGCACGTTTCTTATTTTAATTATTTTCCTTAATAAAATTGATTATTTTTGGTCAGAGAAATGAAGTTGTTTTTGAATGGCAAATGGCTCCCTTTCCAATTTCCATATAATATTTTTACTAGAATTTAAAATTGGTCAAATTCCACCGTTAGTCACTGGTTTTCTAATCCGGACAATTTTAGTAACTATATTACGTGGATTTAAGGTGATTAAATCGAAGAATGAAATTAAATTTATAGTTTACGTATAATATTAGGTTTGATAATAGAATTTAACTAATCAAATTTAATAATTATTATTTGAGACATGTTTAAAATATCAAAAATTAAAAAATACATTAACTAATTGAATTTTTTACGTAATAAATTTTTAAGTACAATTACAAACTAGAATTGGAGCAAGTAAATGAGTTCAATTACACTCAACGAGGTCCACTTCTTACGATTGTTATTCAAATATACTTTGTATATAATTATAAATAATGATATACATATATTGTATATATTTGAGTAACAATAGTAAGAAATGGTGTGAATGAATCAACTTGGATTGGTAAGGTTGTCTTATAACGGGTGTCTGTTGTATTTGGTCTAAATTAATTAGTTAATGAATTAAATACATATAATTATAAAAAATGATAAAATCTAAATCGTGAGATGAATTCATGATTAATCTGTTTCAAAATCAACATATTTTTTCTCCTACAAAAATTGGATGTAGGAATGGGATGGGGGGATCATTTAGATAGTGGATATGGAACAATTATGGTAATTGGTTGTCTCACTTTGATAAATTTTAATTCTAATTATAATCTTATTTAGAGAAAAATGAAAATATGGGCTATAAAAGAAAAGAGAGGTGAACTTTTAGTAGGTCAAGAACCGATACTTAAAAAATATGAGAAAGCAAAGATAAACAATTTGGTCAACTGATCGCATCTGGTTGTTTCATTTTGCTTCACCGTTAAAAACGTAAAAATGTGGTATGCAAAATGTCTCTTAATTCTTTTATGTTTTGAGAATTGTGAAAAATGTTCTAGTTTTATACTTATATATATTTATATAGAGTAAACACATTTGTCTGGTTGGCTAAGTTACTTATTTTTGTTTCCTCATATTCCCTTTGAGTTATAAGTTCTAGACTCACTAAAAGCATTCTCCTTCCTTCCTCAAAGTTTATTCTCTCCTCCTCTAGGTAGAATTAGGATTAGATTTAATATTTGTAAAGAAAAAATGTTTATGTATTTAATTTCCTGTAAAAATATTATAAAGAACAAACAAAATTCAAATAAAGAATATTACAAAACTAAGATAAAATATATTCGACTTTCATTGAGGTGATAGTGATTTTTAAAGATTACATCTCTATAGTAGGACTAGATGGATGATCAGAGGCGGATGAATATGAAAGCCATGAAAGTGCTGACGCCTCTAAACTTTTGAAAATTTAAAATTTAACCCTTTAAAAATTTAAATTTTTAATTTTCTCCCACAAAATTTTGAATATTTTTAGTTAACTCCTCTTTTATTTTTTTTAAAATTTCAAAGGAAAAAGCTGCAAATGCAAAGAAAAAAATAAAAGGGAGTGATACGATGATATTTCAAATAACTAAAACCCAAAATAAGTCATGAGAGTTAATTAGAAGTAAAAATATACTAAATGTGTAGAGATATTTATCTATTTAAACCTCGTATTTTAATTTGTTCAGGCTTTGCCCCCTATTTTTATAATTATTTATATTTTGCTCTTCTAAATTTGATTATGACTGTTCATATTATGGATAAGAATAACGTTGTTTATCTTAAGTAACTTGTATTTGAATAACGTAATATTCACACTATACATATACTTATTAAAAGGATAAAAATAAAAAAAAAACAAATACTAATACTAATATATGACCATATCAGAATTCAGAATATTAAAAAAACAGTGACATAAAAATAAAAAAATATATAGGAGCGTCCATGGGCATAGATTTCCACATCCAGTGTTGGGGAAAAGACAATAATACAGCAAAGTGCAAACTGTGAGAAGCAAAAGACGAAAAATAAATAAAAACAATACAATATAAAATAATAATTTGAAGTCTATACGTATATTAACATTTATATAAAATATATAAAATAGATCAACTGTGGAGAATGATGAGACGGGACGAGTGGAATTTTTACTAGCTCGACTCTAAAATGTTTTTATAAGTGTATTAATTTTATAGTTTAGAGTTTTAATGTATAAGTTTAGAATTTAGACTTTACGATTAGAATTTGTATTTTAGAGTTTAAATTTATTGTTTAGGGTTAGAGTTCATATTTTAGGTAATATGGTTATGGATTCATATTTTAACTTATAAACCTATACACTCAAAATTATTATACTTAAACGCTTAAACTCTAAAGAGAGTCGTTAAACCTTAAAATTAAGGTGCTTACGTCAACAAAGTTTCCACAAGCGATTGTTCATGGAATAATTATCTTTTTACAAAGGATTATAATTTCATACACCGGAGATAAAAACTTTTTGTTTCTACAAGCGCACTAATTTTAGGGTTTACGGTTTAGAGTTTATAAGTTTTAGTGTAAGCGTTTAGAAATTAGGGTTTAGAGTTAGAAGTTAGTGTTTAGGGTTAAGGATTAGATTTTAGGGTAATATGGTTAGAGATTTATGTTTTAACCTATAAACCCTAAATTTTAACCCTAAACATTAAATTTTATTAACAACCTTTAAATTTAAAAATGTTACATTTAAACCCTTAAGCCCTAAATAAAATCCTTAAACCCTAAAACTAATTATACGAGATTATTAAAGAATAATTGCCCTTTTACAAATATGTCATACAAAATAAATTTCATCTAAATTCGACCAGACCCCAAAATTTAAATGACAACTTGACCCACTGCATTACAAAATTAAATTTAAAAAAATAATTCTATTAAATCAGATCGAACCGAACCGAGCTTTCAAAATTTTTAATCATCTCTAATTAAGTGTGTGTTGAATGGAAGGAGATGTGATTGCATCGATGTATAATGGTACGGGTACCCAAAGGCAGAGCATTATCAATTTGATGATCATGTCCGTACCGTAAAAAATTTACTAATGCAATATTTTATCACATTCATAATATAAAATCAATAAAAATATTTTTATGCGAAATTGTGTATTTTTAAATAAATTCATTTAAAAAATAGTTAATACTAAATAGTTATATTTGAGTAATAAAAGAATTTTATATACATTTATCAGTCTCACACACACATATATATATTTAAAAATAAAAGGTTAAATAAATTATTTTGCCCTCGAGTTCGACTCAAATTAGCTATGTTGTCCCTCGTGCGAAAACGCGTTCAATTAGGTCCTTCAGTTCGCACATTGTAGCAATTTAGCCCCTTGACCAACGTTGACTATTAAAGTGATGATGTGGCAGTTAACAATGTTGACGTGACAGTCAATAGTGATGACGTGGTGGTCCACGATGTTGACGTGGCAATGCATGTGTGATGATGATGTGGCAGAGGGGCTGAATTGATTTTTTAAACCGAATTCGAGGGCGTAATTAAATTTTTTTATCGAGTTCAAGGGCATAATTCATTTTAGTTGAAAGTTTAATAACTTATTTAATATTTAAGCTAAATAATAAGAATTTAAGAAATTATTAAAATTTTGAAAATGGATAAATAACTTGTTTAAATTTTAAGTTGATTTAATCGATTTATTTAATTTTTAAATAAAATAAGATAAATAATTTGATTTTTCAAGTAAAGCTTTTACAAATGGATGTAAATGTCGATTGAGTTCTTGATAATTTTAAAATAAGCAAAGTGAGAACTCTTAAAAAATAAAAATGTTCTTTGATTTTAAAAAATCCATAAACTTAATAAAAATATTTAAAAAAATTATTGAAAATAAAAACTAATATAATAAATAAAAATGTATTAGAGATTAAAAATGATAAAATATAAATATAAAATTATAAAATGTTTATAAAATATTAAAAATCGAACACTTTTATTAAAAAAGTCTTTCACTTCGTCATAGTATTACCATTTGTTAAATAAATTTTTAATGGAATCAACCTTGTATTAAAGTAACAATAAAACTAAAATTACTTTAACTTTCTATAATGGACGGAAACCCAAGCGGGAACCTAAGGAAAACTCTGGCAAGCAAGCGTTAGATGGTGTTGTTGGTTTGTATGATGGACGACCGTCGAACACTTATCCAAAGATAGGGCAGCTGACAGTCCTTGAGCGACCTAGTGGTCCTGTTGATGAAGAAGATCAATGTGTGGTGAAGAAAGGAAAGAGTGGGGAGGAAGATATTGGGGTTATAGAAATGGACGCCGAGTTCGTTGATTCGCTAAGCATAGGTCATGTCGCTGGGGTTAAGGTGTCGGCTGCATCTACACAAGATGGAGGAAAGGAGTTGACTGACGACCCTGGTGGGAAGGAGAAGGCACCATATGCAAGCATGGTAGCGAAGTATTCTCACACGGAGGATAGGTCTGGAGTTGACTTTAATTCTGCAATGGACGATGTAGTGGTGAGGGATGATGATTGCATTGTAGATGAATCTGGTGTGATTCCATCGGTTAAATTCTCGGAGAGGGTTCATGATCAAATTGACCAGAGTATGCATAATGTGATCATTGTTCATCTTTTAGGACGGTCAATAGGTTATGGTACACTGCTGAATAGGCTACATGCTCTTTGGAAGCCATTAAAGGAGATTTAGTTGATTGATTTAGATAACAATTATTTTTTGGTTAAGTTTAAGGATAAAAGAGATTATGTTATAGTGTTCACGGATGGACCGTAGACAATCTACGGATGCTATTTGACGATCCAGCCTTGGAGCCATTCATTCTCGACACCAGAGAAACATCTAACACGCGTGATTGTGTGGGTTCAGTTGTCAGGCCTTCCTTATCGTTATTATTGTAAAGCACTTTTTTGGAGGATTGATGGCATCATTGGGCGGGTTATTCAGGTGGATTACAACACTCGAGCTGGGGAACGAGGCAAGTTTGCAAGATTAGCGGTCATGGTCGATCTGAACAGACCTTAAAATCTTGTATTGGTATTGATTATTTTGTTCAACGGTTGAAGTATGAGGGTCTCCAACAGATTTGTTTCCAGTGCGAGATTTATGGGCATTCTAAGGAGAAATGTGTGGCTGGTAAGGAGAAACCAGTGGCTACTAAAGCAGATGATGGTGTGTCTGTGCCGAAGGTAGGAGCGAATGGTAAAGCTTCTGACCTATATAGACCATGGATGGTAGTCACGGATAGGAGTGACGCAATAAACAAGTTGTGACACATGGAAAGGGTGTTGTCTCATCTGGGACTCATGACGTGGGTTCACGATTCGCAGTTTTAGGAAGTGATGTTGAGGTTATGGATATGGAAGATGGTCAGAATCCGAGCAGGGATGCGGAGTTAATTGAAACTGTTAGCGGTGGTAACAAGAACGATGATTTGGCGATGAGGGGTCCGAGTATCTTGGTTGAACGGAAGAAGAATGAGGCATACTTAGCTTCTAATCCGGAGAAATGATCTAAGGCCAGTAAGTTGAAGTCTAGGGTAGAAAGGGTATTGAGGTGATCTCTTTAGTAGAAAGGTCGCAAGTTGAGGTGTCAGAGCATAGAGTGGCGTCGATTTCTGGTAGTCACAAGGCTTTTATGATACGGGATGGTTTTGTCGAGGGGAAAGGTTCCCAACAGGTAAGGGGGCATGCACGAGTAAACAAGTGAAAGAAAATAAAGGGTTACACGTACGAAAAACTACAGGTTTCCGTCCACTGTCTCTTACATCACTTGCGGAATGGTTACCTAGTGTCTCTAATATTATTAATATGGAGGTTGGTTGGGTACACAAGGATTTGGATCCGGGAGATAGATCCATGCATGTGGAGAACACTTATGTGGCGACTAGTATGGTCGTTTCAACTTTGAATGTGAATCAGGGTGGGGTTGAGGCTACTATGGATGACAGTGATGGGGATGGCGTTCCCCCGCATTACCACGTCTATCTTGTTTCGATGGTATAATGATTACACTCTTTTGGAATTGCCGATGTGCTGCGAGTGTTTCTTTCCATAGACACTTTAGGTATTTTACTCATGGTAATAATGTTCAAATTGCTTTTTTATTTGAAACATGTGTTAGTGGCTTTGGTGAAAATAAAGTAATTGGCCGTCTTGGTTTTCCGAATTCCTTTCGTGTTGAAGCGCAAGGATTCAACGATAGGATATGGTTACTATGGAAGAAGCGAATTGATATGAAGGTTCTTCAGGTGTTGTCTCAATTCCTTAATTGCAAGTGTCGTCTAGTGAATGTTTCTGAGTGGGTTCAAGTTACGACAGTCTTTGCGAGTTTTTTAACTAGTCGGAGGAAGTGTTTGTGGGGCCCCTGGTTGGTTTGGACCCGGGACACGACATGCCTTTGCTTGTTGAAGGGGACTTTAATGCTATTCTAAACAGTGGGGAGCGGTTGGGTGGCTCATCTCGTACTTCTGGCATTAGCTCCCTCTTTACAGATTTTGTGTTTGATACAAGTTTACTTGACATGGGATATATGAGTTCTGATTTTACTTGGAGGGGTGGTTCTCCCTATCAAAGATTAGATCGTTGTTTTATGAATATGACATGGTTTGAGAAATTTCCGTTATCTAAAGTTGAGCACATAGAACGTGTTGGATCATATCATTTTCCCATTTTGTGTCATTCTCTTAACCGCACCGTTCATGATCAAAATTGCATGTTTCATTTTATTGCAGCTTGGTAAGAGCACCATGGGTTTAGTGATGTGTTGTCATCGAGTTGGAGGGAGGATGCTAGTTTGGCCGAGAATCTACAGGAATTCCAACGAAGGATTGTGATATGGAATAAGGAAGTCTTTGTTCATATCGAACAACAAAAGAGAGTCTTGTTGGCTAGGCTGTGTGGAATTGATAGGAAATTGCAGCAAGGTTCTTCTAATTTTTTGTCGAATTTAGAGAATAAACTAAAAGGGGAGTTAGATGTTCTACTTGCACAAGAGGAATCACTTTGGTTCCAAAAAATCGTGATCGAAGTGGGTCGAACAAGGGGATCGAAATACACGATTTTTTTACTTTTCTACTCTTGCACGTTGGCCGGCCAACTTGATCTCTGGTCTCAAGTTGGATGATAAGGAATGATGTACGGATCAGGATGTTTTGAAGGAGATGGCAGTGAGGTACTTTCACGATCTCTTTACGTATTCTAAGGTGGCCGAGGGTTCATATGGCCTGATGGGTGTTTTTTTGGAGCTATCAACCACTATTAAGGAGGATATTTGTCTCCCAATTTCGGATGAGGAAATTAGAGGTGTATTTTTTTGGCATGGGTCCTTTAAAAGCATCGGGTGTGGATGGTCTACATGCTTCGTTTTACCAAAACAATTGGAGTACTTTTGGTAAAAGTGTTTGACAGTTGATTCGAGGTATTTTTTAGTCCGGTATGGTACTGGAGGAGCTAAATCGCACGCTCGTGGTCCTTATTCCTAAAGTCCCGGTTTCAAGCAAATTAAGCCAATTTAGGTATATCAGTCTGTGCTCGGTGGTGTATAAAGCGGTGACCAAGATTATTGTCAATGTATCAAGCCTTATCTATCAAGTTGGGTTTCAGATAAGCTTTATCCATGGCCGCTTGATCACTGATAATATCATCGTTTCGCAGGAATTAATTCTTTCGATGCGTCATAAGAAAGGGGCGCGTTGATGAATGACGCTCAAAATAGACTTGGAGAAAACATATGACTACCTTGAATGACCTTTTATTAAGGATACACTAGAAGATATTGGGATTCCGAGTTCTATTCGTTAGCTAGTCATGGCATGTGTCTCTTTTGTGTCATCTCAGACCATTTGGAACGGTTCAGTGACATGTAATTTCTATCCGACGAGGGGTATCCATCAGGGGATCCTATTTCGCCCTATATTTTCGTACTATGTATGGAACATCTCAGACAAGTGATTCAAAAAGAGGTATTTATTGGTCGGTGGAAACCATTTAAAATGTCTTCTAGCAGTGTGGGTGTTTCCCATTTGTTTTTCACAGACGATATGTTCTTGTTTGCGGAGGTGTTGGTTACTCAACTTGCGGTTTTGCGTCGAGTTCTCGAAGAATTTTGTAGTGCTTCTGGACTGAAAGTAAGTATTGCTAAGACAGTCATTTGTTTTTCTAATAATGTATCAATATGTCTATGCGATCAGATCAGTGATGGATTCAGAATCACCGAGGTTTCAAATATGTGTAAGTACTTGGGTGTACCTCTTATCCACCAAAGGGTTACAAAGGCTTATTACCGGTATCTGATTTAGAAGGTACATGATAAACTTCCAGTTTGACGAGCCAAGGCTCTCTCCCTTGCGGGACGAGTTTTCATAGCCAAGGTTGTTATTGCTGTCATTCCTTCGTATACAATGCAATCGACGTATATTCCGATGGGTGTGTTAGCTGAAATTAAACGTATTATCCGGAGATTTATTTGGGGAAGTTCTTTGGGTGGTAGTGAAGGGCATTTGGTGAATTGGAGTGATTTATGTTTACCCATGGATATGAGAGGACTTAGCTTTAAGCAGCTTCACTCTCAAAACGACGTCTTCTTGATGAAACTCACTTATTTGTTGCTTACGAAAAGGGACCAACTTTGGGTCCAATTAGTGTGTGCCAAGTACAAATAGAGCCGTGAGGATCCTAGTCCTATGTTGCGTAATAATTGTTCTCGTCTATGGCGTAGGGTGTGTCTTGTGTGGGATGGTGTAAAGAGACGCATCACATAGCAGTTAGGGGATGGAAAAGAGTCTAACTTTGGTCTGATCTGTGGCTAGGGAACGAGGGTGTGTTGTGTGACTACCTCCGACCAGGGGTGGTTGTGGGTGATGAAGAGACTCGAGTGACGGATGTGGTTGACGAGTTTGGTGTATGTAAGTGGCTTGAATTTGAGAATGTGTCCATTGGAGCTGCTGCTGCGCATAGCCGTTGCAAAGCCACATGCTTTGCCAATATCAGATATGCCGAGTTGGAGACCCACCACGAATCGCCAATTTACGGTTAGATTAGCGTATTAGATCAGAACATCGATTTTTTAGACCTACCAAACCTGTTTGAAGAGCAATAAACAAGTTCCGTGGTTTGCCTCGAATCAAGTCCTTTCTATGGATGTTATGCCATGGGATAGTGTTAGCAAATGCCGAACGAGTTCGCCAGCATTTGGCGATTGATGGGTCTTGTAGTATATGTGGTGCGGCTTTGGAGGATATCAATCATGTGTTACGGGATTGTGTAGTATCTAGGGGGATTTGGGAGCAACTCATTCGTGCAGATAGGTTACAGGATTTCTTGGAGATGCCGATTAAGGCCTGGGTATACGCCAACATTATTTCTCCTGCCAGCTTTGCGATTGTTTCGACAAATTAGGATATACTGTTTGGCTCACTAGTGTGGAACTTATGGAGGCGACGAAATGATTGTATTTTTGGCTCTAGTGAGAATTGCCGAGAGCCGGTTATTGCTGCAAGTTTCCGTCTGAAGAAGAAACAACTCGTTGGTCACACTGTTACTCACAGCCAACTTGTGTCGCCAGGTCCTGTTGCACGCGAGCTGTTACGTTGGCAGAACCTGCCGGAGGGATGGTGCAAAGTGAACTGCGATGCTGCATGGGATGCGACATCCAGATTTACGTCGTGTGGCGGAGCAGTCCAAGATACGATTGGTCATTTGTTAATTGGTTATGTTTGTCAGATTGGTATTTGTACGATCTTAGAGATTGAATTATAGGGTATATACGAGGGAATATCAGTTGTGTGGTCGATTTGGGTACGTAATTTGATTGTGAAAACCGATAGCCTTGATGTAGTCCAGCTTATTATGTAACACCCGGGTTTAGGGGTTAGGTGAAAAAATATTTTAATATTATTCAGGCTCGGGTTTATAATTAAAATAATCCTTTAAGTTTCGGGTTTCAAAAATAAATATTTGAAATTGGACCAAATCGAATAAATTGCAAATTGAAGAGCTTTTAAAGAATAAAGGGGATAGCCATTCATTAATGGCCTTTTGGTAATTTGCCCATCTTTTAATTTAAATCCCCATTTCCACCAAATAAACACTATTCACTCTCTTCCTCATCTTTTCTAACGTGAAAATAGAGCTCTCTCCTCTTCATCACTATTCCATCAAAAAGCTCATCCATTTCAACTCATTTTCGAAAGGTAACATCGTTTTTGACCTCTCCTCAACTCTCTCTCTTTAAAAGTACCATTAGTTTTCATTTTTATTGAAGTTTTGAAATTGGGGTTTTCAAAAGATTTGATTAAAAATGGTGTCTTTGTGTAGCTAAACTTAATATTTTGATTTAATATAGTTAGTTATGGAATATTGGAGCCAAATGGTACAACATATGTGAATTTTGAATGATTTTGAACAATTCCCGAATTTGGGTATAAATGGGGTTTTTGGAGGGTTTTGGGTGAGTTTTGGGGGTTGTTTTAGGTGGAATTTGATAGGCTATTGGTAGTACTATGGTTATGGGTTGATTTGGGATCATTTGTGGGTGCAATGGATGTTGGAAACATGGATTTTGGATATGGTTTTGGGGCTGCCCGAGTTTGCAAATTATGGGGTTTGTTCATGGCTTGCAACATTGTAAATTGTGATTGAATTGTGTTCCGGGTTGGTCTTTTGATGTTGGGCTGATTTGAGATTGTTTGAATTGTGTTTGAGGTTGCTTAGAAGCGGGAACTTGTGTTGGTGAAGCATCGAGAGGAAATCCGGAAACGTGAGGGTGGTTGCTTGCTTGGCTTGGAGCTTGGAAGCTTAGGTGAGTGGTTAAACGTTTTACGTGGTTTTTTTTAAATGGTTGGTTCGAGTATGTGGACTAGGTTGGGCTTGGTAGACCCACCTAGAGTTAGGATTAGGGTGGTAGCCTAATCCTAAACTTGATCTAGAGCCATTGGATGAACTTATGTTTGGATGTTTATGCCTCGTATGACTTGTGATATGATTGATTTATGTATGATGTGTTATACATGTGAAATGAGGCATGATTTGTAATGCTTACGGCATGCATGGAAATGGTTCATGATTGTGATCATGGTGAGTACATGCTAAGCACGGAATTGATTGAAATGAATAATGTGAAATGAGTAAAATGTTGGCACTAGTATGCTTGAGTACAAATGATCGATCATTAGGATGTTAGTGTGCACACATGAGTCTAAATTCGCGCGTGGCCTTGGTGGCGTTGAGTCACCAAGAAGGAGTACGGGTTCGCCCGGAAATTGTATTTATATTTGTCGATGATGAGTGGAATCTCATCGACGGGGCGTGAGGATGAGTGGAATCCCCTCCGCGAGACCGGTGATGAGTGTAATCCCACCGTGAGGTAAAGTGGTTGTTGGATGTGAGTTCCAACGGGTTTATCCGCATATTCGGGTCATAGCTAGGTGCCAATGTTGATTGATATGTATATCAATGTGTTGTAGAATGTGATTTCTACTTGGATGCTTATATGTGTTTACATATGTTGTGAATTAGAGCTTGTTGATCATGGCATGTAATTGAATATTGTTCATGCATCTTTAACTTGTGGCTCCTGAGGATTCTTGGTAATTATGCTTTTACCTTGGCTAAGATCGTGCTTGGACCCTGCATTGTCGAGGTTTGTTTTTAAAGAGCTTACCCTCATTAAGCTTTATTGCTTACGCTCTCTCTTTGTTCGACAATGCAGATCCTTAGTTCGTGGGTTGCTAGGAGCAAGAAGGGGGCCTCCAAGTGTGCTTGTGGTGCTTGTTTAGCTACAAAGTATGAACTTTTAAATTAAGATGTAATGGTCAAGCAATAGGACATGTAATCGTATTATGATGTTTTTGGATCATGTTGCTATGGTTGTTGTTTAGGAGCATGTTAGACTCCTCGTGTGTGCATGTTAAATTGGCTTTTGGGATGTATGCTATGCTTGAAATCATGTTAGTATTTTGCTATCTAGAATTTCCTAAGTGTTGGACATGTGAAGCTATTACCTTTTATGATATGCATGGATGTATGGCTTGTAGTGTTGTGCCTTAGTGTGTAGCCTTGTTTTATTGATGTTCAAGCATGCTTGTAAGTTGGTTTGCCTTAGGTTTAATTGTCAGTGTGTTGTTGGAGGTTTTGGTGGTGTTTTGAGGCACTCTTGTGCCTTAAAACAACCAAAACCAGTCTGTAGACATGCGACGTTTTGAAATGGGCTACCATGTTTCGATACAGTCCCTTTGTTCTTGGCCGAGCGTTTCGAAACGCGAAGAGGCCGTTTCGGTACATTTTTGCTACTGGAATTTTGAGAAATTGGCGAGATAAAGGTGTTCCGAAACGGGTCTTTGATGTTTCGAAATGGTCAAATCTCGTTGACCACGAGAAGTTGACCGTTGGGGTCGTTTCAATCCGGGTCACCCCTGTTTCGAAACGGTCTCCTCGGGTTGACCCTGGCCTGTTGACTAAGTCAAGGCGTATCGAAACACCCGAAGGGCGTTTCGATACGGCCTGCTGTAAAGGGTTAAAATGAGCTATTTAAAGTGTTGTCTTGGTTGGTCGATGTTGGAATGTTTGTGTTTCCGCTGTTGTGCTTCACATAGGATTTAACCATGTCTATAGACAAGATAAAATTAAAAGAAATTTTCTAGGTCGTTAACCACGGAGGAACCTTAACGGATTTCGCTTCGGTTTTCCCCGTGTGGCCCACTCGGACCGGTCATCCGACCAGACCGGGACGAGGGGGTTACACTTGTTGGTATAAGAGCCTAAGGTTACTGAGACCTTGGGCAGGTAAGTGAGGTAAGATTAAGTTTTAAATTGATATGCACGGTGTTTGCTTGCTTTGTAAGTATGATTGCTTGTGTGAGAAGTATATTGATTGTTTTATTTCAAAGCATGTTGTTTGGGAGTCCCATTGCAACTATTACATCGGAAAAGAATTTTAAGTGAGGGAAACGTACTTGAGCACTTGGAAGCCTTGCCTTACTAACTCGATCTTGTATATTTTGTTTGTTGTGGTTGTAGTTATCGTTTGAGAGCGATGTCTAGGCCGAGGGGTAGGCCGAGAGTGGTTCGTCAGGAACCACGTGTTACGGATCCTGTTGAGCCGGTGATTGGTGTGGAGGCTCACATAGAAGGGCCGGTGGCCGCGGGAGTTCGAGCTGCTCCACCACCTCCACCACCACCACCTCCTCCGCCTGGAGTTGGAGGCGAGGATGGAGCTGAAGGAGAGGGACCTCAAGGTGGCCAAGGTCCAGCGGGAACCGATATGACTCCGCTAGTGCAAGCAATAGCGGAAGAATTTCAGGCCGCAGTTGCGATAGCTCAGGCTGCAGCTCAGCCTAGGTGTGACGATGCTAGTCTACCCTTGGAGAAGCTCCGTAGCTTGGGGGCCGAAGAGTTTAGAGGATCTACTCTGGAGAGGTCGGAGTTATGGTTGGAGAAGACAGTTCGTATCTTGGCTCAGATGGGTTGTGTGGGCGCACATAGATTGGGCTGTGTGATTTCCTTGCTTCAGGGTGATGCCTACACCTGGTGGGTCACCATTACTACTGGAGTTCCAGAGGCAGAGATTGGTTGGGATTTCTTTGAGTCCGCTTTCAGAAAGAGGTACTTGGGACCGAGGTACTTAGATGAGAAGAAGCGAGAGTTTATGGCCCTTACTCAGGGAGATGCTTCTATGACAGACTATGAGATCCGTTTTGTTCGCTTGAGTCAGTACGCTCCAGAGTTGGTTCCTACTGAAGTGGAATGCTGTAACCGTTTCCGCTATGGGTTGAGTGAAGAGATCAAGAGGTACACGTTAGCTTCTGACTACTCAGACTTTGATGTATTGGTCGCGAGGGCCAAGGACTTAGAGCACAGTTTGGGTTCGGCCAAACGATCTGGTGGTTCTAGTTCTGGTAAGAGGCATAACCACTTTGACAGTAGAGATGCCAAGAGGCATAGAGGTGGCGGACATCAGTTTGACCATAGACGTGGCGGTGGCCATCATGGTAGAGGCCATCAGGGCCATAGAGGAGAAGGGCGTTTACCCGAGTGTAACCGTTGTAGGAGACAGCACACTGGTGAGTGTTGGGGTAACTTCCATACTTGTTGGAACTGTGGTTCGAGAGACCACTTTAGAAGGGATTGTCCGTATCAGGCGGCACATGCACCGAACATTGCTCAGGCTCCTGCGAGAGCGAATGATTTTCAGAGAGGCCGTGGGCGCGGTCGTGGCTACTTCCAGCCTAGGGCTGATGCACCTAGGGTAGATGCTCAGAGGAACCTTGCTCATGTTGTGGCAGTGCAGCTAGAGGCGGGAGGACCAGCGGGAGTCTATGCTCAGAGAAAGGCCGGGAACGACACTGATGTGATAGCAGGTAATTTTGAGTTACAGTCTATGTCTTTGCTTTCTTCGGTTGATTCGGGTTCTACACATTCCTACATTTTGAGTGAGCATGCACGAAAGTTAGATATACCTGTTGAGATTTTAGATGTAGGTATGCATGTGACTAGTTCTTTTGGTGAGACAGTTGTGGTTAGACGTATGTATAGGATATGTCCACTAAAGATTCAGGGTCATGTATTCTCTGTTGATATGATGGAACTTCCTTTCTATGACTTTGATATTATTTTGGGTATGGACTGGTTAGTTGAGCATCGAGATAGTGTGGATTTTGAGACGAAGAGAATTTCCTTGAAGCTTTCTGATGACTACGAGGTAGTAGTAGTAGGCGAGAACATTAAGTTCTTGTCTAATGTGGTGTCAGCTTTAGAGGCTCATAGGTTGATGGACTCCGGATGTGGGGCTTACTTAGCTTATGTTATGAATCTGAATATGAGTGAAGCTAGACCGAAAGATATCAGAACAGTGTGTGAATTTCCGGATGTGTTTCCTGAAGAGTTGCCGGGTTTACCTCTTGACAGAGATGTTGAGTTTGTGATTGAGATCGATTCAGGGTCTAATCTAGTTTCGATAGCTCCGTATTGTATGGCTCCGAAAGAGTTGAAAGAATTGAAGAGTCAGTTGCAAGAATTATTAGACCGTGGTTTCATTAGGCCTAGTAGTTCTCCTTGGGGTGCTTCCGTATTGTTTGTGAAAAAGAAAGATGGTAGTATGCACATGTGTATTGACTATAGACAGTTGAATCAGTTGATTGTGAAGAACAAGTATATGTTGCCTCGCATAGATGATTTGTTTGATCAGTTGAGGGGTGCTTCAGTGTTCTCGAAGATAGATTTGAGATCTGGGTACTATCAGTTGAAAGTAAAAGAGTGTGATGTTCTGAAGACAACTTTTAGGACTAGATATGGTAACTATGAGTTTCTTGTGATGCCATTTAGGCTCACGAATGCACCTACAACGTTCATGGACATGATAAACAGAATTTTTAGAGACTATCTAGACCGTTTTGTAGTTGTTTTCATTGATGACATACTTGTGTACTCGAAGACAGAAGAAGAGCATGACGAGCATTTGAGATTTGTTTTACAGAGATTGTTGAGCAATCAGTTGTATGCGAAGCTTAGCAAATGCGAGTTCTGGATTCGAGAGGTTGTATTTCTTGGCCATGTTGTTTCGGCCGAAGGTATCCGTGTTGATCCGTCGAAGATTGAGGCTATTGTTGAGTGGAAGCAACCTAAATCCGTGACCGAGATTAGGAGTTTCCTAGGATTAGCCGGTTACTATATGAGATTTGTTGATGGTTTCTCTAGAGTAGCTGCTCCTTTGACTAAATTGTTGCAAAAAGGAGTTAAGTTTGAATGGTCAGATGCAAGACAGAAGGCCTTTGAGAAATTGAAAGAAGCTTTGACAAATGCTCTAGTGTTAGTGCAACCTGTTTTAGGTAAGGAATTTGTGATTTACAGTGATGCTTCCTACATAGGTTTAGGACGTGTTTTGATGCAAGAAAGAAGAGTTGTGGCTTATGCTTCTGGACAGTTGAAGATTCATGAGAAGAACTATCCTACGCATGACATAGAGTTAGCCGCGGTTGTCTTTGCATTGAAGATTTGGCGTTATTACTTGTATGGTGAGAAGTGTATAGTTTACACCGATCACAAAAGCTTGAAGTACTTGTTGACACAGAAAGAGTTGAACTTGAGACAGTGAAGATGGCTAGAGTTGCTAAAAGATTATGATTTGACCATTGAGTACCATCCGGGTAAGGCAAATGTAGTAGCCGATGCTTTGAGTAGAAAAGTGGCCGTTGAGTTGAGAGCTATGTTTGCTAGATTGAGTGTGTCCGATGATGGTGGGTTGATCACCGAGTTGCAAGTGAAGCCTTCTTTGATTCAGTTGCAAGATGTGACTTTAGTTTCTCATGTTCAGGACATGGCCGAAGGAAGACCGACCGAGTATAGTTTCAGTGGTGAGAGCTTGTTGTGTTTTAGAGATAGAATTGTTGTACCAGAAGATGTTGAGTTGAGACGTCAGATTCTGAGTGAAGCACATTCGAGTCCTTTTTCTATGCATCCGGGTAGTACCAAGATGTATCGTGATTTGAAAAATGATTACTTCTGGGTTGGTTTGAAGAAAGATGTAGCTGAGTATGTGAGTCATTGTATGGTTTGTCAGAGAGTGAAGGCAGAACATCAGGTTCCTTCAGGTTTTTTACAGCCTTTGAAGATTCCGGAATGGAAATGAGAGAGGATCACCATGGATTTTGTGTCGGGGTTGCCTTTGTCTCCTTCGAAGAAGAACTCTGTTTGGGTGATTGTTGATAGGTTCACTAAGTGTGCTCACTTTTTAGCAGTGAACACTACATATTCCTTAGACAGGTTGGCAAACTTGTACATCCGTGAGATTGTGAGACTTCATGGAGTTCTAAAGTCTATTGTGTCAGATAGGGATCCTAGATTTACTTCGAGGTTCTGGGGTTGTTTGCATAGTGCTCTAGGTAGCCGTTTGCATTTCAGCACGTCTTATCATCCGCAGTCCGATGGGTAGTCAGAGCGAGTGATACAGATTCTTGAGGATATGCTTCATTGTTGTGTGATTGACTTCCAGGGTTCTTGGTAGAAGCACTTACCGTTAGTTGAGTTTACTTACAACAACAGTTATCAGTCTAGTATTCAGATGGCTCCCTATGAGGCTTTGTATGGTAGACGATGTAGGACTCCGGTTTGTTGGGCTGAAACAGGTCAGAGATTGTTACCTATGCCGAATTTACTTAAGGGGACTACCGACAAAGTGAAGTTGATTTGTGATCGTTTGAAAGCAGCTTCTGATCGTCAGAAGTCTTATGCGGATTTGAAGAGGAAAGAGATTGAGTACTCCGTGGGTGAGAAAGTGTTTCTGAAGGTATCTCCGTGGAAGAAGGTAATGAGATTTGGCTGAAAGGGCAAGTTGAGTCCGGGGTTCATTGGTCCGTATGAGATAGTTGAGCGGATTGGGCCTGTAGCTTATCGTTTGAGGTTACCTTCTAAGTTAGAGAAGATCCATGATGTCTTTCATGTGTCTATGCTTAGGAGATATAGATCGGATCCTTCTCATGTTATGCCCGTAGAGGAGATAGAGTTAAATCCGAATTTGTCTTATAATGAAGAGCCTGTTGAGATACTTGCTTCTGATAGCAAGGTGTTGCGTGGCAAGACCATAGAGTTGGTCAAGGTGTTGTGGAGACATAGAGGTGTGGAAGAGGCCACGTGGGAGAGGAAAGCGGATATGGTTGAGCAGTTTCTGTATTTGTTTCCATCAGGTAATTTTGGGGACGAAATTCCTTAAGTGGGGGAGAGTTGTAACACCTGAGTTTAGGGGGTTAGGTGAAAATAATATTTTAATATTATTCGGGCTCGGGTTTATAATTAAAATAATCCTTTAAGTTTCGGGTTTCAAAAATAAATATTTGAAATTGGACCAAATCGAATAAATTGGAAATTGAAGAGCTTTTAAAGAATAAAGGGGATAGCCATTCATTAATGGCCTTTTGGTAATTTGCCCATCTTTTAATTTAAATCCCCCTTTCCACCAAATAAACACTATTCACTCTCTTCCTCATCTTTTCTAACGTGAAAATAGAGCTCTCTCCTCTTCATCACTATTCCATCAAAAAGCTCATCCATTTCAACTCATTTTCGAAAGGTGACATCGTTTTTGACCTCTCCTCAACTTCCTCTCTTTAAAAGTACCACTAGTTTTCATTTTCATTGAAGTTTTGAAATTGGGGTTTTCAAAAGATTTGATTAAAAATGGTGCCTTTGTGTAGCTAAACTTAATATTTTGATTTAATATGGTTAGTTATGGAATATAGGAGCCAAATGGTACAACATATGTGAATTTTGAATGATTTTGAACAATTCCCGAATTTGGGTATAAATGGGGTTTTTGGAGGGTTTTGGGTGAGTTTTGGGGGTTGTTTTAGGTGGAATTTGATAGGCTATAGATAGTACTATGGTTAGGGTTGATTTGGGATCATTTTGTGGGTGCAATGGATGTTGGAAACATGGATTTTGGATGTGGTTTTGGGGCTGCCCGAGTTTGCAAATTATGGGGTTTGTTCATGGCTTGCAACATTGTAAATTGTGATTGAATTGTGTTCTGGGTTGGTCTGTTGATGTTGGGCTGATTTGAGATTGTTTGAATTGTGTTTCAGGTTGCTTAGAAGCGGGAACTTGTGTTGGTGAAGCATCGAGATGAAATCCGGAAACGTGAGGGTGGTTGCTTGCTTGGCTTGGAGCTTGGAAGCTTAGGTGAGTGGTTAAACGTTTTACGTGGGTTTTTTTAAATGGTTGGTTAGAGTATGTGGACTAGGTTGAGCTTGGTAGACCCACCTAGAGTTAGGATTAGGGTGGTAGCCTAATCCTAAACTTGATCTAGAGCCATTGGATGAACTTATGTTTGGATGTTTATGCCTCGTATGACTTGTGATATGATTGATTTATGTATGATGTGTTATACATGTGAAATGAGGTATGATTTGTAATGCTTATGGCATGCATGGAAATGGTTCATGATTGTGATCATGGTGAGTACGTGCTAAGCACAGAATTGATTGAAATGAATAATGTGAAATGAGTAAAATGTTGGCACTAGTATGCTTGAGTATAAATGATCGATCATTAGGATGTTAGTGTGCACACATGAGTCTAAATTCGCGCGTGGCCTTGGTGGCGTTGAGTCACCAAGGAAGAGTACGGGTTCGCCCGGAAATTGTATTTATATTTGTCGATGATGAGTGGAATCCCATCGACGGGGCGTGAGGATGAGTGGAATCCTCTCCGCGACCACCGTGAGGTAAAGTGGTTGTTGGATGTGAGTTCCAACGGGTTTATCCGCGTATTCGGGTCATAGCTAGGTGCCAATATTGATTGATATGTATATCAATTTATTGTAGAATGTGATTTCTACTTGGATGCTTATATGTGTTTACATATGTTGTGAATTAGAGCTTGTTGATCATGGCATGTAATTGAATATTGTTCATGCATTTTTAACTTGTGGCTCTTGAAGATTCTTGGTAATTATGCTTTTACCTTGGCTAAGATCGTTCTTGGACCCTGCATTGTCGAGGTTTGTTTTTAAAGAGCTTACCCTCACTAAGCTTTATTGCTTACGCTCTCTCTTTGTTCGACAATGCAGATCCTTAGTTCGTGGGTTGCTAGGAGCAAGAAGGGGGCCTCCAAGTGTGCTTGTGGTGCTTGTTTAGCTACCAAGTATGAACTTTTAAATTAAGATGTAATGGTCAAGCAATGGGACATGTAATCGTATTATGATGTTTTTGGATCATGTTGCTATGGTTGTTGTTTAGGAGCATGTTAGACTCCTCGTGTGTGCATGTTAAATTGGCTTTTGGGATGTATGCTATGCTTGAAACCATGTTAGTATTTTGCTATCTAGAATTTCCTAAGTGTTGGACATGTGAAGCTATTACCTTTTATGATATGCATGGATGTATGGCTTGTGGTGTTGTGCCTTAGTGTGTAGCCTTGTTTTATTGATGTTCAAGCATGCTTGTAAGTTGGTTTGCCTTAGGTTTAATTGTTAGTGTGTTGTTGAAGGTTTTGGTGGTGTTTTGGGGCACTATTGTGCCTTAAAACAGCCAAAACCAGTCTGCAGACAGGTGACGTTTCGAAACGGGCTACCCTGTTTCGATACGGTCCCTTTGTTCTTGGCCGAGCGTTTTGAAACGCGAAGAGGCCGTTTCGGTACATTTTTGCTACTGGAATTTTGAGAAATTGGCGAGATAAAGGCGTTCCGAAACGGGTCTTTGATGTTTCGAAACGGTCAAATCTCGTTGACCACGAGAAGTTGACCGTTGGGGTCGTTTCGATACGAGTCACCCCTGTTTCGGAACGGTCTCCTCGGGTTGACCCTGGCCTGTTGACTAAGTCAAGGCGTATCGAAACACCCTAAGGGCGTTTCAATACGACCTGTTGTAAAGGGTTAAAATGAGCTGTTTAAAGTGTTGTCTTGGTTGGTCGATGTTGGAATGTTTGTGTTTCTGTTGTTGTGCTTCACATAGGATTTAACCATGCCTATAGACAAGATAAAATTAAAAGAATTTTTTGGGTCGTTAACCGAGGAGCCTTAACAGGTTTCACTTCGGTTTTCCCCGTGTGGCCCATTCGGACCGGTCATCCGACCAGACCGGGACGAGGGGGTTACATATTAATAGTTCTACGAATGGGATTTCATCCTATTCTCTCATCCCATTGATCCTGGATTTTCTACGACGGCATTGGTCGATCTCTGTGGTGCTTGTGAGTAGACAAGGAATCGAGTTGCTGATTTCATGGCCAAGGTCCTCCGCTCTGATGATCTGATTTGTCACCGATTTTTCGATCCCCCTGCTTTAGTTGTGCCTTTGTTACAGTTTGACGCTTCAGATGGTTAGTGTTGTCTAGGGATTATTTTTTCTTGGTTTTGGCTATTACCTTTGATCGAGCTTGTCTCGTAGTTTCTGTAAATACTATTATGTGCACTCTTTTTTCTCCAATTAGGTTTAGGGAGATTTTTTTAACGAGGCACATCGTTGTATCCCCTTTTCCTATAAAAAAGTAACAACAAACTCGAATTTTTTTTCTCGCTTTTATACATCAAATTGATGCTCATTAATA
Source organism: Hibiscus tridactylites (assembly GCA_958450335.1). Lineage (NCBI taxonomy): Eukaryota > Viridiplantae > Streptophyta > Magnoliopsida > Malvales > Malvaceae > Hibiscus > Hibiscus tridactylites. Next base: position 71,615,192 of record OY288270.1, on the reverse strand, counting down.
TTTGATGCAGAAAATCGAAGATTTTTTTTTTGTTTTTTCTACTTTAATACTAGGATGATTCCATTAAAAATATGCTCAATGAATATTAGTAGGCTTAGCATAGCCAGATACAGTCGACGACTTTTCCGATGGTTATAAATATTTTAAAATATATTTATAAATTTTCATATTTTTAATTTTATGTTTTTTACTTAATTTTTTAAATTTATTATAGTATTTTTTTAATATTTTATGTGTATTTAAATATTTTTAAATTTTAGTAATTTATTATTTTTTGCTTAAAGATTAAGTAAGTTATCAAACTTTTAATTAAAATGAATTATGCCCCTGGACTCGGCAAAAAATTCAATTATGCCCTCAAATTTGGTTTAAAAAATCAATTCATTCCCTCTGCCACATCATCATCACACATGCACTGCCATGTCATCACAATTGACTGTCACATCATCATAGTTGATTACCACATCAACAGCGTTAACTGCCACGTCAGCACTTTAACGTTCAACGTTGATCAAGCCGTCAATGGGCTAATTTGTTACAATGTATGAACTGGAAGATCTAATTGAACGTGTTTTCGTGCGATGGACAATATTACTAATTTGGGTCGAACTCAGAGGCAAAATAATCTCTTTAGCCAAAATAAAATCTACTGAGTTAGTATTCAATTAATGGATAACACCAATTCAGTTATTTCTTTAAACGATAATATAGAAAATAGTCTATCCGGTTCTAACATAGGCCGCCGGCGGCAATAACTTTCGGGCTATTTGTCGACCGCCGGTCACCCTCTTTCATTTATTTGTTTCGTTCTTTTGATTTTTAGTCTTTTTAATTCAATAAATTTGTCTTTATGACACGCTTTTCTCTACCGTTTGGTATGTTTTTATGCTTTTTAGCATATTTTTCTGTCTCTTGGCACGTTTTTCCATTATTTATTTTCTATGAGGGTTGATTTGACGACGCCACAACTGATCAAGATGGCGATTATTTGTAATCATGTTGATCTTCCCTGCTATGGACCTTCGGTTTGAATTTGGATATGTGGTTTGCGCTTGTGATGAGTTTCTCAGGTGCTCGGCTCTGATTTGCGTTTTCTCGGTGGTCTATCAATAGCTTCATCCCCTTTTGTGGTTCGTTTTGCCAATGCAGTCAGGTTTCATATCTATTTTCGATCGAGTATTTGGATGAGTTTATAACATTTTCATGTATGGTTCATATCTGATCTAAAGTGGCTAGTTTTAAGAGGAAGTCCAAATTATGTATTTAGTTTACAATGATAGTTTGTAAACCCTTATTATAATTTTAGGTATTTTCTCATTAATAAAACTAGTGGCTTATTTTCAAAAAAAAAATAGCCTATCCAAAATATTTGCCAAACTACTATTTAACCATTTAATAAATTACTCATTTATAATAAAGTATCAGACTTAATTTTTTTAAAATAATTAAAATAAAACGAACAAACGTCCAAAAAAGCTATATAATATTGTAAAAAATATTTTAAATATAAATATTTAAACCAATACACAAATCAATAAAATTTATATTAAATGGTCCAATTGGTTGATCGACTGTATCAATGCAGAAATGATTGCATTGATACTTAATGGTCAACAAAAAGGCAGAACATAATGAATTTGATTCCTCTATATAATATAATATAATATAATATAATATAATATAATATAATATAATATAATATAATATAATATAATATAATATAATATAATATAATATAATTAATTTGATTCCTCCATATAATACTATGCTAATGTATAGTTTATTCTAAGAACAGACATTGATGTCTCATTTGCCTTGCATTTTCCCCACCAGCCTCGTCAACATGTCTCTTCTACACTTTATATAATTAATAAAGTATTGGATTTTCTTCTTTCTTTTGTTTTTTCCCCGAGTTTTCTGTTGAAAATTTTGTCATTTATAAAGTTTACTTTTGTTGTATTTAGCCTCAGCAGCAAAAATAAAATACAAAACTCGTAATATTAGCAAATCTCGATATTATCTGTTAAAGGGGTAAATTAAAAAGTCTATATTTATAGGAGTTAAAAAATAATTTATTTATTTTTAGAAGACAAATAGTAATTTTACTTACCTCAACTTATTTTTTTTATAATTTTTAATATTTTTTAAATGTTCATAACGTTCCGTCATTACATCACAATAACTTAATTTGAATTAAAGTTTCGTCCCCTCCATTTTTTTTATCAAATACCTATTGAGTTCCTAATTTTTTGAACTTAGACAATTTATTTTTCACAATATTTGATATTAGTTTAGTCGTAGGTAGTAATCAAAACCTTGTAAGATTATTATAGTGATAAAACAAATATAATCCACCAAATGAGTTTAAAATATTCTAGAGGCCAAGTTGATTAAGTCCGTTATTTGAAATAAGAAAATTCTATGACGGGCGTTGCATACTGCTGAACACCATTAACGTAATATACCGCTAACACTATTAATTTTTTCAACAAAGATTAAAAATCTGGAAGACTCAAATTGTAATTAAAATCATTTTAAAAGAAAAATAGAAATCAATTTAATAAATTTTTTATATTTTTTTATAATATTTTAATTGGTATGTTAAAATCAAATGTCTCAAAATCTTCTTAATATCATAAATTTTAAGAAATTTAATCCCTTTATTTTTATTTTTTTTCTTCTGATGTCGCCGTCGCCACCACCACCACTACTATCACCGTTGTTTGGTTTCCGATTGATTCGTAAAATTTAGCCAACTAGTTTATTTAACTGTTTTGACCCCTCGTAGTCTTTTAATGGCTTTAACAACATTATTTTATGGTAAATGCTTAACTCTAAAAGAATTGAACTCGTCTTTCACGTGGATTACATATAATCTATGCTATTAAGGCAATGAACCGAAATCGAGTTTGCACACAGTATTGGGACATAGATGATCGAAATTTGTTGGTCATGCAGATTCGAGATAAAGACTGGTGTAATTTATTTGTCGGGTGGTGGTGGTAGACAATGGTCAACTGCGATGGTAGTGATGGCGATGACGACAGAAAGAAAATAAATAGATTAGATTTATTAAAGTTTATGATATTAAGAAGATTTTGAGATATTTAATTGAAATTTTATTTTAAATACTTATTAATTGTATGTTGAGTCCTTAAAATTTTTAATCTTTATTAATTGATTTAATGATGTTCAGCGATATTCAGCATTAGTGGTGTTCAACGATGTTCGTCACATCATTTGAAATATTCTAATTTCTATGGACTAAAAATATAAATTGACATTAAACTTTTAACATGTTTTTTCTCCTACTGTGGTTCGCCCTTTTCCTTAACCTCGTTCATCAAGGTTAGTTTACTTCTCTCTATTTTACTTATTTAGGGTAAACTACATTAGAGGTCACTTAATTATTAATACTTTTACATTTGGTCACTCAAATATTAAAAATTATAACTAGGTCACTCAATTAATTTTTAGTTACAATGAGTCACTATCTTGTTTAGATGCAAACAAACGTTAAAATGTAGTTGTCAGAAAATACATTGAAGTTCATTCAATTATTAGTGAAGTTGTAAATATGTCTCTCAATTATTAAAACTTACAATTGAGTCATTCAATTAACATTTGGTTATAATCGGGTTACTCTTCCATTAAAATTCAAATGAATATCTAACAAGGCTCGATATGATAACAACTTTAGTCCCAAAATTTATATATTCTATCAATTTTGTCTTAATTCAAAATAATTCAATAAATTTAACCATTCCTATTTAAAAATATATCAATTAATATTTGTATTGATTAATTTAGCAAAAACTTAAACTTAGTCACATAATTGAATCATATAAAAAATATTAGATATTAATGTAATGAAAAAGAATATCAAAGTTGACTGCAATTACAAATATTAATTAATTAAATTTTAAATAATTATATTTTTACGAAAAATATAGACTTTGTTTAGTAAAGAGAAGTTTGAGCCAAAAATAGAAATTTAAGTTAAAATTAGAGGTTTGACCGATCAAATCCGCTAATTTAGATATTTGGTAAAGAGCGAATTGAAATAACGGATTGAGGTGAAACTTCTAATTTTGAAAAAACTGCTAATAGGAGCTTTTTGAAATTAGAGGTTTTGACATAAGAATTATAAAGACCATTTTAACCATAACAATTCTAAAAAATTTCCAATTAACCTAAATTTAACTATTTTTATTTTAATTCTTCAACCTCGCGTATTTACATTGTGACATTTGTAAACTAATACTTTCTGGTTTTTCTTTTTATTCTCACACATTTATATTTGTATTTAAATTTAATAATTAATTAAATTATATTAAAAATAATTGTATAAATAATAAATTAATATATAAATCCTTCAAATATGTTTAGTAATGTTATATTAAAAAATATTTTTCATAATCTAATTAATATTAATAGATATAAAATATTAATAATTAATAAACTATTCAAATAAGTATCAAATATAATCATGTCATTATATGTCATTTTACGAGTTTTTCTCCTTCTGTTTTAATATCTCTTGGTCAGGCAAAATCAGAGCTCTTTGGTTGATTTCAGTTTCCTCTGCGTTGTGGAGTATCTGGCTAGCCAGGAATGAAAATTTTTTTGAAGACAAATTAACTTTGCTTAAGGATCTCCTCTTCTTCTTGAAAATGAGAGCTTTCTTGTGGATTAAAGCAGTGAACGCTGACTTACTGGTGGATGATGACTTGTAGTGGAAGAATCCTCGGGGTAGCTTAAAAGATATAAAAATTTAGCAGGTTTGGAGCCTTCCACTCGAAGGTAGCATTAAGTTTAACGTTGACGGCGCATTCAAAAATGGTTCAGCCGGGTGTGGAGGTGTACTTAAACTGCCAAATGGAGAGCTTAGGGCGATGTTCTCAGGTCCGGTAGACGCGATAAACTCAGATTTTACGGAACTAGTTGCAATCAAAGTTTCACTGGAAGTTTTTATTGAAGCAGGGTGGTTAGGGAAAGCTTGTCTAATAGTTGAATATGAATCACGTACAATATTAAATTGGATTGGCGATAGAACTCTAAGACCCTGGCGTTGGTGGCGTATTTTTTATAGTATTGATGAGCTTTCAACGAAAATTGCAGCAGTTAAAATGCATTATGCACTAAGAAAAACGAATCAGATAGCGGACTACCTAGCGAAGGAGGGGCTGAATAGATCAAAGATCTTTAAAGCTTGGTGGTAAGAGTTTGAGATGCTATAACTCTCGACAGCTTGTTTTCAAGTGCTTGCGGCAGATTCACTAAGTTATGTATTTGCGTGTTTGCTTGTATAATCATGATACCAAGTTAGGGTGTACTCTTTTCCTCCACCTAGGTGTAGGGAGGTTTTTAACGAGGCTCCCAACTTGTCGTTCTCATTCTCAAATAAAATTTTATTTCTTGCTGAGCAAAAAAAAGAAACTATCAACTAATGTAATATGCTATCAACTAATTGTCAAACAAGGTCATAGTAATTAAGTAAAAAGAAATTGAACAATAAAACTTGCATTAAACAACAGATATACAATACAAGCAAGCATTACAAACAGCCAGACCGATTACAAGTGAACCAAAGAGAGAACATGCAAAAACCCAACCGGGGAGAAGCAACACAACAGGGGGATTGCAGAAAAACAAAACAAGAAACCTAACTACAGGAAAAAAGAACATAAGCAAATAGGGGAAAACACATACAAACACCAAGAACGCAAAGTCACTGATTGAAATCGAGGTCAGAACGATGTCAGCAACCACAATCTCTGCTTGCATGTCTTTTCAGGTGTCATCGGAGGATTGAAAATATAGGAAGAATGCATGGAGAACATAACAACAGATTCTTCACGTCAGAATCTAAGGTCGTCGAAATTTGTGAAATTGAAGGGCGGTGCCGGAAAGCCGAGCCATTACTCGCATGGGCGGAGCTAATGTATAAATATGGGGTGCAATTGACCCTATTTAATTAGTTGAGTATGGAGTTTTGAAGGAGCTAATGTATAATTTTTCATAGGAAATACTTGATTTGAACCCACTTAATTTGTTGGGGTATAGGGTCAACAATACTTATTGTAGTAGTATGAGAATTCTCCACACCTTATATTCCACTTTGACCCCATTATATAAAAATTTTGGCTCCACCACTAATTGCTCGAATTGCCGTCGAAGACACGAACGAAGGCAGCAACAAAGATCCATAAAGCAAATGCACCACACTCCACATCAATACAGAAAAGGAAAGCAAACCGAGAAGATGAAAGAGAGGAAAAGAAATCAAGCATCTTTCAGGGCCAACGCCGACAGACAATACCCCTCCTCCATCGTAGAAAGACGTCCTTGCTTGGAAGAGGCACCGAGGAAAGAACTCTCAACGAGACTGACTAAAACTAAAATAAAGAAAACGACAACTAAAGGAAAAGACATAAACAAACGGCCGAAGGCGAGGGGAGAAAAAAAAGAAGAGTCGGCGAACAGACATCTCAATTTTGTAAAATGAAAAAGAAAAATAAGCGCGAGACGAAAGAAAATTAGAGAAGTAATTAAATAAAAATTAACAAAACTAATTGATAACAAAAATATTTGCTTATGTTATTTTGATGATAATTTGATTAATCAATTTGACAGTTAGTATTGTGTGGTGAACTTTTAAAAGTCACATCCATAAAGGAGAGGAAGTGGGGAATTTTGTTAAGCTTCCACTATGTATATCCCAATCATTCTTCATTCATATCGCCAATGTTTAAAACTGAAAAGGGGATTCTCTAGTCTACGACTTGGTCATGTTTTGGACTGATTCATCTATTCTTTCCATTTATTCATCGTCTTTCTGTGCACTTATTGTCATTTTGAATAGTTCTGTGTATCTAGTAGATTCTTTTGTAATACGTCAACTTGTATTTTTTAGTTTTCCTTTCAATTTTCAAGGTTTCGTTTTAATAAATTTGGATCGACTCGTGTTGCGCATATGATTTTAATGGGTGAGTCTTTCATCAGAATTTTTTTTATATATACAACGTCTCGAATTCAAAACTTATTTAAACAATATCATATTGTTTACCACTTGAACCAACCTGATTAGTACGTCAAGTTGTATTTAAACATTGCATGATCATTGAATACGAATTACAATACGTCATATAAATGGATTTTGATAAAAGAAATTTAGGCCGAATTAGAATACGAATCAGGTTTGGACTTTATTATTCATTGTCTAAGCCCGATTCGTTTTCAAACTCTATAATATATTAGTTACTCCATATTTTTATATATTATGTAAATTATATCATATAAAAATCGAATATATAATATAATAAAGTAATTATTAAAAATGTTAAATTATATATGTTTAAAGCCGTAAAGATTCTCTTCCCTTGTTCACCAAAAAAAAATAATCGGTGATTGGTTTGTTGGATTGGGGGCATTTTTGACATGACATTCTTTGGAGTAATTAGGGGAATTATGGACAGTGGCGACATGTTGGGTTACTAAGGTTGTGTGGATGTGATGCAAGTATAGGTCGAAGTCGTGATGGTGATCCTCAATCCAAAGTGGGATGGTTAAATAACTCGAACCCGAACTGATTTGGTGTGTTCTAATTTGACTCGGTCAAAGATTTTAGTCTTAAATTTCGAAAATCGGGGTGGGATGAGACAAATTATTTGTAATCTTAAGTCAGGACGGGGTGTGTTCGGGTATATGCTAGAAATTCCTCACCCGGTATATATTTAAATAAATATATATTTTTATTATATTTATAAAAATACCATTATATATAAACACTTTTATGGTTGTTAAGCTAATTTTTTGTTTGTGCTTATCGTAAAAAATTTATTAGATGTTGTTCAAGTTTTAACATATCTGATTCTGACGGTCACTGGTTCAAGTTTATTTTTTAAATATGTAATTTTTCATGTGGGTAGTTTAAAATTGATTTTTATTTTATTTTTATATAGGTTTAAAGTCTTTTGAAATTAAAATTTGTGGCCGTAATGGTAGATTGATCGGATCTAACTTTTATCGTCGTCGAATATTAAGATTTTTTTCCCAATTTTTCGGGTCGGGTCGAGGTCGGATTTAAGAGTTGATATATCGGGACGAGGCGGGTAAACTAATATTTTAATCAGGGGTCGGGGCGGCCAAAAAACCAACTTGCCTCGTCCTGTGCCCATCCCTGATCCAATAGATTCAGTGATTGTCAGGAACGAAGCGAAAATTTAAGGTTATGAGGCAAAATATAAATGTTTGAAAGTATGAGGAATTTAAAAATAAACTAATTTTTAAAGAAATTTATATAAAAAGACTACCCCACATAACTCCGTCATTAGTGATTATTAACCTGTTGTTGTCATTTTGGGTATATTTTGATGTTACCTTCGTTTCGAGTTGTGATCTTAATTAAATTATGTTGCACTTGTTTCCTTCTTTCAATGAGGAGGAGGTTTTTGATGATGCACAAAATTAATAGTTGGAGAACCACAATCAAAGGAAAAGAACTTTTAAGAGGTAAAAAAATAAATAGAGCAGAGGGAGACTAAGAATTTCAGAAATTTGGGAGAGAAGACAATTCGATAATTTCTTCTACAAGATATTCAGCCCCTTTTAACCCTATGGACATTGAACGACAGCGTTTAAAAGAAATCTAAAATCTACCAACAAAACGACACTGTTTTACTAGCTAATTAAAATGGTGCGTCACAAATAGGTTCAAGGTTTTGAATCTGATTTTTTGGTGTTTATTTTTCAAACAACTCTTAAAAAAAATCATATTTGCCGATAATTTTTGTTTTTGTTGAGATTCTTAAAGTCACCTGCAGGCTGAAACAACACCTCATAGTAGCCTCTTAGAGCAGATCATGAACCAGCAGGAGTTCGTAGCAACCAGCCTCAGAATCCTTGCAGAAATCAGCTTGCTTAATTTCCTGCAATTTTCGAAGCACCGAAATGAACGAGTCTTGCTTCCGAGTTGGAACACCAGGCCATAATCATCTCGGATTGATCACAGGCCAACAAAATATTTTCAACTCCAATCAAAACTTGCTAACAAAACCGCAAATAATTTTCATCTGAAGAGAAACGGGTTCAATTATTTTATTTACAATATGTGTGCATTATCAATTGGTTAAAAATATATATGAACAGATAATACCTTATAATCACCTTCAAATTATTTAAAAAAATTATATCTTTAATATTTTCATAAATAAATTCAAAAAAAAAACTCCAAAAATGATACGATGTCAAATTGACAACAAAAAAACTCCAAAAATGATAGGATTTCAAATTGACACCCATATTCAATTTTATTAAAAAAATAGAGAAACAACCCAAAAAAATAAAATCTCAGCAGAAAAATAAACACACAATAAATCTAAATTGAAAAAAATTAGGAAACATAACTTCAGACCAGCAATACATATCCATTGAGTTACAAAACAGTGAGAAAGATGAAACACCGAAAAAATAGAAGCAAGAGCAAGACTTCTTGTCCCTATCCACCTACATGCTTTATGATTGAAGTAGGAGTGGTAAATAAAGTCAACAATATTGGATGCTACTTCGTAAAACAGATTTAATATCGGCAAACGAACCACAAAAGGAGTTCAAACTACTAAAGACTACCGACAATTCGCAAATTAAAATCGAATGTCGTGAAAAACGTATTCACGAACGCAGATCTACCACAACGGTAGACGATAACGTGCCATAAGAGAAAAACGTGTCACAAAAAAAAGTGTGCCGCGAAGCAGATAAAAATTAGAAAAAAATTAAAATATAAAAAATCACAATAACATAACATAAAAAAATATCGACGATAATGACTAGCATTAAAACTGACACCAAAACACATGAAAAAAAAGTTGAACTAGAATGGTAGAAAAAAAGAATGAAGCGGCTCTACGGTTTGATGAAAACCTTCGAAGATAATACTTCTAGACGTGGCCGCAACAAAACACATTTTAGTTAAATAGTAAATAAATAATATTTAATTGTTCCTATATATTGTTTAAGTGAACATATAATTTTCCTTTTTTTTATTTTTTAATATATATGTTTATATTTTTTCTTAACATTTAATAAGATACACATATATTCAAACTTAAATTTCTTAAGATAAACATCATTTTATTGAAATCACTCGATGGATTCATGTAATTTCCTTTAGATTGGTGACAAGTGCAAATTCCTTTTTATTGTATTGCTATGCATGTGTGAGTGTTACTGCTTCTCTTCTTTTGATAACACCGAGCCCTCAAATCCTACTAGATAAACCCTAATTGAAATAAAGCAAAAGTAAACTGATAAAGCTACCATTGTACCATATCCAATCTTCATGTTCCTTGCTTTGTGTCTACTCTTTCACGTTCAAAGTTAATGAATAAATAAAAATAAATGAAAAAAAACACCCCCACATGATTTTTAAACTTTGATTTGTAGGACCATATGATGTTTGAACATATAATATCGATGTCGGATAACATACTGAATATGTGTCGAATATAAAGAAACCTTATCATGTCTTATTATTCCTCATTAAAAAAAATTCTATATCACTATATTTATTTGACATCGTACTCGTATTACATTTCCGTCCATATCTACAAAATGGTAGCCTAGGATACTCATTTGGTGCAGTGATGTGCACATTTTATGCATATATATAGTTTAGCAATACTAAAAACAGTGGTGGTTTAAACGACACGGGTCGGCTCAAATTAATCAGGACAAAATCCTGAAGAACCGGAAGGGCAACAAAAACAATGGCGGGTCAATATGGTTAATGTGCCGGGAAAAACAGTGTGGAGGAATCTCTATGGAGTTGGCCTTCCAAAATCCTGAGTTTGCTCATCTTCTCTTCACACCAATGCAATTGTTGTTCGGTTAGATCAGCCATTCTCAAAACCCTAGACACCACTTTTAGGTCAATTAGACCCATCAATATGTCCATCCCTTTCTCCATCTTCACTTTTCTTCTCCTTATGCATTTCTTAGCCCTTCGGAGGTCCTTGAGCTTCATCCTTTTCTGTTATCATACCCGTATAAAACTAATTAGTTTTACATAACTCGTAATCGAATTTAATAATGTAATTAAACTTATCTTGCACATAAAGTTTTGGATCAATTTGATATGTATAATGTTTGTTGGAGGAATTTTTGACTACTTTAAAAGAAGTTCGTAAAGTGTTGTTTGCTAGACAACCGACAACTTCTAACAATTGATAATGTAGGAGAGACAAAATTTCGATACAAAAACATTATCAAAAGTTTAATCGACTTTCTGACGTACACCACTTTACAAATTTCTTTCAAAGTATTTAAAAGTTCTCTCAACAATGTCCATTGAGAAAATCTTCTTCTATATTAAAAGAAATTATGAAAATGTATAAAACTAATGGATTGGTGTAAATTGTATTAAAGGGTATATGAGTTGAGAGCTTACTTTGGCATTAACTTTTTTCATGAGTTGAAGGAGTGTAGGGTCAACTGAACCTCTTCTCTTCTTTCCAAAGAATTTTTTAATGATTTGGCATGGTTTCTCCTTGTCTGCCTTGAGAAAATTCATGAAGGTTTGGATTCCATCCTCCATTATCACTCCAAATGTGTCTGCTGAGATTCTTGGCCCAAACCCTTCATCCCTTTCATCTTCTTCATAATCTTACCCCCACATCAAAATAAGGTAAAATTACCATAAATGTTAATAAATATTACTCCTTTATGATTTAGCCAATGAATTGGATACCGGACTATTTACCTCGATATTCAGGGACCAGAAGCAGCTTTGGGGCCAGCAGCCTCATCCTGGCATACACCTCGGGTCTCCGCCCTTGCTCGTATGGCTCGTTTTCGATGTATCTTTGCAGAAGAACCTGGAACTGCTGGAACTGCTGAGCAACCACGGCGGGGCAGTCGGAATCTTTCCGAGCGGCTCGTTTATGTTCGAAGCTCTTGTAATTCCAATTGAGTGCTTCCCAAGTCAAGCAGATTTGAGCAACGTATGCAGATTCCAATTCATGGTAAGGGTTTTGTCTGATATCTGATGGCTTTTTGTTCACTGTGGCAAACCTGTGAACTATTCTCTCGGATATTGATCTTGGGCAAGCTTGAATGGACCTCAGTGACTCTGCAAAAACAATTTCAAATCCATCACACAAGTATACATTGCTCATATATATATATATATATATGCATATTGTCCTGCCCTAAAGAGGTGAAGAACATTAATCTCACATCAAAAGGAAAGATCTGGTCATAAAAGTGATGACGCTATACATTATAAACATGTCTTTATAGAAGAGGATAATGGCCCGTGACAATATATTACCTGTTTCTTGGAGCTTTTGTGCACTGATTCTGTCTAGGAACATCATCTCTTCATCATATTTTTGAAAAACTGTGTAGGATTCCCATTTGGGACAACTTCTTCTTGAGGAAGATGAAAATGGATCATCAGTTACTGAATCTCTGCAATTTATGGAGCTTCTCCACTCGGAGGAGCTCTTTGATGTCGAGCCAATTGTGTAAGAATCTCCATAGATTTGCTCATCATCTTTATCCTCTGCTAGTAGCTTCTTAGACTCCAATTTTGTTCCTATAACAAAAAACTTGTCACTTCTTGAAAAATCTGTTTGCACCCTTTGTTTGATTTCTGGGTCACTGAGATTTTCTGCAGAAACAAACAGAAAGTAAGCATCAGACCAGCATGTGATAACAATAATCAAGGGCACATACATATTACCATCATCATTGTCCACATCACTTTTGTCCATTGGTGAGACTATAGGAGTGGGGCCGTCTTGGTTTTCATGATCATGCAAATCAATATCATCATCATCAACGTCAGTAGAATCTGAGCAAGGTGATGACTGTTCAGAGGAGCAAGTTGCATAGTACTCTTGATCTTCACTCGTGATGAGCTGATCATCATCATCATCAAGGGGATTCATGGATTCCTCGTCGACATTGACGACATCGTTTCGAGTCTTCCGAAAGCTGTTGTCTTGCAGGAAAACAAGTGATTCACCGCCGTGAATAATGTCCGCCACAAGGTGGTCGTTTTCCATGAAGTTCACCTTATAATTATACCTTTCAACGCCATTTTCTTCTTCTTCTTCTTCCTCCTCCTCGTCTTCTTCTTCTTCCTCGGAAAACATGCCATAATCGTATCCATTTCGAGCCCTGCAAACAAAACAAAGAAAAAACAAACACGATGAATTCAAACAACACAATTCACCAATGAATTTCTTCCATCAACAATGGAGAATTAATAAGACCTTGGGATGAGCGGGTAGCTTCCAACGAAGAAGAAGAAATTGGCAAGAAGAATTGATGAGGAGTAAAGGAAGAGAAGGAGAAGCAAAGATGAGCTTGAGAGATTGTAAAACAATATAACCAAAGCTTCCTTTTGCATATTTTCTTGGTTTTTTTCGGTTCTTTGAAATTAGCTCAAAAGCAAAGTTAAGTCTTTGGTTCAGAAAAAGAAAAAGAAGAGAAAATGATGTGTTGCTTTCATTGGTTTCATATACTTGCCTTAAAAATAGTCTTTCATTCCTTCTTTCTTTAAAATGACTAATCTGTCCTACAAAACTTTACCACTCAATCATTATAATCTGGAACATCAATTACAATTGGAAGGGCAATTTCGTCAGTATATTACTTATCTTTTCTATTATATATTTTGATACCCGATATATGTAGAAAGAATTAGACAATCATTTTTTTAAAATTAAAAATCTAAATCCTTAATCGTGAACCATATACCCTAAATTCTAAATCTACAACTAAACTAATAAACTTTAAACTCATTTCTAAATTTCAATTTAATAAACTTTAATTTACGCTATTTGTGTTTCAAAGTTTTTCCAATTTATCAGGGTTTCATTTTTATTATTACTATTAGTCATGTTTGAATTGATTTCATAGAATATTAGTAGGGTTGAAACCAACATGAAACATCAAGGATTAAATATAAATAATAATAAAATGAATATAAGATTTAATTTAATTATTAAATTATATAATTAAAATTTAATTTTTTAACAAATTTTAAATCTAATTTTAATCCTATCTAAAAAGGAGACGAAGAGAGACTGAAGGAAAAGGAAGAGATTACTCTTAATGAGTTTAGAAGACTAGAAAATATAAGTATATAACCTATAAAAATATAAAAAAAAAAACAAAGATGAACATTTTGATCAATTGACCAAATATACATGCTCTTAAAATTCAATTATGTATCATCAATCTGAACCAAAATAATATCATTTATGAAGGGTTCTTGGGGTAATGGTATTGTATTTGCATGTAGTTTACATGGGGCTGAGCATGTAAAATTGAAAAACTGAAAATTGATTCGAATCGTAGTGTTTAGATCTTTTATCGTTCACAAGTTTAAAAATGTTGTGGTTAACCGAAACGAACGGTATTTGAATTTTTATTTAGTTTATAATTAATTTAAATATTTTATAATATAAAAATAAGTATTGTATACTTAAAAATAATAAAATAACTTAAAATTATTATATATGAATTATTAATTATTTTTTATTTACTTGAAAATTGATTTTTAAGAAATATTTATGAAAAATACTTCAATTTTTTACGGAATAATGTTTGAAAATAATCAAATAAAATTATTTTGTCAAAATAAAATACAAAAATATCAAAATCTAAGGTTAATGTAAAAAAACCTATAAACGAGATTAACCGAACAGAAAATCAAAAGTTATTAATTATTTTACCGAACCGAACCGTGTACACCCCTATGGTTTAGTGCGAAATAAAAATAAATCAATTAGAATTCTATGCATTGAAAGCATAGAAAAGCAATGTTAAAAGGTATTAAAAACAAATTGGACCGTGACAATTATTGTAATAATAAGTTTTTATAATATCTAATTTAAATGGTCAATCAACGAATTAGATATCAATAATTATAAAAATATTTAAAAAATTCTAATCCAAAATATAAAACAAAAGTTCCTATTGATATATCTCATAACCCTGAATAACAACAAAAAGATAATGAAAAGAAGAGATCAAAACCTGACTACACGCATCTATATATAGACAAGTTTTGCTTCTTCTTTTTTTACTTTATAAAAGAATTAATATAAATACTAAAACTTTTTTTATCAATAATAGAAAAAAAGGGTAAACTACCTGAAATACCACTCAACTTTAATGTGTGACTCTAATATGCCACTGAACTAAAATTCGATACTATAATACCATTGAACTTCACTGTGTGATTCAAAGTTAGCACTCCACCGTTACTCCCATTACGGAATTTTGACGTGGACTCTAACTCCCGTTAAATGGATGACGTGGCCGATAAAAAAATAATATCTTTTTCCAGATATGATCCACCTCATTATATTTTATGTTTTATTTTTACTATAAAATCTCTTTTGGCTGAAAACAAAACCCTAATTTCCTATTTTCTATTTCCCAGCATAGATTTTGAAGCTGATCCAAATCAATGGAGGTAAAATGGCAAAGATCAAGTGAACGCAGGGTTGAAGTAGAAGAACCCATTTCAATTCTGATGTGTGGATGCGGATATCCGGCAAAGCTGACTACATCGTGGTCTAATGCCAACCCTGGAAGGAGATTCTTTGGCTGCAAAAATTACGAGAGTTTTCTTCATAAACATTGTAGATTTTTTTGTTGGTTTGATCCTCCAATGAGCCCACGTGCAAGAGTTGTTCTCGTCAGACTGCTAAACAAAATCAAGACGAATGACATCCAAAGAAGGAATGAGAGATTTGTTTGGATTTTTGTTTTGATTATCAGTATTGTACTACTGTGGTACTTAATGCACTAAGGGGATTGGAAATACAACTTATACCGGTATAAGACTTAAAGAAAGAATAAAAGAAATACAACTTATACCGGTATAAGACTTAAAGAAAGAATAAAAGAAATACAACTTATACCGGTATAAGACTTAAAGAAAGAATAAAAGAAATACAACTAACTAATTGAAAAGGTAGGATCAGCCTTCCATTGTTCCAAATATTTTTTAGCCAACCACTTGTAAGTAACATTTTTATTTCTAAAATCTTTGAGACAGTTATGCTCTTCAATATAAGACTTAATCTGCCATGTGTTGTTCATAAGATCTTTAGGGTCAACCTTTGATGCCCAAATATACCAAGGACAATTTTCTTTGCAAATTACATGTATCCTACCTTTGTCAACCCTTTTGAATTTGATATCATGTCTGGTCTTAATCCCATACTCCCTTATAGCTTTTTTCAGAATCTCTTTATCACTAAATTTCATCCCCTTTTTAAATCTCGGATTTTCCATATCCACCTCAGCATTAAATACAGGACATTTGGGGTTTTTCTTTCGATCATCTTCATCAGATTCATTTGCACTAACACTATGCAATGAATCTGATCCATCACTAACATATCCATTCAAATGTGTCTCATTACCAAACTCCAAATTCATCAGATCCACCTCTTCTTCTCGAGCTTCATCATTTAAGGCATCATCACTATTTTCATATCCACTATCACTATCAGTTTGTTTAATCTCATCCTCTACATAATCATCATCCTCTTCTACATCATCATCTCCAGTCTCTTCTACAACATCATCTACAATCTTCTTTCAGAGAAAACTCAGAGAAACCCACGTTTTTTCATTTGATTTCTTTCTAACAATCGATCACTACAATCTTCTTTCAGAGAAAACCCAGAGAAACCCACTTGAATAATCAATAACAATCCATAGAAAACCCACTGATTTTTTTTGCGTCTAATTTCAGAGTGATTTCTGAAGTTTGAAATTTCATTAGCCTAATTTTGAGGAGAAAAAGAGTCTTTAACAAAACTACGTCGTTTTACAATAAAAATAAAACATAAAATATAATGAGGTGGATCATATCTGGAAAAAGATATTATTTTTTTATCGGTCACGTCATCCCTGTAACGGGAGTTAGAGTCCACGTCAGAATTCCGTAATGGGAGTAACGGTGGAGTGCTAACTTTGAATCACACAGTGAAGTTCAATGGTATTATAGTATCGAATTTTAGTTCAGTGGCATATTAGAGTCACACATTAAAGTTGAGTGGTATTTCAGGTAGTTTACCCTAGAAAAAAATATAAAATCGTGATTATTTTCTTTGATAATAATATTTTAATTAAAAAATAATCTATTTTACTATTACATCCAACATTCTTTAATAATCAGGACATCGAATAGAGTCGCGTAGACAGGGATGAAACTTGAGATATTCTTTGCCTCAGGCCTAAATTATGAAAAAGCCTTACAAAGGTTGCAGTGTGGAAGTGTCTTAGAGGGCTTTTTGTGTTGGAAATATGTCATATAATCTGCTGCATGTCCTTAACTTGGTTCCCAAGGTTTTGTCCGAACAAATGCTGTCTTCTTAGGGGTTTTGTCTCACACTTTTTTTATTTATTTATTTAATATAAATAGTTTAAGGATGTTTTAGACCCAGCTTGTTCATCAAGTGATTGGCTAATTATTGAAAAATAATAACCGAATGAAATAAAGAAAAAGATGGAATTGCCCCACTTCTGATTCAATGAAAGTAAAACAAACCTTAAACTGGGTTCTGCCTAGAATCTGGACCATACTTGAAGACTTGGGGTCGGACAATGCACAGTAAAAGAGGGGTGAAGTACACAGCTCTCTGTAATTTCTGCCATCTTTTTCTCTTGTGGAATATTTTTCTAACTATGGACTAAATTGAAAAGAACAAGAAACATTAAGGGTGTTTTTGGTTTGGTTTGGGTAGTAATGTTGCATTATCTTTGGTAATCTATGATTTGAGACGTTATTTCGTCCAAGTTTCACAATATTTACAGACCGAACTACCAGCTTTTTTTTCTTTGGATTTTAGTTTTAACCTTTCACACCGAATTATATATATTTTTTTATTTATTTTACTGGTTCAACTGAGCATACTTCCAATTTTTAATTTAATCTGTCGATTCGGTTTAATTCCAACCATCATAAATATTTATTATTAAATAGAGCGATATTACATTTTTAAGACAAATGTGAAAATTTAAACTCATACAAAATAGATAACTTGCATATTTTTTGGCCATTCGGCCAATTAGTGAATTTCACATTCCATGAATATTGATTTTGCGTTTAACTAGAAATTTATATTCTCTTGATCATTCTCCTAAACAAAAGTAGTCTTTGTTGTTAAAAAGCATAATAAATATGGCCTTTTTATTTTTCTAGAAACCCAAACTAAAAGAAGTGGGCTACTCCTATCTCACAAGTCTGCCAATTTTACACAGGCTTTAAGTTATTAGGTCATGTAGGATGATAAAAAGGCTTAAATGTACCAAATGATCAAATGAGATTTGCATAACGATCCAAAAGAAAAAGATTTGCCAATGATAAACAATACACACAAATTTTGGTATTTTATACATGATCGAATGTAAAATAGATATTATGTCACATGGTTGCCATGCCATATCATGTCATGCCATATGCCATGCAAGAAAAATAATTTAGATTTTTATCAACATGAACTTGATGGTATATTCAAAGGGAAAGTAAAAGCACATAGTTTATAGAATGAATTAATTTGTCATTTCATAAGTTGTTATGAGACGTACGAATAAATCGAACTTGTTTATGTTAAGTAATTAAGTTTGATTGAACCGACTTAAATAGATCTATCTTAGTATTTTATTGAATTTGATTTGAACTTCAATTAGCTCGATTATACCTTAAACACTTACCACCATCAACACATCTATCAAAAATCTTAAGCAAACTATGCCTTCTCATTTTCTAACTTTGTCAATCTTCCAACCTTAAATTTCACTAATTTGGCTATGGTATACATTAAACTTAGCTATCAAACCAACTTCAATTTAAACATTTTTTCAAATTTGAAGTCCTTTTATCTATGCAACTAATGGGAAGTTAGAATTTAAAAGGCCTCTCTTTTAAGAAAAAAAAAACCCATTTTATTAGCATATTTTTCTTGCGTGTACGTGTGTGTATATATATAGAGATAGAATCCACTTAAACAGTGTAAAAACTAAATAGTTAAAAACAACCCATTTTATTAACATATCTTTTTTGAACTAAATTACTTTTGTTAAATAAGTCCCTATACTTTTATTGCACACAAAAGAAACCCATATCCTTTTGTTTATACTTAATATAGTTTTTTCTTCTGAGCAGTTGAGATTCTCTGTTAACATCTCAAAATCGGAATTTAAACCTTGATATTATCATCTCCTTCCCTATATTATATATTGTATAAAACAGTTTAACCCTTATTTGAGTCCAATTTAACATTTTAGCTCAACAAAAGATGGTTATTTAGATGTGATTCATGACATACAAGTTTTGTTTTCTTTTGTTTTGTCTAAATGTTTGGTTGGGACATAAGGCTACATTTGAAGAACATGCGTAACATGATCGATCAAAAAGATTTAAGGTAACTCTCACGTATCTTGTTGGATTGAATGCTCAGCTATTGGCTGCTTAAAGACTTACATATGCACGTTTCCTTCTTTTTTGTCCCTTGTAGTAGAATATTATCTGTCCATACCCAAAATTTCAATGTCTATAAAAACTTATTATTTGAAGATTCATGACTCTCCATACGTGCAAATTCTTTTTAATATATTGGTGTGATTATATTATAGTATATGTTTATATTTTTTTTAATCTTCTGACAAAACACACATCTTACACATATACGTACTCGAACCCGAATCTCTTAAGATGATCATTATCCTATTTTCCACTAGAGCCACTCATTAGGTTCTGCGTACAAATTCTTTTAACATTAAAATAAAAGTAATATGAAATCTTGACACATTGTATTTGACAACTATAAATGACAACCAAAATTGAAATCTGGCATCTACATGCCACTAAAACTATGATCAAATCAGATAAGATGACATACTATTTTCACATTGCATTCATCTCTTAAAATAATGTGCTGTCGTAAAATTCACTGATAATAATATATTAATTATAAAATAATAATAATAGTTTGCCATGTTAGTGATCTCACATTACTAAAAAGAATAGAATATAAAGAAGAAAATTTTCCTACCATGGGCATGATTTTGACTGTATTATAATTTGGCTTTATATGACTTTCATGATTGAGAAATGTTTATAATTATAAATTGGATACATATAGATATATTTACTTTTTCTTTGACCAAAGATCTTCCATTGCATTATTACAAAAAGGGTTTGTGAGGTTATCATTTTATATGTGTCCTCCACCACCACCCTTTCCCCAAAAATATGTTTCAATGTTGAGATGACATAGAAAACCACTTTGGGATCAACCTTTTGGGTTGAAGCTTTAGTATTTGAGTGTGGGAAAGAAAGATACGGAAAGCATTATTCAAGAAGATTTTAATACCATTTTTGTAAAAGTGGTGGGGATTGGTAAGAAGCATGACCATCTACCAACCTTTCTCCACCTCATCCACTCCCTATATACATTGGTATTGAGCCCACCATACTTGAATCCTTGAACTTACCCTCCATTTGCTCATCAACTTCACCTAATATGTGACCCTAAATCTAAAACCCAATACATGAAATCTTTGAGGCATTTCCTTCCCTCACTTCTGATACATCTGGTAACTCGTGTATTCATATATTTTTGAATAGTCTTAACATGATTACAAAGTAATATTTGTTCATACTATTTTTTAACCATTTGATAAGACACACACTTTGCAGACAAAACTAATTGAACCTGGGTCTCCTAGAATAAACATCGTCATCTTTTTCGTTGGAACCACTCGTTAAGTTCATATCATATTCATATATTTTAATATATCATAGTAAAATTAAAATATTATATAAAGGAGTCTAGCATAATCACATTGAAAAGTAATTTGATCGATCAATATAAATTTCTTATAAATTCGTGCATTCGTATTTTTATGTGATGTAAATCATATTGTTTTCTAGTTCATGCATTGCTCCTAGAGACAAGCAAAGGACTTGGTGGAAAGGGGGTCAAAGAATAAAGAATCTGATTGGGAAAAAGTAATCAAAGTCGCTTTAAAAAATCAATAATCAGTTGGTCTAGGGGATGGAGCATTAAATTTTTTAAATAAAGTTAAGAGTTCGAGTTCTGACATTATAAATGAAATAAATTCGATTAGGAGAGTCGTCTCATAATGAACCTATGCAGTACTCGATCCAAATTAATCACCTATTAAACTGAATACCAATGGTTATAGAAAATGCTTTTAATAGGCTTTAATAAGCTGTTGATTATGATTCACATTGCCCCATCCTCTTGTAGGCATGGCCTGGCCCATTTCAAGCTGTCGTCCTCCATGCTGTTGCATCCCCCAACTTCTTTTGTGCACTGCATTTGCCCTCCTTTCTGTTTTGATTTCTCACTATACAAAACAAAATATCAACTATAAAATAAAATAAATTGAAATTTTTTTTCCCTTCCCCTATCAACTTCTATCCTTCAATCATTCAATTAATGAATTGCCAACATCCATTAGATTTTGTTGTTTATTATTTGTGTATAAATTTATACATCAGTGATTTATAAATATATGGATAATTATTTGATTGTTATGAATATTTATCTATGTGGATGTCTATAATGATAAAAACTTTATCTAGGAGATTCGATTTACTTTATCATTAGGAATATTATCTCCATTAATTAGAGTTTAATGTATTATGTACTTCTTATGCCTATAAATAGATGAAGGCACTGTACACAAGTCTAGTTTTGGATTATAATATGAATCTCCATCTTTCTCTCATCTCTTTGTTATTTTATTCTTATTCATTGTTTTTCGTTATTTTATTCACAACACGTTATCAGCACGAGCTTCTAATCAACTGAGATCTTCGTCGTTCGAATCTAAAAAAAATATTGGAAATAATTCGATTCTAGGGTGAACCAAAGATAAGTTTTCTTTTCTTCCTCAATTTTCTTTTTGTTACTTATTACCTTTCTCTTTATATTTTAACTTAGTTTTTAATTTTTTTTTAAAAAACCAAAGAGGGGCGTGTTCGATTTTATTTAATCATTAGGTAAAGATGAATTTGTGGTTTCTCACAAGTCAAAGGATGAATTAACATAGATGGGTATACCATGATTGGTTGTATTTTAATTCTAGTATCAATCGATTATTATTTTTATTTTGTTAGTGCTTTTCACTGTTTCGATAAAAAAAATAGTTTCTGTTGAGTTGTGAGGAGCTCGATTCGTTCAACCGATAAGGCTCACCAAGTGGTGGAGAGGTGGATTTTTGGGTGGAAGGGTTGTGGAAGCTAAAATGATAATAGACACAATGATTTATAGTGGTTCAACCTTCTAACCAAGGTCTACATCCACTACCTTAGCTCCCCACTAAGGATTTCCAATCAATCCACTATTGATTCGTCCCCTTTTCTAGGCTTAGGAGGTAACCCTTATACACAATCAAGCTTTCTACCCAAAGCCTTGATTGAAATCCTCTTTTACAAAGAGATAAATAAAGCAAACACAAATCCCTCTAATAGGTGTTTGTTTGCACAATTAAAACACTCACCCAAAACCTAAAACACTTGAGCAAATTTGACAATTTTGGCTCACTAGTGTTTGTCTATACAATAAATGACAATTTAAGCTCTAAGACAATTCTTGATCATTTGTTGATTGACAATATGAGCATTAGCCTTTACTTGATGCTTGGAGGTCCCTTTTATACTCCCTGATGAGTTTATAGCCGTTGCTAGCCGTTGGGATTGAATTGGAGCCGTTGAGGACTTTAATTCCCACCATAAATGCAGTTATGCAGCTCTCCGTTTCGAAACGTTCGAACCCGTTTCGAAACACTCTTTAAGTAGAAAAAGCCGTTGCAATCTGATGTGGACCCGTATCGAAACGCTTTAGTCCGTTTCGAAACACCCGTTTCGAAACGCCTGTCCCCGTATCGAAACGACCTGCATTTAAAAGTTAGTTGGGAAATAGCCGTTGGGGTTTATGACCATTGTGGTCAATGCCACATAGGCGTATCGAAACGGCATAGCCCGTTTCGAAACGCTGGGCAAAATCCTTATCCAGGGAAAGCCCGTTTCGATACCAGTATCGAAACGTTTTAGCTACTGGAATGCACCGTATCGAAACGCCCTAAGGTGTTTCGAAACGCCTGGACAGTTTTGTGAAGTTTGGTTTTGAAAAACATGTAAAACCTTTTAAAAACATCCCTAAACATAGTTTCAAGTTATTTGGACTTTAGAAATTGTTTTAAATACTTTTTAAATCAGTCCAAAACATTTTTCAATTATTATATCAAAATATTAGTTCTACAATCTCCCCCCTTTTGATATAATAAAACTCTTTTGAAAAATTGTTTGGGATTCTCCCCCTTTAACTTTAAAAATGTGAATAAGAGATTGAAGATATGAAATCAAATAAAGCTCCCCCTTATTCATTTGAAAAATCAATTTTTCAAACCATTTCTCTCCCTTTTTGTTATATCAAAAAGAATTTAAAACTTTAAGTTCAAAATAACAATAGAGGTAAAAGTTGACAAAATTAAGAATTTTGGTTTTAAAATGGCCCCCCTTACTCAAAGCATCAATAAAATGTTAGTCCAACATTTATGATCATCTAGTTGACAAAAAAAATAAATCAAATAAAATCAAAAGCAGCTAGATTTTACCACACTTGAACTCAAGGGAGGATGTGAAGCCTTCCTTCTTCAAGTGTTCTTCCTTGTGTGTATGGAGCTCCCCCTCAATGTTTGACTTGTTGAACATCTCCATCACACCTAGCAAAAGACAATCAAGTGATTTTTGGTATCTAAATTGCTTTGGATCCATAAACGTTAGTAGCACAAATTTTAGACCCCTTAGGAATCCATTTTTCAATGTCATCCTTTTTAAATGAAGTAGTTAGCCCTTTTGGGACCCAAACACTTCTAAAACATTTTCCTTTTACAAATCTAGGGGCACTAGATTGTCTTACATAAAAATTTGATTTTCCAAAAAAAAAATTCGTTTCAAGCTCTTTGGAAATCAAATCTTTTTCTTCTTGAACTTTTTGGAGCAAATTTTGTAAATCAAAACATTTTAATTCAAACTCTTCGAGTTTTGCTTCAAGTTCAAGTTTGGTTTTAGAAATCAAATCATTTTGAATTTTTAACTTTGAAATCAATTTATTGTTTTTCAAAATGTGATTTTTAAACTCTAAAACCAAATCATCATAGGCATCTTGTAATTCATCAAAAGAGTAAGAACATGAAGTAGGTGAATTAGAAGTTACCCTTGAATCTTCTTCGATGGCCATAAGGCAAAGGTTGGCTTGTTCATCGTCGGTGGAGTCCTCATCACTCCAAGTAGCCACATGTGCCTTCTTCTTATGGCTTGAAGTGCTTGCCCTCTCCTTTTTCTTGGAATCTCGTTCAAGCTCTCTCAAAGCTTTCTTCATGAACGGGGCACACTTCTTGAAGAGATGAACTATCTCTTCATCTTCATCCTCCTCTTCACTTGAGTAGACATGATGACAAGTGGAGGATTTGAGAGCCATGGCACTTGCATTGATGCCTAACCCTTTGATTTTCTTCTCTCCCATAGCTCTAATTTCTTCCCTCTTCTTCTCATCTTCTTTATTCTTCTTCATGATTTGATGAGTAAGGAGTGACCCCATGAGTTCATCAAGCTTCAAGGTCTTCAAATTCTTGGCTTTGATGATGGCGGTCCTCTTTGAGTCCCAAGACTCGGGAAGTGAGTAGATGAGCTTTCGAACAAGCTTTTCCTCCGAGATGGCTTCTCCATAGCCTTTGAGATCATTGGTGATAGTGGAGAACCTATCAAACATCTTCTCGATGTTCTCTTCCTGATCCATTTTGAAGTTCTCATACTCTAAGGTTAGGAGCCCAATCTAGGTCTCCTTGACTTTATCGGTCCCCTCGTATGTGACTTCAAGCTTGTCCCATACCTCCTTGGCACTCTCACAAGAAGACATCTTCTCATAGATGGTTGGGCCAAAAGCACAAAACAATATATGCAAGGCTTTGCAATTAAGCTCCATCTTCTTGCAATCGTCGGCACTCCACTCCGCTTTACTTCTTTGAGGTACGAACGTACCATCTTCAACTATATCCCATAGCTTGTAGTCTCTTGATTTGATGAAGAACTTCATCTTTGTCTTCCAATGGGCATAGTGGGTTCCGTCAAAGAAAGGCGGTTTGTCGATTGATTGTGCCATTTGAGCCGGTTGATGAAATAGTGATCGAGCTTGCCGGATCTTCTCAATAGGATGTGAATCCTCCTCGATTGAGCCAAGCTTTGATACCAATTGTTGAGTTGTGAGGAGCTCGATTCGTTCAACCGATAAGGCTCACCAAGTGGTGGAGAGGTGGATTTTTGGGTGGAAGGGTTGTGGAAGCTAAAATGATAATAGACACAATGATTTATAGTGGTTCAACCTTCTAACCAAGGTCTACATCCACTCCCTTAGCTCCCCACTAAAGATTTCCAATCAACCCACTATTGATTCGTCCCCTTCTCTAGGCTTAGGAGGTAACCCTTATACACAATCAAGCTTTCTACCCAAAGCCTTGATTGAAACCCTCTTTTACAAAGAGATAAATAAAGCAAACACAAATCCCTCTAATAGGTGTTTGTTTGCACAATTAAAGCACTCACCCAAAACCTAAAACACTTGAGCAAATTTGACAATTTTGGCTCACTAGTGTTTGTCTATACAATAAATGACAATTTAAGCTCTAAGACAATTCTTGATCATTTGTTGATTGACAATATGAGCATTAGCCTTTACTTGATGCTTGGAGGTCCCTTTTATACTCCTTGATGAGTTTATAGCTGTTTCTAGCCGTTGGGATTGAATTGGAGCCGTTGAGGACTTTAATTCCCACCATAAATGCAGTTCTACAGCTCTCCGTTTCGAAACGCTTGAACCCGTTTCGAAACACCCTTTAAGTAGAAATAGCCGTTGCAGTCTAATGTGGAACCGTATCGAAACGCTTTAGTCCATTTCGAAACACCCGTTTCGAAACGCCTGTCCCCGTATCGAAACGACCTACATTTAAAAGTTAGTTGGGAAATAGCCGTTGGGGTTTATGACCGTTATGGTCAATGCCATGTAGGCGTATCGAAACGGCATAGCCCGTTTCGAAACGCTGGGAAAAATCCTTATCCAGGGAAAGCCCGTTTCGATACTAGTATCGAAACGTTTTAGCTACTGGAATGCACCGTATCGAAACGCCTGGATAGTTTTGTGAAGTTTGGCTTTGAAAAACATGTAAAACCTTTTAAAAACATCCCTAAACATAGTTTCAAGTTATTTGTACTTTGGAAATTGTTTTAAATACTTTTTAAATCAGTCCAAAACATTTTTCAATTATTATATCAAAACATTAGTTCTACAGTTTCCTATGTTGTGTTTTGCATATGCGTAAAATTTAAGAAAAAAAGGGTAAATTTCTGTCAAGTTCTTCATATTTTTCTGGTTTATTTAATTTAGTCCCTACATACTTGTTGTGATTTATTTATCAATATTTAGTTTATTTTATCCTATTGATGATATTTGATATTTTTAACCGCGTTTTGAGTTTTACATAATATGTTTGAATGACGTGGTAAGAGACATGACATAAAGAGATTATGAGAAGCCGTTTTTACCATTTGCTATGGTGATTTTGTTCGAAAGCAATATTTATTCTACATCGGAAAAAAATGACTATAGACTTCTCCCAAGTTCATGTTACAAAAACTCATCTTGACAAGAATTTTCGTGGGAGGCATTCCCTGAAGTGAATGCAAAGCATGATGTTTATTCCATGCGATTATCAATGATAGGGCATTCCCTGAAGTGAATACAATCATGATGTTTATTCCATGCGATTATTGGATCTATTTCATTCCATGAAGTGAATGCAAACATGGTAAATCATTATTCAATTAGAGACATAACTTCGATATAATCCAAATATATTGGCTGGACATCCCGTTCTGCGAGGCTACTAGTCTCAAAAAAGGTTTTTAAAGGACCCTATGAACTGGTTTAACAATGCCGCATACGAGGATTAAATCTTTGTTCTATGTGATAAGGATATGTTAATAAAAACATACTCCATTTTTTATGACAAATAATGTTGTCCTGAAATACAATATCGTGAAAAAGATTTTAAAGGCCCACTGGCTCTACTTCATTCTCTGAAGTGAATGTGAGATTTTATAATGGAAAGAATAAATGCCACATTAGTAGTTGTGGTCATAGTCGAGGCCATGGACATAGACATTATGGTCATTTTAAGAATACTTCTACCCACCGGTAGTGAAGTTATAAGGATGGCAAGAGTGATAAAATATCATTCTAAGGAAGTAAAATCCTTTTTATTACCAATGCGATGTAATAACCTATTGGTCCCGTACTTGTCGTACGCTGAAAAATCAACAATCATTGAATAATAAAAGAAAGAAAATAGAAGCAAATTTTGTTTGCGAAAAATGAGGAAGATGATATTGGTCCAACTTATTTGGACATTTTTTGTCCAACTCATTTGGACATTGTTGATTTCCTTATAACCCTCGAATGGAATAAATCATCTTCTAATTATTCTCATAACTTTGAAGAGAATTATTTATCTTTTTATTTATTTTGCTATTTATTTACTTTAAATATTAATTATTTACGTTTTATATTATACATCATGATATTTATTTATTTAGTTTAAAATGATTACTTATCAAATACAATTTATGGTGACGATTTATGCTTAGCAGAAGCATAAGATATATTTTCCCATTTTATGCAAGGGAAAATGTGAGTATTATATCTCAAAGTACTGAAAATATTGATGCTCCAAAAGAGCAATAAGTTCTTGAGAGAAAGCACATTATGAAAAGTGTAGAATTACGAATATTGTAAAAATTACCGTTGATGGTAATAATATCGCCACCGCTAGAAGTGAAAATTTTAAGAAAGCAATATGAGTTCGCAAAATAATCCTTCGAGAATTATAGATACCATATGTTATCAATTGGCATTTGAAATAAGCCAATGTGGATATAAGTTCTGGTAGCCAAAAGTCAGTGGAAAGCTCTAGAAGAGCTATATATTGCTACCAAAAGATGATTTGTATTGAAAGCTCCGAAAGAGTTAAATATATTCCTATTCAAAGGAACAATTTTGATGGTTGTACTAGACATGTACGTGTGAAATTGAATCACATGTTATGATAAACCAGAAGTTTACCAAATTCAGAAATATATATATATAAACACATGTATATAGTTGGCATTATCAGTTAGACCATCCTGATCAATAATGATACGAAAATTATTGAGATTTACATGTTGTAGAGTGGATCGTTGAATCGATAAATGCCAAGAGGGGGTGAATTGGATTTTTAATTTGGTTGGTAGTGAAGTGCTAAAATAAAATTAAGGACAAAGACAATTATAGTGGTTCAAGTTCCAAATGAACTATAGATCCACTACCTTAGCTCCCACTAAGGATTTTCCAAACAACTTCACTAGTTGATATTCTCCTTTTCTAGGCTTAGGAGGAAACCTTTACACAAATGGTCAATTTTCTACCAAAAATTGACCAAACCCTTTCACAAGTGTACAAAGAAGAACGTGGCAAATATAATGTATCTCTCAAGACTAATATTGCCCAAATTACAAGCATGCAACACAATTGAATCTAAAAAATGAGAAATTACAAGGATTTACAATTGGGATTTTACAAGGATATTTGAATTTATGCACTTGAGCTTGGATTTGATGTAGAATTGTTTCTTTAAGGATCAATAGTTGTTGTTGGTTGTTTCTAGACTCATTTTTATACATTCTCATTCAATTTTAGCCATTGAGGTGGTTGCCATCATCAATATAGCCATTGGGATGCAATCTTTCCACCATAAATGCACTTCTGCAACTACCCGTTTAGAAACACATGTACCTGTTTCGAAACAGACTAAAATAGAAATAGTCGTTGGGGTGTAATTAAAAGACCGTATCGAAATAGATATGATCGTTTCGATACGCTAAAAGCCTCTTCCGAACTGTCTTGATACTGTTTCGAAACAATTTGAAACTGTCAAAACCCGTATTGAAACGTGCTTAAACCGTTTCGATACATCTTAATCGTTATGTAAAAAACAGTTATAAAATTACAACGGTTATAATTTTAAATCCAAGTTCAAATCTCGTTTCGAAACGTTTGAGATCGTTTCGATACATTCGTATTGAAACGGATCTACCCGTTCCGTTGTTCTTCATCTGTTTTGAAACATAGTGTCCTGTTTCGATATTATCGTATCGAAACGAGAAGACTCGTTCCGAAACCAGTTTTAACAATTTCAACACGTTCCGAAACACCTAAGGGCTGTTTCGAAACTGTGACTCGAAAATCACTGTTTTGACTTGAAAAACACTTAGAAAAAATTTGTATAACCATTTGGTTTTGACTTGACCACTTTGCTTAAAAGTTTTGGGAAGTTTTGAGGACTTAAAAATTTATTTTCTATTTTCAATTTAGTCCTTAAATTCTTTTTTATATCAAAATCAATTCTTTGGTTTTACACATGCACATGTATTAAAAGAACCTGGAGTTCTTGTGGTGATTATTCTCAAAGAAATTAATTAAATTTCGCTTATTAAATAACATGAAGTTCTTGTGTTGCTTAAAGGAATTGATTAAATTCCACTTACTAAAAAAACCTGAAGTTTTTGTGTTGTTTGTTCTCAAAGGATTTAGTTGATCCCACTTACCAAAAGAACTAGAACTTGAAGTTCTTGTACTGAAGTTGAGACGGCATGTCTTGCATATCTGAATAAAATATGGGCCTATATATCTACAAATGTGGAAAGTTTTATATGATTTTAGTAGATGTATCTACATTGTTTTATCAACTTACAACCAGAAGTTTGTGACATTGATTCTAAAAGGATTCATATTATGCAATTAGACTATTTGTCTTGTAAAAGTTAGTGAGTTTATATTTTAGGCTATATCAGTTGTTAAAAAGTATATTGATTATGAAAAATACAGTTTAGCAAAATTTCAATTGGATGCCTCCTCTTTAATAGCTAAATTATGAGAACAAAAGAGTTATTATTTATATGGTGTTTTAATAAACTCTCCGTTATGATTGTTTTTTTGTCAGAAGCCATACATTTCTCATTTTATAATTTTTGAATGTGCGATATGAATTGCTCAACCACAACACACAAAATGGGTAAATAAAAAGGGTTGAGAATATATATTAAGTACAAGTCTCTTTTTATGTTTAAATTCTTAAAAATTAATTGGAGAATCATTTATGAGATTATTTTTCTCAACACCAGGGGGAGAATAATCAGCTGGATAAATAAGAAAAATGAGTTATCATTATCTAGATCCTCGAATATGAACTAAAAGTTCATAAGATAATTCAAGTTATTGTATGTCAACTGCCAGACATATTACTGACCTAATGAGAGTAATTGTAACACCCCAATTTTGGGCTTGGAAGTTTAGGGTCTGAACCGGACCGGTCTGATTTTTGGTTCGAATATAAAAGGTGGTTTTAGGGAAAGCCTAGTTCGGGGTGCATTAAAAATATGGAAAAATATCTAAAAATCCTCTTTTAATATATATAAGAGAGTGGTGAAATCAATTTTTCAAAATGAGGCTTGGAAGTATGACATTTCGAGTTAGTGACTAAAATGTAATTTTTGAAAAGTTCGTGACTGTTTTGAAAGGATTAAAACTTTGAATCTTTAAGGAGCTAATTTACCCAAGGGAGGATTTCTCCAGATTTTTCTTGATTTTTAAAGACTCGTTTAATGTTTAATTAATAAAAAGAAAAGAGGGAAAAATCACATTTTAGTTTCATAACTAACTTTTGCTAAAATTTTCCCATTTCATTTTCTCTCAAAATTCCCTCAGCCAAACACATTTCCACAATAGCTTTTCTTTTGATTTTCACACCAAATGATGAGATTTCAATCCTCAAATGATTCCTAATCATTTCTACATCAAATCCTCTTCATTTGCATATTGAATTTTCAAGGATTTTGGCTCTAAACAAGGAGAAATCCACATTTAGAGGTATGAACGTCCTTCTCCTCTAAATACTCAGTTCTTTACTGAAATTCCCAAGTTCTCAATCCTTAAATTGAGTTTTATTAAAGGTTTTAATGTTGTGATCTTGATTTTGGCTTAAAATTCAAGATTTGGATTTAATTTTGAAGAAATTCGTATTGGATGTTTGGGCTCTGTTTTGAGATGTCTTTTTAATGTATTTTGGATGTTTAAATGATGTGTAATTGAGGTTTAATCAATGCAATCCCGAATAGGTTGATTTTCCTAAGTTTTTACTTGTGAAAATAGTGGTTTTTGGGGTGATTTTGGTGTTATGTTATAGCTGGAGGTATAAGGACGTGATTAGGTCCTTTTTGGATGTTAATTGATGTCTAAGAATGTTTAGAAGTGATGGATCTTGGCTGGGTAATGTGGTGGAAGTGTTTGGATGTGTTTTCGGTTGTGTTTGGTAGCCGAAATGTGAGTTTTGGTGAGAACAGCGAGTTTAGGTGTAATGACTGAAGATTTAAATGCATGATGATGCATTAATCCTCTGCTTTGATGTGTTTAAAACAGGGGAGACGTCTTCGGATCCTTGTGGTGTTGATCCGGAGGCTTGAACGGCGTTTCGGCAAGCTTGCGAAACAGAATTGGTGAGTGAAGTTTGGTTTTCAGCTTTGAAACCAATGTTTGAAGGTTTTGGGAGCGTAGTTTAAGTCTAAGCAACTTAACTAAGCTCAAGAGTAAGTTTTCGGAGAAACTCTCTCTTTGATGAACCATGAGATGGTTGGATGCAATGTGTTTATTTTGCATATTTAAATTCTGTTTTGAAAGCATATTTTAGCATGTTTAATGCTGGTTTTGAAAGCCATGTGTTGAAGGATGCTCAAGGTAAGAGATCCTTGGTTTGACATTGATAAATGTGGTTTTGATGCATAGTGATGCATGATTATTTAATAGCTTTGTTTAATGCTTTAAAACAATGGATTGATGATGGTAAATGATGTATATTGGCAAGCGATGTGTTGGTTTAAAAGTACTTGAATCGGATATAGTTAGTCGGCTATAGGATTTGGTGCACCGTGAATAAAGTCGCCTTGGATGTTGAGGGATTGTAATAGTACCGTAAACTCCATCCAAGTACACTAACGAGATGTATAAGATCATAATGGTGGTTAAAATGCCATGTGAGGATCTTGTGTTGTGTGTCTCGTGTTCTCGTTAGTGATGTTATACAACTACCAATGAGTGATGTGGAGGGGTTGTGATTGTACCGTTAAACTCCATCACGGGTGTTGAGGGGTTGTGATTGTACCGGTAAACTCCACCTTGTGTGTTTGGTAGTGTGTATGAAGCGTATGGGACAACGCTTGTAATCCGCGTATCCGATTGTGTTTTGTGTTGAAAAATGGTTATGGATTATCACTTGAAAGCCAATATGACATGTTGATGTAATGAAGCATGAGATGCTTTTTTTGTATGCATTGTTGCATGAGAAATGATGTTTATGAATTTAAAGGCCTTTGAAAGGTGTTTTACAAAGTGCATTATTGTGTTGTTTCATTAGAGCATGCCTCACTAAGCAAATGTGCTTACACTCTCTTTCTTGAACCAATAATGCAGAGAATTGAAGTGCTTTAAGGGCAACAAGGAGGTCAAGAATCCAAGAGAAAGACTAAGCTCATGTATGGTGACTATTTTTACAACATTGTTAGCTTTTGGTATTTGGCAATGGGAACCTAGGTTGTGTTTTTGGGAGATGTTTTGGACTCCCTAAGTTTGGCATGATGCCTATGATGTCTTGGATATGTAATTGGCCATTTTTGGTGTTTGCTTTGTTGGTTTGATGTTTGTTGGTTTTGGGTAATAGGATGCATGCCTATAGATTGAGGTTTTCCCTAATTGATGTCATGAATATGTTTGGTTGATGCAAATATGTTCCTTTGAGGCATGATGACTTGCTGGCATGATTTGGGGGTTATAGGGATGTGTTTGATGGGTCGAATGTGTGTTAAACCAGATAATTTCTGCATTTCTGGGCAGCCCGTATCGAAACGGGTACTACTGTTTCGAAATAGGGGTCTGAAATGGCCTTGGTGTTTCAAAACGGGTAGAGCCGTTCCGAAACACTTTTGCTACTGCCAAGCCCTGTTTCGGAATAGGTTTCGAAACGGTCCCGCGTTTCGGAACGGTCAACCCCCGTTCCGGAACACTTGACCGTTGGGCACTGAATTATATGGTTTTATGTATTGAAATCTTCACGTTTTAGTCCTGAACTTCGTTTATGCAATTGATTGAATTTGGGATGTCCGTTTGAGGTGAAATTTGGCAGAGAAGCATGAAACATGACTAATTTCATAATGGCATCTTAAAAATTGGTAAAGTCCTCTTAATTTCCAGAATTTACAATTTGGTCCCTAAATTCGTATGTTGTGCAATTGAGTACCTTTTTGCTTTCCGATTGATGTGATTTTTGAGTATGCTTATTTGAAGAGTACGCCTAGGGTTAATATGAATCTAGACAAGTTTAAAAAGAAAAAAGGGTCGTTAATCAAGGTTGACTTTCAGGTTGACTTTGGTTTTCCCCGTGTAATCTTCGTAGTTCGGGTCAACCGTCTAGGCCGGGCTAAGGGGGTTACAGTAATCAAGTCTCATATACCGACTAAAAATGCTCTAATTTTAAATTACATGTTAGAATGAATGGATGTAAATCATGCTTGAAGCATGATAGTTGAAATTGGTTCCAATGATCAAAATTTTCGTAAATAGAAAGTAAAGAAAGAAAACGAGGATATTGTATAAAAATCTATAGATGTTGAAATGATTGGAAAATATAAAAAGACGTTTTGAACTTTCAAAAGAGAAGTATTTGGACAAGCAGTCCAAACACCTAAAGGTGTAATGCAAGTGGGGCACAAATATGACTGAATTATGATTTATGAAGAATTCTAATTACTTTATGGTGGATGAAGTTACATTGGCAGTTATGAAATATTATATATGCTTCTAATCATTTTGTGGATCCCTATAAAATGAAAGTTATATGTGACAGATTTGGAAATTTTCGAGGAAATTTATTTAGATATATCCTCTTTAATATTCATATTTTGGCGCATTTGGTATAATCGCCTTAGTGTGTACTAATTGAGGAAATTGTAAAATCTATGTTTGATTATGATATAACAAAGTATGTTAAGAATTAAATTGAAAAACTTAAAAAAGATTTTTAAGTCCCTCAAAAGATTTTAAATCAACAAGGCTTTAATCTAGTTTGAAAAACTCAAACTCCAAAATATTTTCTAAGTGTTCCAAGGCCAAACCATTGAAAATCATCCAGGCGTATCGATACGCTTCCAGCCGTATCGATACCTTTTTTTTACAAATTTGGCTACTGAAGAAACGCGTTTCGATACGCCTCTTACCGTATCGAAACAGATTGATCTATATCGATACGTTCTCTTTGTAAAAAATCGAAGGAGTTTGAATGACGTACCGATACGGTGTTCCCCGTATCGATACGATTTTAATGGAATTTTAAATTGGAAAGCTTTTAATAATTTTAACCGTTGGTGTCAGTTGTTAGGTAACAGAAATTTTAAATCAACAAGGCTTTAATCTAGTTTGAAAAACTCAAACTCCAAAATATTTTCTAAGTGTTCCAAGGCCAAACCATTGAAAATCATCCAGGCGTATCGATACGCTTTCAGCCGTATCGATACCTTTTTTACAAATTTGGCTACTAGAGAAACGCGTTTCGATACGCCTCTTACCGTATCGAAACAGCGTATCGAAACAAATTGATCTATATCGATACGTTCTCTTTGTAAAAAACTGAAGAAGTTTGAATGGCGTACCGATAAGGTGTCCCCCGTATCGATACGATTTTAAAGGAATTTTAAATTCGAAAGCTTTTAATAATTTTAATCGTTGGTGTCAGTTGTTAGGTAATAGAAATTTAAAGTGTTGGTTGTCCCGTACTGATACGCCTTTTTACCGTATCGATATGGAAACTTCCAGTGAGCTTTGTGAGAAAAATGGTATCGATACGGTCTTACATGTATCGAAACGGTCCATGTCCTGTACCGATACGCTTACACGCGTATCGATACGCCCCTCTTGTAATTGTGCAACGACTCTTTCTGTTTTGAGACAGGTATCGATACGAATCCCCGTGTACCGATACGGTAAGCTACAGAAGTGCATTTATGGTGGAAAGAGGGGGTCCCAACGGCTATATTCAATACCCTAACCACCCAAACAGCTAGATCTAATGGAGAAGATATAAAATGAAGCAAATTGAATACTAGCAACAACTATTGCATCAAAAAGAAACATCCTTACAAAAATCCAAGCTTAAATTTCCTAATTTCTTATCTCTTGTAAAATCTCAAATTGTGTTGTGTTCAATTCTGATCTTGTATTCAAATTTGGGTTGAGTGATTGTATTTAAAGGGGAAAACTTGTATTGAGAGACATCTTTCTTGCCTTAATTTCTTATTTGTACTCTTGTGAGAGTTTGGTCAAATTTTGGGTAGAAAATTTGACATGTATTGTAAAGGTTACCTCCTAAGCCTTGAAAAAGGGAAGAGCAATTAGTGGATTGTTGGAAAATCCTTAGTGGTAGCTAAGGTAGTGGATGTAGAGTTCATTTGGAACTTGAACCACTCTAAAATTCCTTGTTCTTCATTTTTAGCTATTCTACTTTCTCCAACAAATTTTAAAAACCCAATTCACCCCCTATTGGCTTTGATTAATCCATTAATTCACTCAACAATTGGTATCAGAGCCTACCTCTTTAAAGGATTAACAACCACAAGAGGATATTACAAAGCAAGTCATGGCATCTACCTCCGGGTCAAGCATGTACGAGTCTCAATCGACCACAAAACTGCATTTCTTCAGCGGTGACAATTATCCTTTTCGGAAGAACCGGATGCGTCTCTTCAATAAATCCAACGATTATCTAGTTTGGGATGCTATTGAAAATGGTCCCTCTATTCCGATGAAGAGAGACGATGAAGGAAGACTTGTGCCGAAAAGGAAAAAAGATGAGTGAAGAAGAGAGAAAGAAGATTCAAATCAACGACAAAGCTCTTCACATGTTATTTTGCTCTTTCAGTCTCGATATCTACTCCAAATTTTCCTCCATTGAAAGTGCTAAGGAAGTGTGGGATAAACTTGAGACTACAAATGAAGGAACAAGTGATGTGAAGGAGATAAAGATTGGAATTCTCAATCTTAGCTATGAGAATTTCAAAATGGAGCTCGACGAAACCGTCTCAAAGATGTTCGATCGTTTCTCAACAATCGTCAATGAGCTAAAGGGTTTTGGAGAGATAATCCCGGAAGACAAACTAGTCCGGAAGCTACTCTACTCACTTCTCGAGTCTTGGGATGGGAAGAGAACCGCCATAATTGAGGCCAAAAATTTGAAGACACTCAAGCTTGATGAGCTAGTTGGTTCCCTCCTAACTCATAAGATCATGAAGCAAGGAAGGGAAGATGAAAAGAAGAAGGAAGAAAGAAGAGTGAAGAAGCTTGAGGTAGATAAGAAGAAGAAGATAGGAGTGGCTCTCAAAGCCTCTCTACATGAGGAGAGAACTTCTAGGGAGAAGGAAGACCTAGAAGAATTGGCTATGATAGCCAAAAGAATCTCACGGTTTATGAGGTCCAACTAAGGAAGAAAAATTCAAAGAAAAATGGACTTCAAGACCAAAAACAAGAAGAAGAGAGGGATCAAATCATTTGCTTTGAGTACAAAAAATTGGGTCATACTCGTTCTGGGTGCCCTCAACTCAAGAAGAAGGGCTTTTAGAAGAAGAATAAGCTCAAAGCCAAGCTTGCTACTTGGAGTTATGAGGAGTCATCCGAGGACGAGGAACACGAAGTGGTCAACCTTTCCCTCGCGGCTCTTAAGGAGGATTCCTCTATGGTAACCTCTAACTCATCTACTTTTGATTTCACATTTAATGAATTGCATGATGCTTATGGTGAGTTACAAGAGGTATATATGATAAGTTAGTTGAGAAGTATAAAGAGTCCATCTTAAGAAATAAAAATATCATTTCAGAATTAAATGCTAAAAATGACTCACTTTCTCAAGCTAACTTGAAATTTGAGAAAAAGATCTTAGGTTTACAAGATGAACTTAAATTCTTTCAAGATGAAAATGTAGACTTAAACAATCTTATTTCTCAATGCAATAGTGAACACCAACATGTGTTAAATGAGCTTAATTAGCTTAAAA
Source organism: Hibiscus tridactylites (assembly GCA_958450335.1). NCBI lineage: Eukaryota > Viridiplantae > Streptophyta > Magnoliopsida > Malvales > Malvaceae > Hibiscus > Hibiscus tridactylites. The sequence goes on along the minus strand of OY288270.1, from coordinate 71,577,884 downwards.
TGTCTTTCAAGAGTGTTGGTAATGTGAAAATGAAATAGGTGATTCATTTAGATCAAACCAACCTAAAAGAAAGAACAATAACTACAAACAAAGTGGCTTCCATAGGCATAATAGAACAAAAATAATTAGAAGTGTATGGGTTCCTAAGGAACTTATCAAATCTAATAATATTGATGTCATGTCACCTTGGATTCCTAAGGGTACCAAGCTTTTGGGAGCTAACACTCGTGGAACGAAAATGATTTGGGTACCAAAAATCAAAGTTTAACTCTTTGTTTGTAGGGGGAGCATTGCTACAAGGCCAAAGCACAAAGTCAAAACTCATGGTACCTTGATAGTGGATGCTCGAGGCACATGACCGGAGACAAGAGTCGATTCATAGACTTAAAGTCAAAAAGTGGAGAAGTATTGACATTTGGTGACAACTCCAAAGGCCACATTAAAGGTATTGGATCCATAGGTAATCACTCTACTATACTCATTGAAAATGTTTTGTATGTCGATGGTCTAAAACACAACTTATTGAGCATTAGTCAATTGGGTGATAAAGGATTTAATGTTTTATTTGATAAAAATGGATGCAAAATTGTTGACACTAAATCAAATAAAATAATGCTCATTGGTCATCGCATAAATAACATTTACATGGTGCATCTAGATGACATTCATTCATCCCATGCATGTCTTGTTGCACAAAATGAAAATGATGCCTGACTATGGCATAGGAAACTAGGAGATGCTAGCATTAGTGTTTTAGAAAAATTAGTTTCCCTAAATCTAGTTATAGGTTTACCCAAGATCAAATACTCAAATGATAAAATATGTGATGCATGCTCTAAGGGTAAGCAACATAGATCATCCTTTAAATCCATTAATGTTGTTTCTACATGTAGGTGTTTACAACTAATTCATATGGATTTATTTGGGCCTATTAGAACTATGAGCTTGGGTGGTAAATCGTATGCTTTTGTTCTTGTTGATGACTATTCTAGATTTACTTGGGTTCTATTCTTAATTACAAAAGATGAGGCTTTAGAAAAATTCATCACATTTTCAAAATGGGGTAGTTGAGAGGAAATATAGGACTTTACAAGAAATGGGTAGAACCATGCTTTGTGAAAACAATTTACCTAAATATTTTTGGGCGGAAGCCACAAACATCACTTGCTACATTGTAAATCGAGTAATGATTAGGCTACTTTTAAAGAAAACACCATATGAGATTTTAAAATCTAAAAAGCCTAACATTAGCTATTTTCATCCATTTGGTTGCAAGTGTTTTGTTTTAAATAATGGTAAAGACAACTTAGGTAAATTTGATGCTAAAAGTGATGAAGCTATTTTCTTAGGGTATTCTTTAACCTCTAAAGCCTATCGTGTATTTAATAAAAGAACTTTAGTAGTAGAAGAGTCTATTCATGTTGTTTTCGATGATAACCTCCTTCCGAGTAAGAAACCTTGTGATGATGATGATGTAGGAATCATTGATGCCTTTGATGGAGGACAAACTTCAAAGGAGGATGAGATTCTAACTAAAGAAGAAGATGCACAAGATCCACCTCTTGAAGCCTCTAAGGACTTGGCTCTTGAGGAAAAGGAAGTGAGCTACCCAAGGGAGTTCAACTATGTCAAATGTGGTGAAATCTTGGGTGATCTATCCAAGGGGGTAACTACTAGATCTTCTCTCAAACTCATGAATCATGTTGCTTTTATCTCATGCATTGAGCCTAAGAATATAAAAGAAGCATTAAAAGATGATTTTTGGATTATGGCTATGCAATAAGAGTTAAATCAATTTGAGAGGAGTAATGTATGGATATTAGTTGAAAGACCTAGTAATCAATCTACTATAGGAACTAAATGGGTATTTAGGAAAAAAACTAGATGAGTGTGGTAACATTGTGAGAAACAAAGCTAGATTAGTTGCTCAAGGTTACACTCAAGAAGAGGGAATTGATTTTGATGAAACCTATGTACTCGTAGCTAGAATGGAAGCTATTAGGATGTTGCTTGCATATGCATGTTATCATAATTTCAAGCTTTTTCAAATGGATATAAAAGCGCCTTTTTAAATGGTTTTATAAATGAGGAAGTGTATGTGGAACAACCACCGGGTTTTGAGGATTCAAAATTTCCAAATCATGTTTTCAAACTAACCAAAGCACTTTATGATTTAAAACAAGCTTCTAGAGCTTGGTATGAAAGACTTTCAAGTTTTCTAGTTGGAAAAGGTTTTGAGAAAGGAAAGGTGGACACAACATTATTTATTAAAAACAATGGCAAAGATATATTAGTAGTTCAAATTTATGTTGATGATATTATATTTGGTTCTACTAATGAATTGCTTTGTCAAGATTTTTCTAAGTTGATGCAAGGTGAATTTGAAATGAGCATGATGGGGGAGCTCTCATTCTTCTTGGGGCTCCAAATCAAACAAATGAAGGATGGAATCTTCATCAATCAAGTCAAGTACATCAAGGATATGCTCAAGAAGTTTGGCTTGGAAAATGCAAAGCCTCAAGCCACACCAATGAGCTCATCTACAAAGTTTGACAAAGATGAATGAGGTAAGTGTGTTGACTCTAAGCTTTATCGCTCTATGATTGGATCTTTGTTTTACCTTACTGCAAGTAGACCAGATATATTGTTTAGTGTTTGCTTGTGTGCTAGGTTTCAAGCTAGTCCTAGACAGTCTCACCTAATAGCCGTTAAAAGAATCTTTAGGCACCTTAGAGATATTCTTTGTCTAGGTCTTTAGTACCCTAGAGACTCAACCTTCAACCTTCATGCTTATTCGGATGCGGATTATGGGGGATGTAAAATCGATAGGAAAAGTACTTCGGGAACATGTCAATTCTTAGGTAGTATGCTCCTATCTTGGTTCTCTAAGAAACAAAATAGTGTGGCTTTATCTACCACCGAAGTCGAGTACATATCCTTAGGGTGTTGTTGTGCTTAAGTCCTTTGGATGAAGCAACAACTCTTAGATTATGATGTTAAAGTTGAAATCATACCCCTTAAGTGAGATAACACTAGTGATATATGCTTAACCAACAATCCCATCCAACACTCTAGAACCAAACATATAGAAATAAGGCATTATTTCATTAGAGATGTTGTTATAGAGTATGTTGACACCTTAAACCAACTAGCGAACATTTTTACTAAACCTCTAGACAAAGAGCGTTTTTGGTCTCTTAGGAGAGAGTTAGGTCTAACTAGCCTACCTTGACCCTCTTTTTAAGGTTAAAATTGCTTGATTTTGTGAAAATGCATGTTTATGTGTTGTTAATCTTGATAGAAACCATGCCTATAGCTAGGGGGAGTATGCTTCTGTTAAAGTATGCTTAGAACTGCTTATTCATCATTTGTATACATTTATGAAGTGTTAAAGTCGAGCCTTTGGTTGTTCTTAAAGCCAAAAATACATTTCTGGGCATAAGGTATCGATACGGCCTTCTGCGTATCGATACGCATACCGTACTAGTTTACCAAACTGCATTTTGTCTAAAACGGGTATCGATACGGTTAAACTCGTTTCGATACGATATGTGAGCGTTTTGATACGGACCTTTGACATGTGTTTCCAAGGAATTACCATTTTACCCCCGTATCGATATACCCTCTGACGTATCGATACTCGATTGTGCAGACTGCTTATTAATAGCATTTAAAGAGTTTCACTTTTACCAAAATTACAATTTCAAAACCCTAGCCGTTTTTACTCTATAAAAAGCCTCTCAATCCCTCATATTTTCACCACACAACTCAAAATCTCTTGAGGGTTTTCAACATCAAGCCAAGCTTTTCAAGCTTTCCATCAATTTAGTGCAAAGTTCTTCTCCCATTCCTCTCTATCAATATCAAGGTATAAATCTCTTTTATCTTTTTATTTTCTTTGATTTTCGTTCTAAATTTTCCTTGTTTTGTTTTGTTTTCTCAAAAACAGACTTTTTCAAACCTTTTGCTTTTGTTGTCTTTCAAAAAAAAATTTAACCTTGATCATTAATTTTCAATGTGTTGAATAAGAAAAATAATGCATACACACTATTTTGATATATTTTTCTAGACAATGGCACCCAAAAAGAGAGCGTGTACTAACGAAGTCGGTGAAGCTTCCAATGTCGAAGATTGTACTCGCCCAAACCTCACTCTTATCTATCAAAAGTGCTTTAGAACCACCAGAGATCTCACCTATTTCTGACAATTTCAAAACTATAAAATTCGTCCAAAGAGGGTAATTTCTGTTCCTTTTATCAACTCGGAGCGCTTCAAATTTGCATACTTGCCTTTTCTCCAAGAATGGAAATTTATGGATTTTATTCAAATTCCCAGCTTTTTCTATCGCAATTTGGTTTTGATTTTCTATGTTAATGCCAAGTGTGTCGCCAATCAAGCGGGTGTTGTTACGGTCGTTAACTCTTATCTAATGGGTAAAAAGATCACCATCGATGTTCAATCTATTTGTGATGTGTTTAAGTTAGAAGATGAGGGTCTAGATGATGAGAATTCTTTTAGCCATGTCTTGGGAGGTTCCGTGACCGCTCTTAGTGCTCAAGATCGAATCCTTCACTTGATGGTTTTTTTGTGGTTTAGGCCTTCTAGAGGAAAGTATTCAACTATTCGTTAAGTTGACGATTTTTGGATTCGGTGCTTTCGTCAAAGACAACAACCAAATCTTTCTCCCATTATGTTTGTGGAGATTGTCTATCTCGTGCAACATCGTCACACTACTCTTGTCACTTTATTCACATATGGGACGACTTTGAGTTATTTCTTCACCCAAAAGGAGATAGATTGCTCTCACGACTACCCGACGCCCATCACCGATCCCATTGATGAAAGATCTCTTTCAAGGGGGAAATTTCATTACTTCAATGGTAGTTGGCTTCGTCTCTCCGAGCTCCCTAGCGATGCAATTCCGGAAGAAATTGCCAATCCTTAAGTCGCTCAAGCTCCTCCTCCACCTTTCATGGATGCCCTTATGACCTTTCTCAACGAACAATTCACGGGCTTACGCACGGGAATTGCTTCTATGGATCAAGCTATGAATTCAGGGTTTACCTCCATAGACACACGCTTTACAAGCCTTGAAGATCGTGTGAAGAATATGGAGACGTGTCTCACTTCTCTTGAAGGCGGTCACAACTCGATGAACATATCTCTTATCACTTTTCATGATGAGTGGCGTCAATCAAGGAGGAATGATGATGCACATGAAGAGGACGATGAAGATGATGAAGATGGCGATGGAGAAGCGTAGTATTTTATCTTTGCATACCATTCATGTCATTTAGGATATCCATTTATGCCCTTTGAATTATGTTTTTAGGACTAAGTTTGCATTCTAAAACCTATGCTTTGATTATTGTTATTTGGATTTTATTTTGATGTTTCCTTTGTTATGAACTTAATGTTTATCTATAATATGTTGCTTGGTTATTATTTATGTCTTTTGCCTATGTTTATCTATGTCTCTATTTTTTATCTAACAAAAAGAAGAAGAGGTAACAAGCTCACTTAAAAAAATTAACTTAAATTTTACCTAGCAAATATTAAAGGGGAGTTGTTTTGCAAAGCTTTTCAAAAGTCTTAAAAATTTCAAGTTTTGGTTTTGTTATATCAAAAAGGGGGAGATTGTAAAACTTATGTTTGATTTTTGATATAACAAAGTATGTTAAGGATTAAATTGAAAAACTTGAAAAAGATTTTTAAGTCCCTCAAAAGATTTTAAATCAACAAGGCTTTAATCTAGTTGAAAAACTCAAACTCCAAAATATTTTCTAAGTGTTCCAAGGCCAAACCATTAAAATCGTCCAGGCATATCGATACGCTTTCAGCCGTATCGATACCTTTTTTTACAAATTTGGCTACTGGAGAAACGCGTTTCGATACCCCTTACCGTATCGAAACAGCGTATCGAAACATATTGAATATGTATCGATACGCTCTCTCTGTAAAAAAACTAAAGGAGTTTGAATGGCGTACCGATAAGGTGTCCCCCGTATCGATATGGTTTTAATGAAATTTTAAATTTGAAAGCTTTTAATGATTTTGATTGTTGGTGTCGGTTGTTAGGTAACAGAAATATAAAGTGTTGGTTGTCCCGTACCGATACGCCCTTTGTCGTATCGATACAGAAACTTCCAGTGAGCTTTGTGAGAAAAATGGTATCGATACGGTCTTACCCATATCGAAACGGTCCATGTCTCGTACCGATACGCTTACACGCGTATCGATATGCCCCTCTTATAATTGTGCAACGGCTCTTTCTTTTTTGAGACAAGTATCGATACGGATCCCCGTGTACCGATACGGTAAGCTGCAGAAGTGCATTTATGGTGGAAAGAGATGGTCACAACGGCTATATTCAATACCCTAACCACCCAAACGGCTAGAATTAATGGCGAAGATATAAAATAAAGCCAATTGAAGACTAGCAACAACTATTGCATCAAAAAGAAACATCATTACAAAAATTCAAGCTCAAAGTGCCTAATTTCTTATCTCTTGTAAAATCCCAAATTGTGTTGTGTTCAATTCTGATCTTGTATTCAAATTTGGGTTGAGTGATTGTATTTAAAGGGGCAAACTTGTATTGAGAGATATCTTTCTTGCCTTAATTTCTTCTTTGTACTCTTGTGAGGGTTTGGTTAAATTTTGGGTACAAAATTTGACCAGTATTGTAAATGTTACCTCCTAAGCTTTGAAAGGGGGAAGAGCAATTAGTGGATTGTTGGAAAATCCTTAGTGGTAGCTAAGGTAGTGGATGTAGAGTTCATTTGAAACTCGAACCACTCTAAAATTCCTTGTTCTTCATTTTTAGATATTCTACTTTCTCCAACAAATTTTAAAAACCCAATTCACCCCCCCCCCCCTTGACTTTGATCAATCCATTAATCTACTCAACAAAAATACTATAAGAATGATCATATTTCTTTATGTATTTTATAAAGGAGTTTGGATCAAGATTCATTATATCATTAGCACTCATGAAGAGCTTCAAATTGAAAACTCATGAAGAGCTTTCAAAGTATTTAATGAAAGTATTTGAGAAAAAGAATCTTGAGATGTGGTTTTGTCTCGAACTAAAGATCGAGCACTTAAATATGCGTTTTTGTCTATGAATTGACATAAGTTGAAAGAATCTTAAAGAAGATTCAATATGGATAAAGTATATCTATTGTAAGATTGTTGGATGTGAATAAAGATAATTATATCTTTTCTTGGTCTTGAGACACCATATATTAGTTGGTCAAGAAATATCCATGGATATGCTAAGATCATTACCTTTAGATCTTCAAACATTCGTTGATGCCTCCTCAAATCTTGTTGAAATAATTGTTATGCACGAGGCAAGCCAAAAATGTGTTTGGCTAAGACCATTGACCCAACATATCCAGAAGATATGTGATTTACTTTCACAAGATATGATACAAATATTATCTTGTGTAGAGATAATGAAAGGTGGATACATCATGGAACATATTACTCCAAAGTTCCATCCCTCACGATCTTTAGAAAAATAGTATTTAAGATTGAATTATGAAGATTCAAAGATCTTATGTGATGTTTTCATGAGGGGGAGTAAATACGCGTTGCACTGTTTTTTCCTTAACCGAGGTTTTGTCCCAATGGGTTTTCCTGGTAAGATTTTTAATAAGGCAACATGTTATGCGTATCAAATATGTGTGTACTCTTTTTCCTTCACTAAAGAATTTTTTTCCCACTAGGTTTTTATCTTAGTAAGGTTTTATCGAGACACATTATCTTCATAGACATCAAGGGGGAGTGTTATGAATATTTATCTATGTGGATGTCTATAATGATAAGAATTTTATCTAGGAGATTTGATTTACTTTATCATTAGGAATATTTCCATTAATTAGACTTTAATGTATTATGTACTTCTTATGCCTATAAATAGATGAAGGCATTGTACACAAGTCTAGTTTTGGATAATAATATGAATTTCCATCTTTTTCTCATCTGTTTGTTATTTTATTCTTATTCGTTGTTCTTCGTTATTTTATTCACAACACGTTATCAGCACGAGCTTCTAATCAACTGATAATCTTATTTTTCTAGTGATTAAATGACATATCATCTCTTTGTTCAGGATTTGAACTTTATCCGCTCTCTCAATTATATAAAAAATAGAGTTTTAACTCTACAAGTGAATTAAAAAAAAACTATTATGCTACTTTAATTGATATTTACAAATATATATAGAAAAATTGTCACGCTCGACGAGCACCGATGAGCACCATTAATTCAATTTATAAAGATTAAAAATTTAAAGCAATTTATAAAGATTAAAAATTTAAAGGACTCGTCGTATAATTATAAATTATTTAAAAATTAAAAGATAAATTAATTAAAAGATATTATTTTATTTTTATGTTTCTTTTAAACATAGATTAAAATACCTATTTACCCCTAAATTACAAAACTCTAATTTTTGTTCCTTTGAAATTCAATCTGCCACTGCCGCTGCCTCCTGCCGTTAGATTTACATCCAACGGCAACCTGAATCCTGAACCTTATAAGGATTTATATCCGCTGACAAAACATAAAAATCAAACAAAACATGATATAAGTCTTGAGCCTTATAAGGTAACGGCGGATTTATATGTTGTATCCAGCGGCGACCTTAATTTTTGTTCATCATCAGGATTCAGGTCTACTGATAAAACATAAAATAAAATCTAACGGCCGTGTATCAAACCATCAGATATAGATCTAACAACATTTGAATAGCGGTGGTGACGGTGGTGACGGCAGCGGCGGAAACGCCGACTGCTTAAATTTCAAATGAACAAAAATTAGGGTTTTGTAATTTATGGGTAAATAGGTATTTTAATCTATGTTTGAAAGAAAATTACAAATAAAATAATATATTTTAATTAATTTACCTTTTAATTTTTAAATTATTTATAATTATACGGTGAGTCTTTTAAATTTTTAATCTTTATAAATTGAATTAATGGTGCTCATCAGTACTCGTCATTAGTAGTACTCATCGGTGCTCGTCGAGCGTGGCAGACTCATCCGTATATATATATACACGGATAAGTCTGCCACGCTCGACGAGCATACATGACAATTTATTAACCCACTTGTGAAATAGTGAATCAAATAATTATCCTAGAAATAAATATAAATTCCTAGATTTTATGTGTTCTTATATTTTGTGAGTTTAGGTTTTTATTTTATTTTTCTTCCACGGGTATTAGCCAAATCCGTTGTGATTTCATTTTATATAGGGTTGAGTATTTGGCCGATTCAAACCGAGTAAAAAATTTGAGTTGGTTGAGTTTACGAGTCCTATTTTATAATTCAAATTTTATTTGAAATTGTTTTTGAGTTGAGTTTATGAAAGTACAAGCCAAATAAAGACGATCGAGTTTTTCCACGTCAAATTGAATAAAAAATTAATTTTTTTTCGAATCAAGTCGATTTTATTCACCTCTAGTTACATCTAATCTTATTGTTTCATGGGACATGCCCTCCAAAATGTAGGTGCCCGAAAGGATTAGGACATTCCGATTTGTTACCGACAAGTAGGATTTTTATAACAACTTGTTCCTAATTATTTGTTGTTGTTTTGTTTGATATGACATGGATGATCCACAATTACAATCATTTATTTTACTTTTGTTTTGAAAATAACCGTTTGGTCATTTACCCATGGTGGTACACAGTATGTATCTAGTATTTTCTTCACCGATCTCACAAAACTTAATACAATTATTTGATGCATTAAAATTAATGTGAGATGGAGGATTTTCCGCTCTTTTAGGAGAAGTTCTTATAATATTATTAGTCGGACGTCAATAAATTTGATATTGTGTTTCCGATACGTTTATCTGAAGCGGAACCATATGCCAATAAAAATAAACTATACGACTTAGGACATGGTTTTGAATCCCACCAACAACGACATTTTAGTTTCTCTTAGTGTATGTTCCCGAATACTCTCTAATGGAGTACAAGAAAGTGAAGAAACAATCATGGGACACCATTAGCATAATGTCACGGGGTTAGATTACTCGCAATTTGTGACAATAGACGTTTATAAAATACAGTACTATCCAATGAAAAATACTTCGAAGAATCCTCCCAAAAAAGTCAGAAATTCCTCAACATTGCGTAGTAAATGTATAGTGTTTAACGTGTCTAAAAATATAGTATCATATTACAATGCATTTCATAATATATATGTGTGTAACTCTCAAATATTTTCAATTTTGCATATAAATTGGTGTACTTTGGATTCTAATCAAAAGGTAAATTGAGAAAGAAATTAGGTATAGGTATGGATCAACAAGTTGAGATGAGATTCCATCATTAAGAGTGAAAGACAAACGACATGCCATGCTTTTATGTTTTATCAGTTGTTTCTTCTAAATATGTCTCTACAAAGTGTGGAGTTTTGAAGTCTCAAAGACTAAAATAGTAGTTTATCCTTTGGTGTCAATATTTTCCACCCATACTTGTGTCTATCCAATCAAAAGAAATAGCAAATTAGGAAAGGGTGTGTCAATATTTATGTCCAATGTTTAAAACTATTTTCTACACTATTTAAATGAACGGACCGATATAATCGATTGAATTGATCGAATAGAATACTAAAAGTCATACTGATTTAATATCTAATTTGATTTTTTTAATCTTGTTTATATAATAAGATGGTTAAATAGTTATTAAAGTTTGATTTAATATGGGATGCATGAAAACTCGTGTCCCGGATCATTAACCATGGATACCTTGTTTAATTTTGTCATTAACCGAATTAAGTCCGTTTCTGAGATTTTAATGATCGAATTAAAAAGTTGGTACCCTAATCAAGGATTTTAATGTCTTAAATGCAAGTGAAGTCTGTCCGGACAGAAACTGATTAAGATCACTCAACCTAAGTGCTTACATTTGTTAAGCTTAATGCCCCAAAAGTCCAAATGTTTTTCTTTTTGCTCATTTCGGTGTCGTTTCCGAGGACGAAGTTACAGTAACCCTTTGGGGTTGTGCCCCATTTTTCTTATACTAACAAATATAATGAGATATTTTTATCTATTTAGACCCTCAATTTTTAATTTTTTTAAACTTCGTCCCCTTATTTTTTTATAATTAATTATACTTAGTTCCCTAGTCTTAATTATTGGTTCCGTCATCCATCGTTTTGATCTTCCTTTAGCCTAATGACAAAGCAGTGAAGTCTCATCATGTCCATTTATGTTTAATTAAGGAAAATGACAAGAAGAAGGCAGAAAAGAAACAAATTAATGTAGTTGAAATCATATTTGTAATTAACTAATTCCTTGTAAATATAGTGAATAGAATTCCATCAATGCTTGTGAGAGTGACAATAAATTACAAGTGTATAATGTTTCACATATTCTACTTTGGGGAGTCCATTATAATATATATATATATATATATATATGTATATGTATATGTATTTGTAAGGTATATCAAGTCAAAGAGGACCATGTTGATGATGATGAGTGGAAGCAAAGCAAGCTAGCCCTCCAACATCTCCTTCTCCCATCAATCTTTCCAACTGATCTCTTGCCCCCTGTGCTTTTTCCCTCTGAAAATTGTCATTCATTTTCAGAAAATAAATCATACACTCGGATATACATATACATATATATGTATATGTACGTATTTGTATATATACTTTCTAGCTATACCTGCAATCTTTCCATGGCATCTGAGTCTGAGTTGAAGTCATAATAAGTGCTTGCTGCTGTTAGCTTCATTGAAAGAAACTGCAACATTTCAAAAAAATAGAAAGGTTATTTAAGGCCAGTGAATATATATTACAACCCATGCATGTATGGATGTATACATGCATGCATGCATGTATATACATAGGAAAAAGGTGAATGAATAATTATTCTTTCTTTCAACTGACCTCAACTTGGTTCTGCAAGGACTGGACATAATTGATTATCTCATCTAACATGACTGCCATGCCCATGGTCTGCAAATAATCAATACACATTAGAAAATGAAAATATTTTCCCACTTTTGATGAATTTATACAATAATTTTACCTTGTAGCATCCTGGGACAATATCTTGCAAGCATCTTAGCCTCTCATTTATTTTCCCTCTTCTAACCTGATTGATAAAAACAAAAGAAAAAACATCATTTTCAATTGGTCGGAACGGTCGAATCAATCAAACTTAAGAAATTTCAATTATTTCTTGAGAAATCTTACCCTTTCTGCCAAACTATGACTATCAGTAGCTTCACCTCTTCTGGCCCTGACATGAACCACATCTTTTGGCTTGTTTTCTTCCTTTTCATTAGCTTTTGCTCTTTTTCCTCTCCCATAATTCTTCATAAAAAAACAAAACCCAGATCAAAAATGAAGTAAAAAAATTTTAAAAAAGGAAAAATGTATAGAATATAATATATGCTTACATTTCTTCTCTTGGTCCAGCTTTGAAAAGGTTGTGGAGATGTTGAATTCCCAGAACTACTTTCCGACACGTCCAGGGATTTTCTCTTGTTGCTTTCATGGAATTCGTTTTTAGCAGTGACAATGGGTAGTACTGCAGTTAAACCCTGATTGGTATCATGGAAAAAACCAGGCGGATTTTCTCTGCAGTTTCCCGGAATTTCAGCACTTTGGTTGCTGAAGAAGCTTTCATTGGAGAAGGGGAAGAGGCTTTGGAAATTCATAGCAGCTGGATTGTCTATGACGCTATGGTTTAGCACACCACCAAGTGATGACTCCATGGTTGTAGGATCAATATCCAGGAAAGAAAATGATTGTTTAAAATTCTGCAAATCTGATGTGAAATCAGCCATATGGAATTTGTGAGAGTTTTCTTTTTTCTTCTTTTCAAATGGGTGTTTGGATAATGAGAAAATGGGACTTGTGTGTATTTATAGAGTGGGATCAATGTATTCAACATGCACGTGAAAAAATCTTTTTTTTTCTTTTTTACTAACTCTTAAATTTTTGGTAAAGTACAATTATAGTCACCGAATTATGAGAAATAATTGTTTTGCTTACTAACCTTTTAAAAGTTACAAAATAATCATTAAATTTATCGAGTTGTATAAAGTAGGGGTGTTCATGTTCGGATACCTGAATTTTCGGGTACCTAAAAGTAGGCCCGTGACCCGGCCCATAAGAACCGGGTAACCGCAAAATTCGGGTACCTGATTTACTTTTTATATATTTTTTAAATCTATTTAAAAAATACATAGAAAACACATAAATTTCATGATATATATTTCAAACACAAAAATTATTGATTTGTGGTTAGTTTTAAAAGAGAAATATTTGGATATATATATATGTGTATATATATATATATATATATATATATATATATATATATATATATATATATATATATATATATATATATATATATTGAAGTTTATCGACAAAAGAATGTATTAACAATATTAATCTCGATCATGATTTTTCTTTCGACTCTCATATTAACAAATTAATATAAATATTTTTGAAAAGTTTTAAACTTAAAAGTATATAATACAAGTATAAAAAGAAGTTAGGGATTTAAAATTAATTTTAAGGGAAAATAAAATAAGAAACATAAAATGAAAATAGAATTTAAAATATAAAATATATAAATATTAAAATTAGCGGGTCGGGTACCCTGGTTATAAAAAAATTGGCCCTGACCCAGCCCAACTACCCGGAAAAAAAAATTACGGGTCGGGTGTTCGGACCGAAAAATTAGAGTAATTTAATATAAATACCCAAAAAAATTTAATCGAGTCGGCGGGCCGGGTATTTTTGAACACCCCTTGTATAAAGTGATTATTGAACATTTTAAAATAGTGTAATAATTTGATTAATTTAATGACCATTTTATAATAATTCGATAAAATATAATGACTATTTTATAACTTTTTAAAAATATTAGTCAAAAAATATATTTTTCATTATTTAGTGACTACTTGCGGGAAAGGCTAAGGTGTGGTACCCTAAGGTGCGGTTAAAATGCAGTCAACATAAATTCTTACTATTTTAGTAAGAATTTATGTAGTACTAAGTAATAATTTAAGTACAACCAAAATTCTTACTAACTAGGTAAGAATATAAAAATTTGTGTACACACATTCTTGCCAAAATGAATAATAATTGAGATAGAATCGAAATTTTTACTATCTGAGTAAAAAATTATGTTATACTAACTCAAATTCTTATAAATTGAATAAGAATTTAACTTAAATTTTGTCTTAGCTAAAAATTTCTATTGTAATACAAAATTTTATTAACAGAGTAAAAATTTATATTAAGTCCATTTCATTTTAACAGCATCTTAGGTCGCCTCATTTTAGCGGCAGTGCATGTATACTTACCTTAAATTTTTCTAAAGAATGAAAATGAGTTAACACGTGGCATTTTAGGCTTCTGTTGTTTTGCTCTTAAGCTGGGAGCCTGGGACCCATGCTTCAGGAGAAAGATCCAATAATGAAATGGGCCCATGAATAAGCATTTGACCCACTTTTATTTTACATGTATTTTTTAGAATTTTTTATGATTAAAATGTTCTTTAATAAAAAAAATCGATTAAGCCTTTAGTTGGGTCGTTCTAATTATTTTTGCAATATATGGAAAGAAGTAAGTCTAAATATGCATCATTATATAAATATTTCTATAACATACAAAAGAACATATAATATAAATGACTTTTTTTTTAATTTGAAAGAATATGGTCTTTGGTCCATATAGAGTGATTTGTTTTATGTTAATTTATTATTTATTATAATCATTAAATATTGGGGGTATCATCTGCACCAGTACCACAACCAATGTTATCATTGCTTCAATAAGTGCATTTGGACATAAAATGGGCATATCAAAAGTACTTGCTTTAGTGGTTACAAAGATGTGAATCTTTGATCAACTATACATTGTAACCATCCAAATATTCATAGCATATACTTTTTCCCATTATTTGAAGAAAAAAATATTCAATAAAATCTCAATTTGAGGATACACTTATCACTTGGAAATGCCCATCATTTTCTATGTACCATGATAAATATAGATTTCATAAGTTGGATGTTTCTTTGTTTGATGTAACTTTACATGATTGATCCTAGTATATAGTTTTATACATTACAACAAAGGCAATTAGTTAATATATATATATATATATATATATATATATATATATATATATATATATATATATTCTTTTTATTGCTTTCACAATAACAAGTTTTAGATTTGAGTTTGGGTGACCTGGGTTAAAGGCATAAATATTGAATTATAATTTTTTATAGGAGTTGAAATATGATTTTATAGTTGTTTTCGCTTTTGATTTTATAATTTTTAGAAAGATAAAATCTTAATTTTATCATTTTAGGGAGCTAAAATATAATTCTATCATGCAATAACTTAAAATTTGATACTTTTAGAAGGGTTAGTTCATAATTTTACCAATTAGGGGCACTGTCCCGTCAACTCACTAAATTCACCTATGAAAGAGGTGGCTCGTGCCCTCTAAGAGAGGATGAGTAAATTCAAGGGCTGGTACATGTAGCTCTGATGGAATACATCTGCATCCTACTTTTTAAAAAAAATATATATGTTTAATTTAATATTATTTTTCTTTTAAAAAACTAATTAAATTTAATAAGTAAAGGATTTTTATATACTTATTCAAGAAAAAAATATTTTAAACCTTTTATTGAATATGTTGATCGGTCACTGAGTAAACTTAAATTGAAAGTGAAAGTGAAAGTGAAATTAAAGTGGTGCCCGACCAGTGTTGGACGTTTATGTGCCGACCTCTTTGGCTTTGGCGAAGCCAATGGCTTTTCCATGGATGAGGAGTGAACAAGTTGCATGCATGGGCAGCTTTTCCTTTTCCACTGTTGTTTTGGCCGATACCTTTCATTTTCATGTCCGTATATCAAATAATATTTATAGATATATAGGATACAGTTTTACATTTTTTTTAGTTTTACATTGATATATAATCATTGGATCAATGTAAATTGATGACTAAGATTGAAGATTGAAAATAATTAGATTTTTAGTAAATTGTACATATCATCACTCAACAATCTTTTTACTCCTATTTTGGTCACTCAATTTTTAATTTTTTATTTAATAACTGAACTTTATACATTGAATGTTTTTGGTCACTCACGAATATTTTATTATTATTTTTAAAAATTTTAATATTATTTAATATAAAAATAATTTAAAAGAAAAAAAGAAAAAGAAAAATCATATTGTACGCCGGCCACCATTCGTTGTTGTCGCCGGCGGCCGTAGATGGTGGTCGTTCGGTCCGATATTTCATCGGTTACTTCGTCTCAGTCCCCTGAGTTCGAATCTGGCCTTCGTTTTGCCAGAAAGTGCTCTAAAATTTACGAAAAAGAGATTGAAAGGGAGGAAATTAAAAAATTTATATCGAGATTTGCGAGTTTCAGGATCTTTTCCGGTGAAACGACTATCGGATTCAGACTAAGCGTGTTAAAATGAGTTACCCAGTGCAATTTGGGGGTCAAACGACCACCGTTTTTAAAGGCCGTCGGTGGTCAACGGTGGCTGATGGGTGATGACAGCGGCGGTAATTATTTAAATAATTTTAAAATTTTATTATTTATTTTAAATTATTTTATATTAAATAATATTAAAAATTAAAAATAATAATAAAATATTCGCGAGTGACAAAAAACGTTCCATGTATAAAGCTCAATTATTAAATAAGATAAAATGAAAGTTGAGTGATCAAAATAAGAGTGAGAAGACTGTTGAGTGGTGATCTGTGCAATTTACCCTTAGATTTTTATAAGAAAAGAAAGATTTAATATCGTTAATCAATTTAGGGTAAACTATAACGGAGGTCACTCAATTATAGGTAAGGTTACATTTGGGTCACCAAATTATTAAAAGTTACATTTAGGTCACTTAATTATAGGTAAGGTTACATTTGGGTCACCCGATTATTAAAGGTTACATTTAGGTCACTCAATTATGGGTAAGGTTACGTTTGGGTCACCCTTCATATTTAAAAAAATGTATCAATTTGTGTATTAGATTAATTAATAATTTCAAATGAAGTACTATAATGTTAACGAGGGTTTACAAGTGATTTGGAAGAAGAAAAATGACTAAATTGATGTACTTTATTAAATATGAAGGGTGACCCAAACGTAACCTTACCCATAATTGAGTGACCTAAATGTAATATTTAATAATTGAGTGACCCAAATGTAACCTTACCTATAATTGAGTGACTCAAATGTAACTTTTAATAATTAGGTGACCCAAATATAACCTTACTCATAATTGAGTGACCTTTGTTGTTGTTTACCCATCAATTTATACTCATCCAATTATCATGTATCAGTGTAAAACTCCTTAGTTTTTTACACTAGGTAAGTGGATCATATCTCATATGAACCTAATGAATGGTCTGGGTGAAAAAATGATGATGTTCATCTTAAGAGACCAGAGCTTAAACAGCTTTGTCTGTAAGGTGCGTGTGTCTTATCAAAGGGTTAATAAAAAAATATGAACATTTTCTACCTTGTAATCACCTTAAGACTATTCAAAATTCTTCTTATTTTCTATTGTTAATTTGTGTCGTTAATTTTCACTCATCCAACAACCCAAAAAATATCATATTTGTTTATTAGTCCATGCACTTTTTAAATTTTGAAAATTCAATGTTAACTAAAAAATAGTCGTGAAATCTGTTTAGATAAATTATGTTATTAATTGTTGTATTATACGTAAGTTATGGATTTAGTTCATGTTTTCTAATTTGATATTTTAAGTGTTTATAATTTAGTCATATACTCATATATTCCATATATAATTTAGATCAAGACACAAAAAAAATCATTTTTCAAAAAGTACAAAGAGTAAAATCGATCAAATTAGAATACATAGACTAACGCATACGTTGATCTTTCATAATAAAATCAAAACTTTCTGCCATTATTGTATAAAGAAACAGCAACCCATAAATGAACATGAATAGATTTATATAGTATTGAATTGAACCAAAAGAAAATTAAAAAGAAGGGCAAAATACATCAATGGTCACTGAACTTTTAGGGCAAATTTATTGTGGTCACCATACTTTTAAAATATTCAATAAGGTCACCCAACTTTTAGTTCGATTTCAATATAGTCACCTAACTTTTAGTTCGCTTTCAATATGGTTCCTCCCGCTACCTTCCGTTAAAAGCTGCATTTAGTTTTTGTTTTTCCTTAATAAAAGGATGGGTAAACTACACCAATCATCACTCAACTTTATTCTCACTCCTATTTTAGTCACTATAGTTTAAAATTTTTAAATTTAATAACTTAACTTTCAAATTGTTCATATGTTGGCCACTCTCAAATGATATGTTTATACATAGGGATGGGTATTTTACCCGTACCTGACGGGTTCCGACCCGACCCGATCGGGTCGGATTTTTTAATGAAAAAATTGGGGTTGGTTGGGTTTTTGTTGATGATAAACTCGGGTCGGGTCGGGTTCGGGTTTAGGGTGGAAAATATCCGACCCGACCCTGGACTAATAGTGTAATTTTCCCTAAAATATTTTAGGGATATTTATAATAATACCCCATTATATATATTTTATAATTAAGTCCTTAAAATTGACTTTTTATTTATAATTTAGTCCTTTAAATTATAATTTTTTACAATTAAGTCCCTTAAAATATTTTTTTACAATTAGATCCCTAAAATTAATTTATTTTACGGGTCGAGTCGGGTCGGAGTCGGGTTTAGTATATTTATTTTCGGGTCGGGTCCGGGTGGGCCAAAAACCGACCCTACCCGACCCGTGCACATCCTTATTTATACAAATCAAAAAATTTGATTAATCCTTAAAAATATTTTGGTTAATTAGTAAATTCAGATTATTCAATTCTTGATCTTATATTATACCAATTAAATTAGATAATCGATTAACTAGTTAACTGAAATATTTGATTCTAGAAATGATTTTTACTTTGTTTATTAAAATATCAAATATGATAATATGGTAAATTTAATAATTGTTCGGTTATGATAAAAGTGTACAAACAAATAGAAAGTTAAATTTGAAAGTTCACACCTATTAATCCAACATAGAGCCAAAACTTTTTAAAAAAATCAGAAGAGTATCAAAATCACTAGACTATAAGATATTGTAATGCATAAAATTTAGAAATATTGTATATAATATATCAGATCAGTTAATCAATTTTGCTTAAAAATGTGAATCGTAATTGAATTGAAATATTTTATTTTAAAAATTTATACCGAAATCGAATTCGACTAATCCTTAAAAATTATTTTGGTTAATTACTAAATTCAGATTATTCAATTCTCGATCTTATATTGTACTAATTAAATCGAATAATCGATTGACTGGTTAATTGAAATATTTGATTCTAGTAATATTTTTTTTACTTTGCTTATTAAAATATTAAATATGGTAATATGGTAAATTTAATAAGTAATAAAAAATCATTACCCGATTTTTTTTAAGGATTAATCAAATTTTTCTATTTGTATAACCATGTCATTTGAGAGTGGCCAAAATATGAACAACTTGAAAGTTAAGTTATTAGATTGAAAATTGTTAAACTCTAGAGACCAAAATATGAGTGGGAAGAAAGTTGAGTGATGATTGATGTAGTTTACCCATTTTTTATTAAAGAAATACGATGGAAGGTAACATGAGGGGTCGTATTGAAATCGAATTAAAAGTTGGATGACCATATCGAATATTTGAAAAGTGTGGTGACCAAAATAAATCCGTCCTAAAAGTTCGATGATCATTTATATAATTTACTCTAAAAAGAAATTAACTCAATCCATGTGAGATGTGTGTTTGGTAAGTGGGCAAAAGCATTTAAGCTTTGTTTCTACTAAAGGCATAGATTGCAAGGCTTCCTTAACAAACCAAGTGATAATGGTATGAGTTTATATAGACTATGACCTATAAATCATAGGAGTTGGAAGGTTTCATTTTATGAAATTGAAGCCATTTGCCCAAATTTGGACATGGTTTGAAAATATGGGTAGCTAGTAGGATTTGGTGCCTATTGAATGATGGACTTCCCATTAGTTTACTAGTTGTGTATTGAATTTTAGCCACAATTGAGATGCATTTCGTCCACAAATTCACCTCCCTAGAAAAGGGTTTGTTTGACTTATGTAGATGATGATTAATTTTAGGCATAAATCATTGGGAATTGGAAGTATATTAGTACACGTTTGTTCCAAGTTATGAGGTACATTTACCTCTAGAATCTTTGCACTATTGACTAGTAGAGAATAGAAAGAAAGAAAAAAAAAAGTATAGATGGACCGAGGCTGTCGTCCTTTTGAAATTTAAAATTTTTATATGATTTAGAAAATCTTTTATATAGTTCTATCAAAAATTTATTTTTTATCTTCCTAAAATTTTATAAGTTCATCCCTTAACATAAAATATTGTTCCCGTTCTGGAAAAAAGGTATCTTTTAAAAAGAACTATGATATTGGATAAAAATTGTTATATTTATAGATTGTAATTTAGGGTGAAATGTTGAGGTTTAGTATAAAATATAATTATTCTTATAGTTTGAAAATTAAGTAAAATAGAGACGAATTATGATAAAATATCAAGGGTCTGATATAAATAATAATAGAATCTAATAAAATGTAAAAATATTGCGCTAAAATAATTTCTAAATACACACATCCAACCTATCATAATAGATTAGCAAATAATTAGAGAGGAATTCATATTCAATTTTCCTGGGAGACTTATTTTTAATGATATTAATCATTGGAAATGATTGTTCCGTCGTAGCTGTAAAAACTAAAAAAAATAAGAATGAAAATCACAACTCTATATGCAAAATTTCTTGTTTCTCAAACTGTTGACACGTATAGAAAATAGTAGTTGATTTTTTTTTATAATCATGAATTAAACACGCATGATTAAAATGTTCGAAATACACTCTTAATTGCATACTATCATGTTTAAATTTTAACCATGTTTAAAACATAGAATTTGTGGACCAAATTATAAATGTCATCGATTTTAAAAGAAGTGAGCATCTTCATTGTACCTAATGCAAAACTAAAAGTAAACAATTCTGAACTCAACGAGTGGTCCCAATAAAAAGAGAATATTATTCATTCTAGAAATCTGAGTTCAATCCGTGTTGTTTGCAAAATATGTGACACATCGAAAATGTACTATTATTTGAACTTGTCAGTCAATTTCCAACTGAGTATCAATTATAACATTTAAAAATTCTTATGATTATTTTTATAAAGTTTGACACAATATATAAAAATATCAAGAAATCTCCTCATAAAATGTAAAATAAAAACAAACACAAAGTTAAAGCTACCTCTGTTATATCTACACATTAAATTAAAGTAGCTCCATCAAAATAATAACTTGATTGGAGGTGCTGATGAAGGTATGTCTTTTTCCACTAAGAAGTCGGCAGTCAACAGGGGAGTTGCTGGGGCAAGGAATCAAGCGGCAGCGGATAGTGGAAGAATCGACAAAACTTCTGGTAAGGCAGTTGATAATCAAGGAAAGGAAGAATGGACAGTGTTCATTGACAATTTAAGCAAGAGGGTCTCAAGATGGGCATTGAAGGATCTGATTACCAATCATGGTAAGGTTAAGCGGGTGTTTATTCCCCTAAATAATCAAAAAGCCAAATACAAGGAATCAACTTTTGCCTTTGTCTCTTTGGCTTCCCATGAAGACATGTGCAATGTTATTCAGAAAATTGATCGATCAAGAGTTGATGGATGTATAATCCGGGTATCCAAAGCTAGATTTCCCCGTAATAATCCTGGTGTTGGTGATAATAGACGACATGAAAAGGTTGAGGTATTGAGGAACAGAACTGGTTTGCCTCATGTGGTATCCGAGAGAACGAAAAATGCTCCAAGGATTCCCATCGACAAAAATGGATACAAAACCTATCGAGACGTGCTCATTAGTTCCTCTAACATTAGGATAATCCAGAAAGATCCCAGAATTCGACGAAAATAGAGGAACAGAATAATCAAAAGGTGGTGAGTTTGCAGGAATTCAAAGTTGTTGCTAAAGATACTGTATGGCTCAGCCATTGTTTGGTTGGTGTCTTAAAAGATGGTTTCGATATAGATTTTGGCCAAAGAGCTCTTTTTAATGACAGCATAAAGGTTAAGGTATCAAAATGGGGTGTTGATAATGAGTCTACGATCATAAGATTCAACTCTGTGAAACAAATATTTTAATTTTGATATAACTAAAAACTTAAGGACTAAATCGAAAATGTCAAAACGAATTTTAAGTCCTCAAAACATCCCTATATAATTTCAAGATTATGCCAAAGTTAAAAACAAAGTTTTTCAAATATTTTTCTAAGTGTTTAAAGTTGAAACAGTGATTTTCAAGCTCCTGTTTCGAAACGGCCTAAGGCGTTTCGAAACGTTTTCATCACTGTCAACCCCTGTTCCGAAACGTGTATCGAAACACTTGAACCCGTTTCGAAACGGTCTCCTACGTTTCGAAATAGTTCTTCATATTTGATTTAAAAAAGCATAACGGTTGCAATATTTTAACTGAATATTTAAAGATAAATAGGGTGTTTCGAAACGGGCTAAGACTGTTTTGAAATGACCCTTGACAGTAGCAAAACCGTTTCGAAACGAGGCCTAGCGTTTCGAAACTGTTCTTCAGTTTAAATTGAAAATATGACCGTTGAAATTATTTTTAACTGATTTTCTGAAAACCGTTAAGGTGTTTCGAAACGGGCTAAGACCATTTCGAAACGACCCTTGACAGTGGCAAAAGTGTTTCGAAACGACCCTAAGGCGTTTCGAAACGGGCTCTTAAATGCACCCCAACGGCTCTTTCTATTTTAGTCCGTTCCGAAACAGGTACCCCGCGTTTCGAAACGGGTTGTTGCAGACTGCATTTATGGTGGTGAGATAACATCCCCAACGGCTCTATTGATGAGTGCAACAACCACAACGGCTAGAAATCAATGATAAGGTATAAAAGAGACCTCTAAAAGCTCCAGCAACAACTATTGATCCAAAAGAAAACATCCAAACATCAAATCCAAGCAATTGTGCAAAAATCCCATTTTATCTAAAACCCCAATTGTAATTTTCATTCATATCTTGTTCAATTGGGTTGAGTGCTTGTAATTGGGCTATCATTTGTATTGAGAGATACCTTATTAGCCATCAAATTTCTTTGTTCACTTGTGTGAGGATTGGGTTGATTTTTGGGTAGAAAAATCAACCGAAATTGTAAAGGTTGCCTCCTTGTCCTAGAAAAGGGGAAGAGCAATTAGTGGAATTGTTGCAAATCCTTAGTGAAGCTAAGGTAGTGGATGTAGAGTTCATTTGGAACTTGAACCACTCTAAATTCCTTGTCTATTATTTTCAATTTGCAATTTCCACCACAAAACCTTTAAATTTCCAATTCACCCCCTCTT
This sequence comes from Hibiscus tridactylites, assembly GCA_958450335.1. Classification (NCBI taxonomy): domain Eukaryota; kingdom Viridiplantae; phylum Streptophyta; class Magnoliopsida; order Malvales; family Malvaceae; genus Hibiscus; species Hibiscus tridactylites. Next base: position 71,554,415 of record OY288270.1, on the reverse strand, counting down.
GGTCAATATCGATCTTGCGATCCACTCAACAATTGGTATCAGAGCCTACCTCTTTGAGGATTAACAACCACAAGAGGAGTTCCTTGGAAGAGTGTGATCATCAAAGTATCAAGAGATGACTTCAACCTCCGGTTTCGACATGTACGAGTCACAATCGACCACAAAGCCTCTCTTCTTCAACGGTGATAACTATTCTTTTTGGAAGAATAAAATGCATCTATTCATCAAGTCAAATGACTATCTTGTGTGGGATGTCATTGAGGATGGGCCATATATTCCATTGAAGGCAAGATGGTGTTAAAGAAGAAAGTGGAGATGAGTGAAGAGGAGAGGAAAAAGATTCAAGTCAATGATACTGCTCTCCACATGATATTTTGTGCTTTCGGTCCGGACATCTACTCAAAGGTCTCATCAATTGAAAGTGCCAAGGAAGTGTGGGACACTCTTGAGACCACTTATAAAGGCACCAATGATTTCAAAGAAACTAAGATTGGAATTTTCAATCTTAGCTATGAAAATTTCAAGATGGAGCCCGTTGAGACGGTGTCAAAGATGTTTGATCGATTCTCCATGATTGTCAATGGTCTAAAGGGCTTTGGAGAAATCATACCGGAAGACAAGCTTGTCCGGAAGCTACTCTATTCACTTCCCGAGTCTTGGGATGGGAAGAGAACCGCTATCATCGAAGCAAAGAACTTGAAAACATTGAAGCTTGATGAGCTTGTGGGTTCTCTCCTTACTCATGAGATTATGAAGCAAGGAAGGGAAGATGAGAAGAAGAAAGAAGAGAAAAGGGTAGAGAAGCTTGAGGTTGACAAGAAGAAGAAGATGGGAATATCTCTCAAGGCTAAAGCTTCACAATATGATGAGAGCTCATCTTGTGAGGAGGATGAACTTGAAGAATTGGCTATGATAGCCAAACGGTTCTCACGCTTCATGAGGTCCAACCGGGGAAGAAAAATCCAAAGGAAAATGGACTTCAAAGGCAAGAACAAAGAAGAATGAAAGGATCCTATCATTTGCTTTGAGTGCAAACAACCTGGCCATATACGTTCGGAGTGCCCTCAACTCAAGAAGAAGGGCTTTGAGAAGAAGAAAAGACTCAAAGCCAAGCTTGCTACTTGGAGTGATGAGGAGTCATCGGAGGATGACGAACAAGAAGTGGCTAATCTTTGCCTCATGGCACTTGAGGAAGATTCCTCCTTGGTAACCTCTAACTCATCTACTTTAGATTTTTCATATGAAGAATTAAATGATGCATATGATGAGTTACAAGAGGTATATGATGAATTAGTTGAGAAATATAAGGAGCCGGTCATTAGGAATAAAAATATTATTCTAGAACTAAATGAGAAAAATGACTCACTTACTCAAGCTAATTCTAAATTTGAGAAAAAGATATTAGGATTAAAAGATGAACTTAAATTTTTTCAAGATGAAAATGTTGATCTTAATAATCTTTTATCTCAATGTAATTATGAACACCAAAAGGTGTTGGGTGAGCTAAATGAGCTCAAAAAGTCTTTAAAAACTGTTGGTAGTGTCAAGCATGAAGTAGGAGAATCATCTAGAACACACCAACCTAAGAAAAAGACTAACTACTACAAACAAGGTAGCTACCCTAGACATAGTAGTACTAAAAGAATTAGAAGTGTATGGGTTCCTAAGGAACTTGTAAAATCTAATAATATTATTGCTATGTCATCTTGGATTCCTAAGGGAACCAAGGTTTTGGGAGCTAACACTCATGGACCCAAAATGATTTGGGTACCAAAAACCAAAGTTTAATATCTTTGTTTGTAGGGGGAGCATTGCTACAAGGCCAAAGCACAAAGTCAAAACTCATGGTACCTTGATAGTGGATGCTCGAGGCACATGACCGGAGACAAGAGTCGATTCATGGATCTAAAGCCAAAAAGTGGAGGAGTAGTAACATTTGGCGACAACTCCAAAGGCCACATTAAAGGTATTGGCTCCATAGGTAATCACTCTACCATTCTCATTGAAAATGTATTATATGTCGATGGTCTTAAACACAATTTATTGAGCATAAGTCAATTGTGTGATAAAGGATTTAATATTTTGTTTGATAAAAATGGATGCAAAATTGTAGACATTAAATCTAATAATATTATGCTCATAGGTCATCGCATAGGGAATATATACATGGTGCATCTAGATGACATTCATACATCTCATGCATGCTTAGTTGCTCAAAATGAAAATGATGCATGGTTGTGGCATAGGAAGCTAGGACATGCTAGCATAAGTGTTTTGGAAAAACTAGTCTCTCTAAATCTAGTTAGAGGTTTACCCAAGATGAAATTTTCAAATGATAAAATTTGTGATGCATGCTCAAAAGGTAAACAACATAGGTCTTCCTTTAAATCTATTAATGATGTTTCTACTAGTAGATGCTTACAACTAATCCATATGGATTTATTTGGGCCAATTAGGACTATGAGCTTGGGTGGTAAGTCTTATGCGTTTGTGCTTGTTGATGATTTTTCTAGATTTACTTGGGTTCTCTTTTTAAGTACTAAAGATGAGGCTTTGGAAAAATTCATCACATTTTCAAAATTAACCCAAAATGATCTTGAACTAAAAATTTCACATATTAGAAGTGATCATGGAACCGAGTTTCAAAATTTGGGGTTTGAAGATTTTTTAAATGAAAATGGTATTAGCCATAATTTTTCGGCTCCTCGAACTCCTCAACAAAATGGGGTAGTTGAGAGGAAAAATAGAACTTTGCAAGAAATGGCTAGAACTATGCTTTGTGAAAACAACTTACCTAAATATTTTTGGGCGGAAGCCACAAACACCGCTTGCTATATTGTAAATCGAGTAGTGATTAGGCCAATTTTAAAGAACACCTTATGAGATTTTAAAATCTAAAAAGCCTAACATTAGCTATTTTCACCCTTTTGGTTGCAAGTGTTTTGTTTTAAATAATGGAAAAGACAACTTAGGTAAATATGATGCAAAAAGTGATGAAGCCATTTTTATAGGTTACTCTTTAACCTCTAAAGCCTATCGAGTATTTAACAAAAGAACTTTAGTAGTAGAAGAATTTATTCATGTTGTATTCGATGATAACCTCATTCCTAGGAAGGATTCTTGTGATGATGATGATGTAGGAATCATAAATGCCTTTGATGGAGGTCAAACTTCAAAGGAGGATGAGATTCCAACAAAAGAAGAAGACACACAAGATCCACCTCTTGAAGCCTTGAAGGACTTGGCTATTGAGGAAAAGGAAGTGAGCTACCCAAGGGAGTTGAACTATGTCAAAGATGGTGAAATCTTGGGTGATCCATCCAAGGGGGTAATCACTCGTTCTTCTCTTAGATTAATGAACCATGTTGCATTTATCTCATGCATAGAGCCTAAAAATATAAAAGAAGCATTGAAAGATGACTTTTGGATTATGGCTATGCAAGAAGAGTTAAATCAATTTGAGAGAAGTAATGTTTGGACATTAGTTGATAGGCCTAGTAATCAATCTACAATAGGAACTAAATGGGTCTTTAGGAACAAACTAGATAAGAGTGGTAACATTGTGAGAAATAAAGCTAGACTTGTAGCACAAGGTTACACTCAAGAAGAGGGAATAGATTTTGATGAAACCTATGCACCCGTAGCTAGAATGGAAGCCATTAGGATGTTGCTTACATATGCATGTTATCATAATTTCAAGCTTTTTCAAATGGATGTTAAAAGCGCATTTTTAAATGGTTTTATAAATGAAGAAGTGTATGTGGAACAACCACCGGGTTTTGAAGATTCAAAATTTCCAAATCATGTTTTCAAACTTACCAAAGCTCTTTATGGTTTAAAACAAGCTCCTGGAGCTTGGTATGAAAGGCTTTCAAATTTTTGATTGAAAAAGGTAAGGTGGACACTACACTCTTTATAAAAATGTATAAAAATGACATCTTGGTAGTTCAAATTTATGTTGATGATATTATTTTTGGTTCTACTAATGAATGTCATTGTCAAAAGTTTGCTAAGTTAATGCAAGGTGAATTTGAGATGAGCATGATGGGGGAGCTCTCATTCTTTTTGGGACTCCAAATCAAGCAAAAGAAGGATGACACCTTCATCAACCAAGCAAAATACATAAAGGATATGCTCAAGAAGTTTGGCTTGGAGAATGCAAAGCCTCAAGCCACTCCTATGAGCTCATCTACAAAGCTTGACAAAGATGAAAGAGGTAAGTGTGTTGACTCTAAGCTTTATCGTTCTATGATTGGGTCTTTGCTTTACCTTACCGCAAGTAGACCGGATATCTTGTTTAGTGTTTGCTTGTGTGCTAGGTTTCAAGCTAGTCCTAGAGAGTCTCATCTTATAACCGTTAAGAGAATTGTTGAGTTGTGTGGGGCTCGATTCGATCAACCAATATTGCTCACCAAGTGGTGGAGAGATGGATTTTTGGGTGGAAGGGTTGAGGAAGCTAGAAAGAATAAAGACACAATGATTTATAGTGGTTCGGCCTTCTAACAAGCACCTACATCCACTACCTTAGCTCCCCACTAAGGATTTCACAATCAATCCACTAATTGATTCGTCCCCTTTTCTAGGATTAGGAGGAAACCCTTACAACCGATCAAGCTTCTACCCAAAGCCTTGATCAAAACCCTCTTTTACAAAGAGACAATGAAAGCAAACTTAAACCCTCTAATAGGTGTTTGTTTGCACAATGAAGCACTCACCCAAAACCTAAAACACTTGAGCAAATTTGACAATTTTGGCTCACTAGTGTTTGTCTATACAAGAAATGACAAATTAAGCACTAAGACAATTTCTTGATCATTTGATGTTTGACAATATGAGCATTAGCCTTCTCTTGATGCTTGGAGGTCCCTTTTATACTCCCAATTGAGTTTGTAGCCGTTACTAGCCGTTGGGGTTGATTTGGAGCCGTTGGAGACTTAATTTCCCACCATAAATGCAGTTCTGCAGCTCTCTGTATCGAAACGCTCGAACCCGTTTCGAAACGACCTTTTTCAGAACTAGCCGTTGGAGTTTGAAAAAGTCAGCTGGTTTCGATACCAGCAAGGTGGTTTCGATACCACTAGCCCTGCATCTAGGTTTTGCTTACTAGAAGACCCCGTATCGAAACAGATCAAAGGTGTATCGAAACGAGCCTTGTAAAAATGATATTTTGGCCATTTAAAAAGCGTTTTAGACATGTTAAAAACCTATGAAACCATTTCAAACATATTTTCAAGTTGTTTGGACTTTAAATAAGTTTTCAAAATATTCAAACAAGTCCAAAAGCATTTTTCAATTATTATATCAAAACATTAGTTCTACAAGAATCTTTAGATACCTTAGAGATACTTCTTGTTTAGGTCTTTGGTATCCTAGAGACTCTACCATCAACCTTCATGATTACTCGGATGCGGATTATGGGGGTTGCAAAATTGATAGGAAAAGTACTTCGGGAACTTGTCAATTCTTAGGTAGTATGCTCATATCTTGGTTCTCTAAGAAACAAAATAGTGTAGCCTTATCTACCACCAAAGTCGAGTACATATCCTTAGGGAGTTGTTGTGCTCAAGTCCTTTGGATGAAGCAACAACTCTTAGATTATGGAATTAAAGTTGAAACTATACCCCTAAAATGTGACAACACTAGTGCAATATGTTTAACAAAAAATCCCATCCAACACTCTAGAACCAAACACATTGAAATAAGGCATCATTTCATTAGAGATCATGTCCTTAAGGAAGATGTTGTTATAGAGTATGTAGACACCTTGAATCAATTAGCGGACATATTTACAAAACCCTTAGACAAAGAGCGTTTTTGGTCCCTTAGGAGAGAGTTAGGTCTAACTAGCCTATCTTGACCTTTTAGGACCTCTTTTGTGCTTAAATATGCTTGATTTTGTGAAATGCCATGTTTATGTGTTTAAACTCCTAATTTCATCCATGCCTATAGTTAGGGGGAGTATGTTTATGCTTGAATATGTTTTACTTGCTCATTCATGACATTTATGCATGTTAGGCCTATTAAAACTTCATTTTTATGCACTTTTAGAGCCTCATCTGCACTTCCAGGCCCAGGTGTATCGAAACGGGTGACCCTTTTTCGATACGGATACCTTAAATCCAGTTCTGAGAGAAGGGCGTTTCGAAACGCCTTCAATGCGTTCCGAAACGTTTTGGCTACTGCCAAGGGGTGTATCGAAACGTGTTTCGATACGGGTCAACAGGGCTTCGATACGGTCAACATCGTATCGAAACGGTCAGCCTATGGTCTCAAAACGGTCAAACCCTAGTCGTCCCATTTTGAAACGGTCCTGACCGTTCCGAAACGGCATCGCGGATTGCTTTATTTAGGGCTTTAATGTTAAAATTTACTTTTTATCAAACTCTTAAAAACCCTAAACCGCCTCCCTCTCTATATATACCCTCTCAAACTCATTGTTTTTCACAAAATTGTGAGGGGTTTTACTCTAAAACTCAAGTCTAAGCAAGTTTCATCAACATTGTGCAAGGATTTTCATCAAATCATCCAAAATCCCAAACTAAGGTATTTTTTTATTTTTTCTTTTTCTTTCAATTTATGTTCGAATCTTGGGATAGAAAATTTTATTTTTGTATAAATTATATGTTTTCCTTTGTGGGTTTTCCATATCTTGTAAAAAAAATTCAAAATCTCAAAATTTTTTATTCGAATATAAAATTTTTCAGTCGTTTTTTTTCTTTACTGTTTGTTTTGTTTTGTTTTGTTTATTTTAATTTTGTTTCAAAAACCTTAGTGGAATTTATTATTGGATTGATTTAAACTATCAATGCATACACTTAATTTTAAAATATACTTGCTTAATGTTTTTAGATGGCGGAACAATCTAACAAAAAGCGTAAGGCCGTTCAAACCGGTGATTCGAGCATTCGTCCGAATCTTGCTCTGCTTATTCAGAAATCCCTCAAAACTCCGGAGATGTGAGCTCGCTTCTCTTATGTCAAGGATTTCGAAGTTCGTAGAGAACGTGCCATTGATCTTGATTTCCTCAATTCCGAGCGATTCCTATTCCGTTATCTCGACCGTTTGAGTGAGTGGGATCTTATCTTTTTCTTGAGCATTCCGGATATTCGCTACAAACACATGGTACTCCTTTTTTACTCTAATGCTCGCTTTATTTATGATGAGACCAAAACCGAGATTATAGGAATTGAATCTTTCATATTGGGCAAAAAGTTTGTTGTTAATATTGCTCTCTTGGAGTCAATTTTTAAACTTAAAGATGAGGGTCTTGAGGATGAACGTCACTTTGGCACTTTCACCGGTCGGGCACTTACTTTGGATGTGCACGATCGCGTTCTTCACTTGATGGTTTCATGGTTCATTCGACCTTTCGGAGGTAAATACTCTCATATCCGTCATACCGGTCATTTTTGGCTTGAATGTTTCCGTAGAGGTGAGCGCCCTAATGTGCCTAAAATTATTTTTGCCGAGATAGTCAATAATGTTAAGCTTATTGACACAAACGAGTTGAAGTTTTTTACCTATGGCGCAATCTTGAGCTACATCTTTAATGATCATGGTATCGATTGTACCTACGACTCTCCGGAACCTTGCAAGACCAAGATTGGTGAGTCATCCCTTCGCAAGTCCGGGTTTACATATGTGAATGATGTTTGGGAAAGAGTTGATAGAGAAGCTGTTCCTCCTCCCGTTGCTCCTCCACCGCAAGTTCAAGTTGGAAACAATGAAGCCCTTACGGCTCTCATCACCGAGCGGTTCAATGCTTTGGATACTCGCATTGCTTCGGGTTTTGATGCCATGGACAATCGTTTGAAAAATGTCGAGGATCGCCTTCATACTCTTGAGACTTCCCATTAAAATTTGGATTTGTCCTTCTCTACTCTCTATGGGCAATGGACGAAGTTTCACCGTTCTCAAGTCAAGAGCGACGATGAGACTTCCGATGATGATGACGAGGCTTGGGACTATCATATCATATCATATTATTTATGCTTTTTAGGTTTAAGATTGCATCTTTATGTTTTATTATGTTTTAAGAACCTATGTCTTTGATCTTTTATTTCGGATTTTATGTTGAACTTAGTGTTGGTTTATGTTTTAGATATTTTGATATTATGAATTAATATTATTGTTGCTTATAAATGCTTATTGGTACTAATCCTTTGTCTTCTCTATGAGCTTTCATTATTCTTTTTGATCTAACAAAAAGGGGGAGAAGAAATTTAAGAGCCACAAACTAAAATTCGTTTTAAATGTTTAAAAGGTTTTTTAAGTTTTACAATTTGAATTTCAAGTCAAACAATTTCTTTTAACTTTAAAAACCTATCTTAAATTAAGGGGGAGTTAGAATATTTTCAAAACTTCCAAAATTCTTAAAAATTCTAACTTTGGTTTTGTTATATCAAAAAGGGGGAGATTGTGAAACAATTATTTTAATTTTGATATAATTAAAAACCTAAGGACTAAATCGAAAATGTCAAAACGAATTTTAAGTCCTCAAAACATCCCTATATAATTTCAAGATTATGCCAAAGTTAAAAACAAAGTTTTTCAAATATTTTTCTAAGTGTTTAAAGTTAAAATAGTGATTTTCAAGCTCCTGTTTCGAAACGGCCTAAGGCGTTTCGAAACGTTTTCATCACTGTTAACCCCTGTTCCGAAACGTGTATCGAAACACTTGAACCCGTTTCGAAACGATCTCCTACGTTTCGAAACAGTTCTTCATATTTGATTTAAAAAAGCATAACGGTTGCAATATTTTAACTGAATATTTAAAGATAAATATGGTGTTTCGAAACGGGCTAAGACTGTTTCGAAACGACCCTTGACAGTAGCAAAACCGTTTCGAAACGAGGCCTAGCGTTTCGAAACTGTTCTTCAGTTTAAATTGAAAATATGACCGTTGAAATTGTTTTTAACTGATTTTCTGAAAACCGTTAAGGTGTTTCGAAACGGGCTAAGACCGTTTCGAAACGACCCTTGACAGTGGCAAAAGTGTTTCGAAACGGCCCTAAGGCGTTTCGAAATGGGCTCTTAAATGCACCCCAACGGCTCTTTCTATTTTAGTCCGTTCCGAAATAGGTACCCCGCGTTTCGAAACGGGTTGTTGCAGACTGCATTTATGGTGGTGAGATAACATCCCCAACGGCTCTATTGATGAGTGCAACAACCACAACGGCTAGAAATCAATGAGAAGGTATAAAAGAGACCTCTAAAAGCTCCAGCAACAACTATTGATCCAAAAGAAAACATCCAAACATCAAATCCAAGCAATTGTGCAAAAATCTCATTTTGTCTAAAACCCCAATTGTAATTTTCATTTATATCTTGTTCAATTGGGTTGAGTGCATGTAATTGGGCTATCATTTGTATTGAGAGATACCTTATTAGCCATCAAATTTCTTTGTTCACTTGTGTGAGGATTGGGTTGATTTTTGGGTAGAAAAATCAACCGAAATTGTAAAGGTTGCCTCCTTGTCCTAAAAAAGGGGAAGAGCAATTAGTGGAATTGTTGCAAATCCTTAGTGAAGCTAAGGTAGTGGATGTAGAGTTCATTTGGAACTTGAACCACTCTAAATTCCTTGTCTATTATTTTCAATTTGCAATTTCCACCACAAAACCTTTAAATTTCCAATTCACCCCCCTCTTGGTCAATATCGATCTTGCGATCCACTCAACAAACTCGACTGAGAATTTGGAGGATGCTTGGAATAATAAGCAAGAGGCTTTTTCCTACTGGTCCACACATCTTGGTCCTTTATTGGTGAATGGTGTTCCTCATTACTATGTGTCAATTTTACTGCAAGGTGTTCCTCTTGTATGCTGGCATGAATCCTTTTTTGCTAAATTGGGAAACCGTTGGGGTATCTATGTTGGCTTGGACTTGGCCACGCTCAATAAAGATAGACTTGACTTAGCAAGGATATTCATTCGGACTGCAAGTACTGCTACTATACCGAACAAATTAACGATCTCATCGTTGGGTTTCCCTTATTCTATAACAGTCAAATTAGGTGATTTTGGGAAAGTAGGTGATGATCCAACAAAAGGAACTCCAAAGGATGACGTGGAGGATGTTTGGGCTGAATCAAAATCGGAATCAGACGAGTCTGGCGACGGTGGAAGAGCCGATGAGGTGAACCGACAAAACTCGGAGCAGGGACAGAGTTGTGTCGGCGATGCCTCGGGCTTTGAACCTCGTAACCAGAATACTCAGATACATCAAACTGGGTCTAGAACTGAAACATCCCAGTCGTTCAAGTCTCCATTATTAAATGGTGGGGCCCCCGATTTATGTGGAGCCATTGTGGTAGAATCGTGGGTTGACTCCCCAAGAAAGTCTGCTTCTATTTCAAAGTCAATTGGGCCTAATAATTATGATATCCATAGAGAAGTGAATCTGGGCAGTAATAAGGAAAGGGATGGTGGGCCGGATGGGGCTTATAATAATCGGAATCCAACTTATATATCTAGCATGGGCTCACATAATGTTCGGTTAATGGTTCTCATCTTTTTACTGCACAATCAAATAGGCTCCAATCCAATTCAGTTGATATGGTTCTTGATAGTATCGAAGGTTTCGGCAAAGGAGTATTGGGAATGGCTCTGTCTACGCTTCAAGGAGTCTCCCCAAATTTTGAAATAAATCACCATGTACCTGCTGTTAGAAGTCTATTTCGAGCTCAAACCCGAAGAATCTTTTGAAGGTTAGTACAAGATTCTCTTGATGACCCGATTAATATCGGTGATTCCAATGCCCAGTCTTTCTTCCAAATTGATGCTGACTCCGTCGTTGGTTTGGAAGCGGAATTTGTGTGGGAAATGTGCAACTACCGGGAAATATCCTTCAAGGGGGAAAAGAAGCGGTGATTAAGAAAGTCTGCGAATTGGAAATGGATCAGTCCAACCGGTGTTAGGGTACTCTATTGGGTGTTTTCCTCATTATTATGTCAATGAATTTTGCTGCATTTTCATGGAACATCAGGGGCATTATAAGAAGGGAGAAGAAGTCTGCGTTGAAGAGTTTCATCACGAAGTTGCGTCCGTCTTTTGTTTTAATTCAAGAAACTAAACTGGCAGAGATTAAGGAGTTTGAAATTAGGAAAATTTGGGCATCTGCCTCAGTCGACTACGTGGTGTCACCGGCGGTGGGTTCTGCAGGTGGCCTCATTAGTATGAGGGACTCTCGTTTTTTCCAGGTATCTGATAAATTTATTCATCCAAGATTTATCGCAATCACTGGTAAATTGATTCAAAAGGATTTTTTGTGTGGTATTGTTAATGTCTACGGACTATCATCTAATTTGGAAAAGGAGGATTTTCTTCATGAATTACTGGCTTATTTGAAGCTCAAACAAATCCCGTGGTGCCTCGGTGGGGATTTTAATCTATTCCTCGACCCTGAGGAAAAGCTTGGCTTCTCGCTGAACCAGAATCTCATTTCGGCTTTTCGTTATTTTGTTTCAGAGGCAGCTCTGATAGATCTTCCCTTATGTGAAGGGAATTATACTTGGTGCAATAATAGGGATCCTCCCACTTTCGTTCGCCTAGATCGGTTTCTCATTTCGGCAGAATTCAGTTTACAACTTCCGGGGATTAGACAGGAGGTTCTAAGTAGATCAATCTCTAATCACAATGGGATTCTTTTAAAGGAAGATTGTTATAACTGGGGGGCAAAACCGTTTAGATTCTTCAACTCTTGGCTGAAAGAGAAAGAATTCATGGATTTTTTTTTCGAAATCGGTGGAGAATTTAAAAGCCTCCAGAGCTGATGTAAAAATTGGTGGGCTGTTGAAAGAAATGAAAGGAGCAGCGAAGGCTTGGTCCCATGATTTTCGTGTTAAAAAAGCTCTACATTCTGGGGATTTGGAAAAACAAATTGCTAATGTAGAAGCTCAAATTCAGAATGGTGGAGCCCCTGTAGGTTCCTTCGAATTGCTTATGAGTCTGAGATCAACTTTATGGGCGACAATTCGAAAGGATGAAGGGGATTGGCTTTAGAAATCACGCCTCAGATGGTTCTCTGAAGGTGATCGAAACACTAAGTTTTTTCATCTTGTGGCTTCTGAAAGAAGGCGGAATAATTATATTAGTTGCTTAAAAGAAGATGGGATTCTTTTGCGCGAGCCAGTGTTGATAAAGAAAGCAATCCGAGATTATTTTTATAAAGCCTATAACTTGTGTTCGGCAGTAGAGGTTGAAGAACTAAACTTGGGTTTTAAGAAAATCAGCCCTGTACAATCATCTCATCTCAAGAGGAATTTCAGTGAAGAAGACGTATGGGATGCTCTGCACTCGTCGGATAGTAATCGCGCTCCGGGTCCGGACGGTTTTAACATGGGATTTTTCAAAAAATTCTAGAGTGTTTTGAAGTCGGATATCATATTCTTCCAAGATTTTTACCAAGGAAGAAAGTGTGAAGAAGGAATAAATCACTCATTCATCACGTTAATCTCGAAAATTAAGAACCCGGAATCATTAGATGAGTTTAGACCAATTAGTTTAGTAGGGGTATGCACAAACTACTGTCAAAAGTTCTTGCTAGAAGGCTCAGTCTTATATTGGGGCAATTGGTAAGCGAATATCAATTTGCTTTCATTCCAGGGAGACAAATCCTCGACTGCTCATTGATCGCTAATGAAGCGATAGATTCTGTTACAAAGTCAGGCTCAAGTGGTATTGCTTTTAAGATTGACTTTCACAAGGCATACGATTCGGTAAGCTGGGGCTTTTTAATTCGCGTCATGAAGGAATGTGGATTTGGGTCTCGATGGTGTAAATGGATTATAAAATGCATATCTCCAACCTCTATTTCTGTGCTTGTAAACGGATCACCCACCGAACCCTTTAATATTGCTAAGGGCCTAAGACAGGGTTGTTCCCTATCCCCCTTATTGTTTAACCTGGTTGGAGAAGCACTCAATTTGATGCTGGAAAAAGTTGTTCGCCTGAATTTATTTTTAGGATTTTCCGTGGGTCGTGGGGAGGCCTATTTGGTAGTTTCCCATCTGCAGTTTGCGGATGACCTATTGATTTTCTGTAGTGGCTCTTTAGAAGAAGTATGTAATGTGAAACGCATCTTGTGCGTCTTCGAACTAGCCTCTGGCTTAAAGCTGAACTTGAAGAAGAGTAAAATTCTTGGGGATTAATCTGAATGTGGAAGTTGCGGAAGAATGAGCCAAGAAGATCGGTTGCTCCTATGCTAAGTTTCCTACTGAATATCTTGGTTTGCCTTTAGGTGCTGCTCGCAACTCGTATTCTCTTTGGGAACCAGTCTTTAAAAACTTTTCGAACAAATTGGGTGGGGGGAAATCCAAGTTTCTATCCATTGGTGGGGCGGCTAACTTTGATCAAAGCGGTGCTCAACAGCCTACCCATGTATTTCCTGTCACTATTTCGTATTCCAGTAAGGGTATGTAACCATTTAAACAGCATGTTAGTTGCTTTCTTATGGGGTGGCTCTGAAGAAAAATCTAAACTTCACTGGGTTAATTGGAAGCAAATATGTGTTCCTAAAGATGTTGGAGGATTAGAAGTAGTGAATTTGCAGTACCAAAACTCTGCTCTTTTAGGGAAATGGATTTACAGATACGGTAATGAGACCTCCAATATGTGGAGACGCGTTATTGCAGCGAAGCTCCCTTCTCCGGGGCTTAGTCGTCTCCCCCCTCCTTCCTTGCTGAGACATGCCTCTTGGATTTGGAGAGGTATTTCTTCTGCCTTTTTTGCTTCGGATCTAGCGGGTCAGATAATTAGGCAGAACATAGTCATTCAGGTTGGTGATGGCACTTTCATTTTGTTTTGGTCTGATTGTTGGGCTGGAAACTTCTCGCTTCAAGAGAAATTTCCCCGTATTTTTGCCCTCTCCGTGCTTAAAACAGGGTTTTTGACAGATTTTGGTTCGAAAAATGAATCGGGATGGTCTTGGGGGATCCAATTGAGGCGACAGTTATTTGATTGGGAAATAGATTATTGGAATGAGTTTATGGCTTGTATAAATAGTGTCCAAACTGATTTTGCAACTAAGGATGGGGTTAGATGGCTGGGTTCAAATGATGGTATTTATTCAGTGAAGTTATTTAGGACCATTCTTGAGTTGTGTAGCATGGGAAATTCCTTTTGGTCGAACCATGTGTGGCTGGGGTTCGCCCCCCCCTAAAATTGAAATTTTCATGTGGATGGTAGCGTGGGGGCGTGTTCCTGTAAAAGGGGAACTTCACAAGCGGGGAATGTCGAACTTGGTTGACATTCTCTGCCCTCTTTGTAAAAACTGCGTTGAATCAGTATCACATTTGTTTTTCGAATGTTATGGAGTGTGAAAAGTGTGGCTTTATTTATGCAATCAGATTGGGATCTCTACTGCACTACCGCGAAAGCCGATATCATTTCTAGAAGCTTGGGGCAATCTAGACACTATGAGAAATTCAAAATGGCTTTCTATGATTACGTTCGCTGTGATTTGGTCGACTTGGCTGTTCCGCAACGAGATCATTTTCAATCAGAAGATCATGGATTGGATGCAGCTTAAGTATCTAATTAAGTTCCAACTAGCCTCATGGTTTATTGCCTCTCATCCGGAGAGTCCACTCACTCTTGATGGATTGGTTTTCAATTTTTCTCTCGCTTCTTCTTACATGACTAAGAAGCTCGCTAAACTTCCTTCACTCGTTTGGTCTCCCCCTCCTGTTGGTTTCGTGAAATTGAACGTGGATGGCGCGTTGGGACATGGTTTGACCGGTGAGATTGGTGGAGTCCTGAAAGATGCTAAGAGTAACGTGTTGTTTAACTTCTCCAAGAAGGTTGTGTCCTCCCATTCTGCTTGGGTGGAACTGGAAGCGGTTGCCGTGGGGATTAAAGTTTTTTTGCAGTCTAGGTGGGCTAGAAATCATCACCTCATCCTCGATTCTGATTGTCAAAAGGTGGTAAATTGGTGCACGAAAAATTTGCTTCCTCCCCCTCCATTGATAGACAAAGTCAAAGAAATTGTGGAAGTGCTAAATACAAGTAGGGCTTGCATTAGATGGATCTCTCGGATCTGCAATATTGAAGCAGATTCATTAGCTAAGAAAGGCATAGGGTAGGGTCTCGTGAGGTACTCGCTCAGTCTTAGTTTGTGGGTACTGTGTTAAGGTGTGTTTGTGTTGTTGCTTTTGGGACTATGTATCGAATTTTTAGTGAATAAAATCTGTAGAAGGGGCACTCTTTTTCCCTTCACTAGGAAGGGGTTTTTAACGAGGCCCGCTAATTACCTTTTAAAAAAAACTTGTTAACTTTGTTAACGAGTTTACTGCTTGAAATATCATGTTAGATAATTTTTTAATTTTGTGGTACTTTTTTAACTTTTGTTTATTGTTAGATAATTATTAAACTTTTTCGTTTAATTTCTTTAAATTTGTTGTGGGAGTTTACGAAATAGATGTTTTATGTTGTTACTCCCTCTGTCCCATTAATTTGTCCATTATTGACTTTTTTGGGGTCAAATTTTTTAAACTTTGACCTATTATTATATAAATTTTATTATTGAAAAAAATATAAAAAAATATATTTTATAAACTTTTAATCAAGTAGTTTTAAAATATACATTTTATAAAATTTAATTGTTTAAAATATTAAAAATAATCATGGTCAAAATTTAAAAATTTTGACTTTTAAAAAGTCAATAAGGGACAAAAATTTTGGGACGGAGGGAGTATTATTTAATTGCGTTTATTTAAATTTTTTAGACATTTTCTGATTTTTCTTTATATTTAATTTCCCCCTTCAATTTATGGAAATTGTTTATTTTCATAATTTTTTGTACTCATTGAACCGATAGATGGAACCGAAATTAGTGGTATGATCAATTTAACTAGAAGAACTAAAGTCAATTTTAAAAGTAAATACACACGTATGTACACAACATGCTTCATTGTCTCAATAATTTTTTAGATAAATCATAAAATCTTTTATCTGAACAAACACCAATAATATAATTCTCAAGGTTACAATCAAGCAACATAAGGTCTCATGTAGGAAATTTATAAGAATAAAATTGGGCAATGTGAATTAACTTTTTTCTTATAAAAAGAAAGATACAAGTCTCTTGGACTCAAGCAAGCCACACAAAGAAGCAATTATGTAGTCTCAAAAAATAATTATTATGCTCTTGGAGTTGTCTATCAATCGCCTAATAAAGTAATTCAACCTAAAAATAATGTAAATTTAAAATTTCATGAACTTTTCTTCTAGAACTATCTAAAACAACACATATATCTTTTATATTTGAAACATCAATGTTATTCTTGTACAAAACAAAGAAACGTTTTCAAATAAAGATTGTCATCACACATCTCTCATCATTTGTAATCATTGCCTGGACATATTAACTAACTGCATAACATTCACAATGTCGTGATCATTCTATTGTAATGCTTGAGATAGTTCATTAGTAACCTCAATATATTTTTCATCAAATGCAGATTACTCAAAAGACTGTAAAAAAATTTAACGACATACAAGTTTCAGTTATTTTCTATAAGTGTATGTCATATTCCTCAATAATTTCAAGCACATTCATCACAAAAAACATAATAATTAAGCTAACGACGGTTTATAATCTAAACCCCACATAGTAACTTCAGCTATCCTTACACAACTTTTTAATTTAATCCACAAATAAAAATTTTATGCCCCTTTTACTGTCCTATTGTTGCCCCGATATTAACAAAATAAAATTTACGGTTATATGTTCTAGGGTGTGGTTTATGATTTATGATCTAGAAATTAGAGTTATAGTGTATAGTTTAGTTTTTAGTATAGGGGCACCAAAAGATTTTTGTTTTTAATCCAGGGCCACTGAAGATTTCACCACTTTATAATGATTATCTCACCTTAATCATTTGACTAGATTGATTTTTTTTCTCTTACATGAAGCATCAACCACATTAACCACACTAACTTAATTTTAGAGTATGCACAAATAAATTTTAGAGTGGTCACAAACAAATTGTAAGGTAACCGCAAATAAATAAATTGAATATCTAACAAATAAATAAATTAAAATTCTAAGGGGATCTTAATGTACATTCGCCATTGCTCCCGGTGCGTAGTATATATTTAAATCTTAAAAGGTTATTTGTGTAAATTCAAAAAATTTAGTGATTAATATCTTAAAATTATGATTAAATTAATACAATGTATATATATCAAAGACTAAATTTATTACTATGTCACATTTACAAACTGCCATATCAGCCCTCTGTTATTGAGTTAATGGCTGATGACCGATAAAGAAAAGCTCAATAACTCAAATGATCAGTTTGTAATTTTTTATACATAGATGACCAAAAGAAACAAATGCTAATAATTAAATGACGATTAATTTAGTTTTCCTAATTTAATAATGCGAGTGAGTTTAGTTTTATATTCTAAAACCACATACATGATACAACCAAATAGAGGCCCATAAAATTGAGATGGTCCAAATTGCCGGCCCAACTTTAAACTTAGGATGATCATATATCTTAATCACGGCCGTCCACGTGTGAACTTAAAGAATCGTGGCCTTCAACGTCACACTATAAAATGTCAACATATCTTGGAACCCTAGGGTTTTTTCTGATCGGCAATATCGTGCAAATAGAGCCTCCTCTCAAACTCTTGTGCTTCTCTTTCAGGTACAGATTTTCGCTCCTGCCAATATAATTTTCTAGTTCCTACTAAACAGAGCGGTAGGGCTGTTACACTTTTCTACTGCTGTGGTCTGTTTGTTTGCTGAGAAAATTTGTAGGTAAATGGAAAACCAATGCTGTTGTCATCCAATTTAGATATCTTCTATAATTTAATTTCATTACTGGACTCTCAAACAATGAGTTTTATGTTTCTTTCATCTTTAGCCAGCTCTTGTATGGATATTTTTTCTTTTCTGTGGAATGTAGTAAAGATTTAAAAAATGTTGAAATTATGTTTACGATTTTTTTTGTGTTAAATCAATGCTATGAACTGTTAACAATCACATGGATCGATTAGACTTATGCATGTTTTACAAGTAATATAGTAAAGCGGTATTTTCTTATTTACTTTTGTATGATGTAGACTTTATTGAAAACTTTACGAATTATCAAACATGTTATTGAATTTGAATCCTGTGTAATGATTTTAGTCATAAATTGAACTATAGTATCAAAAGCTTGATTTTAGCTGCTAAAGCGTCTGAGTGAAAGTACTTAGGCCTTTAAATTTCAAGTTAAATCTGATTTCTAATTACAATATATTGTTTGAAAATTCCTTTTCATTCTTTTCTATAAATAATCCATGATGCAGATCTTGAAGATGTATACATCAAGGAAGAAGATCCACAAGGATAAGGATGTTGAACCAACAGAGTTCGAAGAATCAGTTGCCCAGGTTTTTAAATTTTCTAATGCTTGTTGCACCTTAAAAGTTTCCTGAAACAGTGCAATCATGTGTAGGTTTTAATTTTAATTCATGTTTGTAACAGGCATTCTTTGATTTGGAGAATACCAACCAGGATCTGAAAAGTGACCTCAAGGATCTCTACATTAATTCAGCAATGTAAGCATGATTTTATTGAGATTCATTAATTTTAAAGTGACTTGAGTGTTTGTTCTCCATAGGATTGGTTTGATCTTTTCGTATGCAGCCAAATTGACGTGTCTGGGAGCCGTAAAGCTGTTGTTATCCATGTCCCCTACCGTTTGAGGAAAGCTTTCCGCAAGGTTCATGTTAAGCTCGTGAGGGAACTTGAAAAGAAGTTCAGTGGCAAGGTGAGAAATTCTCCTTCAAAGTTCTCTCTTTGAATGAAATATGGGTTATTCCTTTTAATTTACAATTTATTTCAAGTACATTATCATTTAGTACAATGTCCAGTAACATGTTTTATGTGCACGCTTTGCATAAGATGCTATGGACAGTAGAGTTGTTCTTTCCAGATGTTCCCCTAGAAACAAGAGAATTAATACTGTTTTTATGTCATAAATTGACATGTCTTTGTGATTTTTTTGGCTGTTTTAAATAGAAGTTATATTTACTATTCATAATGATGCACATGTTTTTGGTTTAACTATATTTAACTTAGTTTATCCTATATATGATAGGATGTGATTCTTATTGCCACCCGGAGGATTTTGAGGCCCCCAAAGAAAGGTTCTGCTGTTCAGAGGCCTCGCAGCCGCACATTGACTGCCGTACATGAGGCAATGCTTGAGGATATTGTCTTGCCTGCTGAGATTGTCGGGAAGCGCATTAGATATAGAATCGATGGAACTAAGGTTATGAAGGTACAAACAGCTGTCATATAGTAATTATTATGCTGCTAAGTTTGATGAAAAAGACTGTAATTGATGTGAAAGAATTGTAGACTTTATTTATATCTATGCGCATGCATGGTTCAATTGTTCTTTTGAAGGCTAATGTTCCATCTCATTCAGGTATTCTTGGACCCCAAGGAACGTAACAACACCGAGTATAAGCTGGAGACCTTTTCTGCAGTTTACCGTAAGCTTGCTGGAAAGGATATTGTGTTTGAGTTCCCTGTTGCGGAGGCATAGATAAGTCTTATTACAGATGTGACATCTTCATCCTGGTCTTATTTTGTTTCTTGTTTTTCCTGAAAAACTGCATTTTTGTTTGGGTTTTAATTTAAAATTTGACATTAAGGAGGTGCTGAACAGGCATAGATCGTGATGTGTTTTTATTTTCCTTGAGATTTAATGGTGTAGGGGATATTATGAGTTTATTAAAATGTTTTTGTTGAATTTGTTTGATAGTATTTATTTATTTTGTAATTGTCGGTAATATTATTATATTATGTTATATCATTTCAATGATTTATATTAAATATATGATACTAATTTCTAGTTTAGTATGTCGCAACCACTGGGGTTGGAGCAGGTGGACTCCTCAGGTCAACCTTTGGCATGCAGAAGTGACAAAGCTCTGCACGGGTTAAAACAGGTTTCATGTGCATTGTTTGTGAAACTTAAAAATTTTCATTTTGTTAGCAAATGTATCGTGTCAGTAAATGTCGGTCAATACATGCAAAAGCCTCTTGACGATAGTTAAGCGAATTTTTAAGGTACTTGAAAGTTACACAATGTCATAGGCAAGGACTTCTGAGGTCAAAAGGGGTTAGGCTCCTGTCATTAATCGTAAGTACCTAACAAATTTCAGTCTAATAACAATTAGATCTCTTTAAAAATGAAGAATTTTTAAGTATTTAATTACGAGGGAGGAAACTAAAGAACTGTGAGTCCATGTCCTCAAATTTTTTTGGTCTAAAAGCAATTTAGGTTCTCCAAGTTTAAATTTCACATGAATTAGGAACTGTCCCAAAAGTTGAGTTTAAATACTTATTTCAACTTTCTATGACAACGCAACTACGAGCTTATCATAATGCTGCCTGGCCTATTATTTCAGCCACTATGGCAACACAATCACATGCCAGAAAAAGCATTCCCATTCTCTATAGGTTTACAAAAAATCACGGAACAAATAAAACAAATAACATCTTTACAAATGAGATCACCGTCTTTACAAAAGATCTTTACTACCATTATAATTACAGTGACTTAATAGTAGCTCATCTACCTTCGTCAATGGAAGAATATGACATGAAATTCCTTGAATAATCTTCTACAAAACTACTTCCCGCCGATGCCTTTGTGACACCGGTATTGGTGCTACTTGCATTAGTATTATTAGTAAAAGCCAACGTGGTTGCCCATCGTCCTACACGGCCTTGGCTTGCGGGTTTACCTGGCCTCGGCAAAGTGAACGAATCACTGGATAGCATGAGATGGACGGAGTTCATGTCAGGCCTCTCGGCAACAGTCTGTTGACAGCATAACAAGCCCAGCTGAATGCACATTGCTGCCTCGTCGGGATTGTATTCCTCAAGGGCGGGATCAACTAAATCCAATGACTTTTGTCCTTGGAATAGTAGCCATGACTGTATAGGAAAATCGAGAAACATTGTCAGAATTAGACACTCGAACACAAGTATGCATCCAATACGAGTATGGATAACTATTTCTTAAGTTTTTACTTACATACGAATGTAGGACATGGACGCTAATCATCGGAGCAACATAATTTGTTGTTCATCTGTTCTTATTATAACAACTTCTTAGGCTTAAAACCAGATATTCCAGCAGGTCCTTCTAGGGGTGGTGTTATGAACTTATACATTGTCGGTGCATCACACGCAAACCCATAGATCAGAATAATATTGCCTTAAAGCGAAAAATATTGACTCTTCATTTTTCTTGAAGTACTTGCGTTAAATACATAATTAAATATTGGCATAGGATATGAATCTCCGAGAACCCCATCGGAATACAAGAAAAAGAAACTATTAAATTCTAAACATATTCATATTTGAAACCTATTGATATCTAACACTCAGACGAGTAAGATGGTGGTGGCACAACCGTAGGTTGTTATGCTATAGTTCAAAATAAGCCATAATGTGTGCAGATCAAAATTATCTAAGCAGCTGGCTTAAATTTGGGCACCTGGACAGCAGAGTTCTAACACTATTTAACAAGATTTGAGAATTGAAATCAGTTCTTTTTTTCCCCCTACATATTTAACTTACATAATTCAAGAGGTCTGCCTTCTCTGAACCAAGAC
Source organism: Hibiscus tridactylites (assembly GCA_958450335.1). NCBI lineage: Eukaryota > Viridiplantae > Streptophyta > Magnoliopsida > Malvales > Malvaceae > Hibiscus > Hibiscus tridactylites. The sequence goes on along the minus strand of OY288270.1, from coordinate 71,532,785 downwards.
GGCTATCATGGTTTTTTCTCCCACTTACAATCTCCAAGACCACAACTCCATAGCTGAAAACATCTGTCTTCACAGACAAATACCCATGCATGGCATATTCAGGTGCCATGTAACCACTGCATGCAATGGAAGGGTTCATAATCTTTCTTAGCTAACAACAAAACTAGTGCAGATAAAACTTGAAAGAAAATTAGCCTAATACACTTGAAGAAGCAAAGAAACTACTCACTGAGTGCCAGAAATTCTAAAGGTATTTACATGAGTGTCATCCCCGGGAAAGAGCCTTGCCAAGCCAAAATCAGAGATTTTGGGGTTTAATTTCTGATCCAACAGTATATTACTGGTTTTGATGTCTATATGTATGATCCTTTCAGGCGCCTCTTCATGCAGGTATAGGAGACCTCTTGCAATGCCAGAAATTATCTTAACTCGTGTTGCCCAATCCAAGGAAGGTGACTTGCTCTTATCTGAGAAATGATAAGACTTTGAGTTCATAAGTTTACCTAGCAACACAGAAGTGAATGCCACGCATAAAAGGGTTCTTACCAAAGATAAAGTAATCAAGGCTTCTATTTGGCAAATACTCGTAAACAAGCATCTTCTCAGGTCCTTCGGCACAGCATCCCAACAACATCACTAAATTCTTGTGCTGGGTTTTCAGTAAAACTTTCACCTCGTTAATGAATTGTTCCAGTCCCTGTCTTGAATCCAATGCAAGTTTCTTGACAGCTATTTCCTGACCATTTGGCATCAAACCCTGGAAGGTATAAGCTGAAATGAGAGTAATTCACAACACTTTCCAATCATTAACATTCCCTCTCAACCCAAGCAAAAAAAAAGGGTAAGATAGCAGACAGTAACCAAATATAAAAACTAGAGCTCTTTGACTGGAGGCATCATAAGGATGAAGCCATGAAGGAAGGGCTAAAGTTAATCCCTTAGTTGTATATTGTCTCTTGAAGATAAGAGAGTATACAGGTAAGGTATTGGGAAACCAACTGAAGTGGCATTGTAGTATAGAGATTCCCACACAACAACATACTCTCCCAAAATAATGTTTGATAGGATGTACAGCGCCACCATTTTTATATCCCAAGATCTCCCCTTTCGTTTCTGATGTGGGATTAATGCCCCTTGCCTCTTCAAGGCGAGACAATAAGCTCAAACTCCCACTAAATAGATGTTGCATAAATATCACATGCTTATGATTAGGTTCAAATTCCAATCTTCACAAAGCCATGGAAACAAATAATTGACTGCTCATCATACTTGGAATGTCATCTAAGTAGCAGAAACCTAAGAAATTTTCCATTATGAGAGCATTTAGTTGGGTAGGTAACACATGAGGTATTGTCTGAGTTCTACCTTGCGCCATAGCTATGAAGATCAAGGATTTAAGGCCACTAGAAGCTGCTTAAAAGCTCTCTTTCACTATCAAAAACTTTGGTACATATAGATACTAGGGCTACATCTTTGATCTTTCTCAACAAACAAATGCTTAAATCCCAGATTCAGAAAAAGATAGAAACAACCTTTGTGATCATAGTAATTCTAACCAACAACTCAATGCATATTTGTACACGAAACTTCTTATAATAAATGTGCCCTTGGCACATATTGGTTCAACAATTGGGGTTATTAAACCACAAACAAAAGAAGACAAATTGTGCAATTTGTAACTACTTCTTTCTTTCCCACAACTATTAGTTGTTACATTCATAGATTTTAAAATAAAAATATTTATGCTTAATATTATAATATAAGAAATATATCAACTTAAATTATGAAAAAAATATTTTTATTTTAAAATATTTTACAATGATAATATGTGTTCGATAAAAATATCCAAATTTAAAATAAATGGCATGCTAAAATATAAAATTTTCAAACACAAAAAATAATATATTAATATGTTAGAATTTTTAATTTTGCATTTGGATTGAAAATTGTTTTTTAAATACATTTTTTCTCTAAAAAAAGTATAGGCTCTAAAAACACTTTTGAAATGAAATAGTGAACGCACCCTTAATAAACACCAGCTTCAGTCCAGCAAAGGCAACAACGACAAATATTTTAAAACAATAATAAAACATTCACTAGAAAAAAATATATAAATCGCAAACGGCCAAAATAAATATTAAGAAAAAATAAAAATTCAGTGAAGTAAGTCAAAAGAAGGCAAAATTGACATGAAGAGAAACGCACCTTGTAGACGGGACCAAAGCCACCATGACCGAGACGATTAAGTTCAGAGAAGTAGTCAGTAGCAATCTGGAGAGCACGGAGATCGAAGAAAAGGCCGTGAGTGTCGGATCCGTCGTCGGTTCCGCCTTCAGCGGCGGAGCCACTTATCGCGGCTTTGAAGCGTTTATCGATGTAAGCAAAGAGTTTAGCCAAGAATCCCATGGAGGAATGGGCAGACCCTAGGGAATATCGAATGTCGTCGTAGTCCAAGTAGAGGTGTACGGGAGAAGGAACTAGGAAGTGAGCAACTGAGCATGGAGAAGAAATGGAAGTTTTTGCCGCGTTATTGTTTGGTAAGACTTAAGAGGATGGACTTGGCTGGCATTTTAAAGACGGAGATTTATTATTTAGGTGCTATGACTTTTCCATTCATTAAAAAACCAATGAATCATTGAATGAAGTTTGAATTTTTCTATTGTTAAAAAAAAGAAGTTTGAATTTTTCTGTTCGATCCCAAGTAATGAAAAGAAAAATGTTTTTTGATGTTTGTATTTTCTTGGCAAAAGTTTTGTTTTATATAATTTGGTGTCTCTGTTTTTTCCCATTCATCCCCATCTTATAATGAGGAATGGAATTTTCGCGAATTAAATTTAAAATTTAGTATTAATTAATAATTTATTTTAATTCAAAGTCATTTTATTAATATGTATATTAAGGTAAAATATTCTATTTACTGAAAAAATTATTTTTCACAAACGCCTAGTTTTTAAGGGTTATATGTTATGGTTAGGGTTTAAGCTTTAGGAATAAAATTTTAGTGTTTGTGGTTATGTTTTAAGGTTTGAAAGTAGATTTCATGGCTCAAATTTTAAAGTTTAGAATTTAGATGTTGTAGTTTATGGACACTAAAAGAGATATGTGATAGTTTTAGAAATTCACTTGTGAAAAAAAAAATTCTACCGACGTGCATCAAATAATTACCCATAATAAAAATTATTGTTCAATTAACATATCACTCCGTATACTATATCTTGGATTGTATTTTGGACCTTATATTTAAAAATTAGTAAATTATTCTGTCGACTATAGGATGTTTTTTGTTGAGTCTTCCGGTTATGAAAAGTCACAAAATGATCCATTGACTTAAAAAAAGTAGCACGTTAGTCCGATGTGTTAAAAATTTAACGGTTGATGACGTCGTAATTAACAAAATTTGGCATAACAACACATTTAGTCCCCCATATTTACACATCCAATCAATTTAGTCTTAATCCAAAAATAATAATAAATTTAGTCCTCTTTATTTACTCATTCCATCAATTTAACCTCTTTTTATTTAACCCTTCACTTCGACACTGCATCTTGTTCCGATGATCTTTTGTCCGACCTCTGTTCCGTTTAATGATCCTTTTGTCATACTCTCCTTGCTCATACGACCAGTCCACACCCTCATCCCCGTACCTCGGTCGTGCGCTCCAACAACCCTAATCTTACACACAAATGCCTTGTCATACACCCCTCTACCCTCCGATCTAATGTGATAAGCCTTGAGCCACCTCCTCTTTTGCTCTACACATCGACCTAGCTAACCCCACACGTGTCCGAATCCTCCAGCGACATGCTCCCCCTAACCTAGTTAATTTTTTAAATTAGGACTAAATTAATTAAATTTGTAAATATGAAGGACTAAATGTGTTAATATACATATTTTTGTTAACTTTTACATAATTGTTAAAAATTTAACGACACCATACCAACTTGTAAAATCGAAATTGATTTTGATATAACACATAAATATAAGGACCAATTTGCAAAACAATAAATTTTTAAGTACTCTTTAAAGTCTCACAATTGACAAATATTCTTGAACAAAATTATATTTAAAGACTGGCTCTCAAACATATATAATTCCTTAAGTCTTTTCCTATGTTTTCAAGCCTAAGTATGCAAAAACGCCCAGGCGTATCGATACCCTATTTTGTCACTGAAATTTTATTGAACATACCGTACCGATACGCCCTGCAACCGTATCGATACGATATTCATCTAGGCAAATGTTTTCATGAAACCGTACCGATACGCCTAGCTACCGTATCGATACGACAAGCATATCTTTGAAAAATCCGAGCATTTAATTATTTGACCGTTACTTGTCAGTTGGTTGGTTTCCCAATTTTCAAAAGGTCGTTATACCGTACCGATACGCTTGGTATGCGTATCGATACACTTTTTATACAAACAAAACTTGGGATTCCAGTAACTTTTGACCGTATCGATACTGACCTCCGTATCGATACGCCCCTTAAAACCGTACCGGTACGCTTTATATGCGTATCGATACGCCCTGTTTTCAGGCACAACGACTCTTTCCTCTTTGATGCAGGTATCGATACGCCCTTCCCGAGTACCGATACGGTAGGCTGCAAAGCTGCATTTATTGCGAGAAAAATGTCCACAACGGCTCTATTGATGATCCCAACTACCCAAACGGCTAGAAATCAATGCAAGGATATAAAAACAAGCTTCAATTGACCAAGCAACAATTATTGAACCTACAAGCATCATCAAAGCAAAAATCCAAACCCTTGAGCTATTCAAAGTCAAATCTTTGTACGCAACTCTAGTGTATTTCAAATTGTCAATTTGTATTGTGAGTTTGAGATTGTTCAAATTGTATTTGGGTAGACAATCATCCTTTGAGAGGAAACATTTGAGTTTACCAAAAATCTTTTTTTGTATTTGAGTGGATTAAGCTTTGGGTAGAAAGCTTAATCGAAATTGTAAGGTTTCCTCCTCATTCAAGAAAAGGAGACGAATTCAATTAGTGAATTGTTTGAAAATCCTTAGTAGGAGCTAAGGTAGTGGATGTAGAGTTCATTTGGAGAATTTGAACCACTATAACCCCTTGTGTCATTTTTATTTTCAATCTTTCTCTTCACCAAAAATTTTAATTGCCAATTCACCCCCTCTTGGCCATTTGCAAGTGTTCGATCAACTCAACACCAACTTATTATTTTTTTAAGTCGAAAGATCATTTTGTATTTTTTATAATCATAGTACTAAAAAAAATTACATATAATTGGAGAACTACTATGTAATTTACCCTTTTAAACTGAGCTAATGATAACTGTGATTTAAACTCGGTAAAAACACTATTGGTAGTAGAGTAAATTACGTAAATCATCACCGAATTTTACTCTCAAACCTATTTTGGTTACTGAAGTTTTAAAACGTTCAATTTACTCACTGAAGTTTAGACATTGAACGTTTTTTGTGACACTTACGTTAATTTTTTGATGACGTCCATTTATCAGCAAACGAAGGAAGTTCTCCAAGATTCGAACAGTGAAAAACTTCATCGGTACGAGAGAAGGAACATATTGAGAAAAGAGCTCCATTTAACGGCGAAAGAGGGAGATCGACGAAATAAAAATCATAAGATTTTTGTCGATTCATGAACTTTGAAGCACTTTTCGAGACAATAGAGGCCAAATTCAGACTCAAAGGCCAAAATGAAGTGATTGGCGAAATTTGAGACTGAATGACCATCATCTACGATCATTTAGGGTTTAAGAGTGACTAGAAACGTTTAATGTCCAAATTTTAATGACAAAAATATTCAATGTCTAAATTTCAGCGAGTAAATTGAACGTTTTAAAACTTTAATAACTAAAACAAATTTAAAAGTAAAATTTAGTCATGATTTACGTAATTTATTATTAATAGTAAGATTGGCCCCCACAAATATTTAACCGAGTAACAACAAAACCGACATGTAATTTGTAAAGAACTAATTTTTTTAAGATAATAAAGATTGTGTTAATCGGGGATAGCAGGGATACCAAAACCATGCAGCCAAACAATAGAAAAAAATGCTGTAAACATGTCGAAATAAAGAGTTTCTGCATTTCCCTAATTGCCCCTACTAGATTGTACAAATGACATTTCTCTTTGGCACCCCGTCCCTTGCTTCTCGCCTAATCCTTCGCCGATGAAGACATTTCTCATACCTGACGGTTAGCTGATCGGAATCCGCCGATCCGACCAACTTTATATCTATACGGTAAAGAAAAAGGAAAGAGAAATTGAAGGGGATTAAGTTATGAGGTCTTCGACGGAGAGGATAAACATAGCGGCGAGCGCGCGAAAACTCGATGTTGATAATCGTATCTCTCTCCGCTATTACTACCGGATCGCCGACAATATCCTCAAACAGGTTTATTTTTCTTATTAAATTTATTTATTTTCCCCGTTAAATTAATTAATTGTAACATATAAATATTTATTGTGCTGTATGTGTTCAATAATCTTGGTATGTTTAGCTGATTAAGGCGTCTTAAATCTTGTTTGGAGGTTGCATTTATCACTTATATTTTGCTCTCTGCTTTTGTTTCCAAATAGTTGCTAAATATTAGAAGAAAATAACACAGAAGTGGAATCATTAGTAATTTGAAGCAGTGGATACCGGGAAAGGGAAATGACTGATCTGAATCTGAGAACATGGTAGTCTTAATATAGTTAGGGTTTCAGGGCATAGACACCATGGGAAAGTATGAAATGTTCATATGCTGGTTAAGTGTACCCCTTGTAAAGGTCATTAGTATTTCTGTCCGAGGAAGTCTTGGGGCTCCCAAGCAGGGGCGGTTCAAAGATTCATGGGACCCTGAGTAGTTTATTAAAACGAGGCCTTTTAATTTATACTCCCAGGGATATATAAGGTTATTTTTAATATTTTTATCTTAGTAAAAATATATATTACGGGCCCTCTTTAAAGTCATTTTTTATTTTTTTCTTGTAATTTATTAAACCAAAATCTTGTTTCCCCTATCAACATTTAATTCAACTCATTTGAGGCCCTCTTTTCTTGGGGGCCTGTGCGGTCGCTCATCTCACACATGTCCAAAACCCCCCATTGTTCCCAAGTACAAGATTGTATAGGTGTGTGCTGAAAACCTTTCAAAGCTTGAATACACTCTTTCCATTCCTAGTGTGTTTCTGTGTTAGGACGTCTTCCATTAGCTAATCAATTGGCTAAGTTTCAATCTTGTTTTCTTAACGTAAGGTCAGGAAGAAGTAGGTTGTAGTGCGTTTCTAAGTCCCGCAGTTTCCCCTTGTGTCTAAGTGGATTCTGCCCTATCTTTGGTAGAGAGAGGTCCTGGTGATTCAGGTCTTCGCCATTTATCATCATTTCTTGTAGAAAGTGGAAATGCCTTCAAGCAGAGAGGGCAACTAAGCTAATAAAAGATCTCACTGAAAGAGTACATTCATGAGTTGAAGACAGGATCTTAGATATCTGCTGGCTTATTGATGGCATTTTATCCTGCTGCATTTTGCCCAAAAGATGGGTAAACTAAGAGGAAATGAATCAACATAGGTTGTTCGAGAATAGGGACTTGTGGCTTTACTGTTGATGCAAGTAATTGAAGCCTTAAGATGAATATGAATGATAGCCGGCAGCAGAAAAATTAACTAAATGTGAACCCGATTTTAACATACACTTTCTCTGAAAGGAATATAATTTTTATTTTTTTCTTATTTCTTTTTTGATAAATGTGAATATTAATTTTTTGAATTGTCAAATGTATTTTCTTTTGTATGCAAATGAACTCCTAAACTATTTGGAAGCGGAAAAGGATACAGTGAAAGTGATAACCACATGGAAGATTAAATCGGAGAAAGTTGAGTTATGATGTAACTGTCATCAGGATGGAAAATTTGATGTATTCTAATGCTGTCATTTATAAAGGATAATGGTAACTTGTGTTACTTGAATTCTTCATTTTCTCAAAAGTACTCGTACCCAGTACTTGTATTTGATATATGTTTGGACATGATTATACTCAATTCTCCAAATATATGAAAAAACATAGAATAAAATAAATATACCCGTATTAAACACATGCTTGTATCCATGAGTCTGGGTAGCATAGATGGCAACACTGGTATACAATTGATCCCAAGGTACTAAATCTGGTATAATTCTATTGTTGCCCTCCATTTCAATGTAAAGATCAAATATGGCAAGGCACATTGCACTCCCAAGGAGAGACCCAGGTTCAAACCTTGGAGACGACATTGTTGTAGGGCATCCATGAACCCCGAACATGGACCGTAAAACAGACATGAATCATACCAAAAAAGTTCAAATATGGATTTTCATCTCTTTCTGTTGTAAATTTTGATGCATCTGTGAGAAATAGATATTTTCAGGATAAGTTTGTTGTTGTCACTATTGTCAAAGCTACGAATAATCCCCGCTTAGATCTTTTTTTAGGTTATAGTTAGTGATGGATGTAGACAATTGTCTGTAAAAATAACAGATAAGGAAGTCTTGAGAGTGAAATTAGTGTTAAAAAGCAGGCAAGTTCTTTTGTTTGTGGCAAAAATTGGTGAAGTGTATTGTGACTTGAGAAATGAATTGTTTTGCATTTTTGCAGAGGATTATTTTTGGATGCCAATGGCTTTATTATAGTACATTCATTTGGGTATAATGCATTTCTGATACTGGGTGCTCCTTTAAATTGGGTATAATGCTCATGCTTTAATACTGCCGGATGTTGGATATTGCGAATAAGTTAACTTCTTGGTCTAAATGATTCGACTTTTTCTGATGTACTCCCTGCTCTCTAGGCTGATATCTTTCGGGCTGAGAAGAATATTATAGATCTATACATCATGCTTCTAAGGTTTTCAAGGTCAGACAGAAAAGGCACTTCATTTTTTATATGAATTTCTTAATCTTCCTTCGAAATGAATATAAAGCTACTTGTTCCCTATCTCACTTGCTCTCTTCCTCCAGTTTGGTTTCTGAAACAATACCATGCCATCGAGATTATGGAGCTTCTCTACGAAACCAAAAAGTTTACTTCAAAAAGGTAATAACTCCCTCCCCCCTTCCCCCACCTCTGCTTACTATTATAAAGGTTTGATGTGAAATTTGATTTCAAATTCTTGTTGTAGAAACTAGTGAATGCCTTGACTGAGCTAGAGGATTTGAAGCCACAGGTGCTACAAAAGATCAATGAATTAAACAGAAGATATACTTATCAAATTAATTCAGTACCGCAATCTGCTGTGAAAAACCAAAATTTGACATACTATGGTGTGACAAAGGTACTGTTAGTGCTTCTTAATTCTGCTCATGAGCTGGTACTTCAATTTCCTTTTGACTTCCTTTTTATCCTCTTGTAATATAGTTCGAGTTAGTGTTCTTTTATTCTTTTACTCTTGTAAATCTAGCTTGATGATCTGAATGAATTCCTTTGTTCATCTGCAGGCAGTTAGACCAGCTGCACGAGAACTTGGTTATTATGGTTCAAGAACTCAGCAAATTTCATATTCCAGACCAATGGAAGAGCAGTTTCAGAGAATGTAAGTTGTTTTCTTTATTTTAATGATTGCCCACTGACGTTGCTTAGAGTTTGGAACTTGAAGTAAAGTGTTGGCTTCTTCTCCTCAAAAACATATAGAACGACTATATTGCTCTTTTTCTCTGCTACCCCTCTCCTCACTTGCCTTCTTATGTTTAACATCTGGATGCTACAATACACAAAACGTTGTGATAAATCTTTGGTCTCTACTGTCAAATCACCCTTCATAATCTTTCAAATCTAGACAAATAGTAGTAAATTTGTAAGGCTAACTACCGGATATCATCCTAAATCTTTGCCAAGTGGAGAAAACACATTTCGCAGCTATTGAAACAGTATCAAATTGCATAATGTTTCTATTCTTTTCAACTGATGAACTGGTTACTATTAAATTTAAAAGAAAATTAAATATGGGAAATGTGCTTTAGCGCACTGTAAGATACTGATTTTGTTTTAATTTTTTTTTGTTTCTTTTTCATGGAGAAAAAGTAGTCTCGAGTGGAAAAAAATTATCAGGCAATCCCTTAAGCTCATTAGACGATTGCTTTGATTTTTATTTGAAATTGTATTTGATGCTATGTAAGAATGCGCATAGTATTCTAGTTTGTATAGGAGTTAATTTATTATTAAAAGTATTGTAGTTCTACTCTGTGCTTTGGCATTTTGTTCCACTATTTTAGTTGGCATTTAACATGCTTTGCTTTTTCTGTACTGTTTCACTTCTGCTAGCTTTGGTATGTTATGTTATAGGAATTGATTCTGGAATCCTACATCAAGATTTTAGTGCATGCTACATCTGAAAAGTGTGTTTGACGACCCTTAATTATTTTTTGATTCTTTAGGTCATTAAACCTGTTGCGTCCAAAGGAGGAAACCCTCTCCAAACATTCTATTTTGGGTCCAAATGGTCTTTATGGGCAGTGGCAGCCACCGAGGAGTGATAGAGGGGTATGATGATATTATCTTATTCTATGATCCTCATTAAGAGACTGTTCTTACTGTTCTTTTCTTTTTGCAGGTGAAATATCCAAGTAATGTTGACCTGACTCCGGTGGAATTTCCAAGGTCAGCCCTTTTATGGGTTTTGTGTTTTGGGAATAATTCCTATTTGTTGATCTCAAATTACATTTCTATTAGACGATAATAAGATAGTTTCTGGAGGCATTGAAGGATTATTTTATAGAAGCATATTTCCTTTGAAGTGAATTTGAAACTTTGAAGTAACTCTCCATGCATGAAATGATGTCTTCTTGTATTTATATTTGTTGTTTTGGAGAAGTTTATGGTTTGACTACTTTATTATCTGATGGTATTTATGTGCAACCAGTTTGCAGCAGCCTACAGAAAACGAATTTCCTGGGAAGAATGATCATAGCAACTCAGAACCTGTAGCATCAAGCTTTGAATCAACTCTTACTGTTGATCATGTTGATAGGGAGAAAAGTCATGTGGATGAACCTTGTCCGATGATTTCTTTTGAAGAACCAGAAACTTCTCCTGATCATAATGATATTACCAGACAGCTGTCACCTCCTCCCGTACTTGCAGAAGTACAAGACTTGGTTGCTACCCATGCCTCCAAGACAGATTGTACAATAGAGAATCCCTCTGCAGATGGTCTTGTTCATTCTGAATCTCCCCTTGAGTTGCACATTGTAAGTTCAAGACATTTTCTGTTGATGTTTATTCTATGTTGTCTTCCTTGAGAATCAAGTTTCTTTGGAAAGGAAATATCTATTGCTGTTTATTATCCTAAAAAACCGTTAATGTTTTGATTTGACATTTGTCTGTTGCAGGCAACCACAATGATGGAAAGCTTCATGAAGCTGGCTAAATCAAATACTGATAGGAATTTAGAAACTTGTGGGATTCTTGCAGGTTCCCTTGTAAGTATCGATGCTTTAAGACCTTTGCTTTGCGTTTGGCATAATACAATACTTAAGTTTAATGTGATACTGTTCTGCAGAAAAATAGAAAGTTCTATGTTACAGCTCTTATTATCCCAAAGCAGGAATCAACATCTAACACGGTATGGCTGTCTCATTGTGGATTTACCATGTCCAACTTCAATTTTCTTCTGTCAATCAAATTTCTCTTTCTTTTGTTACTCTTTATCTGGTTATGTGATTCCTTCTATTATACTTGTCTTTTTTTAGTGCCAAGCGACAAATGAGGAAGAAATATTTGAGGTGCAGGATAAGAAATCTCTCTTCCCCCTGGGTTGGATCCATGTAAGTGTTTCATAGTCTGCTCTCTGGACCTTATAATTTATCTGCTCAGTTACAAATTGATTTCGCCTCCTTTAGTAGTAACTTGAACACAATTTCAAAGTCACTTAATAAACAAGTTTAGCTAGAATATAGGTTAGCCCTGTCCATGAATGAACTCTATGACCTATTTTTGGAAATGCTTGATAGAACCTTGTTTTATTTTCCTAAGTTCTCTACATCCTGAAGATATTTATATTTGAGAAAGTAGGCAGATTGTAGATTAAAGTTCATGCATTATTTTAAAAACATATACGTCGCCAAAGACATTTGTCATGTGTCCATGAGGCTATAAATGAGCATTTGATAGGGATGATCTGTCTCCATTAATAAGCCCCTCCTTGGTATTTTTTTTTTATTATTTTTAAAGCTTGATTAAAGTTAAGATGAGATGAACCTCAGCAAATGAGACTCGGCTTTCCTTTACTTCCCATTAAACTTGGCACATTTGCACCCTTATTTTTTATATAAGAAACCATTTCTTGCAACTAAGTCTCTTCTACTTAGATTTTGTATATTAAGCTTGTGATATGCTACCCTATGCGGTGTCGCAGTTATGGAGCTAATGGCAGCATATTGCGGGGGATTAGGGGTGGGAACAATTTTCAGTTTGAAATTTTTGTGATAAAATGAAATCGATACAGTATTTGGGTCAGTAACGTAGTTAAACTGATTGTGATATAATTGCACCTAAAATTTTTTAGGATGGAGAAGTAGGCTAAAAAATAGGGCTCTTTGACCTCATTATATTTATGGTTCTTTTTGGCAAGTTGGCCTCACTTGATTGTTGACACCAAAATAATCAAGGAGCTTTATATTATTCTAGACTATATGAGCTTACATAGCTCCAATATGTCTCCTTACTCTGTAATGTCAGATGTGTATGAGCAGAACCGTTATCCTTTCTATGTTTGCCAGTATAGGAGGGAATGGGAGCAAACAAATGAAATCTCTCTTTATTTCCAAGACCATTAATCAAGATCTTATGTCATAAAATAGGAGTATATGACATTAATACCAAGCAATACATATTGCAAAGTATTTGTCAGATCACTTCCATTCTTTTAATTGACATTTTGCATGTCTAATAGGGTATATTTCAATAATATCTTTTTAATGTTCAAGGGGATGAGTGTTTTATAGTCATTATGCTGGTCAACTGATTAACTATGTTTCAATCCCCAGACACATCCTACACAATCATGTTTCATGTCATCAGTTGATGTTCATACTCACTACTCATACCAGGTATGTTTTTCGTATCGTAATAAAAGTAGTGTCTATTTACTTTGAATTACGGCATTTTTGTGCTTATCTTGAAGTGAAAATGATGTCATTTTCTTTTAGGTATCTATGTGTTTGTGCTTTGTAATGGGTACGGATCCTATCTGCTAAACGATAGCAGAACATCCTTACTTCGGCCTATGATTTAGAATGCACATTGAACTTAATCTAGGACTGAAATATTAATATAGTTAATGCGAATGAAAATTAATTGAAAAAGAGAAAATGATTTGACCATATATTTATTTGAATCTGTTATCACACTAGGATGAAGTAGTGGATATCTCGGCTATTTAGAAGGCAGTGGACAGGATCATTCCCTTTCTACCATTCTTCATTTTGTGGCTTTCGAATCTCTTTACGTATTCTGAACCTGTTTCTAGCTGTTCCTCTTATAGTATTCTCTTTGTGAAATTGGAAGAGAGACTAGACTCCATAAAACTACATTTTCTCCTTAATTTGGGACACTGAAATGGGGTTTGTAGCATGTTGGCAGGAGTTACTTCCGGGCAAGCCAATCGGAAAATCTATTGTTTTCTTGTGTTTTACTTTCTCTTAGCAAACTGTAGACCAATATTTTAGCAGGATATCCCTGAACTTGGTCATTTTCAGTAGAGAAGCCGATATGGGTATATTGGTCATTGAATGTGCTCGAAATGATCGTGTGTATTTGTAGATAATGTTGCCAGAAGCTGTAGCGATAGTAATGGCGCCAACAGATACTAAAAGGTGAGAAGCATATTATACTGATTAATGACCTTTTGATTCTCTGCTATAATATGTATGCAATAAGTGTTGAACTTTTTGTTCCTCTGATCATGAATGCAGAAAACATGGGATTTTTCGTTTGACAACTCCGGGTGGCATGTCGGTCATCAGACAGTGCCAGCAACGTGGCTTTCATTCGCACAATTCACCTCCTGATGGGGGATCCATCTATGATTCCTGTACAGATGTGTATATGAATCCGAGTGTGAAGTTCGAGGTCATCGACCTCCGATGATGACAATCAACAATCATGGCAGCTGGACGGACATGTTTTGGAAATGCATTTACCATGTGCATATAGAAAGATAAAGAAGTGTTGGGGGGGACCAAATTGTATAATAATATCAGATTTGCATGTTTAGGGTAGGAAATACTGAATTGAAATTGAAAAAGAAATCAGGAGACGACTGGGGTCTATTCTTTGTATGTATCATTAAACATGAAAGCTTCTGATTCATTGGAAGTTGAATTGCAGACTTGTAATGGCTAAATGATTTCAAATTTCTTAAGCAAACCTTCATGCCCCCATAACCATTTGTATTGTTCGTTGGGATCTGAACTGCTAAGATGGACGGACGGGTGGGTTTGCGAACAATAATTTAGGGATGGCAATGAGCGTGATAGGTTGTTTCTTTTCTATTTTATTTTTTAGCATTTTTATAGTGGTCTTAGTATTTGTTCGGTTTGGAAATTTTGTTTACATAAATACTTTAATTTTAATTTTAGAGTTTAAGGATTTTGTTTAGGGTCTAGTGTTTAGGGGTGTAAGGGTTTTGGTTAGAATTTAGGGCTTAGTGTTAAAATTTAGGGTTTATATGTTATAACCTAAATCCTTAACCGCATTATCTTAAACGCAAGCTTTAACCTCTAAACCATAAAGTTTAACCCTAAACTTTAAATGCTAACTATAAATTCTAAATTTTAAACCCCTTGTACTTAAACTTTTAAATCGAGTTTATAAATCCTAAAACTAAGGCGTTTGTGGATTTTTTGTTTTCACCGCTGGTGCATGAAATAGTTTCACATATGTATATATTAAAAGAGTAACTTTGATATATAATGTTGTGCAATCATATGTATGTCTTTCTATTTTAGAGGTTAGAGATTTAGTTTAGGCTTTAGAGGTTAGGAATTTAGTTTAGACTTTACGATATAAAGTTTTAAGTTTTAAGATTAAAAATTTAAATTTCTTTTAAAGATTTATATTTAATATAAAAATAGTAAAAGAAGAAAAGTTTTTAGAATAACTTTGTTTTAGAGTTTATGATTTAGTTTAAGTTTTAGAGTTTAGGTTTAAAAGTTAAAAATTCAGGGTCATCGGATAAAATTTAGCGCTTTTATTTGTCTAAAATTAAACATATATATTATAAATTTCAGGATTAGTTATTAAAAGTATATAAAATTATGTATAAAATTAAAATATATGTTATAATTTGTTTGAATATATACGTTATAATTTTTTTTGAATATATACGTTATAAATCTTTAAAATTTAAGGAATTATAATCAATATATAGAATTATTTATAAAACTAAAAGAAAAACATTTTACTGAACTAGTTTATTTGACATGTCTATTTTTCATTATTAATAATTATTTGTATCTATGAAAAGAAAATTTAAATGTATAAAATATTTTTAAAAATGAAGAATTTCAAATCATAATTGAGTAGTTTTTTTTTTATCATAATCATAAAATTTGAGTAGTTGATGTTTATCAAACATAAGATCAATATTTCATTAAAAATGAAAAAAGCAAACTTCTATTTCCTTTTTTTTTATAATTTCTAATCTCAAAAATATTTATATTTTAAACTATATTCATAAGCTTTTAACATTAAAAATTGTATCAGGAACAGAATTAATATGAAACACCGAAAATGTCAAATTATCTAACATCAAAATTATAAAGACAGGTTAAATATTTAAACTTAAAATTTGAAGAACAACATTTAATTTATCTAATATTTAAACTTTTAAGCTTAAATTATTATTGGGCCCAAAATTTTGGTGAGCCATCGAGCGAGCCCCTCCCTCTCAGGCATGCTTTAGTTCCCTCACTTTTGATATTATAATAAATTTAACACGTTATATTTTTCTTTACTGCCATTTGATTAAAAATGCCAAGTTAATTGATGTTTTTTTCCATAAGAAAGTGTGTTATTATCATCATTTACCTAAATCATCACTTAATTTTACTCTCTAACTTATTTTGATCATTAAATTTTTAAGACGATCAATTCACTCACTGAACTTTTAACATTATGTTTTTTTATTACTCTTCCGTTAAATGTTAAAAATTCAGTGAATAAATTGATTGTTTTGAGAGTTCAGTGATCAAAATAAATCCGAAAAAAAAAGTTGAATGATAATTTAAATATTTTACCCATTCAAATATGAAATAACCAACAAGACTAAAAAAGTTGAAGAAGCATTCTTTCTCTTTATGGTATTGCTGACTTTACAGCACTTATGCTTTTCTATTTGTAGCAACATACAAGAGAAATAATTTCCAAAACTTCAGATGCGGCTTGAGACATAGCCTAATACTAATAGTATTCGGGTGTGTCCGGATATAATAGGTTTAGAATGCAACTAAAAGACATTAAATTTCAAAACTCGCTTAATTACTTAAAATATTAAATTTTTTGATAATATTTTTGGTTGTTTTTTTGTGATTTTTGACAAATTTCGAAACTTTTTTTTTTTATAACTTTTATAACATTTTAAGTTACTAATTTCTTTTTTTACTTTCAAAATTTGTTGTAGAAAATTCAATTTAAAATGTTATCAAAAAATTTAATATTTTAGGCTTAAAATTTATTGTCTTTTAGTCTTAAATTAGACGGTCGTAGTTTAGGCTCCTTCTGAGTTCTGAGTATTCACTTTCTGCTGATGATCCAGAGATCTACTCTTTACTCTTCCAGCTAATAGCAAACTTGCCCAATAACTTGATGTATCCTGTAAATTTTAAACGTCTGAAAACTGGGCAAGCTGCTTATTATAGAACAAAATAATTGGTCAAGAAATATTATTATTTTACAAAACTTCTTATCTTATTATGTAAACTTAATTATTAAGTAATATTTATTTTTGAATAAGTTTTATTTAACAGAGGGAAAGAGAGAATTTACTCTTAATTAGTTGTGAGAAAAGTGTCAGCTGAGAGTTTTAATCACTTGCTCTAAAGATTGTTGACAATTATCAAATAATATTGAATAATTTAAATTATAATAAAATTTAATTTTATTATCGATAAAGATTTGTGTCAATATGTCACAGATTTGAACTTAAAAATGTATCGATGAATTACCGTATACTTTTTTGATAAAGGAATTACCGTATACTTTAATACATAATATAAGACTGTTTAAAATTTAAATAATTTAAAATTTAAAAAAAATATATTGAAACAGAAAATGAGTAAAATATTTATATAACCGATAAACTCTACTTAATCCCTGAATTCTTCCACTGCATCCTTTGATGCAGTTTTGTTGTTTGAATTTGGTTGTGCAATCACATCGAAATGGGACCTAGAGGCTTATATTTGATATGGTAATATCTAGGAAATCTCTCAATTAGTCAATTAGACGTGGGTATAGGGATGTACATGGGTTGGGTCGAGTCTGGTTTTTAATTAATCTGTACTTATTTAAAAATTTAACACTTCAATCTAAATTTAACTCGGCTTAATATTTTATGATGTTTTACCGACTTGAACTAAACTTGAATTTTAGAGTAAAAACTCGAACCCAACCCGACCTGACCTAAATAAAAAATTATCAATTTTCATTGTTATTCGATAAAATAGGGAGCTAATTGATAAAAACACAAATAAAGATGGAACATTATAATAATTATTTCATTTTTATTAGATAAAATAGGGAGATAATTGAAATATATATATATATATATATATATATAAGAGGGAGATTGTAGCAATTATACCTAAATATTTAGAATAAAATTAAACTATTATTTCGGATCTAGTCGGGTCAGGTATTTTTCACCTTAAACCTATATCCGACCCGACTCGAACTCATCCTCACAAAATCAGACATGAACCCAGCCTGAACCCAAAATTTTCTTTAAAATACCAACCCTATAGGATCGGGTCGGGTCGAAACCCGTCGAGTATGGGTCAAATGGCCATCCCTACGTGGGTCTAATATATGTAAATTTTAAATTATTTAAATTCAAATTGTAAATCTTTTTTTAAATTAATTTTATTTTTTCTTGTAAATTATTGGTATTTGAATTCGAATCAAAATTAGTATTTGTCAGATATTCGAATCCATAAAAAACAATTCAAAATTTTAAATCACATGTTGAATATATGAATCCGTTAAAAGTTGGATGACCCTGCAAGCGAGGGTTATGTGCAATGGTAAGACACATTACTCTCGTAAGTAACGAATCTGCATTTGAACCTTGAAAATACCATTGTTGGAAGGAAAAGTCTACGAATCTCGAACATGAACCATAAGATGAACCTGAATTATACTAAAAAAAATTGGATGACCAATGTTTAAATCCACTCTGAAACAAAAATATTCTCTTTGTTGTAATCCAGAATTGGATTCGAATGTGTATACATAAGTCACGCATATTTGGATAATGGATGTATGAGACTCTTTATATGTGTCCTTCTGAATCTGCAACGGATAATAATCTTAATATTCGAATCTACAGTTTATTAAAATTTATAAAAATTAGATTGAATATACACAAGTATTCAAACTTACGTCCCTAATTAGATTAATGTCTCAAATTCTCAATCGATAAAACTTGGAAGTGGCTTCTGATTTCTCCTCTTAGAAAAACAGAAAAGTCAGTGCGAGTGGCGTTTTATATGTATTCAGTGTAACCATTCCTTCTATCCTTCCTCTTTCCTGGAAAATTCTAACAAAGCTATTTTTCTTTTTGTGTTTTGGTCAATTGGAATAGTCCACTTTATTTTCATTTTTAAACGTACATAACCTCGTGTTTCCATTTTGGAGGGAGGGCAGCAGCCCCGAATTCTGTCAAGCTGAAGGCTTTGGGTTGACCAAATGCGAGGAGGACGATCCCCCTGTCATAAGTATCGGCGGCAATCAATTCCGATTGGTTTCCGTCAACCAATCCGGTTATAACATGACAATCGCTAGAGACGATTTGTGGGAAACAATTTGTCCTCCACCTCCCATCAGTAACATAACTCTGGGATACCCTTTCCTTCAATTCTCTCCAACAAATCGAAACCTTACTTTCTTTTATGGTTGCGACTCATCAGTAGCACCACCACGCGGAGGCGGAGCCATAACTGAGTGCACCCGTTGGCCAAATTCTTTCTATGCCGATGATATAGATGACGGAAGTTCTTATCAACAGTTTCGCCAGCTTTGTCGTGGCGGCGCTATCCAAGTTCAGATTAACCAGAGCAATTTCGAACAACTCCGAAGAGAACCGGAAAATTTAGGATCTGGGAGATGGAGGCTGGGGTTTGATGTGGAATATGATCTGGCCGATATTTTCTGTGGGAAATGCAACCGATACAAAGGTTGGTGCGATGACCTGAGTCCACCTGAATATATTCCAATGTGCAGAAAGCCCGGTACGCACAATCTCTTAAAACCTTACCCAGCTTAAATTTGATTGCTAAAATCTGTTGAATTCATCAGTCAATCTGTTCTGTGAATAGTGTTTAGTTTTTCGGTGTACATTGTACAACTCAAAAATGGTAGCCAGCCATAGGGTCAAACCTCGTATCTTCTAATAGAGTGTTAGACTCGAGCTATTCTCCATCATTATTTCCTTTCATCCATAACTATTTAATTTAATTTAAGGATATACTCATAAATGACCACTATATTATAAATTTAGTCTTGATCTAACCACTATACTCTCAACTATTAAAATAGACTTGATGTGAGTGTATAATTACACATTTAATCACGTGTCACCTGTTGAGCATACAAAACATATGACTAAATGAAGAAGAGAGAAAAGGATATGTAAATTTGAAGCTTGCTTTATTCATTTACAGCATTGATATATATACACGAGTAATGAGAAACCCTAATAGGGATAAGGTTGACACGTGTTGATTTCTAGATGGAATTTCTTCCAACAACTTTGGAGAGGGATGACAGCTGTGATTCCAGCTGTGTGGGCAGCTCCTAATTTTCAGCATTTCCTTCAACATTTCCCCTGCACGATTTTCCTTCAAGTCTTCTAGTATGTAGTTTCTCACGGAAGTCTTCAAATTGTAGGGTTGGGAGAGCCTTGGTGAGGATATCTGCAATTTGGCAACGTGCTGGAATATAGTTGATCTGCAATTGTCTCGTGCTGACCTTTTCTCTGACAAAGTGCAGGTCGAGATCAACATACTTGGTCTTTGCATGGAGAACTGGGTTTGTTGCCATTGATACGGTGCTAGTGTTGTCGCACCAGAGTTGTGGAGTGTTGTGTTGTTTGATTCCCATTTCAGTAAGAATGGATTCGACCCAGATCACTTCAGAGGCTGCATCCGCTAAGCTTCTATATATCAGCCTCAGCTGAGGACCTCGACACTACACGCTGTTTTTTTTTAGCACCATGAGATCAGATGACTTCCAAGCATTACACAGTAACCAGTCGTTGATCGTCTGTCATCTAGGTCACTTCCCCAGCCGGCATCAGAGAATGTTGTGATTTGAAGATTATCACTGCTTTGTGGTTGAAACCAGATACCGTAGTCAAGTGTTGTACTCAGGTATCGTAGGATTCGTTTGAGAGCTTGCCAGTGAACTTCAAAAGGTGTTTGCATGAACTAGACAGCTTTGTTGACTGCAAAAGACAAGTCAGGTCTTGTATGACAAATGTATTGTAGTGCCCCTACGATGCTTCTGTAGGATTGTGTTTCGGCCAGGGGAGTACCATCGTGTTTGCTGAGCTTTGGAAATGTGACCATGGGTGTCAAGGTGGTTTTGGCTCCCAATGTGTCTGTTCTGTGTAGAAGTTCAGTGATGTATTGTTGTTGATTAAGAAACAACCCTCCTTCATGCAGTCTGGCTTCAATGCCAAGGAAATAATGTAGTTGGCCTAGGTCTTTGGGGGAGAATCGAGCAGGTAGAGCTTGGATGATTTGTTGGACTTGAAGTTCAACATTCCCTGTGAGCAGCATATCATCTACATAGACTGCAAGGTAGATGGTGAGATCTTCTTGCTTGAGAATGAATAATGTGGAATCGGCTTGAGATGCAAGAAAACCTAACGTGCCCAAGAAGGTTTTCAGTTGAGCAAACCAGTTACGTGGGGCTTGTCTTAAGCCATAAATGGCTTTCTTGAGCTTGCAGAAAAGGGGTCGTCCAGTTGAATTATATTGTTGGAAGCCTGCTGGTTGATGCATGTTGACAGCTTCATGCAATTCTCCTTTGAGAAATGCATTGTTAACATCTACTTGATGGATTTGCCATTGATTCGTAGTGGCCACTGATACAAGGATATTAACTGTGAAGAATTGGACCACATGGCTGAATGTTTCCATAAAGTCCAATCCAGGAGTTTGAGAGTATCCCTTCGCAACTAACCTTGCTTTAAACTTGCTGATCGAACCATCATCGTTATATTTAACTCGAAACAGCCACTTGCTGCCTATGGCCTTCTTACCATGTGATAATTCAGCTAGCTCCCATGTTTTAATTTCTTGGAGGGCTTTGTATTCTTGATGCACCGCCTCTACCCAGGCTGGATTGAGTAATGCTTCATGAACGTTGGGTGGTAGAGCTTTGACATTGTATATTTTTGGTTTGAAGATTCCCATTTTGCTGCGAGTAACCATTGGGTAATTGTTGAGAGGGGAAGGGGTTCTGGAGGTGATGGAATTTTTGTTGTGTCAGGGATTGGTTGATGTGAAGAAGTGTCATTAGTATGGGGTGAAGAGGAATGTAGAGAAGTTGATGTTGGTGTAGGTGGAGTTCGTGTATGATTAGGGTTGTTGGATGAGGGAGTAGAGATAATTGTGTCATTGTCTTGGTGAATGGGAGTAGAAGATTCGGTTGAATTTGTTGTGGTTCTTGGAGTAGGTTGTGGGTTGGGTGTTGTGGTGGTAGATGGTTGACTGGGTATTGAGGTTGGTATATTGGGAAAGGGCCTGGATGAACGAGCTCTTGTAGGGACAGTAGTGTGAGGAGGCTTGTTGGCACAAGGGAAGCTTGTTTCATTAAAGGTAACACTTCGAGTGATGAAAATTCTTCCTGTGTCATCAGCACATTGGTATCCTTGGTACTTGGGGAGTATCCAAGAAAAATACATGGCTTTGTCCTAAAGGCAAGTTTATGTTGGTTGTAGGGGCGTAGGTTGGGGTAGCACTCACACCCAAAGACCTTGAAGAAGTTGTAGTCAGGTGTCTTACATGTAAGCTTCAATATGTTGCCAAGCTTCTTGGTTGGCAATCGGTTGATAAGAAAGACTGAGCTTAGCATAACATAGGACTAGTGGCATAAGGGCATGGAGGCTTGAGCTAACAAAGATAATGCCATATCTACGATGTGTCTGTGCTTTCGCTCGACCACTCCATTTTGTTGAGAAGTGTGTGGGCAGGTGATGCGTTGCTGAATGCCAAGGGTGGGTAGAAGATTGTCAATGAACTGAAATTCTCCTCCTCCATCTATCTGCACAACTCGAATGTTTGTGCCATATTGAGTGTGAACCAGTTTGAGAAATAGAGTAAAAGTTGATGATGCTTCGGATTTGTTTTTGAGCAAATATAACCAACAGTTTCTTGAATGCATATCAACAAACGAAATATAGTAGGAATAACCATTTGAGATAACAGGAGCTGGTCCCCGGAGATCAATTTCCACTAATTCAAAGGGTGAGTCATACATGGTTATAGACTGCTTGAAAGGTAAAGAGTGACACTTTCCTAGTTGACAAGCACTACAAACTGAATCTTTGTCCATAACCAGTGACTTGTTTAGAGCTGAATTGATGACTTCTGAAGATGCATGTCCCAGGCGTCGATGCCAAAGCCAAAAAGGTGAGGTGTTATTGAGAGCTGTTGAGTAAGACGAGATGGGTTTGTTGACAAGATCACCAGCTAATGTGTAGAGTCCACCTTCTTGTGATCCTTCCAGGAGGGTAGTGCATGTGTGTTCATCCTTCACACAACAATAATTCAAATGAAATTCAAGAAAAACCGAATTATCCTTGGTGAATTTCGAAACTGACATGAGATTTCGAGTGATGCGAGGCACAAGTAAAAAATCATTTAATGTAAGACTGCTTGTAGGAGTAGGTATTATCGAGTGACCAACTTGAGTTATAGATAGGGAGGATCCATTACCTATATGAACTGAACTCTTACCAAAGTATGGTGAACCACCAGACATAGAGGAAGGATCACTGGCCACATGATGTGTAGCACCAGAGTCAGGATGCCAAACGGTCGAGGATGCTACAACTGTATGAACTTGCATATCACCAGGTGTGGGCTCAGAGTTGCTTGGTGGTTCCGTGCTAGCATTGTTGGTTATGTAGGGATCATAGGATTCTTCAACAATGTCTTGCTTGTAGGAACAAGCGTTGGCCTGAGTGGTGGAGTTGGTTCGAGGTTGAGAGGTGGATGAAGTTCCCTTGAAGTTGTGATCTAATCGGTGCCAGCAGCGGTCCACAAGATAGCTTGGTTTACAACAAAGTTGACATTGGAAGCGAGGCCTGGTACCTCGATATCTACCCCATGAATCATCTCGAGCTTGGTTGTTTGCAGATCCAGAGAAATGATCTTTGTCACGAGAATTGGAGAAGTTGGTGTTGTGGATTCCAATTGGCAGGCGAAGTGGGTCAGAAATTCTAGACTCAGCATCAATGAGCACTGAGACCGCTGCGTCGACAGAGTACAGTTCCTTATTGCTGATATCACTGCAACGAAGGGGTCATACTCGGATGGTAAACCATTTAAAATGGTGGCAATGTGTTCAACTATTGAAACAGGGCTTCCACAAAATGCGAGTAAGTCACATATTTTCTTGATTTGCATTGTGTAGGTTCGCATAGATAGAGTGGCCTTCTTGATTGAACGTAGACGGCAGTGAAGATGCATGATGCGTGTCGTGGAGAGTTGAGAATATAAGCTGGAGATGGTGGACCAGATAATAGCTGAAGACTCTGCACCGACAAGCTGTGGG
This sequence comes from Hibiscus tridactylites, assembly GCA_958450335.1. Taxonomy (NCBI): domain Eukaryota; kingdom Viridiplantae; phylum Streptophyta; class Magnoliopsida; order Malvales; family Malvaceae; genus Hibiscus; species Hibiscus tridactylites. Next base: position 71,508,762 of record OY288270.1, on the reverse strand, counting down.
AGGACATTGAAGCTGACTGTCGATAGTATCCAGGAGGCCAACGAGTTGTCCTGCTTGATAAACTGTAGGTAGGCCGGGTTTGGGACTCGATCTCCATTATCGTGAGCGACGAGCTTGGTCGGTGGGGATATGGAGCCATCGATGTATCCTTCAAGACTTTCTCCACGTATTAGCAGGGTCGCTTGTTGTTTTCAGAGGAGATAGTTGGTGTCGTCGAGTTGGATGCTGATGCGTTTGTTGGAGAAGGCATAATCAGTGGTGTCATCTGGTGGTGTGGTAAGGACGACATCATCGTCGGCGTTGGTAGAGTCATCAGGTATGGTGGCGAAAAAGATGATGATTAACAAAGAGCAACATGGAGCAATGATACCATGTTGAGCATACAAAACATATGACTAAATGAAGAAGAGAGAAAAAGATATGTAAATCTAAAGCTTGTTTTATTCATTTGCAGCATTGATATATATACAAGAGTAATGAGAAACCCTAATAGGGATAAGGATGACACGTGTTGATTTCTAGATAAAAAAATTTCCAACAACTTTAGAGAGGGATGACAGTTGTGATTCCAGCTGTGTGGGCAGCTCCTGATTTTCGGCATTTCTTTCAACATCACCTAATTAAAAAAGAAAAATAAAAAATTGCACTACTTACCACCGGTAGGAATTGAACTTAGGTAAACTTTGTGTAAGGAGAATAAGTCTACCACTAAGCCAAGTATAATTTTGTAATATAAAACACAAACTTTAATATATATGTTAATTTATTTTTAATGTTAGGAACAAATAAAATAAATATAGATTAAAGGAAATCGAACTCTACACACTTCAAAATGCATAAAAACATCTAAATCACTAAAACAAATCTAATAATTAAAATTAAAGTTGACACACTGAGTCCATTTTTAAACTAAATTTAATATGTTTTTTCTTTCCACAATTTTTTTTTATAATTTTACCTTTATAATCATTGAATTATTTTTCAAATTTAATTAATAATTTTGTATTTTATTAAAAAATTAATTTATTATATAAGTGAAATTATATTAAAAACATCAAAAAATATATAAAAAAATTCATTTAAAGAATCTAAATTAACGAATATGATTCAAATGAACTGATATAATTTTAAAATTTTGAGTTTTTAATATAATTTTATATATGATAATAATTTAAATAAATTTGGTTAATAAATATTGAAATTATTAGTTAAGTTAAAAAATCAATTCATTCATTATATACATGAAATTATAAAAATAAATGTGGAAAAATATTTTTTTTGTAATACATGTCTGTCTTACGCTCCATGTTCGGGGTGCGAGGCTACATCTCCCAACAATGTCATCCCCAAGGTTCAAACTCGTGTCCTCTCATTGTGAATGCAATGTGCCTTACCAATAGGGGTGTTCATGGTTAACCGTTGGTTAACCATTAAGAAAGAGTTTTTAATTTCTATGCATTTTTAGGTACATTCTCTATGCATTTCCCCTCTAATTGCACTAAGAACATATAACTTTTACACTAAGAACATAACTTATAGGTTAACCGTTATAGTATTTTGGTTAACCGCGAACACCCCTACTTACCAATGCACCCAATACTTGTTACTTAAAAATTATATTAAGTTTGGTTTAGAAATACAAAAAAATCTTGAAATCATTTTTATTTTAAATTATGTATTAACAATTGTTTAAAAATATATAAAATGTTGTGAATTTTAATTTAATTATTAGGTTAATTTTAGTAGTCTAAATGTTTTTATACATCCCAAGCGTGTCATGTACGAGTCCTCTTAATCCATATTTATTTTATTTTTTACTGGAATTAACAACGAATTACATATACATTAAAGTTTGTGTTTTATATTATAAAATTACACTTGGCTCAGTGGTAGGCTCATGTTCCTTACACCAAGCTTACCTATGTTCGATTTTGGTGGTAATACGTGTCACCATCTAATTAAATAATCAAATTATTTTATTAAAATAAAATTAGGACCAAATTAATAGAATATATAAGTAACGATGACCAAATATGTAATTATACAAATTTTTACTAACTGTCATGTCACTCCTTACATTATGTTTTAACGGTAGGTGTTCACATTGAGTCAATTTTAATAGTTGTGTGCTCTAATTACTTCAATTAAAAGTATATTGATCATATCGAGACTAAACCTATAATATAGTGGTCATTTATATAGTTTACCCTTAATTTAATTTAAATAATTTGTGGGTAGATTACAAATATAAACAGTGATGCGATTTTTGATAAAATTGATTTTCAACGTGTTGTAATATTTTATAGTGCGTTACTATGTTAGTGTTGATGGTTTATTTTTTGTAATATTTTATATTATGTTAGTGTTAGTAATATTTTTTTAGCATTTTTCACTATTTAAAAATGGACAGATATAAAAATTTATTAATTAAACGAGTGGTTAAAAATATTGATATTACCTTATCTTATGACATTTCCTCCCACTACTACTTCTTCCCGTTTCTGGCTCATGCTATCCTTTATTGCTTTCTCCTCAAATGGATCCACAAGAGCTGAAAAATTATAGATCATCTCCCTATGTAATGATCACCTTAGCAATGGCAACCGAAGCCCTATCCGCTGACTCGCACTCTGAAGCTTGTATGCCTCGAAGCTGTGGTAATGGTCCCAATATAAGCTACCCTTTCTGGATTTTCGAAGAACAAAAATCGTTTTGTGGCTATCCGGACTTTGAGATCATCTGCAAAGAGAAAGATCCTATACTCAAAATTTCTGAGGAAACTTACATCATCAGAGATATATTTTACAACAACAATTCATTGCTTGTTGATGAGGATGATTATCCGGCTCCCCAAAAACTGTTAGTCTCGATCGAACCCCGTTTAGCCTTAGTCCTGATAATGTCAATCTTTCCTTTTTATACAATTGTGAGGGACAACCGAAGTACCACACATATCCAGTAAGTTGTGCTAGCAATGCTTCTTTCCATTCCTTTGTTGTTTTCCACAATGAAGCTTTGGAGAACGCTAACTATTCGATCAAGTCATGCCGGACTCTGATCGAATCCCCCGTGTATGTCAACAATGATGTTAGTTTCGTCAGCTTATTAGGAATGAATTACACCGACGTTTTGAAGTTGGGGTTCGTTTTGAACTGGACTACACATGGTTGCAGCAAGTGTAAGAGAAGTGGAGGCCACTGCAGTCTCAGTTATACTCAGTGAATTCGTTTGCGTTTGCTTGGACGGACCACGTCCTAAGACCTGCAATGACGGTAACTGCATAGGGCATACATTCTAACACTACCAATGCTTCCTTGTATTACTTCATGTTTTTAGTTGTTGTTTATCTTCATTTTAGCTTCCCTTAATCAATTTTACTTGTGAGGTAAGTTATCAGTTACCATTCATTTGCACTGTTGCCTTGGCAGTGGCCACTAACTTCATAGGCAAGTTTAATATATAAGAATATCTTGAGTACCCTTAAATTGCTGGTAATTGACCCTTTTTTGAGATATATATAACTTCAATTTTTCCCTACTTTTTTGTATTTCAGGTGGTGGTTTTAGCATGGAAAGAAAGCTAATCATTGGTAATATGATCCCCTGATCCTCCTCTGTTTCATTCTTAGACAGCTACTTGCTTCATGCATTTTTTTCTCCGAAATGAAACGAAGTTTCGATCGGAAACACATGCAGGTTTATCTGCCGCTGCTGGAGGCATACTGATCGGCTGTATCAGCATTCTATGCTTTAGAAGAAGAATCTTGCGCATTAGAGCAGCTACCTTCCTTGCGAAATTCAGAAACAAAGATCAAGACATCGAGGCTTTCCTAAGAAACAATGGAACTTTAGCTCCTAAAAGATACACTTATTCAGACGTCAAGAGAATGACGGGCTCATTCAAAGAAAAACTGGGAAAAGGAGGTTACGGATGCGTTTACAAAGGGAAGTTGCCGGACAACCATCTTGTTGCCGTGAAAGTGCTTAACACGGCCAAAGGCAACGGCCAAGAATTCATCAACGAGGTGGCTAGCATCAGTCGAACGTCTCATGTTAACATCGTCACCCTTCTAGGCTTTTGTTTCGAAACTAAAGTCGTTAAATTTTAGGGATAATACCAAAAAATATGTTTAATGCTTGACTGAATAATTATTTTGGTCTATATTTTCAAGCATAGAGGGATAGTTTTAGTCCAAAATAAAACGTTAAGAGCTAAACTGCTTAAAAAGAAATATGTTCACGGTTGTGAACATAACAGATATTATATGGTCATTGTAAGTATTATGATCCTGAATTTTTTAAAAAATATATGTTATTACAAACATAACAATTACAGTTGCAAATAACTATTTAAATCCTGATAAGATAACTATGGCTTTGGTGGAATTTGCAAGGCTTCTTTGCTTTCTAACATTTCTTTGACCTTACTTATGGAAGGCCTGTCTTTAGGATTTGTTTGTATGCACCACAAGCCAACAATTATCATCTTCCTTGCAATCTCTGCTTCTTCTTTACTCAAAAGCCCCAGCAATTCCGGATCAATGTTGTCTTGCTCAAGGTTCCGATGAATCCAATGAGGAAAATATATCTCACTGCTCTGATGTACCCCAACATCCAGGTTCTTTCTTCCTCCGGCCATCTCGAGAATCATCATTCCATAGCTGTACACATCCGATTTATGCGAAACACTTCCGATGTTCCTGCAGAATACTTCCGGAGCAATGTAGCCAATCGTCCCTCTAGCTTCCATCATCGAGACGATACTATTGTCCTTGCAACATAGTTTCGCAAGCCCGAAATCGGAGATTTTTGGACAAAACTCATCGTCTAAAAGAATATTGTGAGGCTTGATGTCGAAATGCAAAATGCGAGTGTTGCAGCCAAGGTGCAAGTATTCAAGCCCACGAGCTATCCTGATTGCGATTCGATACAAGTCTTCTACTGTCAAGAGCCGCATACCATCCTCCGGAGTATTTTGTTCGTAAATGAATTTTTCTAAAGATCCATTCGACATGAACTCGTAAATCAAGGCTCTTTTCCCACCCTCCAAACAAAAGCCTAGAAGGGTGACGATGTTAACATGAGACGTTCGACTGATGCTAGCCACCTCGTTGATGAATTCTTGGCCGTTGCCTTTGGCCGTGTTAAGCACTTTCACGGCAACAAGATGGTTGTCCGGCAACTTCCCTTTGTAAACGCATCCGTAACCTCCTTTTCCCAGTTTTTCTTTGAATGAGCCCGTCATTCTCTTGACGTCTGAATAAGTGTATCTTTTAGGAGCTAAAGTTCCATTGTTTCTTAGGAAAGCCTCGATGTCTTGATCTTTGTTTCTGAATTTCGCAAGGAAGGTAGCTGCTCTAATGCGCAAGATTCTTCTTCTAAAGCATAGAATGCTGATACAGCCGATCAGTATGCCTCCAGCAGCGGCAGATAAACCTGCATGTGTTTCCGATCGAAACTTCGTTTCATTTCGGAGAAAAAAATGCATGAAGCAAGTAGCTGTCTAAGAATGAAACAGAGGAGGATCAGGGGATCATATTACCAATGATTAGCTTTCTTTCCATGCTAAAACCACCACCTGAAATACAAAAAAGTAGGGAAAAATTGAAGTTATATATATCTCAAAAAAGGGTCAATTACCAGCAATTTAAGGGTACTCAAGATATTCTTATATATTAAACTTGCCTATGAAGTTAGTGGCCACTGCCAAGGCAACAGTGCAAATGAATGGTAACTGATAACTTACCTCACAAGTAAAATTGATTAAGGGAAGCTAAAATGAAGATAAACAACAACTAAAAACATGAAGTAATACAAGGAAGCATTGGTAGTGTTAGAATGTATGCCCTATGCAGTTACCGTCATTGCAGGTCTTAGGACGTGGTCCGTCCAAGCAAACGCAAACGAATTCACTGAGTATAACTGAGACTGCAGTGGCCTCCACTTCTCTTACACTTGCTGCAACCATGTGTAGTCCAGTTCAAAACGAACCCCAACTTCAAAACGTCGGTGTAATTCATTCCTAATAAGCTGACGAAACTAACATCATTGTTGACATACACGGGGGATTCGATCAGAGTCCGGCATGACTTGATCGAATAGTTAGCGTTCTCCAAAGCTTCTTTGTGGAAAACAGCAAAGGAATCGAAAGAAGCATTGCTAGCACAACTTACTGGATAAGTATGGTACTTCGGTTGCCCCTCACAATTGTATAAAAAGGAAAGATTGACATTATCAGGACTAAGGCTAAACGGAGTTCGATCGATACTAACATTTCGTCGGGGAGTCGGACAATCTTCCTCATGAACAACAGCATTGACAACAAGCAATGAATTGTTGTTGTAAAATATATCTCTGATGATGTAAGTCTCCTCAGAAATTTTGAGTATAGGATCTTTCTCTTTGCAGGTAATCTCGAAGTTCGGATAGCCACAAAACGATTCTTGTTCTTCGAAAATCCAAAAAGGGTAGCTTATATCGGGACCGTTACCACAGCTTCGAGGCATACAGGCTTCAAAGTGCGAGTCAGCGGACAGGGTTTCGGTTGCCATTGCTAAGGTGATCAAAAAGATGATCATCACATAGGGAAATGATCTAAAATTTTTCAGCTTTTGTGGATCCATTTGAGGAGAAAGCAATAAGGGATAGCATGAACCAGAAACGGGAAGAAGAAGTAGTAGTAGTTGAAGGAAATTGTTTTCTTCTAGAGTAGATGGTATTTGAGCTTTTAATTTTTGAATTGATTGCCATTGTAGTTTGAAAAGGAAAACAAAACCAAAACAATAATCAAAGCAAAGGCAAAGTCATTGTTTGTTAGTGTACAATTTCCTACATAGATTGACCATCCTATATTCAAATCAACGGTGTAGCTTTGCTTGATCTCATGCATCCATTTAAGGGAACTCTATGGGCCAATAAACTATGCATTTTTTCAAATGGTTTGGTGGATTCTAATTGCTTCAATGGAAGCCAACTTATGCTTAAAACTCCACTATTAAATAAATAAAAGAAATATTTATTATCTCTGCAATCACAATAAATATTATTTGATTGATAATATGAATTTAGGAAGATTTAAATATAATAAACAACCCTTTGTAGTTGGTTGAAAGGGAAATCTCATTGACATGAGAAAAATGTCTATACCTACCCATTATTAAATGGTGTAGAATAAGTTGAAAGGTGGCGGACTTCTTTATACATTAAATTAGTATAAAAAATAAACAAAAAGATTTTGGTGGTTGAACAGTAAAAGAAGAAGAAAGAAATGATCACTTTTGCCACACCTTTTGATTTCCATTCGATGTGGGGAATGAATGGTGGGGAATGAATGGGTGTAAAGCATTGGAAACATGTTTTTTTGCAGATTTGTGAACCAAAGTGAGAAACTTGAAGATTGCAGAGGAAAGGGAATTGAAAAAATCAAGGCAAAAGAGTTTGGTAATATTATTCAAGGCTGCTTTGTGAGACAATTGACTGATTCAAAAGTTGGACATTAATGGAACCTGCTGACGAGACCTGGTATGGGTTTTTAAGGTGGCCCCGCCATGGGACTAAACGTCAAAAAGATTGGATCATGTTAAGACCAAAAGCTTGTCTGTTCTTGCCCATAAAAACCAGGTGTACAAAGAAGAAAAAAGGACACCGTTTATGGGTTTCCTCCAAGGAAAGGAAAGTCTCCATGTTTCTGAGGTAAAAGGAAGAAGATGGCATCCGTTTATGAATCTATAAGTAATATACACTATACAGTTCGAGTGCTACCGTTTCAAAGAAAAGTATAGAGTAGAAATTTTCATGGGATTGAAAGAGAGGTAGGTGGCTGCTGGAAGATTTATGGACGGTCGATAACGTTTCAAATATCTAAATCTAAATGCTAATTCATCTGCAACAGAGAATTGTTGCAAGACCAAGTCTAACTCCAATGTACTTGATTTAATTTCACATGAATTCTATATCTTTGTTCTTTTTATTATTACCCATCACTATGTAACTAAATTAAGTTAATATTGCGCAAAATAAACTATAACCGTTAACTGTTATATTTTATTGGTTAATTAATATAATTGTTGAAGTTAAACTATTTCGATTAATTAAACTGTTAAAAATTATAGTTAATAGTTAATCTATAAGTATTTTTAAAATTAAGTATGGATTTTGTGTTCAAAATCTCTTTATTCAAGTATTTTTTGAAAATTTTATATAATATTTATTGAATAGATAATTCTATTATTATCAAAAATAGTGAACAAGTGAATTTTTTTTATAATAAGTTATCGGTTTACCTGTACCTAACTGTTAAATTCTTTTAGTGTTAACCGTTTCTTAACGATTAACAAAATTTAATAACCACTATAACAGTTAATCGACCATTTAAATTAAACAATACGGTTAACAAATCATGAAAACCTCTAAATTAAGTATATATTAGAACTAATCTGTATTTTCCCTCTAATCACCTTTTTGGTATAAAAAATTGCAAATTAGGCCAACATAAATTGGTTTGAAACTTTGAATGATTAAATACTCATTAATATTATGATAAGTATCTAAATTCAAATCTCACAAACCTATCAAAAAGAGAAAAAGTAGAACAGTGCAAACTAGTAATAGGAGCTGATATGCTAAAAAAAAGCCTTATTTTTATGGTACTATGTGGCATGTGCTGCCAGACCTATGATGGTCCAAAAGACAAGCCCAAGAGGCCGAATGAAGAAGAATAAGACAGAAGATCTTTATTAAGGTTTATTATTCGGTTAAAATTAAAATAATTAATCAAATAAAAATTTAGATCAATTAATCAGTTCATAATTGAAGTGTTCGGTTGATTGACGATTAAATATTTTTAAAAGTTTGATTATAGTTTAATTCAGTTCGAAATTAATTAATTAACCAAAATTTTAATAGACAACTAATATATTATTAATTTTAAGCTCAAATCTCATTGACTCATAATATTTAAAACTTAATATCTATTTTTTTAATAACAATATTAAATTTAACCTAAAATAAAAATATCTAATAAAAGAAACTCATTTTCATTTTTTTTGAACAATTTTTACACAAGGAAAAAAAAAATTACTCCTAACAAGTCTAGAACTCACAGCCTAGAAAGATAAAAAAAATATTACTAAAAACTTTTAAACAATTGTTCTAAAAATAGTTGACGACTTATTTTCATCTCTAATACTATTATAGAGTAAAATCAAGACCCCCTGGCTTGGTTTTTCACTAACACCTAGATTGGAGAGAGAGTTTGTAGGTTAATGTGCGAATTAGTATGTGATTCTTAGACATGTAATTAGCATAACAAGTACATAATTTATACTACGACCTAGGGTTAATGGGGAATGTCAATAGCCCTAATTTTATTTAAGTTTTCGGTTAACTTGCAACACGAGAAAAGGAGGATGTTATTTGTTTATTTTTTACAAACTTTAATTTTAATCGTATTTAGAGCGGAGAAAAAGAAAAACTTAAAAAAAAATAAGATTTTCTTACTAAGTCTAAAACTCATGATCTAAAGTAGGGGTGAAAATTGTCGGGTACCCGATTCATCCGGGTACCTCATTAAACGGTCCGTGTCCCGGCCCATTATATTCGGGTACCCGTAAAATTCGAGTATCGGGTACCCGGTTCCTATTTTTTTAATTTTAAAATTAGAAAAAATCACATGTTAAATACAAAAATATTTTTAAAAAAATTAAACTTAAAACTTAAAAGAATATAATACAAACATAGAAAAAATGTAGGGATTTAAACTTAATTTTAGAGTGAAAATATTAAAAAACATAAAATAAAAATATAATTTTAAATATAAAAAATATATATATTAAATTTTATCGGGTCGGGTCGGGTACCCGGTAAGGGAAAACTTTCGGCCCGTGTCCCAGAAAATTTGCCGGATCGGGTAATTTTTTTCCGAGAATTACCCGGTATTTTAATTTCGGGTCGTCGAATTTTCGGGTCGGGTCAATTGGGTCGGGTATTTTCTCACACCCCTAAAGTAATGCGAGCAACACAAATCAACAACTTAACTTAGAGTGAATTATTATTTTACAAATAGTTACGGATAGAAGGGAATAATAATGGAGAGTAGCTACTAGCTCGTGCCTGACACTCTACCTATACAACAACGCGTTGGTTGGAAGATACGGGGCGGGGCGGCTGGCTACCATTTTTGAGTTGTACAATGTAGACCGAAAAATTAAACGAGACAACACAACACTATTCACAGAACAGAACAGATCGACTGATGAATTCAACAGACTTTAGCAATCAAATTGAAGCTGGGTAAGGTTTTAAGAGATTGTGCGTACCGGGCCTTCTGCACATTGGAATATATCCAGGTGGACTCAGGTCATCGCACCAACCTTTGTATCGGTTGCATTTCCCACAGAAAATATCGGCCAGATCATATTCCACATCAAACCCCAGCCTCCATCTCCCAGATCCTAAATTTTCCGGTTCTCTTCGGAGTTGTTCGAAATTGCTCTGGTTAATCTGAACTTGGATAGCGCCGCCACGACAAAGCTGGCGAAACTGTTGATAAGAACTTCCGTCATCTATATCATCGGCATAGAAAGAATTTGGCCAACGGGTGCACTCAGTTATGGCTCCGCCTCCGCGTGGTGGTGCTACTGATGAGTCGCAACCATAAAAGAAAGTAAGGTTTCGATTTGTTGGAGAGAATTGAAGGAAAGGGTATCCCAGAGTTATGTTACTGATGGGAGGTGGAGGACAAATTGTTTCCCACAAATCGTCTCTAGCGATTGTCATGTTATAACCGGATTGGTTGACGGAAACCAATCGGAATTGATTGCCGCCGATACTTATGACAGGGGGATCGTCCTCCTCGCATTTGGTCAACCCAAAGCCTTCAGCTTGACAGAATTCGGGGCTGCTGCCCTCCCTCCAAAATGGAAACACGAGGTTATGTACGTTTCCGCAAGAAAAAGGATCAAAACACTGCATAAAATTTCCATTCTCTTGGGCGTATGATATCGGGAGATGGATGAAGAGCAGTAAGTGGAGGAAGGAGATTGAAGGGAGTGTATGGTTCATTTTTTGAAGCTGTGAAGAGGGAGGAATCCGTATGGGGGAAGACGTGTGGTAAAACTAATAAAAATTTGGAAATCTTTCAAAGTTTAAAAATGAAAATAAAGTGGACTATACGATTTGACAAGGAATAAATAAGAAGATTACCTGGCTTGGCTTGCTTAGAATTTTCTATGAAAGACAAAAGGAGAGATCATAGGAACGGCTGTAGACTTTTGACTTGCACCATGGTTGATTGAGAAACGCAAGGCCTCGCAGAAGCTACATTGAAATTTCATCTGTTCATAAATTAGTATAATTCAGATTCCCTAAAATTATATCGATTGTATAAATATTATATTTACAGTCTTACGACTCCTAATTATTGTTCATATTCAAAATTCCTAATTTTTTCATCCTAAAATTTAACGTTTAAAACTATAATTTAATATGTAAATTCAGTGAATATTAGGCTGTACTACTGTATTAGGCACATAGATCGCAGAGGTATATATCCTCCACATGCAATGACCACGTGATCACGTGCAATGCAAAACTGCCAAATTGGCCACACTTTTTTTTATTGAAAAAAAGTTCGAACCTAAAGTTTTTTTTTTAACTATTTGTATCTTATTTATTGACCGACTAATTTGAATCAAATTTTATAGAAACACAATATGATGACGATCTTTTCAACTCAATTTTCTTAATTCGCAGTGTCAGGATTCAAACAAAAAATCTTTATTCTTTGCTGGGATATTATAGAATTATTGTAGGATGTAATTTTATTTATTTTTATATAATCATTTAGTATTTAATTTAGCAATTGATTAATTTAGACTTAATAAATTAATAGTGAAAAAAGAAATCAAATAAAGTGAACCAAACTTTTGCTATAATGGAATGTAATTCTTTAAATAAAAGGTGAGAAAATTAGTTTCTCATGTTGATGGAAAGGAAAATGTATATTTTTATAAAATTTTCCTTTTATTTTGATTTAAAATATTAATTTATTCAGGTAAAAGAATATATCGGTTATTCTCTTGTTTTTCATCTCTCTTATATTGGCATACATGTTTTCCAGATTAATTCTTTTCTATATTCGATAAAAACAAGTTGAACTAAATAGCTAGTGGTTGGGCATGCCCCCAACTAAATATTAAAAAAAATTATGATAAAATTTCTCTTTAACCCTTTAAAATATATAATTTATTATTGATGTCTAATTTTAAAAAAATAAATGACATCTCAATAAATAATGTTGAGTTCTGCCAATAACAATCTAAAATTAAGGGTGAGTATGTGATCGAGTCGAGTAAGAAAATTTTAAGTTAGTCGAGTTGACGAATCATATTTTATAATTCAAATTTTGTTTGTATTTTTTTAAGTCAAATTTATAAAATTTGAGTTGAATTTAGTCAAATTGTTTAAGTTTTTCACCAAGTTTAATTGTAAATATTTATAATATTAAGGTACTAATTAATTTCAATTTAAACAATTTTCATAACCATACACGATATACATATATATTCTTCATATTTTATAATATTAATTTCGGTTAATACATATAAATTTATGTTAATAATTTTTTTAGACACTCTTTTCCTCTTTCAAATGTCTAAAATTGAGCTTATGCTTGGTCTTGGTTTTGAAGGGGGGTTATCAAGGCTCCTCTTCCTCTAAAAAAAATATTATTTTTGTAATGTTATTTAATATATTAAATATCATCTAAAATTATATAATATGTTTATAATATTAGTTTTTAAAAAATAAGAGATTTTGAGATGAAAAAAACATTGATAGAAGTATAAAGTAGTCAAGGGTTGATGGAAAGAAAAAATTTGCAAAGAGTTGCAATCAAGAAACTAAATTGAATAAAACACAAATTAAGAGACTACATTACAAAAAGAGAAAATTTGTTTTTTAAAATATATAAATGAAATTCTATAGGCATTCTAGTTATTCGACTCATATTATGTCACTAAACTTTTATTTGAATTTTTTCACCTTTCAAAACAAAACATTGATTTCATAATTGCTTGGTTACTTATGAACTTTATATAATATTTTCAGGAGTCAACTAACTCTTAATTTAATTGATATTATTATTGTTATGATAACTAAGATGATATAACTACGAACTTACTTAAGCATACGGTTTCCTTAATTAAAAAACTTGAAGAGAATTATAAATAATTTAAGTACTACGTCAAAATATTTTATATATACATTAATACTTTTATAAAAGCGAAACATCATCGTCGCTTTTTATAATTTAATTGTAGTTTGAGTTGACCAATTTTAATAAACTTAGGTTTATTCTATCCAGAAGAAAATAAATACAGGTTTATTTTTTATTTAGTAGAAATAATTATATTTTCAAAGTAAATATTAGAATTATAACTCATACAAGTATGGATGAGGTTATATGGGGGTGGGGAGGAGCCACTGCCCCCTGGCTATATATATATTAAATTAGTTTATTTTTGAATTGCCCCCCATTTTGAAATATTTATGTTTCACCCTATTAATATCAAATCTTGACTTCTTCCTTGCATAGAAAATAGAACAATATCAACATATCTGATCACTCGACCAATTATAGAATTTCAACATAAGTTTATGTATTACGTAATAATCACTAATTACGTGTTTTAGGGTTTGTCTTTATATAAATTGAAATATGCGATTTGATCATTTTTATTATAATTCGATATAATTTGATCTCTTTATTTTTATTATTTTATCAATAGGTTCAAATGGATAATATTCTTAGTTGTTAAATTGAGGCAATCTTAAGCATTCAGTTAACCTGTTTTTTTATATTATTCATTTATGGTTTATTGTCTATGTTTAGGGTTTAATATTATCACTCTCAATAATATCGTTTTAAGGTGCAAATTTACATCTTCTCTTTTTTTATAACTACCGGTATCATATCTATTGGCAGATTAATTTAGACCGGATTTTACAGAAGCTCATTATAAGGACGACTCTTCCAATTCAATTTCTTTATTCATAATGCCAGATTAAAACCTTTGACATTGATTAATGGACTTAAGGTCTCATCCTGCTAGATCAACTGATTGTTGGAAGATACAGTGTATCCTACCAATGAGCCTAACACTTATTGGTACAAGTAAACTTACTATTGGTTAAACATAGACGTCTAAATTTTCACACGTTCTTGGTCTTATCTTTGTCATTAACCGGTAAATAAATCATGTCATCATTTTTATAGCAACTAATGATGTTATCGATTTGGGTCTAATAACAATATTATAAAAAGTAGAAGAATCAAATTGTGTTGATTAAAGTAGAGGGATTAAATTTTAAATTTTAGCATATTAGAGAGTTTAAAAGTATAATTAGACCCACTAAAATAACATAGTTACTGTAACTTAAAAACAAATAGTCAAACACACATTAAAGAATTAGATAAAATGGGAAATAAACTTATTTAGTTTAATATTGACCACTATTTTTGGCTAGTGAGAAATAACATAATTTAAATTTCGCAAAGACATTTGAGAAATAAACATAATGACGTGAACTTTCGTAAACTATATATTAACTCCACATCTCAATTGAGTCTTTGCATTAAAAAAAAACAAGTGGGTGGAATTTATCAGTTCACACTTTTCGTTTTCTTTTGTTTGAATATAAAACTTAGGCTTAGGGCAGGGTGAAGTCAGCAGGGACGAAGCCATTCAGGTTTGGGTAAAAAAAATCCATCTAAGCAACTTAATTTTTTATTCAATGATTTAATCTGAAAATTTTCATATAATCAAATTGAATATGGATCATAATGGTTAAGTTTGGTACTTTGTACTGCATTGTAAGCCTAGCCTTCAGTGATTTGTTCGCTTAACATTGTCATTTGTAATATTTTTCCTCCATTTAAATTGTAGAAAAAATTTTTAACGAGACAAATTTCGATATTATTCAATTAATAAATAATTTTTTTTCAAAAAAAAATACAATTTATCTCAAATTTGAAAAAATATAACGAGTCTTTAGATTTTAAGTTTGGCCCTTCTAAAATACCACTCCACCCATTTACGTCCCATTAGATTCACCATTATCTCAATCAAAGCACAGTATATTGCCGTTTTAAATCCACCTCCTCTTCATCAAGTCATATGTTTAAATCTGATTATTCATCTGAAAAAATATATATTATTATATATTTGTTATGAATATTAATTTATGTGGATGTCTATCATGATTAGAACTTTATCTAAGGAGTTTGATTTACTTTTTTTTTTGTTCAAAGCGATAACTGGCATTCAAACTTAAAGGGAACAAATACACACAAACGACGGTTCACCCATTACATCAGGACCAATAGTGGCAAGGGTGAACCACAAGCGGAACAAAAGACAACAAACCAGAAACCAAAGCAAAATGCTAGGAAACCTAAACACATCCGAAAAAAGAGAACAAGAAACCATGTCGCCAAACACGTAACCCATGCAAGGGTTGCAAAGACAGCCATAACCAACAGAAAAACTGAAGGTTCTTTTGGCAAAATCACAAAGTCGGAAGGAGCAATTACTTGGGCCAGAAAATAACATCCCCGATTCCGCAGGAGGATCATTCACCGGAGCAGCGCCTGAGAGCTCTATCCAGAGGCAGGCTTCCGATCTACGTAGAACGGTCCTTATCAAGGCAATTACCTCAGTGAACCACCGACAGAAACGAATAGATGTAGCAAAACCCAAAACCTTCCATGGCCGATGCACAAGACCAAACAAAACCGAAGAGAAACTACTAAACGATAGAAACTTGCACCACGAATGCAACAGGATAAACGACCAGAACCAATTAGAAGAAAAATACGAGCCTCCCGGGTCCCAACCAAAGCTACAGACCATCCTATCCTGTGCCTTAACCACTATCCAAACTCCATCAAAAAACCATTTCTCATATCCTGGGCCCGAATCCCAATTAAATCATATAGGAGTCAAGTACCATGATCCACCAAGACTCCAAAGCATAGTGTTTTCCGCAACACCAAACTCCACAAGATACATAGTAAAAAGGTGGCTTAAAACCAAATCCTGGGCCCCACAAGAGTTGACTCCAAGCTTAGATAACCAGAAGGTAGCCTGTAGGTGAGAAATCTCTTTCGTAGAGATTAATAAAATTTTGCCAAGGCTCGCTTCCCCAAGTCCCAGAAATGTCTCTATATAATAGCCTAAAAAGGCAATTTCTTGAGACAAAAATCTCTTAAAGAACAGACCACCAACCTTGGATTTTGTGCCGAAACACCAAAATGCAGATAGGACAAAATTTTGGTCCAGCCGATAAGCCTGCTGTGTCAACAACAACCTGTGAAAATTCACAGCTTCTTTGATAGCCTCGATTTCGGCGCCTTCATGTTCCCTCGCTCGGAGTCTCACCGTCTTTGTCGGAATTTTCGCCGTTGTATCGCCGTCCGTCCCGACACTTTGGGGTGTAAATCCCTCGTAAAACGCCGGTTGTGACTTTGGTTTAATTGTTAGATCGTCGAAACCTGCTGCTTCATTGTCCTTGCACGGGGAGGAGTCTACCGCGTCGTCGTCTTTGCCTGAAGGAAAGGGAGAGCTTACAGACCCATTCGTCAGCGCCACCGGTGAAGAAAAAGTCATCTCCTCCAGTAAGCTAATACCGGAAAACCAGAGCTGGGATAAGTGGACGCTGGACCTATTCTCAACCAGAAGCCAAAAGTGGCGGTGTTCACGCCATAACCTAAAGAACAGGGCCATGGCTACAAGACGAAATCTTTCCGAGCACACCACCGACGGCGGTCGAAGAATGTTGCTTCTGCGAGACCAAATCGTCGGAAGATGCCTTTGGTCTGGTTGAAATCTATAACGCAGCAAGGGAGAGGAGTAGTCGAAACAAACCCTGTCCGCCAGCGAGCCCCCGAGCCGTTTGCCCCCCTCCCGCGTCCAACCGGGACTAGTAGATCTCTGAACCACCTTCCAAGACTGCTCAACGATCCACTGCAAAGCCGACGGTGGAGCTGAGGAATGAAAAGCCCACTCCCGAGACTGTCGCACGATCAAAACTTGCACCGGTTGATGCACGAACTTGAAAGAGGAAGACCTTGCGTTCCGGTAAACGCGACCGGAAAGAAAAACGACACAGAGCATTTGAAGGTGTTTTTGATTTACTTTATCATTAGGAATATTATCTCATTTAATTAGAGTTCAATGTAATATGTACTTCTTATGCCTTTAAATAGATGATTTGATGAAGGTATTGTATACAAGTCTATATTTGAGAATAATACAAATCTCCTTCTTTCTCTTATCTCTTTGTTCTTGTATTCTTGTTCGTTGTTCTTGTTATTTTATTTACAACACATTATCAGCACGAGTTCACTCGAAAGTTTTTGGCGCTATTCGTTCCAATCCCAAAGGAGTTACCAAAAAAAATCGGTTCAACGTTAAACCGAAGATAAGTTTTTTTCCCCTCATTTTTATTGATTACTTTTATCTTGATATTTTAATTTGGTCTTTAATTTTTGAAAAAGCGTGGTGATATGTTTTGAAGGCTTGAACGAGTCTTAGATATTGAAGGCACTCAAAGAACTCGCGAAAGCAGGGGAATTCACCATGGCCTAAACATATTGTTACTGTTATTGAATATAAAAGGCATAGATTCGTTGAGAGACAAATTAAAAAAAATCTAAGACATAACATAAGTTCAGTGCTCGTCATGAAATATTTACATTCTTCTCATATGGTTTATTGTGACTTGAAGCCCGACAATTTATAAATTCCACACGATCGTCATATCAAGGTAACCGTTCATATGAAATTGTTTCATTATTTTGCCAAATATCATGTATACATTGCATTGTCACTTGAAAAGTTTTTAATGTTTTTAAAGATGGAGCGTGGGGTTTATACTATTGGATAATTTGGAAAACCCCTATTATGTTGAAGGATATAAATTGATGTTATACTTGCTGTTGGGACTTCAGAGAAATCAATCTTGATCAAACTCTATAATATATTTAAATATGTTTAATGCATTTAAGTAGTTTACTGCATTTGTATCGACATTATTATTATTATTATTATTATTATTATTATTATTATTATTATTATTATTATTATTATTATTATTATTATTATTATTATTATGTTCTGCATTTGAGTAGTTTACTAGTTTCTCCTATCGATGTTTGAATTTAATCTTATTTTTATTTCAACACAAAAGGTGTAATAATAATAATAATAATAATAATAATAATAATAATAATAATAATAATATAATAAGAAACCACTGTTTCGTTTCTTCTTTTATTTATGGTATTTTCTTATTATATGTTGCCTTAGAATATTATTGGAAGTCGGCAGATATTTTTTTTTAATTTATGTTGAGACTAATATTTGTTTATAATATTCTAATGACGAGATATTTTTTTAACCGTGTTTTGAGTTTTACATGATATATTTAAATGGCTTGGAAAGAGATATGACATGAAGAGATTATAAGAGCTATCTTGGTTATTTGTTATGTCACCATCGTTCTCGAGAGGAAAACTATTATCGGTAAACTCTATTTTTATTTTTATTCGTTAAACTACAATTTAAAAGTGTGATAAATCAGGGTGATTTTGCTTGAAAGCAATAATTCTCATGTGTCGAAAAACTCGACTATAGACTTCTCCCAAGATCAAGTGTTGAAATTTGTCTTGATCCAAAAAATTTTATGGGAGGCATTCCCTGAAGTGAATGTAAAGCATGATGTTTATTCTATGCGATTATCAATGATGGAGCATTCCCTGAAGTGAATGCAAGCATGGTGTTTATTCCATGTGATTATTGGAATTGTTTCGTTTCCTGAAGTGAATGTAAACATGGTAAATCATTATTCAATTAGAGACATAATTTCGATATAATTCAAGTATATTGGTTGGACATCCCGTTCTGCGAGGCTACTGGCTCAAAGGAGGTTTTTTAAAGGACCTTGTGGACAAGTTTAACAATGTCGTGTACGAGGATTAAATCTTTGTTCTCTGTGATAAGGATATGTGAAAAAGGTTTCAAAGGCCCACTGGCTCTACTCCATTCCCTAAAGTGAATGTGAGATTATATTATGGAAGGAATAAAAACCACATTAGAAGTTATGGTCGTGATTGAAACCATGAATATAGACATGAGAAACATAACATTTTAAGGATACTTCTACCAACTGGTGGTGAGGTTATAAGGATGATAAGAGTGATAAAGATCATTCTAAAGAAGTAAAATTATTTTTATTACCAATGTGACATTATAAACCATTGGTCTCGTACTTGTCGTTCGTTGAAAAATCAACAATCTATGGTGACGATTTATGCTCAACATAAGCATAAGATATATTTTCCCATTTAAATGCAAGGGAATAATGTGAGTACTATATCTCAAAGTACTGAAAATATTGATGCTCTAGAAGAGCAATAAATTCTTGAGAGAAAGCACACTATGAAAAGTGCAGAATTGTGAATATTGCAATAATTACCGCTAATGGTAATATTATCGTCACCACTAGAATTGGAAATTTTAAGAGAGCAAATATGAGTTCGCAAAATATCCCTTTGGGAATTATAGATAACATATGTTATCAATTAGCATTTAAAATAAGCCATTGTGGATATAAGTTCTGGTAGCCAAAAGGTTAGTTGAAAGCTCTAGAAAAACTATATATATTGCTACCAAAAGATAATTTCCATTGAAAGCTCTGAAAGAGCTAAATATATTCCTATTCAAAGGAACAATTTTGATGATCGTACTAGACATGTACGAGTGAGATTGAATCACATGTTATGATAAACCAGAAGTTTACGAAATTCAGAAATGTATATACACACTTGTATGTAATTGGTATGATCGGTTAGACCATCCTGATCAATAATGATGCGAAAGCTATTGAGATTTACATGCACATATATTAAAAGAACTTGGAGTTCTTATGGTGCTTATTCTCAAAGGAATGAATTAAATTCCACTTACTCGTGTTGCTTAAAGGAATTGATTAAATTCCACTTACTAAAAGAACCTGAAGTTCTTGTGTTATTTGTTCTCAAATGATATAAATGATCCCACTTACCAAAAGAATTAGAACTTGAAGTTCTTGTACTAAAGTTGAGACTGTATGTCTTACATATCTGAACGAAATATGGGCCCATATATCCACAAATATGAAAAATTTTATATGATTTTAGTAGATGCATCTACATTGTTTTATCAACTTACAACCAGAAGTTTGTGAGATTGATTCTAAAAGGATTCAGATTATGCAATTAGACTATTCATTTTGTAAAAGGTTGTGGGTTTATATTTTAGGCTATATCGATTGTTACAAAGCCTATTGATTATGAAAAATACGATTTAGCAAATTTTTAGTTGGATGTCTCCTATTTAATAGCTAAACTATGAGAACAAAACATTTATTATTTATATGGTATTTCCATATAGCAACACTTATACGCATCAAGCTAACGAGTTATAATAAACTCCTCATTATGATTTGACTTTTGGTCAGAAGTCATATTTCCCATTTTGAATTTTTGAATGTGCGATATATAGTTGAATTGCTCCACCATATCGCACAAAATGGGAAAGTAAAAAGGGTTGAGAATATACATTGAGTACGAGTCCCCTTTTATGTTTAATTCTAAACATTAATTGGAGAATCATTTATTAGATGATTTTTCTCAACATCAAGGGGGGAGAATAATTAGCTGGATAAAGAAGAAAATGAATTATCATTATCTAGATCCTCGAATATGAACTAAAAGTTTATAAGATAATTCATCTTATTTCATGTCAACTGCCAGACATATTTACTGACCCAATGAGAGTAATTAAGTCTCATATACCAGTTGAAACGCTTTAAGTTTAAATTACATGTTAGAGCAAGTGGATGTAAATCATGTTTGAAGCATGACAGTTGAAATGGTTCCAATGATCAAAATTCTCGTAAATGAAAAGTATTATGAGATGATCATATATTGGAGGCGGGTGCTCCTAAAGAGACCCAAGACATAATTAATAACAAAACTCTTGAAGAGTTTCAGGTACCTGAAATAAAGATTGAAATCTTGAAGAGAACTCGATGAGTTATGTCATTACGAGAATGGAACCAGAAAATTGGAAAGTTGTCGATAACGATTTTACAAACAATTTTACATAAAATACTTCTATAGAAGTAAAGAAGGAAATCGAGGACCTTGTATAAAATCTATCCAGAAGTATAGATATTGAATTGGCCGATGTTGAAAGACGCTTTGAACTTCTAAAATAGAAGTATTTGGACCAGCAGTCCAAACACCTAAAGGTGTAATGCAAGTGAGGCACAAATAAGTAGTCGTAAATACGACTTGAACTATGATTTATGAAAAGTTTTAATTACTTCATGGTGGATGCAATTACTTTGGCAGTTATGAAAAATTTTACATGCGTCCAATTATTTGTGAATCCATATTTATCCTTGAAGGATTTAAAATGCTAGAAGCATTTGGAAATTTTTGAGGAAATTTATTTAGACGTGTCTCATGAATATTATGACGCATTTGGTATAATCGCCTTAATGAATACTAATTGAGAAAATATTATAAGAATGATCAGATTTCCTTATGTATTTTATAAAGAAGTTTGGATCAAGATCCATTATGATAATTTTAGAACTCCTAAAGAGCTTCAAATTGGAAACTCATGAAGTACTTTCAATACAAGTACTTGAATCTTGACATCAAGTTTATCTCGACCTGAAGATCGAGCATTTTTATATTTCTTTTTGTCTATGAATAGACATAAGATGAAAGAATCTTAAAGAAGATTCAATATGAATAAAGCATATCTATTGAGTATCCCAATAGTTGTAAGATTGTTGGATGTGAATAAAGACAATTATATCTTTTCTTGGTCTTGAAGCACTATATATTAGTTGGTCAAGAAATATTTATGAATATACAAAGACCATTACATTTAGATCTTCAAACATTCGTCGATGCCCCCTCAAATCTTGTAGAAATAATTGTTATGCACAAGGCAAGTCAAAAATGTGTTTGGCTAAAATCATTGACCCAACATATCCAGAAGATATGTGGATTTACTTTCACAAGATATGATATGAAGCTATTTTGTGTAGAGATAATGCAAGATGTATATCTCAATTGAAAGGTGAATACATCGTGAAACAGATTACTCTAATGTTTCATTCCTCACGATCTTTAGAAAATAGTATTCAAGATTGAATTATGAAGATTCAAAAAATTTCTATGGTGTTTTCATGAGGGGGAGTAAATACGTGTTGCACTCTTTTTCCTTAACTGAGGTTTTGTCCCAATGAGTTTTCCTGGTAAGGTTTTTAATGAGGCAACATGTTATGCGTATAAAAGATGTGTGTACTCTTTTTCCTTCACTAATGAATTTTTTTCCCACTGGGTTTTTATCTTAGTAAGGTTTTAACGAGGCACATTATCTACATAGACATCCAAGGGGGAGTGTTATGAATATTAATCTATGTGGATGTCTATCATGATTAGAACTTTATCTAAGGAGTTTGATTTACTTTATCATTAGGAATATTATCTCATTTAATTAGAGTTCAATGTAATATGTACTTCTTATGCCTATAAATAGATGATTTGATGAAGGCATTGTATACAAGTCTATATTTGAGAATAATACAAATCTCCTTCTTTCTCTTATCTCTTTGTTCTTGTATTCTTGTTCGTTGTTCTTGTTATTTTATTTACAACAATATTATTATTTTTCTGATTTAAAATATCGGATATTCAATTTTCCAAATTTAATCAAATTTGATATTCGAAAACATACAACCCTAACTAGGGTATTCAAATTTGGGTACCCAAATCGTCGAGTAGTTCTATGGCCGACCTGGGTGTTGCAGGTACCTGAATATAAAAATATGTATTTTTAAATATAAAAATATTTTATTAATTTATTATAAAAATATATATTTATTAGTTTAATATAAAATATGTATTTATTAAATATAAAAATATAAAAAATTAATATTTTTATTAGTTTAATATATATATTGAATATAAAAAAATATTAATTTCAAATATATTTGGGTAAACTGGTGCCTGAAAAACTCCTAATTTTGTGATCCGGGCTCGACTTGGGCAAAAAAAATTCAGGTAAATACCCCGTTATTTATGTTTGAGTAGTCCGATCGGGTCACTCAGGTTAGGTATTTTTGAACACCCATAACTCTAACTATGATCCCAAAATTTTCTGATATGATAACATTTTAAATCTTTTTTGTTTTAATATTAACCAAATAAGGTCTTTGTCCTTTCCAAAAAAAATTGTATGATTTATATTTTAATCAATCTGACATCTCTATAGTTGATCCATGTTACTCTTTATTAATATATACATAACGTAAAATTTATAGTTTTAAGCAATTTTTTGAATTGTTGGATGGGTGAAATGGATGACTAAGATTAACTCCTTGTTTTTTTTTCAAGTGATAATCTTCATATAACTCATTGTCAATCTCAGCCTCAATTTTACTCATCCAACTATCCAAAAACGTGTAAAACTATGAGTTATGCATTTTGTGTAACTAAATTATATATATATATATATATATATATATATATATATATATATATATATAATCAACAAGGATTGAGTGCAATGGCAAGTCATATTACTTTAAGGAGAAAACTTAGGGTTCGTTTGGTTTTAGAAAATATTTTCTATTTTTGTTTTTTATTTTCATTTTTCAAAAATGGTTTTTATTTTTTATTTTCTAAAAATTAGAAAACATGTTTGGTTAATAGAAATGAAAACTTGTTTTTTAAAATGAAAATAGTGAAATGCATTTGGTATCTAGTTTTCAAAATAAAAAAGCTTAAATGTCAAATTAGCTCTCAACAAAAAATCAATTAAGCCCTTATAAATTTCTTACATCCAATTTAGCCCTCATAATTCAAATTACAATCAATCAGACCCTCATAATTCAAATTACGATCAATTTAGCCCTCTCATAACGTTGACTATTACAATTGACTGTTAACTCACAAACGATCATTAAAATAGTGACACATGGCACACCTGAAAATATTTAAAAATCCAAAAAACATATTTAAAATTAACTCATCCACAACTACCCACCTTAAAATAGTTTGCTAATTAGTTCTCCTCCAAAAATACCGTCTTCACTTGGATCCACTAAAACACTATGGAGTTTGCATGGGTTGGAATTAAAGCTAACATCTCCAGGTTTCAACATCCATTTTCTTCTTAAAACACGTGATTTGTTTGTTTTCTAGGGAATTATTAAAATCCTAGTGGAAAACTTAATTCGCATGAATTTAAGGAAAAATGGATATGTGATCTACTAGCAACTTCACAATAATGATAACAATGAGGTTTGAGATTTGAATTAAAAAAATCAATAAAGACCAATTTGAAAAAGATCAAAACTATGATTGTTTTTGTTGAGTGGATCAAATGATCGATATAAACCAAGAGGGGTGGATTGAATTTTTAGACTTTTTGGTGGTGGAATTGACAAATAAAAGGATAGACAAGGGAATTTAGAGTGGTTCAAGTTCCAATCGAACTCTACATCCACTACCTTAGCTTCACTAAGGATTTTCAACAATTCCACTAATTGTTCTTCCCCTTTTCTAGGCTAAGGAGGTAACCGTTACAATATCGGTCAAATTTTCTACCCAAAATTTGACCCAATCCTCACACAAGAATTACAAAGAAGTTGATGGCTAAACAAGTATCTCTCAATACACAAAGTAGCCCAATTACAAGCACTCAACCCAATTTGAAAGGATAGAAATGGAAAATACAATTTCACAATTGGGGTTTACAAGAAATAATGTGATTTAGGCTCAATTGCTTGAATTTGATGTTTGGATGTTTGCTTTAAGATCAATAGTTGTTGCTGAAACTTTTAGAGGTCCCTTTTATACCTTCCCATTGAATTCTAGCCGTTGTGGTTGTTGCATTCATCAATAGAGCCGTTGGGGATGTTATCTTCCCTCCATAAATGTAGTCTGCAACCACCCGTTTCGAAACGCATGATCCTGTTTCGAAACAGACCAAAAAATAAAGAGCCATTGGGGTGCATTAAAGAGACCGTACCGAAACGGTCACGAACATTTCGATACGCTAAGAGCCCGTTTCGAAACTCGTTTCGAAACACTTTGCCACTGTCAAGGCTTGTATCGAAACGGCTTGGAAGCGTTTCGATATGCCTTATCAACCAGTATGAAATTAGTTAAAAACTTCAACGGTCATATTTTTGAAATCGGGTTTGAATGCCGTTTCGAAACGTTTGAGGTCGTTTTGATACCACCGTATCAAAACGGGTCAAACCATCTCGAAGTTCTTAAGCCGTTTCGAAACCCGTTTCGAAACAAAGGTTCAAAGTTTCAAAATCGTTTCGATACACGTTCCGAAACACAGGTTCACAGTTTCAAAAGTGTTCCGGAACGCCTAAGGCCGTTCCGAAACGGTGACTCGAAAATCACTGTTTTGACTTCAAGAACACTTAGAAAAGTTTTGACAAATTAAGTTTTTAACTTACTCATTTCCTTTGAACATATAGAGAGGTTTGAGGACTTAAAAATTCGTTTTCTCATTTTTAATTTAGTCCTTAAATTCTTTAGTTATATCAAAATCAATTTATCGGTTTCACAATCTCCCCCTTTTTGATATAACAAAACCAAAGTTAAAATTTTTAAGAGTTTTGAAAATCTTGAACACATTCTAACTCCCCCTTAATTTAAGATGTGTTTTAAAGTTTTAAAAAGATTTAAATCCAAGTTTTAAAACTCAAAAACACTTAAAACACATAAAACGAATTTTGGCTCTTAGATTACTTCTCCCCCTTTTTGTTAGATAAAAAATAATAAACAAGGCTCAAAGAGAAGAAACAAGGTTAAAAGCAATAAGCAATAAGCAACATAATATAGAGTCATAGAATTCAAATATCCAAAACATAAAACTTAAACAATAAGGTTCAAAGCTTAATCCCAAACAAAGTAATCAAAGCATAGGTTCATAAAACATAAAGGAAATAAAGATGCAAACTTAGTCCTAATATGATAAGCTAATATGATATGACATGAAAATCCTAAGCCTCATCGTCGTCACCATCACCATACAAGGAATCATCATTGTTCCTAGCTTGAGAGCGACGAAAAGCCATCCATTGACCATAGAAGGTAGAGAATGACAAGTCCATAGATTGATGTTGATTTTCAAGGGAGGTGAGACGATCCTCCACAGATTGCAAACGAGTATTTATAGCACCAAGACCCGACTCCATTGTGTTGAATCGCTCGGTGAGAAAAGCCATAAGACCTTCATTGTTAGAACCCGGAGCTTGTGGTTGAGGTTCAACTTGAGGTGGAGGGGCATCCCTATTAACTCGTTCCCATTGGCCATTGTTGGTGTAATGGAATCCGGCCTTGTGGAGAGAAGCTTCACCAATCTTTTGCTTGCGGGGTTCCGGAGAGTCATAAGTGCAATCAAGTTTGAGCATGCCAAAGATATGGCTTAAAACAGTCACATATGTGAAGGATTTGAGAGCATCAGTTTCACGAAGCTTCACATTGTTGACCATTTCGGCAAACATAATCTTAACAAGATTTGGGCGCTCTGCACGACTGTAACACCCGGGTTTAGGGGTCGGGTGAAAATAATATTTTAATATTATTTTGGGTTCGGTTTTATAATTAAAATAATCTTTTAAGTTTCGGGTTTCGAAAACAAATATTTTACATTGGACTAAAATGAATGAAAGACAAATTGGAGAGATTTTAAAGAAAATGGGAATAGCCATTCATTAATGGCAAACTTGTAAATAATACAAGTTTCAATTTAAAACCCCTTTTATCAAACATTTCGCTATTCATTGTCTTCTTCAAAATCAAACCAACATGAAAAGAGGGAGCTCATCCTCTCCACTATTCCATCACATAGCTTCATCATTTCAACTCGCTTTCGAAAGGTAATTTCATTTTCAACTTCTCCTCAACCTCCTCTCTTCAAAAGTACAATTAGTTTTTATTTTCATTAAAGTTTTGGAAATGGAGATTTCAAGGGTTTTGATTAAAAATGGTACCTTTACTATGTTTAACTTAATATTTCGATTTAATGTTGTTAGTTATGAAGTCTAGGAGCTAAATGGTACCACATATATGAATTTTTCTTGGTTTTGAGCATATTCCCGAAATTAGGTTAAATGGGGGTTTTTGAAGGGTTTTGGGTGAGTTTTGGGGGTTGTTTTAGGTTGGAATTGATGGGCTAATGTTAGTACTATGATTGGGGGTTGCTTTGGGATCATTTGGGGGTATAAAAGGTGTTGGAAACATGAGTTTTGGATGAGGTTATTGGGCTGCCCGAGTTTGGTTAAATATGGGGTTTGTTCATGGCTTGAAATGTTGAGTTTAATGTTTGAATTGTATTCCGGGTTAACTACTTTGATGCTTGGGCTAATTTGAAGTTGTTTGAATTGTGGTGAGGTTGTTTAGAAGCAAGAGCTTGTGTTGGTGAAGCATCGAGGGTGAATCCGGAAGCTTGAAGATGGTTGCTTGCTTGGTAATTTGAGCTTGGAAGTAAAGGTGAGTGGTTAATGTTTTAAAGTGGTTTTAAACGTTTGGTTCGAGCATATGGACTAGGTCGGGCTTGGTAGACCCACCTAGAGTTAGGATTAGGGTGGTAGCCTAATCCTAAACTTAAACTAGAGCCATTGGTTGAACTTGTAATGGATGTTTATGCCTCGTATTATTTGTGATATGATTGTTTATGTATAAAGTGTTATGCATGTGTGATGAGGCATGGATGTGATGCATTGTGTTATGCATGTGGATGGTTCATGATTGTGATCATGGTGAGTACGTGCTAAGCACGGAATTGGTTGTAAACGATAATGTGAATTGAGTTAAATGTTGGCACTAGTATGCTTGAGTACAAATGATCAATCATTAGGATGTTAGTGTGCACACATGAGTCAAATTCGCGCGTGGCCTTGGTGGCGTTGACTCACCAAGGAGGAGTACATGTTCGCCCGGAAATTGTTATTTATATATAGTCGATGATGAGTGGAATCCCATCGACGGGGCGTGAGGATGAGTGGAATCCCCTCCGCGAGACCGGTGATGAGTGTAATCCCATCGTGAGGTAAAGTGGTTGTTGGATGTGAGTTCCAACGTGTTTATCCGCGTATTCGGGTCATAGCTAGGTGCCAATATTGATTGATATGTGTATCAATGTGATGTGGAATGTGATTCCTACTTGGATGTTTATATGTGTTTACATATGTTGTGGAAATGAGCTTGTTAAGCATGACATAAAATTGAATATTGTTCATGCATCATTAACATTTTGGCTCTTGAGGATCAAAGGTATGATCATGCATTTACCTCGGTTAAGATCGTGCTTGGACTCTGCATTGCCGAGGTTCGTTTTAAAGAGCTTACCCTTACTAAGCTTATTGCTTACGCTCTCTCTTTGTTCGACAATGCAAATCCTTAGTTCATGGGTTGCTAAGTGCAAGAAGGGGGCCTCCAAGTGTGCTTCGTGGTGCTTGTTTAACTACCAAGTATAAACTTTTTAATTATGATGTAATGGTCAAGCAATGGGACATGTAATCGTGTAATGATGCTTTGAACTATGATGTTGTTGTTTAGGAGCATGATAGACTCCCTTTATGTTTTTGTTAACTTGGCTTTGAGATGTATGCCCTTGCTTGTAAACCTTGTTGGTATTTTGCTTACCTTAAATATGTCTAAGTGTTGACCATGTTAAAGTATGCTTTATGAAATGACATGAATGGTCTTTGGATTAGATGCCTTTCGTATATCTCGTGTTTGTTGTGTATGGTTGCTAGGGAGCATGCCTCTAGAATGTATTTGTATGTCTTGTATGCTTCGTGTGGTCGTTTCGGGCATTTGGAACCTCTAGGAGTTGTCTAAAACAGATTTTGAGGATTTGCAGACAACCAGTGTTTCGAAACGGGCTGGGCCGTTTCAGAACAGGTTAGGCTTCAGGGACCCCGTATCGGAACTCGTTTCGATACGGTTTGGCCACTAAGAACCCCTGTTCCGAAACGGGTATCGAAACACTTTGGCTACTGGAAATCTGAGAATTTGCCGAGATAATAGGGTTTCGAAACGGGTCTAAGTGTTTCAGAACGGTCAATATCTCGTTGACCACGAGAAGTTGACCGTTGAGGGTGTTTCGGAACGGTTGACTTCCGTTCCGATACGGCCTCCTAGTGTAGGCTTAGAGTCGTTGACCTAGTCAAGGCGTTTCGATACACCTTGAGGGTGTTTCGAAACGGCCTGCCTAATAATCTAAAATAGACTGTTTTGCGTATGTTGTTCGAGTTATCATTTTATGAATGCTTGTCTTTCCGCTGTTGCGATCACGTAGGATCTAAAGATGCCTCTAGAGAAGATTAAATTAAAAAGAAATTTTTTAGGGTTGTTAACCGAGGGGAAACCTTAACGGGTTTTGCTTCGGTTTTCCCCGTGTGGCCCACTCGGACCGGTCAAGCGTCCGGACCGGGACGAGGGGGTTACAACGACGAAAACACTCAAGCCAAAAATAATCTACTTGACGAACGTGAGAGAATTTACCTCCGGAGGGGCGAATAAACCACGAGATCATCAAGTGGAGGAACCTATCAGGAGCATCCAAGGCAAGCACGGAACCGGTGTGAAAACCAAAATGTGTCTCATTCTCGATGCCTTCGTTCTTAAGACCAAAAGTAGTCTCTAAATAAGGGATGTCGATGACAACCTTCTTCCCCAAGATAAGAGACTCAATGCCAACAACTTCGGAGTGATCTTCATTATTAATAAGTTGGGCATTCGAGTAGAAGATGAGAACCATGTGCTTGCAACAAATATCCGGGATACTCAAGAAACTAATGAAGCCCTATTCTTGTAAACGGTTGAGATAACGGAAGTGAAAGCGCTCGGAGTCAAGGAACGAGATGTCAACAACACGCTCACGACGAACGTCAATCTCCTTGACATAAGAGAAACAATCCTTCATTGCGGGAGTTTTGAGACTCTTGAGAAAAATTTGAGTAAGGTTGGGACGAATAGCGGCTTGGTTTGAAGCTTCACCCGATTGAGGTGCCTTACGTTTCTTGTTAGCGGGTTCCATTGAAAAATCCTAAAAACATAAAACAAGCAATTTGTAAAGAAAATTGAAGTGTATGCATGAAAATCCATAATTCAATCCAATGGCAAAAGAAAAGAAAAAAAATTAAGAGAAAACAATTAAAAAACAGTAAAAAAATACGAATGAAAAATAATATATTCGAATAAAAAATTTTAAGTTTTTGAAATTTTTTTACAAGATTTAAAAAACCCAAGTAGCAAAACACATAATCTATACAAAATTAAAATTTTCTAACCTAGGATTTGAATAAAAATTGAAGGAAAAAGAAAAAGATGAAAATATACCTTAGATTGGAATTTTGGATGAATAGATGGAAAAACTTGCACAAAATTGTTGATGCTTGCTTAGACTTGTGATTGAGTGTAAAAGCCCTCAAGATTTGATGAAAAACAATGAGGTTTAGAGGGTTTTTATAGGAAAAATAGATCTAGGGTTTTAGGGTTTTGAAGGATTTTTAATTAAAGTGAAACTTTAACATTAAAAGACCTCTTTAAAGTTGTCCGCAAACCCGTTTCGAAACAGGTTTCAACCGTTCCGAAACACGGGCACCGAAACGTTGACTGAAGTTTCAAGTTCAGCTGACCGTTCCGATACGACTTTGACCGTATCGAATCTCACGTTGACTCGTATCGAAACATGTTTTGATACACCCCTTGGCAGTAGCAAAAACGTTTCGAAACCCTTGGAAGGCGTATCGAAACATGTTTTGATACACCCCTTGGCAGTAGCAAAAACGTTTCGAAACCCTTGGAAGGCGTTTCGAAACATCCTTCTCTCAGATGGATTTTTAAGGAACCAGTATCGAAACAGTTGGACCCGTTTCGATACACCTGGGCCTTAAAGTGCAGATGATGCTCTAAAATTGCAGAAAAAATAAATTTTATGAAGTCCTAATTTGCATGAATGACATGGATGAGCAGGAAAGACATGTCCTAGTTTTGACAAATTAAGTTTTTAACTTACCCATTTTTCTTTAACCATATAGAGAAGTTTGAGGACTTAAAAATTCGTTTTCTCATTTTCAATTTAGTCCTTAAATTCTTTAGTTATATCAAAATTAATTTATCGGTTTCACAGTTTTGAAATAAAAAATTAGTAAATGACCAAATTAGAAAATATTTTTTAAATTTTAAATTTTTTAGAATTTTTAAATATTTTTTAGAATTTTTACGGTGTAATGACGTAACACTTTCAGAGTGTACCACGTGTTATTATTTTTTAGTTTTTAATGAGTTAATGGTCAAAATTTGGCTAACCGTTACAAAATAAGTAAATTGAATGTGTTTCGACTAATGAGAGTTAAATTGAGTGCAAAAAATCAATAATGGATTAATTGATTTTTTTATTTTTTGTTGAGGACTAATTTGATCTTTAATCTAAATAAAAATAAACAAATAATTAAATTAAAGTATAATTATTAAAAATATTATTATAATAAAAATAAAATATGATTAAATAAACTAAAATTCTAAAATTGAAATTAAAAGGATCCAATCCCGAATTAAATAGAGTTAAAATTTAAAAACACTTGTTTTCATGTTTTTCATTTTACTAAAACATTTTCAATGAAAATGGTTAAAACATTTTTTTAAGTTTTCAAAATTTCATTCATTTTTTTATTTTTTAAAAATTATTTTCAATTTTTGCAATCAAACATGTTTTCTTTAACATTTTTTTTTATTTTCCAAAAAAATAAAAATGTCTTGTATTTTTTGGAACAAAACGCACCCTTAGATTTGAACTACAAAATAGACTATACTTTATTAATATTTAGGGTTATATTTTGATACATAGGCTGTGTAAAAAAACTTTACACAACCCTTTCATATCTAAGCTATAAAGTCTAAAAACTAAATCCATAGCCTTGCACCCAAAAACTTAAACCCTAAATTCTAACCATAAACCTTAAATTATACATCATACAACCTAAACCTCTAAACCCTAAACCACAGCCTACATCTCTAAACCCTAAATTAAAAACTTTTGAAAGCTTTAGGGGGTCAAAGTATTTTCCTAATATTTAATGGTTAATTTTTTATACCTAAAACAAATAATTAGACCATTTTAATTTAGGTAATTATACCATGCACTAGCGGTAGAAACTTTTTGTTTTCTCAAGCGCCCTAATTTTAGGGGTTAGAGATCTAGTTTAGGGTTCATATTTTAGAGGTTTATGTTTATATGTTTAGAGATTTTGGTTTGAATTTAGTATTTATGGTTAGAATTTAAGGTTTATATGTTAAAATTTAAATCCCTAACATATTACCCTAATACTTAAACCTTAACTCTACACCCTAAATTCTAACCTTAAACATTAAACAATCTTTAAATTCTAAATCTCATAAGCCCCAACTCCTAAACAAAATCTTTAACCCCTAAAATTAGGATGCTTGTGAAACAACGTTTTCACCAATATTTTACCAATGTATAAATAGAATTCGATTGTTAACGTATTACCTTAAACTGATCTGATTTGCTTAAAGCTACCTAAAGATCTCATTTTATTCGACTAATTCCATGTTTTTAAACATTGCTTGTATCAGGATATACAGGCTACAGCAGCGGAGCAATTTTCAAAAGGAATCTTTTGAGCTTCACATTCAAATTCACTTCTAAAACAGAAATTCTTTTGTTTGCTAATTGTTATTTTTTAAGTATTAATCGTCTAAACATTACATGATTTTTGAATATATATAAATCTCAAAGTTTCCAACTTTTTTAAGAAGACCAATAGGATTTACCAAAAGAAGAAGAAGAACAATAGGGAAAGAGGTTTAAGTCAAACCGCGTCAAGACCAATTGGAATAAACACCAAAAGTAACCGACACCACCATTAATAAAAAATAATTTTTCATGAAAAACATATGGGAAAGTATATCATGCACCGATGGTAAATATAGAAAGTTTTCTCAATCTCTTAATTTTATGGTTTAAAAATCTAATTTAAGGTTTAGAAATTTAGAATTTAAGTATTGTGAATAAAATTTAGGATTTAAATTTAAAGTAATATAGTTAAGGATTTAAGTTTTAATACATAAACCTTAAATTCTAATCACAACCCTTAAATTCTAAACTCAAACATAATATAATTACCCAAAAATATATATATGTTTGCGTAAGAATTATTTTGATAACATGAATTTGATGTTACCTGAAAATTCTTATTTACATCCTTCTAAGAAGAGAATACAATTCTTCTTGCAATTGTTGTATTCTTTTTCATGTTTGATTAATAATTTTTGTGCTCCAAATGGACCATTAAGCTCCCGTGGAGTCAAAGCCTATAATTCTATAAATCAAATAATGACGCATATAAGAGTCACTCGTGATTTAATGTCTTTGTTTAAGACATACATCCACCATTGCAATAACTCCATGGAAGACCTCCCAGTTCTGGACCAATAAACTCAGGTTGGTTTCTTACTAGTCAACCCACCAGAAAAACTATAATAATGTCTTCATCTCTACCCGGCCATGCTCGGTTCAAACTCATCGGTACATCGAATGCCTATTCGACTTGCCAATCCCGAATATTTCCTTTCCTTTTCTTTGCCTTTCTGCAACTTACAAAGTTTCAGGCTCACTTCTCTCATCTTTGTAGCCCGATGCCTTTCCACTTCTTCCAATTAAATACGGCTCTGGCGATGAACTGTTGGCATTCGTTTCAAGACCGTGATAAGATCGAGTCACGAAAAATTCGGCTCCAGATTTAGCTATTCCTTTGACGAGGGAATCAGGGTCTCGGTCACGCAATTGCAGAGCCTTCTCAGTTGCATTAGCTAAAGCAAGAGCTCCATCATTATCTTCACCTTCATTTTCTGTACATCATTACAACCAACATTAACGATCTGTCCGTGCCCGTAAAAGGCTGTAATCTTATAAAAACTGCACTAATAGACCAAGTTGGGCAGAAAACAATACGTTCGGGAATCTTTTTACATTTTGTATGTAAATTTCCACCAATGTGTAACCATGTAGAAAGGAAACCATAAAAACAATAACATAGCTCTACAGGTAAAAGTGGTGCAGTCATTATGTTATAAGCAAAAAGGAAACCAATCAAATAGTCTCGGAAGTGAGGGATATGTACCTTGGGGTTCAAAATCTTCAACATATCCACCTTTAAGGAAGGAAAACCGAGCTTCTTCAGGTCGCTTCCTTACCTCCAATTGGGAAGAATTAATTAAATCTCGGAATTCCATTACATATGTTCCCGTCCATTGGCTTCCACTAAAGAATGGAATTTACGAAATAAATATCCAAAATGAAAGCATAAAAATGCTAGAGATTTCACAAAATTTACTAATACACAACACAGAAAAAATTAACAATCGAGAACAAATAAAAAAACTTCATGGTTATGCACCTGCTGAAAGCTAGCATGGCTTCAAATGGAGTAATAACCGGTGCTAGGAACTCTTTGCTATCCAAAAGTGCAGTTTGCGCACATGAGACATAGATGAAAACATCACACTGCAAAAATCGCAACATTTTTGTTATTAACCACAAAAGTCTTTTGACTTTCTAACATAAGCGCACTCTACGAGCATGTGTAAGAGATTACTTCAGGAAAGTTAGCAAGTTTGGCAGGGTTCGGTCTTCCCATGACAAGAGTGTAGGCCTTTTTCCCAGCAAGCATGATCAGCTCCTTCATCTGATGGATCATGTGAAGGTAGCCCGCTGCAGAAAACTTGATGCATTATTGAGTGTACTTTGATGCATGTAAAAATTTGCGAGAAGAAATAAATCTTAGCTGAGCTGAACCTTGATAAAATAAAAGTTTTTACAGATGTCTGAGTTACGAGAACTTTATAAATATAAAATTTGAAACAAATGAGATATTTTGGAGATTGGATGCAGTTTTTTTTTGGACAAATTCCTAATCCTAACTAGAGGGGAGAGGGAAAGGAAGGGGAGTGCTCCTAGCGGGTCTAGAACCCATGACCTAAGGGAATATGAGGGAGCAACAATGAGCAGTTTGGTCAACCGGCCAAATGTGCTTTGCTCAGATTGGATGCAGTTACTAAGTCATGATCTATCGTGTACAAAATGAAAACTTCATTCTCGATCCTATGAGAATTTTTATGGAAGCCTTTATTTTGCTTCTCTTGAACGGAAGTTTTCTTTTTCCCAGAATGTATCCTAAAGAAAACTTCATAATTGATGCAAGAAAAAGAATCTAACAATTGAAAATTTCTGATAAGTCTTACACTATGAACGAACCCTAAATTCAAACATTGAAATTCTCTAGAACAGTTTACTATCATGACACAACAAATGACAATTACAAGAGGGTCCTTTGCATGATAAGTTTAGGAGGAACCAGCATGAAAACCTACCTACACCGAGAGTTCCTACTAAAATCCCAACCATATTAGCATCTTTTGCTCTCTCCACAAGATAATATCTGCAAGAAACACCAGTCACAGTGCAAAACAAGTAACACAAAACCGTATTGATAGGGCATAAGAAAAACCAAGAGTATGTATCATGTGATTAGTGACGCATCTAAACAGAATACAATTATGGATGTTGTTAACTCAGAAATACTAGTAAGAGAACTTCGAGGAGAGGAAACAGAAGTAATGAGCTAAAGAAGCATGAAAAGTCGAAAGGCATACCTACGCTTAAGGATCCTCTTCTGTTGCGAAACATCCGCCACTAGTCGATCCTCTGTTGCATCATATCTGACTAAAAACAAAGACCAAATTATAACAAATAGCTTTTCATGAAGATAAAGTAGCAGATTCTTCTAACTATTAAATGTGTACATAGAGCACTAGAAGAAGCTATAATTTGCCAAAAGCATCACTAAAAAAAAGGGGTTCAACTAGATGTAATAGAGCTTCCTTAATCAAAAGGTCTGAGAAAGTCTAGCGAGAGCATGGAGAGAGGATATCAAGCTGGTATCGCCATACTAGTTATTGAACCAAAAAAACACAAAAAGCAAAATCAACATAAGACCACATGCAAAGTGAGAGTCTACATTTAACTACCTAGATACAGAGGAACATGAGCAACTGTGAATTATATAACCTCACCAACTTGCAGAAAGCTATCAAACAAAGTTAATGCATGTCCATAGATGCAAATAAGAAGTAAAATGTAATTGCTCTATGTTGAACTTGTAACTTAAGGAACGAATGCATCAATAATTATTATTTTCAAAGATGGCAACATCTGGGGACAAACATGGCAATATGTCTACCTATCTCACAGCCATTAAATGTCAGCACAACATTGGAAAAAGCTGAATTTTCAGGCCCAATCCATAAAAGCAAGTAATCTTCCATGCTCTGTCCCTCTGGCAGATCCCATGTCAAGCCTCCTAGGCTATACCTAGTACCAGTGGCCGCACCCAAACATCCTAGAGGTCCATCAGATTTCTTATGACCTTCTAATGGACTAATAATGGAACACATAACATCAGAAAAAATGAGTTCCACTTTGGCATTGGACATAGCTTCCACCAATGCTCCTTTGATCTGTGATATTACATGTGCATACTCTAACCCATAAAGAACCTGCAATATCCAAAAACAACATAGGGATTCTGAGACTTGAGGAAAGGGGGAGAAATCAGCATAGAAGTTATACAATGAACCCTTCACTCAAAATCCTTCAAGTGATTTATGAAGAATCAACCATGACAATGATGCCACGTGTGTTAATATTTCACGTTTAGCTAATTTTTCCTTCTCATCTTAACACATGTTACTCGCATATTGCGAAGAAGACTACTAACAAATAAGACAGAAAAATGAAACATCATAAAAGGGAAACATAAACAGATAAAGACCATAAGACACTTTTTTTCTAATAATTTTCTGAATAACACATAACAATTAACTTTGGGCGTTAATGCCACTGAGCTAACATTGATGTAGGCAAAAAATAATAATAATAATAATAATAAAATAAGATTGCCTGCACATTATGTAGACAACCTTTCATGAGCCAAAGAGAAAATGAAATCTCAAGGCCCCAGTATGAAGTAGCATTGAAAAAAAAAACAAATCAATGATTCAAACTAAATAGCAAAAATTGCTTCAAATCTGCCTTGAAATCCAAACACATAACCAACGCATGTTCTCATGATAAGTTAATTTGTAAAATCACTCGATTTGAAGTAATAGGCTTGTTCTTTTCAATTATCTACTCTATGAAAATAAAAGTATTTTGCTAACTGCAGCACCTGGAATTGGGGGATCCATTTAAGGGTCAATATTATTTTCATTTTCTAAAACAATTACATAGCATTTTCCTGCTACAAAAGGCCAGGTATACAAGTCAGATTAAAAATATTTTATTCTACCTTTATATATATATATATATATATATATATATATATATATATATTATTCTAACCATTCATACACTCAGTGATAGTTAGGTCCTTTTTGTAGTTTCATCCAATTCTCTGTGGCCTTACTCTCCCTTTCTTGACATTACTGTCCTCCATTAACTAAAACCTTATAACAGAAGCATTTGTAGGTCTCCTCACATACACCATATACATATTTCAATCACGGGTCTCCAATGGATACGACCCTAACCATTTTTACAATGCAACCATTCCTAATTTTCTCTCATCTTTTTCTCATTTTATATCCTTTTTTTCCAAACACACACACACACAGTCCAAAGCGAATAGGAAAGCCAATACATAACTCGAAAAATATATCATATCATAATTTTCCTATCTAAATATGCAATTATATGAGTTCCATGTTAAAAATACAGTAGGAAAAAGTATTAGGTTCAACAAACATAAGGACACATACGAAGTAAATTATCTATGATATCTTTCTATCACAATGTAAAATGGCCTAAAATTGGCATTATTTATCATACCACAATAGGTTTGCCATTCGTCCCAAAGTAACTCGATAACTTCTCAACACAGCGGGATACACTGATTGAAGCCTTTCCGAAAACACAGAATGCAGGAAGTGTTGAGGTTCTGCAACAAAAAAAAAAGTCTTCGATAAGAAAATATATGATGTACAAGCGCAAAATCTACAGGAGCAAAAAAATAAAAATAAAAAATTGAACCATTTCCAAAATAACAACTCTTCAAACTGAACTATTACAGTCTTACAGAAGAAAACCTTAACACATAGAAACCAAGAGAAATAAACTAAGTTTGAAATCCTATTGGACAATCCCAAAAAATGTATCATTACCAGAACAGCAGGTAACTAACACATTTTAACTTATTACTAGTTTCGAGCAACATAAATTGTCTCACTACTCTTAACTCTAAGGATAAACTCCATATGAACCCCCATCATTTAAACATATAGCATACTGTGGATAAGTTCTGTTCCATTACAGAGTTACACTGTTAGTTTTACATGAAAACAAATTATGAAAACACCCATAATCAATAAGTAATATGCTTTTGAATGGCGAGTATTTAAGAAATTTTACTAGGTGAAATTAACAGTTTAACCTCCTATCAAAGATGATTTTGATCACAAGGTTCTGACTGGGAAAAATCAGAGGATTATGTGGGAGAAGATGTAGCTACAAGTGGTGACACAATGTAGTTGAAGTATACCCTGACGGTTAATCATTTCCTTAGAAGCAGAAACTAAAAGGCCAAGTTAATTTAAACTCCTCCAATGTTAACATATATCAAGAAGGAAAAATCATTTTAGACTCATTCTTTTCAATACTAAAATTTTTGCAACACTTAAGAAGATTTCAGTATTCACCAATCAAATTTAGCTTCTCCTTGGAAGTAATCTAATCTCTTAAAGCTTCACTCCTTCATATAATAACTTATCAGAGATCCTAATCACAAAGGATTTAAATTCCTTATCACTTATTCGAACTCTAGACAATTAATTAAAAGCAATGACATAAATATACAAATCTTTCTAAAGTCCAGACACAGGAGGGCTGTCACTAGGAACTTAATAGTTGGTGCAGAACTTTGTTGAATGAATCATAATGAAAATACAAAACATAATTCCAAGGCTATACGTTTGGATTCAAAATCACATCACGCCTTGTATATTAAAAGCATATGAGGAAACACAAGACCTCTGGCCTAACAGCACACGCCAAAATAAGAGTCAGATAACCCCGATTATTCGACCGACTTTAGGTTAATCGGATAAGGCAGAAACCAAATATTGTTCTTAAGCAGAAATGTTCAAATCATGAATAAACAACCCAGAAATGATAAAAATACATCTAAGATTCCCATAAAGACAAAGATACAAACAAATTTGAAAAGGAAAAAGCGAGTACTCACGGGCTGAGACATGTATGTCCATAATGTATAACGCAATCGGCATTGATATGGGATGCTCCCACTTCATCAACACAACAACTTCCAAACGTTGTGTCTGCCATTACGAATAATCCGACTTTATTACCCGACCCAAGTTGGTTTCTCAGACAAGTAACCACCTTTGTCGAATATTTCAACAAGTCATCTGGGAACTGAAACCCAAAGCTCATTTTTTTAATTCAACAGATAAAACAAATGAAAAAAAAGAAGGCAAGTCAGAAAAATAGATATGTTTGGTTACTACCTGCAAAGCAACTCTTTTGAAGTTTCTGCTTAATATGAACTCTGCTGTTCGGGTGTTTTCGAAGTTCAATTCCAAGTCCATGGCTGGTCGCTGACTGGCTCTCCTCTGGGTGCGGCTCCGGGACGAAGAAGAAATATGAGAGAAAAGAAAGCGAAGGGAATTGAGCCTTGGGCTGGGTTCATGCGTGCAATGACATAAAAGGGCCTGTCCAGTTTAATCCTAACTAACTGCTGTTAAAAGTTTTTTCAAAGAAAAAAAAATGGAATTTCAATTCCGATCACAGTAGTTTTATTCGTTGGAATGGGATAGAGAGCTATGAAGTTTGATTGGTTGAATGAAATAAATATGTATAGCGTTATGTTGTTAGGTTGGATAAAATAATTCTATGAATTATTACGGAATAGATTAAAGGATTTATATTCAATACACTAGTGGTGTAAATTAAAAGTTTTTACAATCGATTTAGTTTCAAGGTTTAGATATTTAGTTTGAGATGTAGGGATTTAGAAATTAGGGTTTAAGGTTAGAATTTATGGTTTATAGATTATTTTAAGAATTTTAAACTTTAGTAATATTACAAAAATATTTAATATTTTATTTTAAATCTAGTTTTTTGTATAAAGACTGAAGAATTTCTGTTTCATATCCAACCTTTCACTTTTTTTAGGACGAATTTGGAAATATATTAAACTTTGCTACTCTTTATTGCACAAAATAGTACATCCTTTGGTATCTTCAAATAATGATTATTACAAGAGAAGTGAAAATAGAGGGTTGTTGATATGGTAGATAGTTTAAGACGGGACAAGAGTTGTAATGTAAGATGGGTTTAGATAAGAGGGTAGGTTGATTTGAAAAAGGTAAGATTATATATAGGTTAAGGCTCAGTTTGCCGTTGAAGTCCCCAACCTAGGTTTAGGGGCAAACGGGCATTTTTCAAAAGCCAAAAAATATAGCTGCCACAAAAGAGGCATTCGGCACGTAAATAAGTTGATAAACGGGCGTTTGGAGCTAAACTGGTAGGTGTTTGGGGTTGCTGGTGAACGGCCGTTGGCCACCACAACTGCAACAAAAAACAAAGCCTAAGTTGATGTTCTGATATATCATGTGATAGACAGTGATTTAATGAGACGATAAGATTGATCTAAATAATTCGTAGTAAATAAAAGCACATTAAAGATATAACCGTGAAATAAGGTACGACTGAGACTTCAGGAAATATAACCTGCGCATAGAGCATAGCAATACTCCAAATTCCATGTTCAAATTGTTTTATATTCCAATCATATGAATTAAAATTTGAAATAATTCTAAACCATACGTATTAGAATTTAGATTTTACTACTAAAAAGCATAAGAGTAAGGCAATAGCCAACAGAAAGAACCATCTCAGCTCAGGTATAAATATAAAGGCCGGAAGCTGCATGAACGCCATGCAGCAATTATGTTTTCCACCTGCTTTATCCTTACAATATGTAGCAATCTACCATTTCATTTACACAACTCAAAGCTGGAATTCTTGCAAGCTCACCCATTTTTTTAATTAACTTATAAACCATAAAAAGCTTAGAAAAGGGCAAAAGCTAACTATTAACTTCGGTTATCGCCCCTTTCCAAACCAACCTCACTAAACCTCGTTTTACCCACTTTTCTCCGACACTTTACCCAAGGATGTCAAGTTCAATCTGCGAATCACAAAGGAAAATGAAAGGTTCAATTGTGACAGCAAACAACTGAGTGTTGTAGATTTACTTAACCAAGTCATTACGATTTACCTTATTAGTGGCTTCCTCTGGACCATAGATGCGACCGGGATTGATGTCATTGCAGTAAGCTCTGCAGGCTGCAAGTAAAAACTAGTAGTTGTCAGAATGCTATCAATCCATTGTAAGAACAAACATCAAAGTTCAATCTTGTGTACATTCTTAGATTCGCAAAGGGGTAAAGCAATGTTCACATGGTATGATCTATAGGTACAAAGCCTAGACCGCCTAGTGAAGCTTGGTTTTGGTTTGAACCAGTTTATTCCCAAACTTATTGTATATAATTTCATATTTTAAAACTAGCCAACCCATTGTCCCAAACATCTGTCAAAGGAAGCTATGTATAGCAGCATTAAGATAATCTTCAATGCAGCAGTTCTTATGACTTATGAGATGGCATCCAACAAGTTTGGGGTTCGAACCCCTTCATCTACAACCCCATCTCCAGGCTGCGACTTTCTTTGTGCCCCAAAAAACATGCTTATACATAGTAGTTGGGATATTAGAGCGCCTCCTCATGCCCAAAAGGTTTTATTATCACAAAGGGAAGAAAATTTTACTTTCAGGCACAATGGTACACTTGACAGTTGACAGTAAACAAGGCGCAGAGCTCAAGTAAATATAAGCAAAGAGGCATATTTGGGATATCTAGCAATGTCGATAAAGCTAACTGAAATTAGTAATAATCAAGAAAGAAAGCAGGCAGAACCTCTAACTCTTCTATACCGCCGCTTGATACTACTGGTGCTGCTCCTGCAGAATCTGACACTGAAGACTGCAGAGGGCCATTATTAGTGCTCCCGACAGATACTACCTGGTTTCTAAATTCTAAATCATCTTCAAGCTCTTCAAGTTCCTGTAAAGCTTGGTGAGCTTGGTGGGAGACATATGGACCAGACATTATTTTCTCGATGGCCAAGTTTTCTGCCTCTTCAGAGCTTGCTGCTGCATCGGCAGTTACATGCAAACCCTTATGAGGAGGAGTACATCTGAGAGATCCGTCAACCTCACCGTTATGGGAAGAAAGTTGTTCTGTACTTGGGTTTTTTGAGCCATTCGTCACATTGCTCTCAGCATTTCCCTTTGTTGGTTCAACCGATCCTGTTGCATCTAGATGGTCACCCCTTGCGGAACAAGAACTCATAGTACCGGCAGGACTACCCACCTGAACTTCCGGAATAGAAGAAGGCACAGCAGTAACATATTTGCCATTTTTCGATTGAGCATCTTCATTGTCATCTACCCTCTTCCTCTTCTTTCCATCAACCTGTCCATCTGCAACTCCTTTAACTTCACCCGACTTGTCTGATCCAGCATGGCCAGAAACTTTT
Source organism: Hibiscus tridactylites (assembly GCA_958450335.1). NCBI lineage: Eukaryota > Viridiplantae > Streptophyta > Magnoliopsida > Malvales > Malvaceae > Hibiscus > Hibiscus tridactylites. Next base: position 71,465,906 of record OY288270.1, on the reverse strand, counting down.
GCATCCGATACCCTCCTACTATCCCAGGTCGCTTTAGATGGACGGGAAGGACGGACACCGCCAGGAAATACAAAGGTAGGCATGTTTCTACGTTTTACATGGGATACACGGATCTCCATTCCAATCTTCCACAAAGTGTACATATTAACAGTGCGTTTAAACTCCTCTACAGTTAACCTTATATCAAATTGTTCGCTTTCATTTACTGGAACTCCTTGTTTGCGTTGCAACCCCATAAAGTAACTGCAATGGAAGGGCCTAGATTTGTCTTGAAAATCACCAGGATGTGGGTGGCACTGAAGCATGTTATACGTGTGCCTTTCAATCTAGATTTAAAAATAAACAATTGAAAAGAATTATGATAGACTAGAAGCATTCGAAAGATAAAAACAGATGGGGCATTGAAAACCACTACAGAATGTTATAAGAGGTAAGTTGTGAAATTTTCAAGAGGGTATATCTAGAACTCTAGTCATATGTCCCCGCTTGTACAAAAAGAATATGATTTTCACCTTCAATGTGAGTTGACGAAGACGGGACTCAACCCAGCCTTTCCATTTTCTTAAATCATCATCATTTTCCGCAGAAATGTCTATTTGTAGATAATTCTTATACGCATCAAAGAACGCATAAGCCTCAAAAAGGGTATCCCAGTCAGCTTTGTTTGCCTCCATAGCCTGCAAGCACTAAAAATGTGAACAACAAATTCGAAGTGTAAAAACAATATGAAATACAGAAATATAGAAATCATTACACAAGGTATGAAGAAATCAAACAATCAACAAGTTTTATAGTCCTTTTGGAAACAAAATTGGACGGGGAAGGATTTTGAGTTCAGCTTTTAACAAATTCTTTGTTGGGAAGACATTCAAAAGAGCATGGACTTATGTCTGAACCAAATCTGCCTATGATTTTACAAGTTGAGATGTTAAAATTTCAAATGCTTTCTTCAATTATTTACCCCCGAAAAACTACTTGTGCTGTTTTTAGTGAACTTATACAAAGGGGTCCAAATCCTATTGTCCCCACAAAACTTTAAAGTCAATCATGAATTGAGGTGTTATCATTCACTAATGCAGTTGATTATCTTACTCTTACACTGAAATACTTCATCAACAACTACGAGTACTCAAAAATATAAGGTAAAGAAAGACAACATGATTATGAATCCACCTAGAAACCGCTTTGAAATTCAAACAACTCTGAACAGTAGGTCCCAAACCCCACAGTGAGCTTTAATGAAAAGGAATTATTGCTATGATGTAAACTCAAAGTTCTTACAAATGCCTCACGGCATTTAGCATTGCCTTTTCTAAATCATTTGCTTAAAAGTTAAGGTCAGTGGACACATTTGAAAAATAAATAAATTATACAGCAAGCATTTTTCTGATATATCATATAAGATCAGTATTTTGACTTCCCCTCGTTTTCTTATCTCTATTCTCACTCTCTCCTCTTTCCCCCTTCCGCACCAACAATTCTCTTATTACAGCTTGGTATCAAGATACAAAGCTCATACTCTCCAACATGGTCCCCAATCTCAAAACCTCAATATCTTTCCACTTGAAACAAACATCGCCATCTTTTCTCTCCGCGGATTCTCCCTTACCACCTTATTAATGCAAAAAAGAAGAAGCTTATACACAACATCTTGAAGATGTGTGCAAGTTTTTTGTTTGCTTTTGTGGTTTATTTGGGAGGAAAACAAAACTACTTCGCGGTAGATGATTTCATACCAATGAAAATAAAACAAGTTGCCAAGAAGAGATTTGACATGAACCATAACATCATACCTCACAAATTTCACCACCCCTCTGAAATTCGTCTGTCATGATTCTCAAAGTACTCGCGGACACATTGTAACTAGAATTCATGGAAGGATAAGCAGGGGTAATTATTGGCATCAAATGAAATCTATCTTTCGGATATTTTCTGGGATCCCATACTTGAAGACCAAGAGATCCTTCCTCGATTGGACAAAGCATGACTGGGTTTGGCCAACGCCACTGGGTATAAACCCTAAAAAACGAGAAACTAACATATTTGGCAAAGCATTAGGGTATAGCTGGCATATACGAGCAACAAGCAATGCCCAATTTATACCACCAAGAAAACCAGAAACCTGCCAAAAAAATATTTACTTCTTTTATTAAGGTAACACTAAGAGAAAGGTAATCTAGAGCATAATCTTGCCGGTATGAAAAGCATCCCATACATTAGAATAGACACCACGACGTTTTGCCCAAAACCTCATGCATCTCAAAGTTGTCCGGAAATTCTGCAAGTGTCACGGAACATAATCGAAGTCAAGTATCTCTAGGCAAGAAAAATCCATATGCATATGATACACAAAGTGATAGCCACAACCTGAATATTGGGAACCAAACGTAAAATTTGGTCAGTGACTCTGCAACCATTAAGACTACGAACTGTCTGCTCATCTGTATTTTGTAATATAGAGTCTTGTGAAATATCCAAGTCCTGTAGCAGAAATCAATACAAGCTATGAGAATTTTCAGATACATCCAATTTTTTTAATAAAAAAGAGTGAAAACGTAATAACTTTTAAATGAAGATACTTCTATGCAAAGAACTAATTCACTAAAAATCATCTCTCCCTTGGCCATAGCCAAAGGTGAGTAAAAACAGTTCTGGTTCACCCTCAGAGTACTTCAAGAGCACATCTCTAACAATCATTATTAAATATTTAAATGTCATCCAAATTTAAAAGTGGTTACAATCTAATATTCTAAGTTGTTTTTTTTTTATTGTGTTGGAGAGTGTATATTATTCATTGCATCTAATCATGCATACTTGTCATCGGATGGTCCACTAATTCTTGGTACCTTAAATCTTGATATATAGAATCAAACAATTTTAACAATTTACATAAGCTGCCAAAACAAATGCTACACATTCCCTTTGCCCTCTGCCCAATTTACTACAGACATAAAAATGTCTCCAATTTATTGCAGCTAGCCTCGTGTAGGTAAAGGCTTGTTCTGTAGGTCACCTAGGGTTGAAAACTGATCTGGAAAATCAGGTTCAATTCACAGCTGGAACTGAAGTTTTGGGTAATACAGGAAAAAAAATTCTTCTTACCACTAACGTCGACAATAAAGTTGAGCTAGCTGCTTTGCCATTTGAATTTAAAGAGTAAGTCCATCTACATTGTTATTATTGATGATTTTATACTTAGATGATTGTGCCATGTAAATTACATACCATAGGCACATCCCTTATGATAGAATTTGTTCAATTAAAAACATAATGGAGTTAACCTTGGCCTTTCTTTTGATTCAGTACCACATCCAAACCTGCAAGCTGAAGCAGCCTCTAAACTACAAGGGGACCTAATCAAATTCCTCCATCACTAATTAAACTGCTTCTATTTTAGTTAGGAAAAGCAAGCCAATGAAACCAAGTAAATTACATCTAGAGAAGCAAATCTAATGGGGACCACAAAGAGGAGACGACTTCTAATTCTTCATGAAGAACTGGATGTCATCATTCATAAACTAAAATACTGACATAACTCATAGTAGTGACTCCACTCTTGCAACCAACCTGACACTGCCTCCACAAAGTAAAGGACCAAATTGCTCTAACTATAAACTCTAGGGAAACTAGAATAGTAGCAGCTTCATCAGTGAGCTAAATCTTCTTCTAAATAGCTAATAAAAAGGAGTAAATGATAATTAAAGACACACACTAGATAAACCGGTACATACTTCAGGAATAACCCAAAGAGAGAGTCTTGCATAGAGAAGATCTATGGAAACTCCTTTGAATTTGAACCCCATGACTGGGACATGAGCATCAGGAACAGGGTGCAATTCCGACACTTCAGGCATCTCTGATAGCATCTTGTGTAGTTCACCAAAGAAATCCTCCTACATCCAAACACATTCAAGTTTAAGTTTGTCAATCAACGCTTTCTCATTAAAAAAACTGATGCACAGAAGCAGAGAAAGATCTGATCGCACTTCTCGTGTTGCATGTCTAGGTCCCACACAAAGGGTATCTATATCAGCACCAGGTCCATGTACCTGTTTTCGAAAAGAACACAGAAGCAACCAAAGTGAAAAAGATAAATACACAGAAGCAAAGACATGCAAGAAATCAGTCATACCCCTAGTCGATAAGAACCAAAGGTGAATATCTTAGCATTTGCTTCTTGAACCAGTTGCTCATTCAAACCTTTCGCTCGGCTAATTGCTTTAACCCAATTCTTCACAATCTGTTCAAGTTAACAACAACATCAGCATCAATCACTAGAACACGAAAACACAGACCCGCATTCAATTAGTCAAGCAATAAATAGTAAGTTCTGTACCAAGTCATTCAACTCGAATTCTAAAGAGACAGACAAGTAAAAATCTACAAACCAACCTGGTCAAGCCTCCCCAGTACTTCCTCACGTCCAACAGCCTCCTCTTGACTCTCATACAATCCCACATCTTGCAAATACTGAAGGTCCATAATTCCAAAGAATCAAATTTCAGAATAGTCTCAAAATAACTTCAAAAAGAACAAATACTAAACAACTACAACAATGAAAGTGCAGTTAAAAAAACAAACCTTCTCGAGTTCTCGGGTTTTAATCACATCATAGTCGGTCGGTCCTCCCAACGAAATAGGTTCCGTGATGCCCAACCTTTGCCCACTGTTTTGATTTCCCAATCCAGGACTCCCCATTTTTCTTATTTTTTAGTATAATTTTTCCTCTCACACTCGAGTTTTATCACTTTTTTTTCCTTTCTGGCAACCAAATGAGAATCAATCAAAATTTTATTGATAATATTTTTTACACAAATTTTTTATTTTTCTTTTCTTCCTAAGATATACAGAACAAAAAATAATAAATGCAGGTGTGAGAATCAAATTACAGAATAAAAAAGCCAATCCTTCCTTTTCCCTTTATAATAAGACTATAAAGGAAAGATTACAACATCAAAACTGTGGGTTCCGATTGGAAACCAACTCCAACCCTAAAACAGGCACAAAAACCAAAAACAAAATACAATTAGAAATCCAAACTCTCGAGAACTTTAAGGTCTCTGCCCTGTATCGTTGACGATACCGATGGTGATGTTAACATTGTTATTGTTGTACTGCCACGGCGATCGAAGAAAAAAAGAGGATAAACCCCAAAAGCCTCCTACAGAAGATATAAAGGGGCCCTGAAAAAGATTAAAAGGGAAGGGAAATCAGAGTAAATTGGAATTACGATGAGGAAATTTTTCGAGAGCGACGAAAAGAGACAGAGAGTTTACAAGGGGTTTCCTGCCTGATTGCTGTGGAGGGGAAAAGAGGGCTCCGTCTTGGGCTTTATCTTTCTCTTGAACACCAGATAGTGGGCGTTTGCTGTCGGCGGATAAACTAATGGGCAAAATAGAGTGACCAAATCATAACTTTATGGTAGCGGTGGCAAACGAGTCAATCGGTGTTTGGGTTTGATTCGGGTTATTTCGGTTTAAGTTATTTTAGGTCTGACATTTTCAGTTTAGATTCGATTTTGTTTCGGTTTTAGTTCGAGTTTATTGTATTTCGGGTCGGTTAATTCCGATTCGATTATTTTCGGTTCAATGAGAGATCAGTCGATTTTAATCAAATTTTTAGGTTGGTCAGATTTTTACACCCTATATATGACTTTATAAAGTCAATATATTTGACATTTTAGTGACTTGTGCGGCTGTTCATATTTTATCTTTCTTTATTTCTATTAATCGGGTCCATTCGGTTCGGGTCCATTCGGTTCAACTAAATTCGGTTCAGTTTCGGTTCGATTTATTTCGGGTTTTGGGTTAATTTCGGGTTAATTTTCGGTTTCTGTTCGGGTCTCGGGTCAAGTTTGCCAGGTTTACTTTATGGTAATTATTCATGCACAACTCTAGCGAACAACCGCTAATTAAAAGCTAAATCACGGCTAATCGCCTAACTGGTAACAAATTGCACGTAATTTGTTATAAAATTTGTACCACTCTTATTACAAAACATGTAATAGAAACGGTATAAACATAAATTATTACAACTTAAGGATTTGGGTACATACATAACCCATTACGAAAACTGTAAGAGAAAGAGTATATACATAATACGTTACAACCTAAGAATTTGTGTACATATGCAATTTCCTACGAGAAAACCTAATTTGCTACGGAAAATATAAAGTTTTGGGTATATACCGAAATTACTACAAAATGTACGAGAAACCTTACAATATTAGTAGGAAAACGGTAAGTACTGAAATCATTACAGAGTTTCACCAAAGGCCAAAATGGTTTAACTTAGTGTAAGAAATTGTGTACATACACAATTTCCTACGAGAAAACTTAATTTGCTACGGAAAGTGTAAGGTTTTGTGTATATACCGAAATTACTATAAAGAGTACAGAAAATCTTACAATATTAGTAGTAAAAATGGTATGTACCGAAATCCTTACAAAGTTTCACCAAAGGCCAAAATGGCTCAACTCAGTGTAAGAATTTGTGTACATACACAATTTCCTACGAGAAAACCTAATTTGCTACACAAAGTGTAAAGTTTTATGTATATACTAAAATTACTACAAAAAGTACGAAAAATCTTACAATATTAGTAGTAAAAACGGTATGTACCGAAATCCTTACAAATTTTCACTAAAGGTCAAAATGACTCAACTCTGTAAAAATTTGTGTACATACACAATTTCCTACGAGAAAACCTAATTTGCTATACAAAGTGTAAGGTTTTGTGTATATACCGAAATTACTACAAAAAGTACGGAAAACCTTAAAATAATAATAGTAAAAACGGTACATACCGAAATCTTTACAAAGTTTCACCAAAGGCCAAAATGGTTCAATTCAGTGTAAGAATTTGTGTACATACACAATTTCCTACGAGAATACCTAATTTGCTACACAAAGTGTAAGATTTTATGTATATACCGAAATTACTACAAAAAGTACAGAAAATCTTACAATATTAATAGTAAAAACGGTATGTACCGAAATCCTTACAAAGTTTCACCAAAAGGCCAAAATGGCTCAACTCAGTGTAAGAATTTGTGTACATACACAATTTCCTACAAGAAAACCTAATTTGCTACACAAAGTTTAAGGTTTTGTGTATATATCGAAATTACTACAAAAGTACGAAAAAACTTAAAATATTAGTAGTAAAAACGATATGTACCGAAATTCTTACAAAGTTTCACCAAAGGCCAAAATGGCTCGACTCAGTGTAAGAATTTGTGTACATACACAATTTCCTACGAGAATACCTAATTTGCTACACAAAGTATAAGGTTTTGTGTATATACCGAAATTACTACAAAAAGTACAAAAAACCTTACAATATTAGTAGTAAAAACGGTATATATTGAAATCCTTACAAAGTTTCACCAAAGGCCAAAATGACTCAACTCGGTGTAAGAATTTGTGTACTTACACAATTTCCTACGAGAAAATCTAATTTGCTACACAAAGTGTAAGGTTTTGTGTATATACTGAAATTACTACAAAAAGTACGGAAAACCTTACAATATTAGTAGTAAAAACTGTATGTATCGAAATCTTTACAAAGTTTCACCAAAGGCCAAAATGGTTCAATTCAGTGTAAGAATTTGTGTACATACACAATTTCTTACGAGAATACCTAATTTGCTACACAAAGTGTAAGATTTTATGTATATACCGAAATTACTACAAAAAGTATGGAAATTCTTACAATATTAATAGTAAAAACGGTATGTACCGAAATCCTTACAAAGTTTCACCAAAGGTCAGAATGGCTCAACTCAGTGTAAGAATTTGTGTATATACACAATTTCCTACAAGAAAACCTAATTTGCTACACAAAGTGTAAGGTTTTGTGTATATATCAAAATTACTACAAAAGTACGGAAAACCTTACAATATTGGTAGTAAAAACGATATGTACCGAAATTCTTACAAAGTTTCACCAAAAGGCCAAAATGGCTCGACTCCGTGTAAGAATTTGTGTACATACACAATTTTCTACGAGAATGCCTACTTTGCTACACAAAGTGTAAGGTTTTGTGTATATACCGAAATTACTACAAAAAGTACAAAAAACCTTACAATATTAGTAGTAAAAACGGTATATACTGAAATCCTTACAAAGTTTCACCAAAGGCCAAAATGGCTCAACTCAGTGTAAGAGTTTGTGTACTTACACAATTTCCTACGAGAATACCTAATTTGCTACACAAAGTGTAAGGTTTTGTGTATATACCGAAATTACTACAAAAAGTACGAAAAACCTTACAATATTAGTTGTAAAAACGATATGTACCGAAATCCTAACAAAGTTTCACCAAAGGCCAAAATGGCTCAACTCAGTGTAAGAATTTGTGTACATACACAATTTCCTACGAGAATACCTAATTTGCTACACAAAGTGTAAGGTTTTGTGTATATACCGAAATTACTATAAAAAGTACGGAAAACCTTACAATATTAGTAGTAAAAACGGTATGTACCTAAATTCTTACAAAAACGGTATATACACAACTTCCTACCCCTAAAACCTTTTCTACTATAAGATTTGAATGAGAGGTTTCGAAACCGCCATTGTTGGTTTCGATACCTCTTGGGTAAACATTGATTGCCAAAGTGGTTGCGAAACCACAATTGGGGTTTTGAAACCCCTAGTTTGACGTGTATGTACACATTTTACTACGAAATGTACCAAATTTACCATAAGTGTTATAGGGGTGGTTTCGAAACTATAATTCTTGGTTTCGAAACCTCTTGAGTAGATATGGATTTAATGGCATACTCCGAAAGTGGTTCTGAAACCACAACGATGGCTTTGATACCTACTGGGGTCAACATTGATTAATGGCATACTACCAAAGTGGTTCCAAAACCACAAATGGGGTTTCAAAACCCCTAGTTTAACATGTATGTACACATTTTAGTACGAAATGTACCGGATTTACCATAAGAGTTGTAGGGGTGGTTTTGAAACCGCAATTGTTGGTTTCGAAACCTCTTGAGTAGACATAGATTTAATGGCATACTACGAAAGTGGTTCCGAAACCACAATGGTGCTTTCGATACCTGCTTGGTCAACATTGATTAATAGCACACTGCCAAAGTGGTTCCAAAACCACAAAGAGGGTTTCGAGACCCCTAAAAGCCTTGTTAGGTATGTAGGTATACTTCGTTCAAATATGGTTGTAGGTGAAAGCTTGGTTATCTAAAAACCTAAAATCTTAACACTTGAACTAATTATCGACAACAAAAAGAATAAAGAATATAATTTTGGCTCATACCTTTATAAAAATTCCTTTTTGAAAAAAATAGATTACAAAGGACCAAGTTTCATTCCATACATCAAACAAAAGCAGTTGCCACGCTTCACAAATAAAAAGCTAAACATTGTATCCCAGGTGATGTCACAATCCTAATAGACAATAACAAAATAATAAAGTAAAATATATCCTCATTATATGATCATACACATACAATTGGACAACAAAAACGAATAAGGGTCATTTGTATCGCCTTAATTCTTCGTCCCCGGCAAGGGAAACTGAGAAGCTATGAGTATCATCAGTTGACCATTTGACCTTTTGCGTCAATCCAAAAATGATGATGCTTCACATATTCTTGAACATTCTCTTCTCTGGCCAAGTTTTCTAAATAGACGTGAATGGAACCATCTTTTTCTATGATCAATTGCAAGTACAATAATTAAATAATAAGCTTTAAGTCCTAGAAAATGTTTAGGAAATATGAAAGTTGCTCGAGTATGTAAGTTTTACTTACTTAATGCGTTATCAGTTCTCTCATCTTCTCTCATGTAAGATTTAAGACATATGTAGGTGTTTTCCTGAAACATGAACATAATCAAAAAAATAATAATTATATAACAACTAATCGATTATATATTTGCAAGTAAAAACAAATATCTTGAGTAATTTACTGACCGGGTTATTAATCATTATAACTTCTGAATCATCAACGAACAACGTGTTTCGTTCATTATATTTAGGCAAGGCATTCCACACGCGACTTAGATTTTTAATAAATAAATTACATTGCGATGGATGTTTTTTTGCGCATATTCTGAGCCTACATAATTGAAATAAAATCCTTCAAATATCATAAAATTTTAAGAAACAAAAACAGGCACAAGATAAAGATACACCTAGTGCTTAATAATATAAAAGTTACCCAAATGAAGCAAAAATTTCCTTTAAAATCGTTGATTCTCCAAAGTGCCAAATCAAGGTTTTCTTTGCATGATTTTAAACTTTAGTTGAAAAAACTAAAAAGAGCAACATTTTTAAAAGACCGATTCATTCAATGGATTGTGAGAGGTGTCTGAGGGCCACATTATCCAATAACGACATTTGGTAGTAGATTTGGTCGTGGGCACCGAAAGAACCAAAAAAGCAAATTGTAAAGGAAATTGATCAGTATAATAACACACATTACCTTTTCCTTAAAGACCATATAGCAACTTTATAGCTATTAAAACAAGAAAAAAGAAACTCCCTTGCACAAGGTCTCAAATGCACACCTGCAAATGTAAACAATAACAGATATAAGTAGTTTGTTAACATTTTGAATAGAACTGGGAAAGATATTCAGTACCATCTCTGGTAACACTAGCAAACACCCCATTGTAATCAAGAATAAGACGTTTTTTCTTAGGCGGGTCAATGGGTGAATTAGTAACCCAGTCACCATACTTTTCTGGATGATTCTTTGGTCTATTAATGTCATAGGGTATTGCATTACTTGGAGTTATGCCAACACGATGAAGTTTTTTCACCAGATGATGAGCCTTCATCTGTCCCTTTCCTCGATCTCTTCTTCTTATATAAGTCAAAACACATTCATCGTTTGATTCGAACCATCTGCATCGTCATGCTCTTGTGGGGGAGGAGTAGGTGGAATATATTCTTCGACTACATGATCTTGCTCTTCGTCATCCCCCACATCCTCTTACTCCTCTGCTACAGAAGTACATGGGATATGTTATGTATACAAATAATCCAATGTCATGTAAAGGAAAACAATCCAAGGGTTGAGAAAAGCAAACACAATCCGAGGGTCCTCATTTATCGGAGGGATGTCTGGCGATTTTGTTGTAGCGAGAAGTACATTTTGCATATGATGATAAAACATTCATTATGGCAATAAGTAAAATTCCTTAAGATCCATAAAGTAAAGGTAGGCATAAACCAAATATCTAACAATTTTCATCAAGCTAACAACAAAATCAACATAAGTCCAATGTACAATAGCATAAAGTCATAATACAATGTATATAAGCCTAACCATCCGGAGGGTCCGGCGAATGTGGAGCCGATGTAGTTGAAAGGAGATGACGACGAACATCATGCTCCAGAGATGTGACACGAGCATATATGCTACGAAGGAGGGCTGTGTCTCTGCTTGAGAAATGCAGAAAAAACATCAAAGTTGTAAATACGAGTCATCATAGCCGCAAGCAAGGAATCACTTGTCACGAGAGGTGGATCTTCCGGTGCAGGAGCATGTCTACCGTCAATTCGTGCTTCATTTTCTTCAGGCTTATGAACCCATTCACCATCAATGAACCTCCAACTCGTCTTCTTAGTTGTTGTTTCATCATTTTTACTCTTGAGACGGATTTCCGAGTCAAGGGAGGTGTCGATGTTTAAACTCTCAAAGATGTGGTTTATAACAGATCCACAATTCAGAGACAACTTAGAAGGGTTGGTAATAATCTTTACAAGATATTTGAAGATAATGAGGGTGATATTGGGACGGTTACCGGTGTGGATTTGGTGTAACCACCAATAATCATGACAGCACATTCAAGTGCATCTTCCACCGGAGGGACGAAAGAACCAAGTGATGAAAAGATAGAGAAACCTATCATTTATATGAAGATGAGTAGGACTATCATCATCAAACTTTAAATGGACTATCTGGGATTCAGATGAGGCACCACTATTTTTGACACCTAGGTTCTCGACAATAGTTCGCTGAGTGAGAGTAAATTTGGGTCCCATGAGATACGATTTAATCCCATAGACTTAAGAAGGGTTGTTTGGTGGATGACGAAGAGTAGCATTCGCATAAAAGGCTTTGACAAGGTTGTGAAAGACACGGGGTTTAATTTCAAGATATTTCATCCAACCCCATTCGACAAATAGTGGTAAAAAGTCGAATTCATACTCCTCGGACATCAAGAAACCTAAGTCTATGGTTCGCTCGGCTCTAATCTCTTTTGACTCGTAAATTGCATGAAACCGAGCTAGGCAATCTGGATCGCAAAAATAGAGATTCAAAAAAAAATTGGATTTTGAAGATTAGGTTGTGGTTGAGGTTCTGAATGAGGTTCATTCGAATGGGAAGATTGACCTCTTTGACGTTTAGGTCCTTTCGTCCTACTGTTGTTGGTTTTAGGTGGCATGGTACTGGCAATGAGGAGTTATGGTGAAAACAAAGTTTAGTTGGGGAATTTTAACAAACACTTGGTGGGTAACTGATTGAGGAATTTGTGTAAATAAGATTCGAAAGGTTTTGGTAACCCTTCCTGCAAATTAAACAACACACAACACATAATCATTCGATGGAAATGCCTAATTATAAACAAAAAACAAATGCAAATGCATGCACACATATTAGGGTTTTTAGACCATACCAAAAACTATGGATTAGGAACAAATGGGTTGTTTGAAAGGATGACGAGACCTCTTCAATCTTCAAAGAAAATGATTTCCGGAGTGGTTTTGCGATTTTTTTAGGATTTCAAAGTTAATTGGAGTTTAGTAGATGAAAGACGGTAAGGGCGATGGGGTTTTAAAAATTACCATTTATGAGAAATAACTGTTTTTACCCTGAAAAACTACGATACCACTTTGGTAGAGACCAAACTATGCTAAAGGTTTTGTAGTGGTTTCGAAATTGGCCATGTAGTTTCGGTACCACTTTCGCAGAGAACAAATTATGCTAAAGGTTTTGTAGTGGTTTCGAAACTGGCCATGTAGTTTCGGTACCACTTTGGCAGAGACCAAACTATGCTAAAGGTTTTGTAGTGGTTTCGAAATTGGCCATGTAGTTTTGGTACCACTTTGGCAGAGACCAAATTATGCTAAAGGTTTTGTTGTGGTTTCGAAACTGGCAATGTAGTTTTGGTACCACTTTGGTAGAGACCAAATTATGCTAAAGGTTTTGTAGTGGTTTCGAAACTAGCCATGTAGTTTCGGTACCACTTTGGCGGAGACCAAATTATACTAAAGGTTTTGTTGTGGTTTCGAAATTGGCAATGTAGTTTCGGTACCACTTTGGCAGAGATCAAATTATGCTAAAGGTTTTGTAGTGGTTTCGAAACTGGCCATGTAGTTTCGGTACCACTTTGGCAGAGACCAAATTATGCTAAAGGTTTTGTTGTGGTTTCAAAACTGGCAATGTAGTTTCGGTACCACTTTGGTAGAGATTGTACATTTAATGTTCAACTAAACTCTTAATCTATACATTTAATGTTCAACTAAACTTTTAATCTGTGCACTTAATGCACCTACCAACCGTGAATGTCCTAACAAAAAGCAACAAAAATGTAACACCCCCTTCCCGGCCTGGTAGAAAACCGGGTCGGAGAGCGCTACCGAAAACAAAACAGAGATCGGAAACATAAATCTTAAACCTTTTTAACCAATATTTTAGTACCAAATGTCAATTTTATTACTAACTCAAAAGTCATAGCTTTAAAACTTTATACAAAACATAGACAACATTTACACAATAGTAGGGCCACAAAACTAGTATTATTACTTTAACTACTTTGCCACCATACTAGGAGTTCATAAGGACAAAACACATTACTCTTTACTTGTGGTGACTTGCCGATCCTTTGACTGCTCCGATCTCGGACCGAACACTTTGTTAGCCTGAAATGTTATGCAAATGAATGCATTAGACTTACATAGTCTAAGTGAGGAAGCCAATAACAATGAATGAACATGGTATGCCATTTATCATGCTTTGATGACAATCACAATATCAATTATGCAATAAACATGTCATGCTCCTTATTCAATAGTGAAAACATAGTATCATGTCATGAACGATAATATCATGATTTCATAACAAATAATATCAATAATCAATATTTTTCCTTGGACCGATTCAACAGTATTTGGATACGCGAATTCCACCACATCACCAACAATAATGGTCGTGTCATAATCCCTCCTCCGCACCAATTGACCAACACACAACACATCCCTCCTCCGCACCAATGGTCGAAGCCCAATACCCATACCAATGAGCTCATGAATTCTATGGCATGCCAATTGTATCCAATACTTCGAATCCAAGGTTCAACAACAATGATTCATAACAATATTTCATATCAATAAACAATATCAATAATTCATGTCATACTTATCACATGTCGATGCTTTCAATGATTTTCATGACAACAATAATCATACTATGAATCACAGAATCAATGCAATGCTTACCGAACACTTACCAACATATGATCGATGACATAATGCTTCTAACTCAAAAGTTAGTACTAATAAAAATAACGACACATTCGAGTAGGCCCTTGCCTAACCCGAGACGCTGCTACACTCACATATCAGAACATAGAAACAAAGATCGGAATGACACCGTGTCACCCGAGACAAATGCATCTACACTCACCGTGACAGACCGATGCTTTATTTTTATTTCTTGGGCTTGACGGTTGTTCCGAATCGACCTCGTGTACTACGATAATAAATAAAAACTAATTAAAATCGATAGGACAGTATCGAATAAATATAAAAATATTATTCAAACCCAATACCGAAACTTAGACCAACCAATAATTTGAGCTTACCCCGACGTCGGTAGAGATTCGATATTACTATATCGAAAATTCGAGCTTACTAATCTAACATTGAACCGTTTCTTTCCCACCTAATATATATATATATATATATATATATATATATATATATTTTCTTGAATTACCGTGTATTTCCTATGAGGTTATCTCCCTATTTATAGGGATAACCGGCCAACCCTTGGTTAACCCACACATTCCACGTATGTGAGAACCGTGGCATGCTTTAAAGGTTATAACCCTTAGGCATGTCCACGTAATGGACCAAAATTTGCCACAATTTGTGGCTTTATGCCATGTGTCCCATTATGTGGGAGTTGCCCACGGCAATTCCTTCAAATTGAAGGAGTTGGCCGTGGGTCCCATAGCCATATTTTTTTAATAATAATAATAATAATAATAATAATAATAAATTAACCCGAATAATTTAACAAGATCGAATAATTTATAGAATCGATATAAAATACTCGGTCATCGAAACCTAATTCCCACTAGACCGGTTTTTGGGATGTGACAGAAAATCTCAACAAATATGCCAATAATTTCTCTTCATCCGACCACTGAGAAAATTTGATGCTGGAGAAGCCAATACCTTGATAAACTTTGAGGTTACCTTGAAGATTCCTTTTTCAGAACATCTTCACCAACTTTCAACCTTGCTAGTACTGAATCGAAGGTACGTTACTTCATAAAATTTTTATTACTGACAACATCGGTGTGGAAACATGGATGGCATAACTTCGAAAGCTGATGAAAAGTTTGTACGTGAGGGGAGCACAAATAATGAAAGTCTTGAATCTGAAAATTTGGTTGGTTTAGTGTTTAACTCTCGTGATGAAGCGTGTGACTTTTATAGGGATTATGCGAAAATTAATGGGTTCAGTGTGTGTCGTGGTACAACTAGGCATGGTGGGAAAACACAAGAATTTTGTTGCACAAGGGGAGGCTTCAAGAGAACAAAAGTTTCTGATTTGGAACGGAAACGTGCACCTCGTGCTATAACACGAATTGGATGCAAGGCAAGGCTTATTGTAAAGTGTACAGATTGCGAGAAGTGGGAGATAACAGTATGTCATACAGAGCATAATCACCAGTTGTGCCCACCTATTATGCGATCGTTTCTTCGGTCGAGTTGACAAGCTAATGGATTCGATGTAGTTGAGGAACGTGCATTGAAAATTGTTGGGATAAGAACGTCACAAATAATGAATTATTTCACGCAACAATCAGGTGGTTTTCATAATGTTGGTTTCATACGCAAAGACCTGTATAACTCACTTCATAAAATAGACTCGGTGAAATTCGTGACGGTGATGTAAACGCTCTACTCGCTTACTTTGACTTCAAGAAATACCAAGATGCAGGGTTGTACATGTTGTACAGTACTGATGAATCAAGGGGATTGCATAATCTATTTTGGTGTGATTCAACATCGAGGTCTGACTACGTATGCTTTGGTGATGTAATTGCATTTGACACTACGTACAAGGGTAATGTGTATGGTCGGCCTCTAATGCCTATAGTGGGTGTTAATCACCACCATCAAACCATTGTATTCAATTTTGCAATTCTAGCTGACGAGATTGCAGATACATTTGAATGGGTACTTACGGAGTTTTTACAAGCAATGTGTAACAAGGTTCATGTATCAATCGTAACAGATGGTGATAGGGCCATGCATAGGGCCCACATCTCTCGTGCAGTCCCATAGAGAACAAACTGAGCACTAACATCAGGAGCCATGAAGTTCAATAAGCAGGACATAACACGACCATTTTCTTGAATCCACTTGTCAAGACCACCCTCGCCAGCAGCGGGTTTAGGAGTTTTACCAGTGATATACCTTAAGGTGCCATGTCCGATGAGAAACAATTTAACGGACTGTGACCACCGGAGATAATTTGTGCCTGTTAATCGAGGACACATGTTGACTGAACCAGAAGGTTCCAAGAAATCTGCCATGGAAGTAGCAGACGAGGAGGAAGGAGAGTGCAGCGCACTCGATGAGAAATTTTCCACCATAAAAAAAACCGATTGGATCGAATTTAGGCTGATACCATGAAGAGAAACAGAATTACTGTTCTGTTTTCATTAAAAATAAAAAAATCATTGTTACATCAATAGATTATATCCTAAATAGGTTAGGACTTTTAGTTTTACAAGGAGACCTAGTTAGGTTTGAACTCTAACTCTATCTATTAGGTACAAGATAAAATACACTTTAACTTATTTACAAACTCTAAGATTGCATTATCTAACAGATGTTCCCCCTTTCTCGACATCGCATATGTTCATGGCATCTTTCCGAAATGCCCAGACAAACATAGGTGATTCAAAGTTTACTATCGCATTTACAAGATGCATGTCATCTTGGTGGACATTTGAGGAATTTGATTGCAACTAGAGATCAGTTCTGCAACAGTTTAATGTTGAACACCATCAGTGGGTTGTTGAGAAGGATCAAAGCCTAAGTATGCGGGCACAAGCATATCTGACATGACATTTCTTCGCCAATGTTCGATCAACACAACGGTGCAAATATATAAATGTGGCGATTGATATCATGCTCCAATGTAAGAAGACATATCTCGAAGTTGTCCGCGCCATTGACAATGGGATTAATGAGATGCGAATTACAGAGTTGAGGGAAGATTTCAAAAGTTCACATTCCAAGCCTTTCCCAATGACAAAATTGAATGAGCTTGAAGAGAATGCTGCTGACATATTTACTCGGGCATCGTTCGAAATTGTCCAGACCGAACTTAAATATGAGATACTGTATCGTGCTTTACATCTGATTGTTGAAGTTGGAGGATCATAGACTTATTGTTTAACAAAGTACAAGGATCTGAGCAAATTATATGAGGTCATGCTTGATTTCACAACGTATAACCTAACGTGTTCTTGTAGGAAATTTGAGACAGTTGGCCTTCCCTGTCGCCATCAACTGCACGTCCTTAAGTTGGAAGACATCTCAGAGATCCATAAATCTTTAATTCTACCGCGGTGGACCAAAAATGCGAAGCTTTCATCTCCATCTTTCGTGCAGTTCGATGTTCCTTAAGAAATGAAACAATTGGCTCGATTTTCTTCTCTACGAAACTTTTCAGAGCACAAAATATGATTTACTTCGATTAACTGCTGAATTCGATCAGTCGACAAAGTTGAATGACTCCTCATCTAAGAAGGAAAGCAAGCACAATGTTCGGGACCCCCAAAAGAAGGAAGTGAAATGGAAATAGAAGATGAAAAAGCCCATCCCAACATCCCGAACCTACCAATGTTCATTTTGCAATGTTGAGGGACATAAAAAGAACACATGCCCTCGTTTGAAGCTACAATTACCAATCGGTACATTTGTGACAACCTCAACTTTCTTCGAAGATGGTGACGAATTTCCAGTTGACCTCGACACGTTCAAAAATTCTGAAAGTGTGAGTCATTCTTACTTTACTAGTACATATGTCCTTAAATACAAGTTAACACCCGCTTGCCTTTTCATTTCACTTAGGATGGACCACATATTTGGAATCTAGATGATAATGTTTTCAATGTATCTCCGACCGACCACAACGTCGAAGGTATTACTCAAGAATCCATCAAGTTCTTTCCCATTTTTCTTATAATTCCACTATGAATTCATTCCTTCCTCCGGACAATTAATTCATTATTGTGATGCAGATCCCCAAGATTTACGATTGAAGAACCTTCACACATACTTAGGTTAATAACATATGATGATAAAATGTTAGAAGAAACTCAATTTTCCAGTAAAATATAATATATATGACATATTGTTGTATTTACATCCTATTGTTACATAATATAGTTATGCTTGTAGGGCATTCCCTGCTCCACAAAATGATTTACATCTATAGAACATGCACTTTATCGTATGAAATGGTACGACCCACTGTGTTTTCAACATTGTAATATTGTACATAGAAACCGAAATTCAATCCGTACAAAAGAGGGTTCAATTACGAAATGCCAGCTTCAAACACAAAAAAATTCATATGCCACTGATCCAACTCGAACTCCAATTTGTCGTTTACCGACAAAAAAATTCACCAAGTTACGAACAATTACTACACCTTCTAACCAATTCAATTATATAATAAACAAAACCATCTTGCATAGTCCCTCACCATTGTGGCCGGAAAATGATGGCACGGTTTACGAATGGTCGTGACTTCAGATGTACAACATGTGCCTTCACAGCAGATGATATTTCCCACAGCCTAATATTGTTATCATTATTGACGAGATCATACAAAAGAAACATTCTATCCCAACCCCAATAGTCTAGGAAGATAAATGTAAACAAAACATGCATTAAGTAACGAACGTTTATTCCTATAAATTCGCAAAGTAAATAAAGTATAATGAACAAAGCCTGAACGTACCACAACCTCTACACTCTTCCTATGCCAAAGCTGCATCCACTGTATGCAAAACATACCACAATCGTCTCTGTTTGAAGGCATATTAGTTTAAAGAATAAATTATTACCGATCGTATTAAAATTGTACAACCAAGCTAACACAAAGTACTTCATACCCATTATCTTGATGTTTTACTTTAGCCACCACAGGGCTACAAAGATCGGTCAATGGCCTTGATGGTGACCCAAACACTTGTACAAACTTTTCCTCCTCAAAACATTCACCTAACCTTTTAATCTATATGCACAAACATATGTAGCTTTTTACATACTATGTCACATATAAAAAAGGTGTTGAATACTTCTAAGTTTGCGCGTATTACCACTTCTTGACCGCATACACTCTTGCAGCATTGCCTCGAGTTGTGGGTAGGTTGTCCAGTAGCTTCAATTCGCCACGATCAATATCCACGACACACATATACCAATGACTTTGATTGTCATTAATGGGGATAAAGATATGAAAAATAAAACGATTACCCTTTTAATATACATATTAAATAAATTGCAATGGGTTTATAAAATATTTTGGCTTTATCATACCACCTTCCAGTCGTTAATTTTGCCATACGGTTTGAAAATGGCACGCCAATAATCAACAAGCTGACCACCATTTATTACCCCTTCTAGAAGTTGATTCTACAAGACAATAATTAATATTTAGCATGTTTCCTTACAAACCACATTTGTTTATTCTTAATATACACAAGATTTTTCAATATTAAACATACACTCAATGCGCATGGTAGATACCCTCTCCTTGCTTGAGCTTTCGTCCTACTGTCTTCAATGATAATCGACCACCCAACGGCATCATTAACCTAAATAGTTCACAAAACATTTAGGAAATATCATACAACATTTCTTCAAAGATGACATTACTGCTTATGGGGTTTCTAAAGACTACTCACCATTGAACCGACCCAACTTCCTGGTCGTAAAGTATCAACATCACTTACAAAGATATATGTGTGTCCAAAATCTACGACGAGTTCACTACATCTATACAAAAACTTCAATGTTATATTTACCTTAACAACAATGTACTACTCCCTCCGTCCCACTTAATATGTCCATTGTTGACTTTTCACACAGTTTTAGGAAGAAAAAGTTTGTGTAAGAAATGTGATATAAATTAATTAAAAAGACAATTTTACCCTTAAAAGTTAAAGTTTGTTAGGTTGGAAAACTAAAAGAAAGGATAGAAAGGTAAATGCACCTTGTAAAAGTAGTTGATTTTTTCAATGAGACATTTTAAGTGGGACAATTTTAAAACACAAAAGAGACATTTTAAGTGGGACGGAGGGAGTATCATTTAAGATTGCTTACCCTCTGGGTAGAGACATATTCCATATATAATCACACGTGCCTTTGGCTCCCGCCCCCATTCCATCCGGAATTTCAACGTACATAAGTACCTGCAACGCTTAAACAATTGATCTTTCATATTGAATAACATCAACGACTTGCAATATTTACTCACACGCATTACTAGTTCACCTAAACTCATTTATATATAATGGCAAACATCTGTAAATGTAAAACTCATACGTAGATTTTCAATTACATACGATTAACGCTCATAAAGCATACTCAAACATATCATCCGTCCATATCCATATGATGTTAAAAACAAATCAGTCAGTACAAATTACAACAATAGCTGAATCATTTCAAGACACTACTTAAACCAAATCAAGGTCCACATTAACCTTTGACAGAGCTTCCACTTTGTCCTTACCCTACAAGTTAACAACAAGTGTATCAACAACAATATGTGTTACATGAAATTCATGAAACATTGATCAAAATAAAAAATTTATACTTCTTATACCCTTTTTCTTTTTCCAACCTTTAACAAAATTTTCTTCCTTTACAAAGTCAACATCGTCCACCAGCGTTTGCTCCTCAATGTTAAGTCCATCTTTTTTATGAGACTTTCACATCTATTTTCTCCACACTGCTTCCTCTTCGTCTAGGCCAATGCCAAATTTTTCATCGATTCTACGCAACGCCTTCTTCAAATACATCATATTTGCACTCAATCCAACAACCTGGTCAACAACTTGCTTACAATCCTCCTTCAATGTCTCCACTCTCTTCTAAGTTTTTCCTTCTCGAGCTTGGAGACTCTATTTTTTATCACCCACACATGAGATAACGGACTGCAACAACCCGATAATCACATCATTTGTAGCATGGCTCGCGCCACCTTCTTCCCCTTCAACGTTTTCATATTCAGAGCCAACT
Source organism: Hibiscus tridactylites (assembly GCA_958450335.1). NCBI lineage: Eukaryota > Viridiplantae > Streptophyta > Magnoliopsida > Malvales > Malvaceae > Hibiscus > Hibiscus tridactylites. Next base: position 71,444,361 of record OY288270.1, on the reverse strand, counting down.
ACCTGCAAACATGAACATTAATACATTTCATATCATAAAAACCTCATATAGAATACAAAAATGTTTCCCCCACTTACTTTAGGTTTTTTGGCAGGCCGTTCTTCCTTCAGGCGGTTTAAAATCCTTCTTACTTCTGTTTTCCCCCAAGCATGGATGCGACCACGACCATCAGTGGAAGTAACACCTCTGCTCGGAATTCCACTCCAGTAATCAAACAATCTCACATACATTTATTATTAATGAAAACATTAAAATAAAATGCAAAATTACATTAACCAACTACTACATTAGAACTCAACATACTTTTAAAAATACATTACCTCTAAGACCGTGACGCATCCTGTCATGTATGCCAAACCACCACGATCTTTCCACTTGGCTACTCCATCAAGTAACCTCTTGTATGCATATTTGCACCAATTTAATTTTCTAGTCAACCCAGCTGGGCACAACAACCGCAAATGTTTTGAGGAAGGCACCAGATTTGCATTGGGACTTAGAAACACACAAACAATGAATAGAAATACGTGAGCTTTTAACTCATCCCCCTCAAAAACACCACTAACTATCTCGACCTCAAGTTCTTTCATTGTGGCGTTCCTACTAATTCGGTGCTTCAAAGCGAGTTCTTTACCATCAAAATTTCTCGTGGCCCCTTCAACATCTACACCCTTGTTCTTCAACCCCAAAATTGCTTCAACATCTTCAACCGTTACTGGGATTTTATGTCCACCAAATTCCATCATGGAGCTATAGACATCAAAATATTCCACTAACTCGCGACATAGGTCGCGATGAATACTTCGCGGTTTTATTCCGAAGAAAGGCCTCAGCCCTAACTCGTTAATCACACCATCAATCTTAAGCTTATGCATTTCTTTAAACATATCCGACAACTTCTTCACGGTACATCTTGTAGATATCTCCTATAACATTGCATACAACATTAATTACATTACTCATACGCGAAGCAAAATTATGTTATGACATGTTTGATCCAATAAATTTTTTTCAAATAAGAAATATACACATGCAGTTACCTTTTCATCTCCTTCCGCAATAACTATTTCCTTCATTTTGCTTTTGGATTGAGCTTGCTTCTTCTTCTCGTACATTTGAATATAAGGCTTCTTCTCACTCATCCCAGCCCATCTAATACCTAGAGCTTTTCTTGCCCGTATCAGTCCCATATTTAGTAAAATGCATATTATATGTACACTTAACAAACAATTACAAAACACAGTGTTCTTTTCTTTTCAACACTTACATTATTGTTCATTTTCTTTTTACCACCCTTCGATCTTTTACATTCGCTTATACTATAAAACAACATTCCAGAGTTAGCTTACACAATACATATCGCTAACCATGTAACAATATCAACAATGCTATATACATTCAACTTTAACTTACTAGAAGTGTAAATAGGGTGTCAATTTTTTAGGTGCCTCGCGCATCGGTTCTACATCAAACTCCTTATGCCGCTCCATTGTACACGTCTATCTCAAATGATAAAGAACATAACGATTAAATGAATACCCGTTCATGACAAATTCTAATTACTACATAAACAGAATTTCCATTCTTAACATGGCTCATGACAAATGTTAATTACTACACAAACATACATACACAACATGCAATCATACAAATATACATATTCAATTTATATATCCCGGATCAATTGAATAGCAGAGATTCTTGCCCATATACTGAGAACTTTAATTATCTCGTGCACCGAAAGGTTATAAAATGATACATGAAATATGCAACATAACTGTGGTACTCACCCTCCTTGCTATAATTCAGCTTTTCGTTCCTCTAATTTTTATTAGTTTAAAAGGTCATATCAAGTTATTCTATGTGGTATTTAGCAAATAAAAAAGTTAAATGTGGTCAACTCGTCAAGAATCTACCACTAACATAAATAAATATTGTGCTTTGGGTAAAAACGATTTTATAATCTTGAATAATATAAATAAGTTTCCTACTAAGGAAATAAAAAAACAAGTCTCCTACTAAAGAAATAATATAAATAAGATCTCTTAATACTTCTCCTAACAAATCAATGTGTATGTACCTGTAACAAACAAGCGTAAATAAAATTTGCACAAATCTTGACACTGTATAAGTTTTGGTATCCCACGAAGGTGTAGCTTTTTTAGTTAAACTAAGAACATCGATGCACTGCACTATAGTAGTTGGAAAGTCTTATGCATCCATAATTCTAGAGAAAACAAGGTTGAAAACCATAATAAACTCTAGATAAGTGTTCCTTAAAGATAAACTCTTCATTATCTTTCATATGGTTAAAGTACAGAACAAGCAAAAAAATTCAACATAACAGGAAATGATCTAGACATTAGAAGATGTTTTGGTCAAGGATAGCTTTCAATTAATCAGATATATAGTAATCCAAATTAATCAGATGCTCTAATAACTCGTTTATATGTCATTACTCTATCCCTTTGTGAAACGATTTCAATCAGTGACAAAGGAACCTCATGTTAAAATGCATAGATCATACATAATTTGTTTCGCCAAACTAAAAATATAATTATTAAACCATTAGTATCAACAACCAATCCTATAAATTCTAAACCCTAAAAATTTTCCCCTTTTTAAACCCCAACCCCCCCATTACTTCCTTTAACAATCTCAACTCAAACACAACCCACCATTACTTCCTTCCAAACCATTGAATACTAACACATAATCAAAAAAAAAAAAATTTGAACCCAAACTAAAAATATCATTCTTACCTCATCACCGTTCTTACTCCCTCGATCGTTACTCTCTAACCAAATCTCTGCGTCAAAATGAAGAGCCTCGTCGCTCCTTTGTTAAAAAATTTAATGTTTGCGTTCAGATGAAGAATTTTCCCTTGTGTAGTATCGAAACCCTGGTTCTTGCGTTGTGGATGACTTCAAAATTTTCGTTCTTTCTCAAATACACTCGCTCATTTTCTTTTTATCGGTTCACCAGGTAATATATTTTTTTCTTTTTTTTTTCAATCCAACGGTTCATGTTAAACCGGTTTGATCCATTGACCTTCATTGAATGGCCTGTATTTAGTTGGTAATTAAGCCGTTTTTTAGAATTATCCCCATGCACAAGCGATTGCTTAGTTGTAGGATTTACATATTTTGTTTAGGAGTTTAATCGTACGAGTATTGATTTTAGGGGTGTGGTTAAAATATAAGTGGTAGAGTTAAAATTTAGGGTTTATAAGTTAAAATTTAAATTTCTAGTCATGTTATCTTACACCTAAACTCTAACTTCTAAACTTTAAATTTTAACCACAAACACTAAATTTTAACTGTAAATTCTAAACCCACACACTTTAACCCTAAAACATAAACAAAATCTCTAAACCTTAAAATTGTGACACTTGTGGAAACTTTTCGTTTCCACTTTCCACTGCCCGTGCATAATCATTAACTTTATTAATTTAAGAGTCATCAATTGTAACTTTATTAATAATTGAGTGATCTCCTATGTAGGTTGCCTTATTTTTGTATTTTTAAGTACATTTCAAGAACGTGAAAATTATAGGTGTAAATGAACATAATGTTCGACGAACCATGTACGTTTTATGTTCATTTATTAAGCCAAATAAACGAGTATGAACAAAATTTTTATGTTCGTTTAATAAACAATTGAATACGAACATATATGTGTTTGATTCGTTTATATTCACGAACAACTCGTTTATGAGCTCATTTATCGACTTGTTTATAAGCTTTTTTTATTCGGTTCTCATTTTTATTTTTTACATTTTAAATACTGGTGAAGGTAGGGACTAAATTGATCATATCATAATTTTTGAAGTTCAAATTATGAAACCTAAGGAGATTAAAACTAATGATGCAATTTCAACATTTCGACGGACATATAAATAAACATATTCACAAATATTTTACACATGTTCACGAACGTTAAATGAACATGTTCGTAAAATCTAAAAAATAAATCAAAATTAAAAATTTAAATAATTACAAACCAAATATAAAGACTCTTAAAAATAAATAAACACGAATAAAACTCTATTTATTCAAGGTTGGTTGATTCGCACCTTATTAGTAGAAATTCTCGGGTAAAAAAGGTCGAAAACTAAAAACCCTAAGCAAGGGGCAAGGGTTTCGTTTGAATTAATATTACCGTCCCATTTTCCACCCTTCCAGAATACTCTCCCATTTTCCATCTTTTCCCTCTCTTTTCTTTGTTCTTCTAGGGTTTCCGCTTCCGATCCACTCTATCATTTCCGATCCTCCGTTTCCATCGGGAAAAATCAGAAATGGCGGCAGTAACTGCAGCCCAGCCGCGCGCTTCCAAGACGGAGTCCTACGTGGACAACAAGCGCAAAGAAGACATCCGCCAAGCCAACATCATAGCAGCCCGGTCCGTGGCTGAAGCCGTCCGAACCAGCTTGGGACCCAAAGGTATGGACAAAATGATCTCAACCGCAAACGGTGAAGTCATCATTACCAACGACGGCGCCACCATCTTAAACAAGATGGAAGTCCTACAACCCGCCGCTAAAATGCTCGTCGAACTCTCTAAATCTCAGGACGCCGCCGCCGGTGACGGTACCACCACAGTCGTTGTAATCGCCGGCGCCATCCTTAAGCAATGTCTCTCCCTTCTCTCCCATGGTATTCACCCAACTGTTATATCCGATTCTCTCCACAAGGCTTCGACTAAAGCCGTTGATGTTCTAACCGCCATGGCCGTTCCCCTCGAGCTCTCCGATCGCGAATCATTAATCAAATCGGCCAGTACTTCGTTGAACAGTAAGGTCGTTAGCCAATACTCAACACTTCTAGCTCCGCTTGCCGTTGATTCTGTTCTCTCAGTCGTTGATCCAGAGAAGCCGGATATGGTTGATTTAAGAGACATCAAGATTGTGAAAAGGCTTGGGGGAACAGTGGACGACACGCAGTTGGTTAAGGGGTTGGTTTTCGATAAGAAAGCGAGCCATGCAGCTGGAGGGCCGACCAGAATGGAGAACGCCAAAATTGCGGTAATTCAGTTTCAGATTTCCCCTCCTAAAACTGACATTGAACAGAGTATTGTAGTTTCTGATTATACTCAAATGGATAGGATATTGAAAGAGGAAAGGAATTATATATTGGGTATGATTAAGAAGATTAAGGCCACTGGCTGTAATGTTTTGTTGATTCAAAAGAGTATTCTGAGGGATGCAGTCACGGATTTGTCCTTGCATTATTTGGCTAAAGCAAAGATTATGGTTATCAAGGATGTTGAGAGGGATGATATTGAGTTTATTACCAAGACTTTGAATTGCTTGCCTATTGCTAATATTGAGCATTTTCGAGCTGAGAAGTTGGGCCATGCAGATCTTGTTGAGGAGGTTTCACTTGGGGATGCAAAGATTGTTAAGGTTACTGGGATTAAAGATATGGGAAGAACTACAACTGTTTTGGTTAGGGGTTCAAATCAGTTGGTTATTGATGAGGCCGAGAGGAGTTTACATGATGCTTTATGCGTGGTTAGGTGTTTAGTGGGTAAGAGGTTTTTGATTGCAGGTGGTGGTGCTCCGGAGATTGAGTTGTCGAGGCAGCTTGGTGCTTGGTCTAAGGTATTGCATGGGATGGAGGGGTATTGTGTGAGGTCTTTTGCTGAGGCACTTGAAGTTATTCCTTACACATTGGCTGAGAATGCCGGGCTGAACCCTATTGCTATTGTGACCGAGCTGAGGAATCGGCATGCTCAAGGGGAGATCAATGCTGGGATCAATGTGAGGAAGGGACAGATCACTAACATCCTGGAGGAGAATGTTGTGCAACCACTGCTTGTAAGCACGAGTGCGATTACACTGGCAACAGAGTGTGTGAGGATGATTTTGAAGATTGATGATATTGTTAATGTCAGGTAGTTTTCTGCATTGGACGATGAAATGTGTCCGTGTTATCAAACTTAATGCTTTTGTTTTCTTCTAGTATGACTGTGTTTCAAGTTTCTGAACTGGCTACCTGCTTTGAAGATTGATGATGGTGTTTATTTCATGCATTTTTCTGCATTGGACTATATAATGTGTTCTTTGTATTATCAGATTTTGTGCTTTTGTTTCATTATAGTACCGACTATATTTTAAATTTCTGAGTTGGCTATCTGCTTGCTTTTAACAACGCCTTTTTCCCTAAGCTTTGTTTGTCCACTCTTCATATATTTGGGTGCTTTACTTTGCTTGAATGAGAATTTAGTGTTATCAAATTGGCTTTGTTGCTTGCAGCATGTTTTGATTACGCTAAATTGTTGTATTTGGAATAAGTAGAACCACTCTCCATAGTGGTTAATTCTTTCTGGATTGTTTAGGAAAATTAACTTTTGGAATTAGAACAACTCTGATACGTGCTTAATTCTTTCTGTATAGTGGTTAGATTGTGAATACAAGGGTAATATTGGGTTAACATGTAGAGTTCCTACTTCCTAGTGCAAAAGTAAATGGTTAATGTGAAACATATAATCTAATCTCTCCTTTCCTCTTCTATTTCTTCTATCTTCTTCAGCCTTTCTTCCCTTCTTAATCCGTATTTAGTCTAAATATTTTGGTTCACATCAAACTCTTGCAGTAACTGAATTTCCTTGGCTGAAACACGTGTAAGTGTGTGCAAAAGATCGATACTGGCCGTTCTAGTAACAGGAATATTTGGTATTATTGTCAAAAGTGCTTTTAAACAGATAAAATGGTTATTTCAGACATTGTTTTTAAGTGACGATAGATAAGTAAGTAATTATATTTGGAAGTGTTTTTGAAAAAGTTAAAAGTTGAAAATTCAGCATGTGTAAATGTTGATAACTAAATGTATTATCATATTTTAACTAGTGATTCAATTGAAAATTTTTATATTTTAATTATCGTTAGAAGGCTAATAATGTAGTTTAATTTTTGTAAAGGTTTATCTCAATTAATCAAATGTGGTTTTGTCCCGAGATGTGGGAATACCTGAACAATTGCCTAGATGTACAGTGGTCAGTCATTAATCGTTGCTACTATTCTCCGTGTTGATATCTTGATGGTTCGTTGCTTGAATTTTATACATGTGAGTGGATATTTAGTATAATTTTATGTATTATTAGTAAATTAGATGTTGCTATATTATATAACTTCAAATTATTTTAATTTTAAATTTTATAATGATATATTGTCATTTGAGTTAATTGGTAATACTAGATGATGTTATAACTTCAAATTATTTTAATTTTAAATTTTATAATGACATATTGTCATTTGAGTTAATTGGTAATACATAAAATTATACGTTGTTAATATATTAGATATTGGCTTGTATACTTTTTTTTAAGAAAAGGTGGGCTTCATTAAAAACCTTGCTAAAGTCACCACCGACCAAAGATAGAGGGGACTACCTATGAGGAAAGAGTACCCAAATATCATTAAAGAGAAAGAGAATGAATCTCATCACTTACAATATAACGTATGAATTCGAGATAATTCGATTAAAAAAGATAGAAGAAAAAGATTGTATAGCCCTAGAGGCAAGCAAATGTGCAACAGAATTATCCGCCCTAGGTATAAAATGGACAAAAAACCCATTAGATCTAGATAAATATTCTCAACATAAGGCCCTAATAAGGTGGGTAAAGCATCATGACCAGCTCGCCAATCAAAAGAACGAATCTGAGGGATGATTGGCAACTTAGAAAGAATCTCCCATATATGAGAGGGTCAGTTTAATGGCGCATGAGGCCTTTGCAAGAAAAGGTATGATTACTCCAAAGTAAAGTATCACGATTATCATTGATAATAGGTACATGGAGGATCGTGTCGGCATCACCCTCCTCGAAGTAACGATTGATTTTATCCGTGTCCTATTGGGACTGTCCTCGTATCATAAAGTCTTTGCAGCGAACAGACGGCTCATCATTATCCGTGTAATCACCATATAAATGGAGTGCAGACTCACCACCCCAGTTATCATGGTGCACACGAATCTTACTATCGATACCTGGTCTTTGTAAAAAACTCAAATGCAGCTTATGCATGGCTTGGTGAATGCCTTTCCATGCAAAAGAAGCTTTCTTGTTGACATCAGCATAAAAAATATCCCCATAAGAAAAATAACGCACCCTATAGACACGAAAATGAAACAAATCAGGTTCATTGTTTAGACGCCAAATTTGTTTGCCAAATAAAGCAACATTAAAAAGATGCATGTCACGGAAGCCAATGCCACCCACATTCTTAGGGGTGCAGACCGAGTTCCAATCAACCATAGGCCAACCCCTTTTATTGTTTCGACTTGACCACTAGTAGCGTCGTACAGACCTAGACATATCATCAATTAAATTGGAAGACAACATATAACAAAACATGATGTACGGACGCAAAGACTGAACAACCGATTTGATAAAGATCTCACGACCGCTGAAAGAAAGGAGATGATTGTTCAAACTGAACATATGTAGTACCCGTATTTTATCCGAGGTTTACCTATATATACTATATTTTTACTATAAATAAAATTAAAAATAATAATAGTAAATAAATAAAAATAAGTGTCCAAAGAGTCCATTAATACAATATAAATACAATAAAAATAAGTGTCTATTTACATTCACAAATACCCAAACCTTTTATACAAATCCAAAAACCCAATTAAGGCCCCAAACCTGTTACAAAATGTTATTTCCTGCCCATTTTGTAAGCTAAATCGGAAAGCAACTTAAACAAACACATGTGTGTTTTTCAGCCTGCCAAAAGGCTATGTCGCAGTTCATGATTGGTTAGTTTGTGTTTCACCCGAATTAAAGGCCCCGCTGACGTCAGCAACGCTGACAACTATAAATAACCTGGAAGTGGGAGAAAAAATGAATCACTAAGCAATTAAGGGCAATTATCACGATAATTAAAAAGGAAAGAGAAAGAGAGAAGAGGAAGAGACTCACCAGTAGCCGAGGAGTCGCCGAGAAAATGAGAGGTCGCCATAGTTTGTCTGCCGCTATCGAAGGTAAATCCATCACCATCTTCTTCATTTTCCTGCAAAGAAAAAAGCACAAAATCAAATCTGAGCCTCAAAAACATAAAAACAGTAAAGGAAAAGTAAAATCAACTGAGATCTTAGCTTTTATGGTTGTCAGTGAGGATTTTTTGGCTTGGCCAGAGTTTAAAATAAGTTGTAAAACCTATGTTTGATTTTGATATAACAATGTATGTTAAGGATTAAATTGAAAACTTGAAATAGATTTTTTAGTCCCTCAAATGATTTTAAATCATCAAGGCTTTAATCTGATTTGAAAAACTCAAGCTCTAAATATTTTCTAAGTATTCCAAGGCCAAACTATTGAAAAACGTCCAGGCGTATCGATACGCTTCAAGCCGTATCGATACCTTTTTTACAAGTTTGGCTACTAGAGAAACGCGTTTCGATACGCCCCTCACCGTATTGAAACAACGTATCGAAATAGATTGAATCTGTATCGATATGCTCTCTCTGTAAAACTGAAGGAGTTTGAATGGCGTACCGATACGATTACATCCGTATCGATACAGATTTAATGAAATTTTAAATTCGAAAGCTTTTAATGATTTCGACCGTTGGTTTCAGTTGTTAGGTAACTGAAATTTAAAGTGATGGTTGTCCCGTACCGATACGCCCATTGTCGTATCGATACGGAAACTTCTAGTGAGCTCTATGGAATTAATTGCATCGATACGAATGTTCCCCGTATCGAAAATGTCCCTATCCCGTACCGGTACACTTACATGCGTATCGATACGCCCTCTTGTTATTGTGCAACGACTCTTTCTGTTTTGAGACAAGTATCGATACGAGTCCTCGTGTACCGATACGGTAAGCTACAGAAGTGCATTTATGGTGGAAAGAAAGGATCCCAACGGCTATAATCAATACCCTAACCACCCAAACGGCTAGAATTAATAGAGAAGGTATAAATTGAAGCCAATTGAAGACAAGAAACAACTATTGCATAAAAGACAAACATCCTTACAAAAACCCAAGCTAAAAGTGCTTATTTTCTTATCTCTTGAAAAACCCCAAATTGTGTAGTGTTCAATTCTGATCTTGTAATCAAATTTGGGTTGAGTGTTTGTACTTAAAGGAGCAATCTTGTATTAAGAGATACCTTTCTTGCCTTTATTTCTTCTTTGTACTCTTGTGAGGGTTTAGTCAAATTTTGGGTAGAAAATTTGACCGGTGTTGTAAAGGTTACTTCCCAAGCCTTGAAAAGAGGAAGAACAATTAGTGGATTGTTGGAAAATCCTTAGTGGTAGCTAAGGTAGTGGATGTAGAGTTCATTTGGAACTTGAACCACTCTAAAATTCATTGTTCTTCATTTAGCCATTCTATTTACTCCAACAATTTTTAAAAACCCAATTCACCCCCTATTGGTTTTGATCAATCCATTGATTCACTTAACAATTGGTATCAGAGCCTACATCTTTAAAGGATTAACAACTACAAGAGGAGTTCCTAGGAAGAGTGTGATCAACCACAAATCAAGCCATATCATCTACCTCTAGGTCAAACATGTACGAGTCTCAATCAACCACCAAACTGCCTTTCTTCAACGGTGATAACTACCCTTTTTGGAAGAATCGGATGCATCTCTTCATTAAATCCAACGATTATCTAGTTTGGGATGCCATTGAAGATGGTCCCTCTATTCCAATGAAAAGAGACGACGAAGGAAGATTGGTGCCAAAGAAGAAAAACGAGATGAGTGAAGAAGAGAGAAAGAAGATTCAAATCAATGATAAAGCTCTTCACATGTTGTTTTGCTCTTTCGGTCCCGACATTTACTCCAAAGTTTCCTTCATCGAAAGTGCTAAGGAAGTGTGAGATACATTTGAGACTACTTACGAAGGAACACGTGATGTGAAGGAGACAAAGATTGGAATTCTCAATCTTAGCTATGAGAATTTCAAAATAGAGTCCGACGAAACCGTGTCAAATATGTTCGATTGTTTCTCAACAATCGTTAACGGGCTAAAGGGTTTTGGAGAGATAATCCTGAAAGACAAGCTAGTCCGGAAGCTACTCTACTCACTTCCCGAGTCTTGGGATGGGAAGAGAACCGCCATCATTGAGGCCAAAAATTTGAAGACGCTCAAGCTTGACGAGCTAGTGGGTTCTCTCCTAACTCATGAGATAATGAAGCAAGGAAGGGAAGATGAAAGGAAGAAGGAAGAGAAAAGAGTGGTGAAGCTTGAGGTAGACAAGAAGAAAAAACTAGGAGTGGCTCTCAAAGCTTCTCTACATGAGGAGAGCACTTCTAGTGAGGAGGAAGACCTAGAAGAATTGGCTATGATAGACAAAATGTTCTCACATTTTATGAGGTCCAATCGAGGAAGGAAGATTCAAAGAAAAATGGACTTCAAGACCAAAAACAAAGAAGAAGAGAGGGATCAAATCATTTGCTTTGAGTGCAAAAAACCGGGTCATATTCGTTCCGAGTGCCCTCAACTCAAGAAGAAGGGCTTTGAGAATAAGAAGAAGCTCAAAGCCAAGCTTGCTACTTGGAGTGATGAGGAGTCATCCGAGGATGAGGAACACGAAGTGGCCAACCTTTGCCTCATGGCTCTTGAGGAGGATTCCTCCATGGTAACCTCTAACTCATCATCTTTTGACTTTACATTTGATGAATTGCATGATGCTTATGATGAGTTACAAGAGGTATATGATGAGTTAGTTGAGAAGTATAAAGAGTCGGTCATAAGAAATAAAAAGATTATTTCGGAATTAAATGCTAAAAATGACTCACTTTCTCAAGCTAACTTAAAATTTGAGAAAAAGATCTTAGGTTTACAAGATGAACTTAAATTCTTTCAAGATGAAAATGTAGACTTAAACAATCTTATTTCTCAATGCAATAGTGAACACCGAAAGGTGTTAGATGAGCTTAACAAGCTCAAGGAGTCTTTCAAAAATGTTGGTAATGTGAAAAATGAGATAGGTGAATCCTCTAAAACTAACCAACCTAAGAGAAAGACATATAACTACAAACAAAGTGACTTCCATAGGCATAATAGAACTAAGAAAATTAGAAGTGTATGAGTTCATAAGGAACTCGTCAAGTCTAATAATGTTGTTGCTATGTCACCTTGGATTCCTAAGGGAACCAAGCTTTTGGGAGCTAACACTCGTGGACCCAAAATGATTTGGGTACCAAAAATCAAAGTTTAACTCTTTGTTTGTAGGGGGAGCATTGCTACAAGGCCAAAGAACAAAGTAAAAACTCATGGTACCTTGATAGTGGATGCTCGAGGCACATGACTGGAGACAAGAGTCGATTCATGGACTTAAAGCCAAAAAGTGGAGGAGTAGTAACATTTGGTGATAACTCCAAAGACCACATTAAAGGTATTGTATCTATAGGTAATCACTCTACTATACTTATTGAAAATGTTTTGTATGTCGATGGTCTTAAACACAATTTATTGCGCATTAGTTAATTGTGTGACAAAGGGTTTAATGTCTTATTTGATAAATATGGGTGCAAAATTGTTGACATTAAATCAAATAATATAATGCTCATTGGTCATCGCATAGGTAATATATACATGATGCATTTAGATGACATTCATACATACCATGCATGCTTTGTTGCACAAAATGAAAATGATGCATGACTATGGCATATGAAACTAGGACATGCTAGCATTAGTATTTTAGAAAAAATTAGTTTCCTTAAATCTAGTTAGAGGTTTGCCCAAAATTAAGTTCTCAAATGACAAAATTTGTGATGCATGCTCTAAGGGTAAACAACATAGATCATCCTTTAAATTCATTAATGATGTTTCTACAAGTATGTGTTTACAACTAATTCACATGGATTTATTTGGGCCTATTAAAACTATGAGCTTGGTTGTTAAATCGTATGCATTTGTACTTGTTGATGACTATTCTAGATTTACTTGGGTTCTATTCTTAAGTACTAAAGATGAGGCTTTAGAAAAATTTATCACATTTTCAAAATTAACTCAAAATGATCTTGAACTTAAGATTTCTCATATTAGAAGTGATCATGGAACCGAATTTCAAAATCTAGGTTTTGAAGAGTTTTTAAATGAAAATGGTATTAGCTACAATTTTTCGGCTCCTCGAACTCCTCAACAAAATGGGGTAGTTGAGAGGAAAAATAGGACTTTACAAGAAATGGCTAGAACCATGCTTTGTGAAAACAATTTACCTAAATATTTTTAGGCGGAAGTCACAAGCACCGCTTGCTACATTGTAAACAGAGTAATGATTAGACCACTTTTAAAGAAAACACCATATGAGATTTTAAAATCTAAAAAGCCTAACATTAGCTATTTTCATCCATTTGGTTGCAAGTGTTTTGTTTTAAATAATGGAAAAAACAACTTAGGTAAATTTGATGCTAAAAGTGATGAAGCTATTTTCTTAGGGTATTCTTTAACCTCTAAAGCCTATCGTGTATTTAATAAGATAACTTTAGTAGTAAAAGAGTCTATTCATGTTGTATTTGATGATAACCTCCTTCCGAGGAATGAATCTTGTGAGGATGATGATGTAGGAATCCTTGACGCTTTTGATGGAGAACAAACCTTAAAGGAGGATAAGATTCCAACTAAAGATGAGGATGCACAAGATCCACCTCTTGAAGCCTTGAAAGACTTTGCTCTTGAGGAAAAGGAAGTGAGCTACCCAAGGGAGTACAACTATGTCAAAGGTGGTGAAATCTTGGGTGATCCATCCAAGGGGGTAACTACTAGATCTTCTCTTAAACTCATGAACCATGTTGCTTTTATCTCATGCATAGAGCCTAAGAACATTAAAGAAGCATTAAAATATGATTTTTGGATTATGGCTATGCAAGAAGAGTTAAATCAATTTGAGAGAAGTAATGTATGTACATTAGTTGAAAGGCCTAATAATCAATCTACTATAGGAACTAAATGTGTATTTAGGAATAAACTAGATGAGAGTGGTAACATTGTGAGAAACAAAGCTAGATTAGTTGCACAAGGTTACACTCAAGAAGAGAGAATTGATTTTGATAAAACCTATGCACTCGCAACTAGAATGGAATCTATTAGGATGTTGCTAGCATATGCATGTTATCATAATTTCAAGCTTTTTCAAATAGATGTTAAAAATGCTTTTTAAATGCTTTTATAAATGAAGAAGTGTATGTGGAACAAACACCGGGTTTTGAGGATTCAAAATTTCCAAATCATGTTTTCAAACTAACTAAAGCAATTTATGGTTTAAAACAAGCTCCTAGAGCTTGATATGAAAGACTTTCAAACTTTTTGATTGAAAAAGGTTTTGAAAAATGTAACACCCGGGTTTAGGGGTTAGGTGAAAATAATATTTTAATATTATTTGGCCTCGGGTTTATAATTAAAATAATCCTTTACGTTTTGGGTTTCAAAAATAAATATTTGAAATGAGACCAAATTGATTAAATTGCAAATTGAAGAACTTTTAAAGAATAAAGGGGATAGCCATTCATTAATGGCCTTTTGGTAATTTGCCCATCTTTTGATTTAAATCCCCCCTTTCCACCAAATAGACACTATTCACTCTCTTCCTCATCCATTCTAACGTGAAAAGAGCTCTCTCCCTACAAGTTACTATTCCATCCAAAAAGCTCCTCCATTTCAACTCATTTTCGAAAGGTAACACCGTTTTTGACTTCTCATCAACTCCCTCTCTTTAAAAGTACCATTTGTTTTCATTTTTATTGAAGTTTTGGAAAATGGAGTTTTGAAGATTTTGATTAAAAATGGAAACTTTATGTTGTTAAGCTTAATGTTTTGATTTAATATGGTCAGTTAGGAAGTCTAGGAACTAATTGGTACCACATATGTGAATTTTGAATGATTTTGAGCAATTCCCGAATTTGGGTATAAATGGGGTTTTTGGAGGGTTTTGGGTGAGTTTTGGGGGTTGTTTTAGGTGGGAATTGATAGGCTATTGATAGTACTATGGTTAGGGGTTGATTTGGGATCATTTGTGGGTGCAATGGATGTTGGAAACATGGATTTTGGATGTGGTTTTGGGGCTGCCCGAGTTTGCTAAAAATGGGATTTGTTCATGGCTTGCAACATTGTAAATTGTACTTGAATTGTGCTCCGGGTTGGTCTTTTGATGTTGGGCTGATTTGAGATTGTTTGAATTGTGATTGAGGTTGTTTAGAAGCGAGAACTTGTGTTGGTGAAGCATCGAGAGGAAATCCGGGAACGTGAGGGTGGTTGCTTGCTTGGCTTGGAGCTTGGAAGCTTAGATGAGTGGTTAAACGTTTTACATGGTTTTTAAATGGTTGGTTCGAGTATGTGGACTAGGTTGGTCTTGGTAGACCCACATAGAGTTAGGATTAGGGTGGTAGCCTAATCCTAAACTTGATCTAGAGCCATTGGATGAACTTATATTTGGATGTTTATGCCTCGTATGATTTGTGATATAATTGCTTGTGTATAATGTGTTGTACATGTGAGATGAGGCATGATTTGTAATGCTTATGGCACACATGGAAATGGTTCATGATTGTGATCATGGTGAGTACGTGCTAAGCACGGAATTGATTGAAATGAATAATGTGGAATGAGTTAAATGTTAGCACTAGTATGCTTGAGTACAAATGATCGATCATTAGGACGTTAGTGTGCACACATGAGTCTAAAGTCGCGCGTGGCCTTGGTGGCGTTGAGTCACCAAGGAGGAGTACGGGTTCGCCCGGAAATTGTATTTATATATAGTCGATGATGAGTGGAATCCCATCGATGAGGCGTGAGGATGACTGGAATCCCCTCCGCGAGACCGGTGATGAGTGTAATCCCACCGTGAGGTAAAGTGGTTGTTGGATGTGAGTTCCAACGTGTTTATCCGCGTATTCGGGTCATAGCTAGGTGCCAATATTGATTGATATATATATCAATGTGTTGTAGAATGTGACTTCTACTTGGATGTTTATATGTGTTTACATATATTGTGAAATGGAGCTTGTTGAGCATGGCATATAACTGAGTATTGTTCATGCATCTTTAACTTTTTGGCTCTTGTGGACCCTTGGTAATTGTGTGTTTACCTTGACTAAGATCGTGCTTGGACCCTGCATTGTCGAGGTTTGTTTTTAAAGAGCTTACCCTCACTAAGCTTTATTGCTTACGCTCTCTCTTTGTTCGACAATGCAGATCCTTAGTTCGTGGGTTGCTAGGAGCAAGAAGGGGGCCTCCAAGTGTGCTTGTGGTGCTTGCTTGGCTACCAAGTATGAACTTTTAAATTAAGATGTAATGGTCAAGAAATGGGGCATGTAATCATATTATGATGTTTTTGGATCATGTTGCTATGGTTGTTGTTTAGGAGCATGTTAGACTCCTCGTGTGTGCATGTTGATTTGACTTTTGGGATGTATGCTATGCTTGAAACCATGTTAGTATTTTGCTATCTAGAATTACCTAAGTGTTGGACTTGTGAAGCTATTACCTTTTTGATATGCATGGATGTATGGCTTGAGATGTTGTGCCTTAGTGTTTAGCCTTGTTTTAATGATGTTCAAGCATGCTTGTATGTTGGTTTGCCTTCAAGGTTGTTGTTAGAGTGTTGTTGGAGGTTTTAGTGGAGTTTTGGGACACCCTTGTGCCTTAAAACAGCTAAAACCCATCTGCAGACAGAGGGCGTTTCGAAACGGGTTACCCTGTTTCGATACGGTCCCCTTTGTTTTGGCCGAGCGTTTCGAAACATGTAGGGGCAGTTTCGGTACATTTTAACTACTGGAATTTTGAGAAATTGGCGACATATAGGTGTTCCGAAACGGGTCTATGGTGTTTTGAAACGGTCAAATCTTGTTGACCACGAGAAGTTGACCGTTGGGGTCGTTTCGATACGGGTCACCCCTGTTTCGGAACGGTCTCCTCAGGTTGACCCTGGCCTGTTGACTAAGTCAAGGCGTATCGAAACACCCTAAGGGCGTTTCGATATGGCCTGCTGTAAAGGGTTAAAATGAGTTGTTTAAAGTGTTGTCTTGGTTGGTCGATGTTGGATTGTTTGTGTTTCCGCTGTTGTGCTTCACATAGGATTTAATCATGCCTATAGACAAGATAAAGTTAAAAGAAATTTTCTGGGTCGTTAACCGAGGAGGAACCTTAACGAGTTTCGCTTCGGTTTTCCCCGTGTGGCCCACTCGGACTGGTCATCCGACCAGACCGGGACGAGGGGGTTACACTTGTTGGTATTAGAGCCTAAGGTTACCGAGACCTTGGGCAGGTAAGTGAGGTAAGTTTAAGTTTTGAGTTGATATGCACGGTGTTTGCTTGCTTTGTAAGTATGATTACTTGTGTGACAAGTATGTTGATTGTTTGTTTAAAAGCATGTTGTTTGAGAGTCCCATTGCTACTATTACATCGGAAAAGAATTTTTACGTGAGGGAAACGTACTTGAACACTTGGAAGCCTTGCCTTGCTAACCCGATCTTGTATATTTTGTTTGTTGTGGTTGTAGTTATCGTTTGAGAGTGATGTCTAGGCCGAGGGGTAGGCCGAGAGTGGTTCGTCAGGAACCACGTGTTGCGGCTCCTGTTGAGCCGGTGATTGGTGTGGAGGCTCATATAGAAGGGCCAGTGGCCGCGGGAGTTGGCGCTCCTCCACCACCTCCACCACCACCACCTTCTCCGCCTGGAGTTGGGGGCGAGGATGGAGCTGAAGAAGAGAGACCTCAAGGTGGCCAAGGTCCAGCTGGAATTGATATGACTCCGCTAGTGCAAGCTATAGCGGGAGCATTTCAGGCCGCAGTTGTGGGAGCTCAGGCTGCAGCTTAGCCTAGGTGTGACGATGCTAGTCTACCTTTGGAGAGGCTCCGTAGCTTGGGGGCCGAAGAGTTTAGAGGATCTACTCCGGAGAGGTCGGAGTTATGGTTGAAGAAGACGGTTCGTATCTTGGATCAGATGGGTTGTGTGGGCGCACGTAGATTGGGCTGTGTGATTTCCTTGCTTCAGGGTGATGCCTACACCTGGTGGGTCACCATTACTACTAGGGTCCCAGAGGCAGAGATTGATTGGGATTTCTTTAAGTCCGCTTTCAGGAAGAGGTACTTGGGACCGAGGTACTTAGATGAGAAGAAGCGAGAGTTTATGGCCCTTACTCAGGGAGATGCTTCTGTGACTGACTATGAGATCCGTTTTGTTCGCTTGAGTTAGTACGCTCCAGAGTTGGTTCCTACAGAAGTGGAACGCTGTAACCGTTTCCGCTATGGGTTGAGTGAGGAGATCAAGAGGTACACGCTAGCTTCTGACTACTCAGACTTTGATGTATTGGTTGCGAGGGCCAAGGATTTAGAGCACAGTTTGGGTTCGGCCAAATGATCTGGTGGTTCTAGTTCTGGTAAGAGGCACACCACTTTGATGGTAGAGATGCCAAGAGGCATAGAGGTGGCGGACATCAGTTTGACCATAGGCGTGGCGGTGGCCATCATGGTAGGGGCCATCAGGGCCATAGAGGAGGAGGGCGCTTGCCCGAGTATACCCGTTGTGAGAGACAGCATGCTGATGAGTGTTGGGGTAACTTCCATGCTTGTTGGAACTGTGGTTCGAGGGACCACTTTAGGAGGGATTGTCCGCATCAAGCGGCACAGGCACCGAACATTGCTCAAGCTCCTGCGAGAGCGAATGATTTTCAGAGAGGCCGTGGGCGCGGTCGTGGCTACTTCCAGCATAGGGCTGATGCACCTAGGGTAGATGCTCAGAGGAACCTTGCTCATGTTGTGGCAGTGCAGCCAGAGGCGGGAGGACCAGCGAGAGTTTATGCTCAGAGAGAGGCCGGGAACGACACTGATGTGATAGCAGGTAATTTTGAGTTACAGTCTATGTCTTTGTTTTCTTTGGTTGATTCGGGTTCTACACATTCCTACATTTTGAGTGAGCATGCACGGAAGTTAGATATACCTGTTGAGATTTTAGATGTAGGTATGCATGTGACTAGTTCTTTTGGTGAGACAGTTGTGGTTAGACGTATGTATAGGAGATGTCCACTGAAGATTCAGGGTCATGTGTTCTCTGTTGATATAATGGAACTTTCTTTCTATGGCTTTGATATTATTTTGGGTATGGACTGGTTAGTTGAGCACCGGGCTAGTGTGGATTTTGAGACGAAGAGGATTTCTTTGAAGCTTTCTGATGACTACGAGGTAGTGGTAGTAGGCGAGAACATTAAGTTCTTGTCAAATGTGGTGTCAGCTTTAGAGGCTCATAGGTTGATGGACTCCGGATGTGGGGCTTACTTAGCTTATGTTATGAATCCGAATATGAGTGAAGCTAGACCGAAAGATATCAGAACAGTTTGTGACTTTCCGGATGTGTTTCCTGAAGAGTTGCCGGGTTTACCTCCTGACAGAGATGTTGAGTTTGTGATTGAGACTGTTTCAGGGTCTAATCCAGTTTCGATAGCTCCGTATCGTATGGCTCCGAAAGAGTTGAAAGAATTGAAGAGTCAGTTGCAAGAATTATTAGACCGTGGTTTCATTAGGCCTAGTAGTTCACCTTGGGGTGCTCCCGTGTTGTTTGTGAAAAATAAAGATGGTAGTATGCGCATGTGTATTGACTATAGGCAGTTGAATCAGTTGACTGTGAAGAACAAGTATCAGTTGCCTCGCATAGATGATTTGTTTGATCAGTTGAGGGGTGCTTCAGTGTTCTCGAAGATAGATTTGAGATCCGGGTACTACCAGTTGAAGGTGAAAGAGTGTGATGTTCCAAAGACAGCTTTTAGGACTAGATATGGTCACTATGAGTTTCTTGTGATGCCGTTCGGGCTCACGAATGCGCCTGCAGCATTCATGGACATGATGAACAGAATTTTTAGAGACTATCTAGACCGTTTCGTAGTTGTTTTCATTGATGACATACTTGTGTACTCGAAGACAGAAGAAGAGCATGATGAGCACTTGAGATTTGTTTTACAGAGATTGTTGAGCAATCAGTTGTATGCGAAGCTTAGTAAATGTGAGTTCTGGATTCGAGAGGTTGTGTTTCTTGGCCATGTTGTTTCGGCCGAAGGTATCCGTGTTGATCCATCGAAGATTGAGGCTATTGTTGAGTGGACACAACCTAAGTCCGTGACCGAGATTAGGAGTTTCCTAGGATTAGCCGGTTATTATAGGAGATTTGTTGATGATTTCTCTAGAGTAGCTGCTCCTTTGACTAAATTGTTGCAAAAAGGTGTTAAGTTTGAATGGTCAGATGCAAGACAGAAGGCCTTTGAGAAATTGAAAGAAGCTTTGACAAATGCTCTAGTGTTTGTGCAACCTGTTTCAGGTAAGGAGTTTGTGATTTACAGTGATGCTTCCTACATAGGTTTAGGATGTGTTTTGATGCAAGAAAGAAGAGTTGTTGCTTATGCTTCTAGACAGTTGAAGATTCATGAGAAGAACTATCCTACTCATGATATAGAGTTAGCCGCGGTTGTGTTTGCATTGAAGATTTGGCGTCATTACTTGTATGGTGAGAAGTGTATAGTTTACACCGATCACAAGAGCTTGAAGTACTTGATGACACAGAAAGAGTTGAACTTGAGACAGAGAAGATGGCTAGAGTTGCTAAAAGATTATGATTTGACCATTGAGTACCATCCGGGTAAGGCAAATGTAGTAGCCGATGCTTTGAGTAGAAAAGTGGTCGTTGAGTTGAGAGCTATGTTTGCTAGATTGAGTGTGTCCGATGATGGTGGGTTGATCACCGAGTTGCAAGTGAAGCCTTCTTTGATTCAGTTGATTAGAGAGAAGCAGTTGCAAGATGTGACTTTAGTTCCTCATGTTCAGGACATAGCCGAAGGAAGACCGACCGAGTATAGTTTCAGTGGTGAGAGCTTGTTGTGCTTTAGAGATAGAATTGTTGTGCCAGAAGATGTTGAGTTGAGACGTCAGATTCTGAGTGAAGCACATTCGAGTCCCTTTTCTATGCATCCGGGTAGTACCAAGATGTATCGTGACTTGAAGAATGATTATTTCTGGGTTGGTTTGAAGAAAGATGTAGCCGAGTATGTGAGCCGTTGTATGGTTTGTAAGAGAGTGAAGGCAGAACATCAGGTTCCTTCAGGTTTGTTACAGCCTTTGAAGATTCCAGAATGGAAATGGGAGAGGATCACCATGGATTTTGTGTCGGGGTTGCCTTTGTCTCCTTCGAAGAAGAATTCTGTTTGGGTGATTGTTGATAGGTTCACTAAGTGTGCTCACTTCTTAGCAGTGAACACTACGAATTCCTTAGACAAGTTGGCAAACTTGTACATCCGTGAGATTGTGAGACTTCATGGAGTTCCGAAGTCTATTGTGTCAGATAGGGATCCTAGATTTACTTCTAGATTCTGGGTTGCTTGCATAGTGCTCTGGGTAGCCGTTTGCATTTCAGTACGTCATATCATCCGCAATCCGATGGGCAGTCAGAGCGAGTGATACAGATTCTAGAGGATATGCTTCGTTGTTGTGTGATTGACTTTCAGGGTTCTTGGGAGAAGCACTTACCGTTAGTTGAGTTTGCTTACAACAACAGTTATCAGTCTAGTATTCAGATGGCTTCTTATGAGGCTTTGTATGGTAGACGATGTAGGACTCCGATTTGTTGGGCTGAAACAGGTCAAAGATTGTTACCTATGCCGGATTTGCTTAAGGGGACTACCGACAAAGTGAAGTTGATTTGTGACCGTTTGAAAGCAGCTTCCGATCATCAGAAGTCTTATGCGGATTTGAAGAGGAAAGAGATTGAGTACTCTGTGGGTGAGAAAGTGTTTCTTAAAGTATCTCCGTGGAAGAAGGTAATGAGATTTGGCCGGAAGGGCAAATTGAGTCCGAGGTTTATTGGTCCGTATGAGATAGTTGAGCGGATTGGGCCTGTAGCTTACCGTTTGAGGTTACCTTCTGAGTTAGAGAAGATCCATGATGTCTTTCATGTGTCTATGCTTAGGAGATATAGATCGGATCCTTCTCATGTTATGCCCGTTGAGGAGATAGAGTTAAATCCGGATTTGTCTTATAATGAATAGCCTGTTGAGATACTTGCTTCTGATAGCAAGTTGTTGCGTGGCAAGACCATAGAGTTAGTCAAGGTGTTGTGGAGACATAGAGGTGTGGAAGAGGCCACGTGGGAGAGGAAAGCGGATATGGTTGAGCAGTTTTCGTATTTGTTTCCATCAAGTAATTTTGGGGACGAAATTCCTTAAGTGGGGGAGAGTTGTAACACCCGGGTTTAGAGGTTAGGTGAAAATAATATTTTAATATTATTTGGGCTCGGGTTTATAATTAAAATAATCCTTTACGTTTCGGGTTTCAAAAATAAATATTTGAAATGAGACCAAATTGATTAAATTGCAAATTGAAGAGCTTTTAAAGAATAAAGGGGATAGCCATTCATTAATGGCCTTTTGGTAATTTGCCAATCTTTTGATTTAAATCCCCCCTTTCCACCAAATAGACACTATTCACTCTCTTCCTCATCCATTCTAACGTGAAAAGAGCTCTCTCCCTACAAGTTACTATTCCATCCAAAAAGCTCCTCCATTTCAACTCATTTTCGAAAGGTAACACCGTTTTTGACTTCTCCTCAACTCCCTCTCTTTAAAAGTACCATTTGTTTTCATTTTCATTGAAGTTTTGGAAAATAGAGTTTTGAAGATTTTGATTAAAAATGGAAACTTTATGTTGTCAAGCTTAATGTTTTGATTTAATATGGTTAGTAAGGAAGTCTAGGAACTAATTGGTACCACATATGTGAATTTTGAATGATTTTGAGCAATTCCCGAATTTGGGTATAAATGGGGTTTTTGGAGGGTTTTGGGTGAGTTTTGGGGGTTGTTTTAGGTGGGAATTGATAGGCTATTGATAGTACTATGGTTAGAGGTTGATTTGAGATCATTTGTGGGTGCAATGGATGTTGGAAACATGGATTTTGGATGTGGTTTTGGGGCTGCCCGAGTTTGCTAAAAATGGGATTTGTTCATGGCTTGCAACATTGTAAATTGTACTTGAATTGTGTTCCGGGTTGGTCTTTTGATGTTAGGCTGATTTGAGATTGTTTGAATTGTGATTGAGGTTGTTTAGAAGCGGGAACTTGTGTTTGTGAAGCATCGAGAGGAAATCCGGGAACATGATGGTGGTTGCTTGCTTGGCTTGGAGCTTGGAAGCTTAGGTGAGTGGTTAAACGTTTTACATGGTTTTTAAATGGTTGGTTCGAGTATGTGGACTAGGTTGGGCTTGGTAGACCCACCTAGAGTTAGGATTAGGGTGGTAGCCTAATCCTAAACTTGATCTAGAGCCATTGGATGAACTTATATTTAGATGTTTATGCCTCGTATGATTTGTGATATAATTGCTTGTGTATAATGTGTTATACATGTGAGATGAGGCATGATTTGTAATGCTTATGGCACATATGGAAATGGTTCATGATTGTGATCATGGTGAGTACGTGCTAAGCACTGAATTGATTGAAATGAATAATGTGGAATGAGTTAAATGTTGGCACTAGTATGCTTGAGTACAAATGATCGATCATTAGGACGTTAATGTGCACACATGAGTCTAAAGTCGCGCGTGGCCTTGGTGGCGTTGAGTCACCAAGGAGGAGTACGGGTTCGCCTGGAAATTATATTTATATATAGTCGATGATGAGTGGAATCCCATCGACGGGGCGTGAGGATGAGTGGAATCCCCTCCACGAGACCGGTGATGAGTGTAATCCCACCGTGAGGTAAAGTGGTTGTTGGATGTGAGTTCCAACGTGTTTATCCGCGTATTCGGGTCATAGCTTGGTGCCAATATTGATTGATATGTATATCAATGTGTTGTAGAATGTGACTTCTACTTGGATGTTTATATGTGTTTACATATATTGTGAAATGGAGCTTGTTGAGCATGGCATATAATTGAATATTGTTCATGCATCTTTAACTTTTTGGCTCTTGTGGACCCTTGGTAATTGTGTGTTTACCTTGGCTAAGATCGTGCTTAGACCCTGCATTGTCGAGGTTTGTTTTTAAAGAGCTTACCCTCACTAAGCTTTATTGCTTACGCTCTCTCTTTGTTCGACAATGCAGATCCTTAGTTCGTGGGTTTCTAGGAGCAAGAAGGGGGCCTCCAAGTGTGCTTGTGGTGCTTGTTTGGCTACCAAGTATGAACTTTTAAATTAAGATGTAATGGTCAAGCAATGGGGCATGTAATCATATTATGATGTTTTTGGATCATGTTGCTATGGTTGTTGTTTAGGAGCATGTTAGACTCCTCGTGTGTGCATGTTGATTTGGCTTTTGGGATGTATGCTATGCTTGAAACCATGTTAGTATTTTGCTATCTAGAATTACCTAAGTGTTGGACTTGTGAAGCTATTACCTTTTATGATATGCATGGATGTATGGCTTGAGATGTTGTGCCTTAGTGTTTAGCCTTGTTTTAATGATGTTCAAGCATGCTTGTATGTTGGTTTGCCTTCAGGGTTGTTGTTAGAGTGTTGTTGGAGGTTTTAGTGGAGTTTTGGGACACCCTTGTGCCTTAAAACAACTAAAACCCATATGCAGACAGAGGGCGTTTCGAAACGGGTTACCCTGTTTCGATACGGTCCCCTTTGTTTTGGCCGAGCGTTTCGAAACATGTAGGGGCCTGTTGCGTGTAAAATAGTCTATCGCAATTATAGTGCAAGTATACACGACACAAGTAGTAAAGTGATACGAAGTATCGGATATCGTCTCCACAGGGATTGGGCCAATAGCTTCACCTAATTTCACTGCACGAAGTAAAGGAAATAGTTTTAAGAGATTGTCACGAAAATATAAAAGAAAACGTAACTAAAAGAATTGAGATATCAAGATAGAGAGAATGGGCTGGTATTGAATTGCTCAGTAGTGCAGGTATTGAATTGCTTAGGATCTCCAGTTCTGTCGTCGCACCCGTCGCCGACAGCACCTGTCGCGGCGTCTGTCCGTTAGCTGTCGCGGCAGCGAACACTAACTCAGTACTTCAAGCTTGGCAAGAATCCCAGATCTGCCTTGCCCTATCCCTAGGCACAAGTCTGTCGATGATCACGTCTTTGATGATACCTCCCGGCGTGAATCGAAGGATGAACACCGATGTGTATGAATTCTTCCTTAGCCACTTAACCTCGCCCTATCCCTAGGCACGAGATGGTTCAACTATAAACTAGAGAACGCGCTCTTATCTCTTTCGTATACTTAACTCTCCCGATGCTAAGTAAATGGATAACCTCACAATGCTCTCCCGATGCTCTTGCAAGATATTAAAACCAAGATAAAAGAACTTGAAGTTTATTTTATTGAACTTGAAAAATCCTAAAACAAAGCAATCCTTGCAACTACTTTACAAAACAACCCGTAGCCCTAGGGGGAATTTAGAACATGTCGGTGACAGGTAAACGGCAGGGTTTAGGTTTCGATTATGAGGTAATCGGTTGTGCCCTAGGTTAAATCTATGCCCTTATATAAGCTTTGGGCTCAAGTTATCTAAGGTAACAAGGATTACAACTTTAATTAAAAGTAAGATTCTAATAAAGACTAAATCTCTAAAGTCTCCTACTTTCCAGCCGCATCCTTATTTTGTGGGAATTTCCTCTCCTTGAGCTTTGGCTTGACATATCTTTTGATCCGGGGCTTGAAAAAATATTTGGCTTTCACACGACAGACGAGCAGATTTTTCTCTATCTATCGAGGTCCACTTGACTTTTCCTCTTCATAAGTCTGCTGTCACCTTGCTGTCACGACAGGTCCATGACAGGTTCGTCTTCTACGGCTGCTTGTCCAGTTCAGCTTTCCTGCTTATCTGCCCTGCGCCTGCCTTCAACATCTACTGTGACAGATACCTGCAAAAATAACCATCTTTCAGTAGAATCCGTGCCTTTTATATAATTGTGATGTTTTATTGAAAACTAACCTAAATGCAATGCAATGATGCTTGAATGCAGCAGAAATATGGGTTAAAAAGGGTGTAAATAATAGAACTTTTACACACTCAACACACCCCCAAACTCAAGTTTTTGCTTGCCCTCAAGCAATGAAGACTTAAAAGAAAACTGAAAATTTTTGTGTTGGCCTTTAAATAGTGAACTGTCCCTTACCTGTCGCTCATTCTCTATGGCGGCAGCAACCTGTCGGAAAGGTTAGGATCTGTCCGGAATCTCCCTATAGCTCTCGTGCAGTGTGTGCATGCTTGTGAACAGTTATATGCTAAGACTCTCTTAGTTTCACTAGAATATTTAACTCCTTAACTCGAATTTTTATGCCAAAGTTTACTTTCTTGAAGACACATTTTCATGCTTCATTTTCTTCTATTTTTAAGCTAAGTTTTTCTAGAGCCAGTTTCGGGCACCTCTAGTTAGCTTCCTAGAGCCGGTTTCGGGCACCTCTAGGTTTTTAATTTTCTTTTGCTAAACTTCTTTCCTAGAGCCAGTGTTAGGCACCTCTAGGGGCCATCCAAGTTCTAAGCTTCCTATTCTAGTTTGGCTAAAAGAAATCTAAGCAATATAACAGTCACAAAAGTGTTTAAGTTTTTCAGAACTATAGAAAAGCTCTAAACTTTTCCTTAACCTGTCCTAAAGATGCTGCCACGACAGAGCCGTCATGACAGGTAAGTTAACTTCACAGTTTTAAGCCAACAGTTTAAATTTTCTGTTTTTTTTAAAAAGAACTTAAATAAAAATAAGACACAATAATTAATAAAAGATGTACTAAGACTCCATTAGAATGGAGGGTTGCCACCCCCAAACTCGAGGGTTGCATTGCCCTCAATGCAAAATGACATGAAAAATAAAAGAAAGAAAAAGTACATCACAAAATATAAAGGCAGGCAGCAATAAGAGGTAAAAACTTAAATTTTAGTCGCTGCCGTCACTGCTGCTGCTGACGCGGATCTGATGACGGCGTCTGCGCTGTGGGAGAGGCTGGGCAGGTTCCGGAGCAGGTTGATCAGCAGGTTCATCAGCCGGTGGAGGGGCAGGTTCATTGGCAGGTTGAGGGGCAGGTTGCTCCACTAGCCGGTCGTCGGAGCTGCTACCGCTGTCCCATGAGCTGCTGGTTGTGATGGCTTTGGACAGCCTTCTCTTGTTTGCCACGTGCTTAATTCTTTTCACCCTCATAAAATCACTCTCCAAATTCCTCCGGATGAGAGGGCTGTCATCAGTGGCAGGTCTCTTGGTTCCTCGAGGGGAGGTGTCTGCCGGTGGACTGCCGACTGCTGTTGCGACAGGGGTTGGTGTGGAAGTGGCAGAATGTGTATGGGGAGAGGCAGGTGGTGTGGGAGTAGGGGAGGGGATATTGAAATAATGGGCGGGGAAGGTGGGGAAGATGACATCCGAATAATTCAAAGTATTAGTAATGAAATTTACCGTTGCATTTGAGAAGTCGCGGATAAAAGTCATCAAACCCATTTGACGCTCCTCTACCCTTAGGATGGCAGCAAGGATGTGGGCAGACTGATCTGTCGGAGCGGTGTCGGCAGCAGCCTCTGGGGCAGGTTCGGTGGCAGGTTCATCATCGGAATCAGCAGGAGGGGCATTTGGGTCGAAGGCGTTGATGGGTGATACGACTATGACCTCCATGAGGCTGGATATGTTGCTGTCAGTCCAGCCGCTACCCGTCTTGATTTTGTCGGAGGGTTCCTCTGGTACGGCAGCACAGCGGCAGAGGGCGGTGATGGTGAACGGCAGGCAGAGTCGTGAGTCTGAGCGGAAGGCACAATCGATGATGCTGTCCCGCATGTACCTGCCCACATTGATGGGCCTGTCATGCACAATAGAGTGAATGAGGGCCAAGCGCTGTCGGTTGACTGTCGTATGGTGGGACGAGGGCAGGATACGCTTTTTGATGAAAGCGTTCCACAGTTTTGCTTCAGGGAGGAGCTGCCCCCTATTGACGGAGTGGGGGTTCTTCTTGCTGGTGGTCCATGTCGTACCAGCTTCTGTCAGCTCCACCATGATGGCATCATAGGCAGCAACGTCGAGGGTGTCCACAAATTGTTGGTGAGCATCATCATTGGGGCCAAAGAAGAGGCCGAACACATGGTTGATGCTGCTGGCGGTAAGGGGCACGTCCACTCCTCGGACAGTGACAGATGTCGCTGTTTTGCTGTCGATGGCCTCGTAAAATTCTCGAACTAAAGTGTCATTTAACTCCGCCGGCTGCTCGGCGAAGTCCTCCCATAGCTGTGCCGTTATGGCCTTCATAATGAACGGCCGGAGTCCCATATGAGGGGCATCTCTGTTGTATATAAAGCCACGCTCCTCCCATAATTCCTTTTTGGCGAATGGTGATGCTGCTGCTGAAGAAGAAGCGACAGCAGTGTTCTGACGGGTTTGTCTCGACGACATTTTGGTTGCAAGGGCTGTGAAAGAGAGAAAACAAATAAAACTAGAGGAGAACAACAAGAGAGAAAAATCAGAAGTGATGAAAAATGAAAATGAGAAGGGGTTTATATAGCGGTCGAGTAGCTGCCCATTTAATGTCGCAACGGCAGGCGGGAATAACGGGGCGGCAGATTGAATGTGGCGTGTCTGACGCGTCTGACACGCATTTTTGCGTCTGCTGTGTGTCTGCCGCACGCTTCTGCGTCTGCAGTGTCAGCCTGTTGACAGCCTGTCAAGTCTGTCTGCGCCGGCAGCTGAAACGACAGGTTATCATAAATGGGCTTTATTGGGCTGATGGATGGGCGGTGGGCCTGGGTCACTTCTCCTTTTCTTCTTGACTCCTTTATTTCCTAAAAACTGAAATTAGAAAAACAAAGCATTATTCGAATAAAATAAACCTAATTTCCTAATAATAATAAATAAATAAAATAAAATAATTAAAAATAAAAATTAGGTTAAATTAGGGATGCCTTGTGGGGCATCACCTAAAGTAACCACTTCCTGTATTCCTGGGGCTTCAGTCCCCTGATAATGCTTGAGGCGTTGTCCATTGACTTTGAATTGGTGCCCGTCCTTTAATGATTGAATTGTAATGGCACCATGGGGAAAAACTTGAACCACTTGGAACGGGCCAGACCATCTAGATTTGAGCTTCCCTGGAAAGAGTTTCAACCTAGAATTAAACAACAACACAAGCTGCCCTGGGCAGAACTGTCGTGGCAGCAGCTTCTTGTCATGCCACTTCTTAGTCTTTTCCTTGTAAATTCTTGCATTGTCATAGGCCATTGTCCGTATTTCATCGATCTCATTCAAATCTAACAGCCTTTTCTGGCCTGCCTTGTCCAAGTCCATGTTTACTGCCTTGATTGCCCAATATGCCTTGTGCTCTATCTCGACAGGCAGGTGACAGGTTTTCCCATAAATCAAACGGTATGGAGACATGCCCAATGGAGTCTTGAAAGCTGTTCTGTATGCCCATAATGCATCATTCAGAAGTAAAGACCAATCTTTCCTAGTTGGTTTAACCATCTTTTCAAGAATGTTCTTCACTTCCCTGTTGGAAATCTCAGCCTGTCCATTGGTCTGTGGGTGGTATGCTGTCGCGATCCTGTGCTTGACACCATATTTCTTCAAGGCGGCAGCAATTACCCTATTATCGAAATGTCTCCCTTCATCACTGATAATCGCCCTAGGGATGCCAAATCTAGAGAAGATGTTTTTGTGCAAAAACTTTTGGACCGTTTTGGCATCATTCTTTTGAGTTGCGATTGCTTCTACCCACTTGGAGACATAATCCACTGCTAGGAGGATGTAAAGATTTCCACATGAGGATGGAAAAGGTCCCATAAAATCAATCCCCCAAACGTCGAAGATCTCGACTTCTAGGATATTCTGCAGTGGCATCTCGTTTCTCCTCGAGATGTTACCTGTCCGCTGGCACCTGTCACAGTTCTTGTAAAAGTCCTGTGCATCCTTATACAGTGTCGGCCAGTAGAACCCTGACTGCAGCACCTTGGCAGCAGTTTTATTGCCTCCTAAGTGTCCTCCATATTGTGAAGCATGACAGTGATGGAGAATGTCTTCTTGCTCTTCTTGCGGTATACACCTCCTTATAACCTGATCTGTGCACATTTTGAAAAGAAGAGGTTCGTCCCAATAATAATGCTTAACATCATTTTGGAACCTCTTCCTGGCTTGATAATTAAGATCAGAAGGTAATATTCCGCTAACTATAAAATTAACGAAATCAGCATACCAGGGAAGGTCAGAAGACTTACCTGCCGCCATGGCTGTCGCGACAGCGATTGCGGCAGCAAAGAGTTGCTCATCTGGGAAGGTCTCCAGTATGTGTGTCTCATCGAACGGTAGACTATTTCCCTTCTCCAACCTTGACAAGTGATCTGCCACCTGATTTTCTGTCCCCTTTTTGTCTTTGATTTCAAGGTCGAACTCTTGTAATAGCAAGATCCATCGTATCAAACTAGGCTTTGCATCCTTCTTTGCGAACAAGTACTTAAGGGCATAATGGTCGGTGTGCACTATTACTTTCGTTCCAAGTATGTAAGAACGAAACTTGTCGATGGAGAACACCACAGCTAACAGCTCCTTTTCTGTGGTGGTATAGTTCACTTGGGCATCATTCAATGTTTTGCTGGCGTAGTATATGACATGAAACAGCCTGTCCTTGCGCTGCCCAAGTGCTGCCCCGACAGCATAGTCACTGGCGTCACACATGATCTCAAATGGTTGTGTCCAGTCTGGTGGCTGTACTATGGGGACTGTCACTAGCTTTTCCTTCAGAACCTTGAATGCTTCAGTACATTCATCATCAAAGTCAAAGGGTCGGTTCTGCTCTAGGAGATGACATAGGGGCTTCGTGATTTTTGAAAAATTTGCAATGAATCTCCTATAAAAACCAGCATGCCCTAGAAAACTCCTAATGCCCTTGACTGTGGTTGGCGGCGGCAGCTTCTCAATTACCTCTATTTTGGCCCTGTCGACTTCTATCCCACGGCAGCTAATCTTATGGCCAAGGACTATCCCCTCATCCACCATAAAGTGGCATTTTTCCCAATTTAAAACAAGATTAGCTTTTTCACATCTTTCAAGTACCTTTTGAAGGTTGCTTAAACAACTCTCAAAATCGTCTCCAAAGACGGAAAAATCATCCATAAAAATTTCCAGGAAGTCCTTT
The DNA here is from genome assembly GCA_958450335.1 of Hibiscus tridactylites. NCBI lineage: Eukaryota > Viridiplantae > Streptophyta > Magnoliopsida > Malvales > Malvaceae > Hibiscus > Hibiscus tridactylites. The sequence goes on along the minus strand of OY288270.1, from coordinate 71,413,310 downwards.
ACCATGTCAGAGAATATGGCCATCATGCACCTTTGGAAGGTGGCAGGTGCATTACAGAGTCCAAACGGCATCCTCCTAAACGCATATGTACCGTAGGGGCATGTGAAAGTCGTCTTTTCTTGATCCTCTGGTGCAATAGCAATTTGGTTATAACCTGAGTAACCATCAAGAAAACAATAGTAAGGTTTACCCGCTAATCTATCAAGCATTTGATCAATAAAGGGTAAAGGAAAGTGGTCCTTTCGGGTAGCTTTGTTAAGCTTCCGATAGTCCATACAAACCCTCCAACCGGTCTCAGTCCTGGTTGGGATTAACTCATTGTTCTCGTTGGTTATCACGGTCATGCCTCCTTTCTTGGGAACACATTGCACCGGGCTTACCCATTTGCTGTCGGAGATGGCGTAAATAATACCAGCATCTAACCATTTAATGATCTCCTTACGCACTACCTCCTTCATCGCATGGTTTAGCCGCCTTTGGGCATCTATAGTCGGCTTATGATCTTCCTCAAGGAGGATTTTGTGCATGCATAACGCCGGACTAATGCCTTGAATGTCTGCTATCGTCCATCCAATCGCCTTCTTGTGCTGCCTTAACATGTCGATCAGCTGTCGTTCCTGTTCCTGCGGCAGCTTAGCAGAGATGATTACGGGCAGTGTGTCATCACAACCAAGATAAGCATATTTAAGCTGCCCTGGCAGGGGCTTAAGTTCTAAGACAGGTGGTTCAACAGTGGATGGCTTTTGGATTAAATGGTTATCCGAAGTGTAATTCAAAGGTTCGAATAACTTACCTGGACGATGGTCTAACCAGTTTACCTCCTCATGACCTTCAGTATCAGATGTATCGGATTCAGAGGAGTCGCTGTCGTCGGTGCTGTCGTCATTGCTGTCGTGACAGGCCTGTAGATGGCTGTCGCAGTAGTGACCAGATTTTATATCACGGCAGCCCGACCTGATGCAGGGTTGATCAAAGGTCACCTCAATGATGGCCTTGCATTCCTCATCCACATCAGCATGTTTCATCGCTTGGAGAACATTCAACTTAATTTCTTGATCATTCACGCGCATGGTGAGTTCTCCTTTCTCCACATCAATCAATGATCTGCCCGTGGCTAAGAAGGGTCGCCCAAGGATGACTGGTGCGTTCTCATCTGCCTCACAATCTAAAATAAGAAAGTCAGCAGGAAAAATAAGCTTATCCACTCTTACCAAAATATCTTCAATTTTTCCCTCGGGGTGAACGTAAGAGCGGTCGGCTAGCTGTAGGGTAACTGTCGTGGGTCGCGCCTTGCCAATACCTAGTTTCTGAAAAACAGATTTGGGCATTAGATTAACACTAGCACCAAGATCACATAATGCCTTACCCACAAATCTGTCGCCGATTACACAAGGTATGATGAAGCTCCCCGGATCCTTCTTTTTCTGGGGTGGCTGCCTATGAAGAATACTCATGCAACCTTCTTGCATCCTTACCGTTTCAAATTCCCCAAGTTTAGATTTTTTCGACATAACATCCTTGAGAAATTTAGCATAACCGGGCATCTCCCCAACAGCATCTAACAACGGAATATTAATATGAACCTGTTTAAAAATATCATAAATCTTTTTAAGTTGAGATTCATGCTTAGCTTGCTGTATCCGTTGCGGAAAAGGTGGTGGAGGATGGTAATCAGCAATGCGTCCTTCCCACTGCATACGAATCTGAGGACGATACTCATTTTTTTTCTCCTCTGTCGCTTCTGCTGTCGTGACAGGCTCATCGGCAGCAGTCTGTTTATCACCTGTCGGGGCAGCTTCCTCGGCAGGTTTATCCAAGGCAGGTTCCTTTTCTGTTTCAGCTTCTTTTTCTGGCCCTGGTAACTTTTTCCCACTCCTAGTAGTAATCGCCTTACATTGCTCATGTGGGGGTGGTCTAGCATTTTCAGTATTGCTAGGGAATCCTCCATTCTGCCGTGGCTTAATATGCTGCGACACCTGACCCATTTGTGTCTCTAGAGATTTCAAGGTAGCCTCATGATTTGTCATTCTCATCTTGGTTTCATCCATAAAGTTTTCCGTCTTCTTGACAAACTGATTAATATTCTCCATATACGTACCAGTCTGAGACATAAAGGTGGCCAGAGTCTGTTCCAATATACTACTCGTGGCAGGTGGTGGCTGCTGTTGCTGCTGAGGCGGCAGGTTCTGCGGCAGATGCTGTCGCGTCAACAATCTAGGACCCCCCTGATTCTGATTATGCGCTTGTGGATTCAGGGCGTTGTTGGGGTTACTCCAGGAGAATTTGGGATCCTTCCTCCAATTGGGATTATAGTTGTTGGAATTGTAGTTCGGCTTGTAATTTCCAACATATTTTCCCTCTTCTATATTTATTGGGCACTCATCCCTACTATGATTTCCCTCACAAGTAGCACAAACTTCCTCGACAGCAAATCCTTGTAATTCATCATCATTCAATAACTTTTTCATTGCTTTAGTAAGGAATGCTACCTGCGATTTCATAGTGCTGTCGGCCTCATAGTCTTTGACAACAAGTACCCGTTTACCTCCTCTTCTCGCGGTCAGAAACTGCTCCTCATTCTTAGCCAGATGTTTCAAAACTTGGAGGGCCTCGTCCGGATCTTTATCCAATAATAGTCCATTCGCTGCAGAATCAATTCGAATGCGAGTTTGTAAGTTGGCAGCATTATAGAACTTAGTTACCTGATTCCAGACGGGGAATCCATGCATTGGGCAGTTTCGAAGAAGAGTTGTAAATCTGTCCCAGGCCTCGTGCATCGGCTCGTCATCTTCCTGTTGAAAAGTAGCAATTTCATTACGTAATCGCTCAGCTAAATGTGAAGGATTAAAACGAGACAAAAATTCACGAGTTAAATCTGCCCAAGTCATAATAGAACCCGATGTAAGTTTATTCCACCAAGTTTTAGCTCTGTCCCTCAATGAATGGGGAAATAACCGAAGCCTCAGTATCTCCGGACTAACTCCTGGCAGTCTAAACGAACCACAGATCTCCTGGAACGTTTTGAGATGCTCCCTGGCATCTTCTGTCGCAGAACCACTAAACTGCCCGGCGTTGTTGATCATACTAAACATGACAGGTTTAAGTTCGAAGTTGTCAACGTCAATATCCGGCAGCGTGGTCTCCAGTTCTACATGATCGTTTAGCATGTAATCACGACATGACCGTCGTCCACCTGCCGCGGGCGGGTCACCGACAGGCGGTACACCATCACCAACAGGCTGATTACGGGCCATCTGCTCTAGCTGTTTCTCAAGGTATTCGTTCCGGTCTAAGAGGTGGCGAATCTGTTTCTTGAGATTGAAGGAACGTTCGATTTCCGGATCTAATTTATACTCAGGATCTTCGCCTCTTTTAGATCTGCGCATAAACAAGAAAACCTCGTGAAAAGCAAGAGTTTAAAACACAAAAGAAAAATTAAAGAAAATTTAAATAAAAACAAAAACGAAAATAAAAACAAAAAGTGCAAGGAAAGAAAGGTGTAGTTACGGCGCCAAAAACTTGTTGCGTGTAAAATAGTCTATCGCAATTATAGTGCAAGTATACACGACGCAAGTAGTAAAGTGATACGAAGTATCGAATATCGTCTCCACAGGGATTGGGCCAATAGCTTCACCTAATTTCACTGCACGAAGTAAAGGAAATAGTTTTAAGAGATTGTCACGAAAATATAAAAGAAAACGTAAATAAAAGAATTGAGATATCAAGATAGAGAGAATGGGCTGGTATTGAATTGCTCAGTAGTGCAGGTATTGAATTGCTTAGGATCTCCAGTTCTGTCGTCGCACCCGTCGCCGACAGCACCTGTCGCGGCGTCTGTCCGTTAGCTGTCGCGGCAGCGAACACTAACTCAGTACTTCAAGCTTGGCAAGAATCCCAGATCTGCCTTGCCCTATCCCTAGGCACAAGTCTGTCGATGATCACGTCTTTGATGATACCTCCCGGCGTGAATCGAAGGATGAACACCGATGTGTATGAATTCTTCCTTAGCCACTTAACCTCGCCCTATCCCTAGGCACGAGATGGTTCAACTATAAACTAGAGAACGCGCTCTTATCTCTTTCGTATACTTAACTCTCCCGATGCTAAGTAAATGGATAACCTCACAATGCTCTCCCGATGCTCTTGCAAGATATTAAAACCAAGATAAAAGAACTTGAAGTTTATTTTATTGAACTTGAAAAATCCTAAAACAAAGCAATCCTTGCAACTACTTTACAAAACAACCCGTAGCCCTAGGGGGAATTTAGAACATGTCGGTGACAGGTAAACGGCAGGGTTTAGGTTTCGGTTATGAGGTAATCGGTTGTGCCCTAGGTTAAATCTATGCCCTTATATAAGCTTTGGGCTCAAGTTATCTAAGGTAACAAGGATTACAACTTTAATTAAAAGTAAGATTCTAATAAAGAATAAATCTGTAAAGTCTCCTACTTTCCAGCCGCATCCTTATTTTGTGGGAATTTCCTCTCCTTGAGCTTTGGCTTGACATATCTTTTGATCCGGGGCTTGAAAAAATATTTGGCTTTCACACGACAGATGAGCAGATTTTTCTCTATCTATCGAGGTCCACTTGACTTTTCCTCTTCATAAGTCTGCTGTCACCTTGGTGTCACGACAGGTCCATGAAAGGTTCGTCTTCTACGGCTGCTTGTCCAGTTCAGCTTTCCTGCTTATCTGCCCTGCGCCTGCCTTCAACATCTACTGTGACAGATACCTGCAAAAATAACCATCTTTCAGTAGAATCCGTGCCTTTTGTATAATTGTGATGTTTTATTGAAAACTAACCTAAATGCAATGCAATGATGCTTGAATGCAACAGAAATATGGGTTAAAAAGGGTGTAAATAATAGAACTTTTACACACTCAACAGGGCCATTTCGGTACATTTTAACTACTGGAATTTTGAGAAATTGGCGAGATAAAAGTGTTCCGAAACGGTCAAATCTCGTTGACCACGAGAAGTTGACCGTTGAGGTCGTTTCGATACGGGTCACCCCTGTTTCAGAACGGTCTCCTCAGGTTGACCCTGGCCTGTTGACTAAGTCAAGGCGTATCGAAACACCCTAAGGGCGTTTCGATACGGCCTGCTGTAAAGGGTTAAAATGAGTTGTTTAAAGTGTTGTCTTGGTTGGTCGATGTTGGATTGTTTGTGTTTCCGCTGTTGTGCTTCACATAGGATTTAATCATGCCTATAGACAAGATAAAGTTAAAAGAAATTTTCTAGGTCGTTAATCGAGGAGGAACCTTAACGGGTTTCGCTTCGGTTTTCCCCGTGTAGCCCACTCGGACCGGTCATCCGACCAGACCGGGACGAGGGGGTTACAAAAAAGGTAAGGTGGACACTACACTTTTCATAAAAAGGTATAAAAATGACATCTTAGTAGTACAAATATATGTTGATGATATTATTTTTGGATATACTAATGAGTGTCATTGCAAAGAGTTTGCTAAGTTAATGCAAGGTGAATTCGAGATGAGCATGATGGGGGAGCTCTCATTCTTTTTGGGACTCCAAATCAAGCAAAAGAAGGATGGCACCTTCATCAATCAAGCAAAGTACATCAAGGATATGCTCAAGAAGTTTGGCTTGGAGAATGCAAAGCCTCAAGCCACACCAATGAGCTCATCTACAAAGCTTGACAAAGATGAAGGAGGTAAGTGTGTTGACTCTAAGCTTTATCGCTCTATGATTGGATCTTTGCTTTACCTTACCACAAGTAGACCATATATATTGTTTACTGTTTAGTGTTTGCTTGTGTGCTAGGTTTCAAGCTAGTCTTAGAGAGTCTCACCTTATAGCCGTTAAGAGAATCTTTAGGTACCTTAGAGATACCTCTTGTCTAGGTCTTTGGTACCCTAGAGACTCAATCTTCAACCTTAATGCTTATTCGGATGCAGATTATGGGGGTGTAAAATCGATAGGAAGAGTACTTCGGGAACATGTCAATTCTTAGGTAGTATGCTCATATCTTGGTTCTCTAAGAAACAAAATAGTGTAGCTCTATCTACCACCGAAGCCGAGTACATATCCTTAGGAAGTTGTTGTGCTCAAATCCTTTGGATGAAGCAACAACTCTTAGATTATGGTATTAAAGTTGAAACCATACCCCTTAAGTGTGACAACACTAGTGCCATATGCTTAACTAAAAATCCCATCCAACACTCTAGAACCAAACATATAGAAATAAAGTTGATGTTGCTAAGGAAGATGTTGTTATAGAGTACGTTGACACCTTGAACCAACTAGCGGACATTTTTACTAAACCTCTAGACAAAGAGCGTTTTTGGTCCCTTAGGAGAGAGTTAGGTCTAACTAGCATTCCTTGACCCTTTAGGACTCTTTTTGAGGTTAAAATTGCTTGAATTTGTGAAATTGCATGTTTATGTGTTGTTGATCTTGAAAATATCCATGCTTATAGCTAGGGGGAGTATGCTTCTATTAGAATATGCTTAGAACTGCTTATTCATCAATTGCATTCATTTAGGAGGTGTTAAAATCGAGCCTTTGGTTGTTCTTAAAGCCTAAAATTCATTTTTGGGTATAGGGTATCGATACAGCCTTATGGGTATCGATACGAGTACTGTATTAGCTTTCAAGACTGCATTTTGCCTAAAACGGGCATCGATACGGTTAAACTCGTTTTGATACGAGCTAAAAGCGTTTTGATACGGATAGCATCCGTTTCGATACATACCTTCAACGAGCGTTTCAAGGGAATTACAATTTTACCCCCGTATCGATATGCGATTGCGCATACAACTTCTTTAAGGCATTTAAAGAGTTTTACTTTTACCAAAATTGCTTTTACAAAACCCTATCCATTTTCACTCTATAAAAAGCCTCTCAATCCCTCATATTTTCACACCACAACTCAAAATCTCTTGAGGGTTTTCAACATCAAGCAAAGCTTTTCAAGCTTTTCATCAATTTGGTGCAAAATTCTTCTCCTATCCCTCTCTATCAATATCAAGGTAAAAATCTCTCTTTTCTTTTTATTTCATTCGATTTTCATTCTAAATTTTGTTTTGTTTTGTTTTCTCAAAAACAAATTTCTTTTCAAACTTTTTAATTTTGTTTTGTTTCTCATTTTAAAAAAAAACCTTGATAATTGATTTTCAATTGGTTGAATGAGAAAGTTAATGCATACACTGTTTTTGATCTTTTTTTCTCTAGTCAATGGCACCTAAAAAGAGAGCACGTACTAGTGAAGTCGGTGAAGGTTCTAATGCCAGAGATGGTACTCGTCCGAACCTCACTCTTATTTATAAATAATGCTTCAAGACCTTCGGAGATCTCAACTATTTTTGACAATTTCAAAACCACAAAATCCGTCCGGAGAGGGTAATTTCCGTTCCTTTTCTCAACTCGGACTGCTTCAAATTTGTTTACTTACCTTTGCTCCAAGAATGGAAATTTATGGATTTCATTCAAATTCCCGGCTTTTACTATCGCAATTTGGTTTTGATCTTCTATACTAATGCCAAGTGTGTCGCCATTCAAGCGGGTGTTGTTACGGCTGTTACTTCTTATCTAATGGGTAAAAAGATCACCATCATTGTTCAATCTATTTGTGATGTGTTCAAGTTAGAGAATGAGGGTCTTGATGATGAGAATGCTCTTGGCCATGTCTTGGGAGGTTCCGTCACCGCTCTTAATGCTCAAGATCGGATCCTACATTTGATGGTTTCTTGGTAGTTTAGGCCACCGGGAGGAAAGTATTCCACTATCCGCCAAGTTGACAATTTTTGGATTCGGTGCTTCTGTCAAAGACAACAACCAAACCTTGCTCGGATTATGTTTGCAGAGATTGTCTATCTCATGCAACATCGCCACACTACTCTTGTCACTTCATTCACTTATGGAACGACCTTGAGTTATTTCTTCACCTAAAAGAAGATAGATTGTTCTCACGACTACCCGACTCCCCTCACCGATCCTATTGATGAAAGATCTCTTTCAAGGGGAAAGTTCATGTACTTCAATGGTAGTTGGCTTCGTCTCTCCGAGCTCCCTAGCGATGCTATTCCGGAAGAAATTGCTAATCCTCAAGCCACTCAAGCTCCTCCTCCTCCACCTTCCATAGATGCCCTCACGACCTTTCTCAACGAGCAATTCACGGGCTTGCACACGGGAATTGCTTCCATGGATCAAGCGATGAGTTCAGGATTTGCTTCTATAGACACACGTTTTACAAGTCTTAGAGATCGTGTGAAGAATATGGAGACGCGTCTCACTTCCCTTGAAGGCGGTCACAACTCGATGAACATATCTCTTACCGCTTTTCATGACGAGTGGCGTCAATCTCGGAGGAATGATGATGCACATGATGAGGACGATGAAGATGGCGATGAAGATACGTAGTAGTTCATCTTTGCATATAATTCATGTCATTTAGGATATCTATTTATGCACTTTGGATTATGTTTTTAGGACTAAGTTTGCATTCTAAAACCTATGCTTTGATTTTCTGTTATTTGGATTTTATGTTGATTTTATCTTTATTTTGAACTTAATGGTTATCTATATTATGTTGCTTGGTTATTATTTATGCCTTTTGCCTATGTTTATCAATGTCTCTATTTTTGATCTAACAAAAAGGGGGAGAAGGAACAAGCTCACACTTAAAATTTTGATTTTCAACTTAAATTTTACCTAGCTAATATTAAGGGGGAGCTATTTTGCAAAGTTTTTTCAATAGTGTCAAAAATTTTAAGTTTTGGTTTTGTTATATCAAAAAGGGGATATTGTAAAACCTATGTTTGATTTTGATATAACAATGTATGTTAAGGATTAAATTGAAAACTTGAAATAGATTTTTAAGACCCTCAAATGATTTTTAAATCATCGAGGCTTTAATCTGATTTGAAAAACTCAAACTCAAAATATTTTCTAAGTGTTCCAAGGCCAAACTATTGAAAAACGTCTAGGTGTATCGATACGCTTCAAGCCGTATCGATACCTTTTTTACAAGTTTGGCTACTGGAGAAACGCGTTTCGATACGCCCTCTTGTTATTATGCAACGACTCTTTCTGTTTTGAGACATGTATCGATACGGGTCCTCGTGTACCGATACGGTAAGCTACAGAAGTGCATTTATGGTGGAAAGAGAGGGCCCCAACGGCTATAATCAATACCCTAACCACCCAAACGACTATAATTAATAGAGAAGGTATAAATTGAATCCAATTGAAGACCAGCAACAACTATTGCATAAAAGACAAACATCCTTACAAAAATCCAAGCTAAAAGTGCTTATTTTCCTATCTCTTGAAAAACCCCAAATTGTTTAGTGTTCAATTCTGATCTAGTAATCAAATTTGGGTGGAGTGTTTGTACTTAAAGGGGCAATCTTGTATTGAGAGATATCTTTCTTGCCTTTATTTCTTCTTTGTACTCTTGTGAGGGTTCTGTCAAATTTTGGGTAGAAAATTTGACCGGTATTGTAAAGGTTACTTCCTAAGCCTTGAAAAGGGGAAGAACAATTAGTGGATTGTTGTAAAATCCTTAGTGGTAGCTAAGGTAGTGGATGTAGAGTTCATTTGGAACTTGAACCACTCTAAAATTCCGTGTTCTTCATTTTTAGCCATTCTATTTACTCCAACAATTTTGAAAAACCCAATTCACCCCCTCTTGGCTTTGATCAATCCATTGATCCACTCAACATAAGTTTCAAGAGAGTGTTTTAGGTTTAGAACGGGGAAGTTGGGTGAATTCATTCAAATCCGGTTAGTCTAGGTGTGATTTTGGGGAAGACGAGAGATTCTACCGAATCAGGTACTAGATTAGGATTTAGGACAAGAAAAGGAAAATTTGAGAGTTTTAGGGTTTCAACACAGCGGCTAAAAATCGCCTCGCATCGGCTGGCCAGACGTGCGCAATGGTCGAGAGTCGGGTATGGTGGCCGGATAATATTTTTGGTGACCGAAGATTGGTTAATTTGGATTAAACGGGTGAAGTTTCGAAGAACAATGATGAATTTGTTGAGAAATAAGAGTTTTGATCCATTTTTTTCTGAAAAAAATTGTTTATGGGGAGAGGGTTTTGGGAGAGAGAGAGGTTGGGCACCAAATGATTGATTTAACTCAGTTTGGGGACTTAAACATCCTAGTCAAAACGACACTATTTTGGAACCGGGTTAACTTGACCCACGAGACCGAGTCGGGTCGAATTAATAGGATCCACACCCTACTATCTAATCTTTATTCTTTGGGCTGCAAACTTTGTAACCATTTCAGTTTAGTCATAATTTAATAGAAATCAAGAATTAAAGTTTGCATTTCTTTCAATTTAATTATTACTTTAATTGTTTTAATTTATATGTATGTGTGCATATTTTAAAACTGGGCATATAGTATATTTTCTTAGGTGATTAATCCACTTAGTATAAATAATTAGAGCCTTCAAACTTGGACTCTTTAATTAAATTAAATAATTAAAATAGAAAGATAATTGTAGAAAATAAATGAATATTAAATGGAAACTTTAATGTTCTAAGTTGATTAGTGTCTCATAGTAATGAGATGTTAATCAAGTAGACATTTTAGTTGAATATTTAATATTTCAATTAAACTTAGAACAATAAAATTACATAGTTAATCTAATTAAAATAAAATTAAGATAGGCTTTAAATAGTTAGTGTCACTAAATGATTAGAAATACTATTAATTTAGGGCCTAGTATGGATAGTGCCCAATTGAATGGGTGTTATCACATAAACCCTAAACTTGATAATATTCATTGTTTTCTTAATTAATTAGGTTTAAATTTAAAATTGACAAGAAAATAAATGGACATTGTTGCGTGTAAGGGTGCACTACAAATGATACACAAATAGTGCAAGTATACACGTCGAGGCAAGTAGTAAAATGATGAGTGAGTATCGTCTCCACAAAGATTGAAGGTATTTAAAGTTAAGTTTAAGCACAAAGGTAAAGGCTGAAATATAAATGAACTAGCAATTGGTAACTGATAAATAAATGTGGTAGCAATTGGGAACAAGGTAAGAAATGCGATAGCAAACAAACAACGTAAGACCAAACCAAAACAAGGATATTCCGAGGGTCCTTTCACACGTACGAAACTCTCTAATGAAATGATAGGCTGTGGTTGCTAAGGACTTCTATGTCTAACCCTAAAGAATGTCTAGAACTACCTTACCCACAACATGCTCGACATAGTTTACTTAGATGTTTCTAAACTATCTCTAGCAAGAAACCTGACAGCCAGAATGCTAAGGCAATACCTCTTAACGTGAACCCTAGAAAGCTACTTATCGATGAAGTTCTACTGCTTTTAGCCATTAAAACTCTATCCTTATCTCTAAAGTGAGTTAGGGTTTTGCCTCTCAGCATCAAACCCCCATTGTCCACGTAGATCTAAGCCTAACTCTCTCGAATATTAAGCTATCCAATACCTAAAATAAGGCTAACTCTCGAAAGCTCTTACAAGTTTAGGGAAAGCAAACAATGGAAAAAACATGTAAAAAATAAGAAAGCAAATCAAACATTCATTTAAACTTAAACATAAACATCCATAACAAGCGGAAGCTACTTAAAATCAGTTCATGGTTGGGAAAATATCATCCAAAATCATTCATTTAAAACAACCCATCATAAAAATAAGAAATGAAACAACATAAGCAACTAGAGTAAAAGAATCTCCCAAGTTGCCTTGGACTGCCATGAACCGATCAAGCTTGCTGCTTCTCTAAAAGGCCAACAAGAACACTCATTGGAGCTTCAACAATGGCGAACACCATACGAAGAAGATGAAGAAAGGAGCCGTCTTTCTATCTTTCTTAACTCACCCAAAAATATCCTCTTTTTTGGCTTTCCCTTTAATGTTGGTGTCTTGTCCTTTATATAGTGGGGGCTCTTAGGGTTTTGTGCCCTAAATTCCAAGGGAATATTCTCTTCACATGTGGGCTCACAGCTGGCTAATTGGTTCACGTGTCAAGGTGCACAATGTCCTAGTCTCCTTGTCCTCTAGTACGCCTAGAAATGCTATCCAACATGCTGTAGCATTCTGCTTCTGCCCTGCTTTGCTCCTCATTTCCCTGCACATCACCACAACAACTCAAACCTTCCCAAGCAACATCATTCAAGCAAATAAACAAAAAATACTAAACAAGCAACTCCAAATGCAACTATATGAACTAAATGCATCTATATGTTATGAAATGAGATGAAATGGGCTTGATTCCTTACAACAACTTAAGTAAAAAGGCGTAAAAAGTTAACCTTTTGCAAGGTTAACACCCCCCAAACTTAAGCTATTGCTTGTCCTCAAGCAATGAACAGAAACAAACAGATAAATGCTACAGCATAAAATCAGATCACAACAAATCTATGGCAACATTTCAGTCCTCAGAACAAATAGGCTCAATCATGGAAGACATCTTAAGATTTTAAGAAATACTCATATAGGGCAAGATCCTAAGGAATGCAAGTGTGATGACTACATTTTCTTCAATCTTAAAAAAGTTATAAAATAATTGGTTATGTTCTCAAGTCCCCCTAGTATTTTTTTAACTTTGAGGGGTGTCAGCTCATCACAACTATTGTCCCTAACTCTAGATGAATATGGAGCAAACATCTCACCCTCGAGCTGGTAGATAGAGTAATCCTATGATAACTTTCGTTCACTCATTTGAGTTGCTGTCATTTATTTAAGCACAGAATCCAGGCAAAACAACTCAAAGCGGAGTGTCCCTCTTAGCCATGCTTTAGCATTTATTCATATTTCAACAGAAATAGAAACTACTTAAGCCTTTTAAGCCTTCATTTTTCTTTGAAGCTTTTATACATTTTTAATCTAAGGCATACGAGTGTTCTTTCACCAAAAATCATCTAACCTCTATAAGTATAAAGAACATGCAATCGTGTAACACTTACTTAGTAGAGAATCAAGTCCTATAGGCAGTTCTACAAATCTCAAGAGTCATAAACATTCAATCAAATTTAGCCATAACAATTAAGTTCTCATCATCGGACATCCTCAATTTATTCATAGAACTGTCATTGACCTAACAAAATGCTATAGCAAAAATCTGTTCATTACTGAATGCTAATGCAAATGTATAACTATAGGTGCTAACACCCCAAAGTTGAAAGATGCAGTGTTCTCAATGCATAAAAATAAAATGAGCTAATCTAAAATGAAAATGCAAATGCAAGTTACCTCCTAAAAATCTATTTTGGTGTTGTAGTCTTGGTGGCTTTGTGCTTGATCTTTGGCTTCTTCCTAGGTGCTGCAATTGGCTCATCGGCCTTCTCTTGTGGGTTTGGCTGGTTGGGCAAATTCTCCTCAGTTGGCTGGTCATCGATAGCATTGTCCGAATCATCATCAAATGGGGTAGTTTGTGCATGCCCTGTCGTGCGCTTTAGGCGACTCCTTGGTTTTGTTGTAACATCCGGAGTTGGAGCAGGTTGCGATGCTGAAGCATCTTCAGCCATCTCTTCGTCGTCACTTTCAACATGGACATGCTCTTCGACTAGGGGTTCCTATGGTGGCGGGGTACTCATTGGAGCTTTTCCTTTCCTTTGCCTCATAGTCCGAGGGCTTTTTTGCACAGTGGCAGTAGCTGGTTCGGGAGCAGGTGTTTGGTGCAGAGAAGGTTCTCGACGTGGGGAAGTTGGTAGGCGTTTTGCTATAGTTTTCTTTGGAGCTGGTGTAGCTTGTGTGCCTGACTAGTCTTTTTTTTTGACAAAAACAACTCATCCGGGAAGGGTGGGAAATTGATATCCATGTGTGGAAGCATCTCCTTGAAATAAGAGTTGAGAGCTGCGTCCCTTTTCTTGACATACTTGAAATAAGTCGTCAGGCTTCTCTTCATCTCATCCATCTCCTCTTGCATGCGTTTGGCGGAGGCAAAAAGGGCTGCTATTCTTGCTGCAACGATAATTTTGGCTCCACCCTCCAATGTTTCTGCTGGAGCATCCTCATCGAATCCCCTCAAACTAGGAATTTGGTATGGGGTTATATAACCCTTGCCCTTGTCGATCTCGTCTTCTTGAGGGTCCTCGTAGACCTGCTTCTTGCGACACAGTGCCGTGATGAGGTTGGGGAAGATGATCATGCTCGATTTCCTGTTTAGGCATGAATAAACTTCATCGATGATGGTTTTGCCCACATCTATCGGTCGGTTGTTGAGGATAGAATGCAAAAGGAGCAGCCTGAAGATATGCACAGTGGTCGTATGAGAGGTGGGCATAAGGCATGTCTTGAGGTAGTGGTTCTAAACCTTGGCATCGGGCTTCAAGTGTTCGCACTCTACTGACCTAGTGGCTGGGTGCCTGGGTCCAACTCCGTCCCACTGAAGCACAAGTCCTCAAGGACTTCCTTGTATGTGTGGGCATCAGCAGCCTCAACAAAAAGGGTGTGTTGATCCACCACATTCTTTAGGCCAAATAATTTTTTGATTGCTGCAGCAGTAAACTTCACATGGTCGCCTCACACGTACACGCCAGATTGGGTAGGGCTCGTTAGGTGTTCCTAGAACTCCCTCACAAGGGGCACACATATATCGCATGGGTGTTTGACAAAGGACTCCCAATTGTACTTAGTGATGACATCCATCACTTTATCATCGAAGCCTGTTTCCCCATTAGTAGGGAACTTGAAACCTTGCTCAGCAAAGGGCATTCTCTCCTTGATCAACTGGAATCGATCTTGGTTGCATTGTCGAAGAAATTTTTAATCTTGATAGGAGGTGGGCCTTGTTCACTACTCGAAGCATCGGTGATGTTCTTGTAGTGGACCATGGTTGTAAGGGGGAGAAAACAAGAATGTTTTGGGAGGAGTCTTGGGTGTTTTCGGTGAAGGTGTAGCGACGTTTTTTTTGAAAACATCGAGTGGTATCACTACCCCTCTTCCAGCATCACTTAGAAGAACCGAGTTTTAGTTTAAAATGAGTTTTAAAGAAAATCGATTAAAATTGGAGTCGCCACCGGCCATTTTAAAGGGTGGGCCAGACACCGGAAAACAAAATCAGAGATTCGAAAGGATTCGGGAGTCGGTTACACGCGGGGAAGGGTGAGCACCCCCGTCGTGCCCAAAATTGGTACCAAATGTATTACCGCTGAATTAACATCCAATTTTACGAATTAAAGTGACAAATTAGATCAAAATTTGGTTATACGAGTGAGTGAATTTCAAAAGCCCTAATATTCGAGAAGGAACGTCCGAACCACCACCACTACGACTGGTACTGGCCTCGTTCGTTCCCGAATAAAAGGATATCGCATGATATTTTATATTCCGAATGCAACCTAACATAGCATACGTTAATAAACAAATAAAGCATATAAAAAATAAACAAGTACACATAGCATTTAAATGCATGAGTGAACATAAGTATGGATGAACAATAGGGCTTAAATCGAAGTAATATTATGCTGTGCGAAAATAACATAGTATATACATGTGATAAGACCTCATTTACATACATATGCACGTGCGCAAAAGGGAAGAAAAAAAAAAGAAATTGAAGTTTCAACAACACAGTACATTTTACACGCATGTATACAATAGAAACACATATTTACGGCTGGCATGATTAAAAACAATATAAAATACATATATGCATGCCTTGTTATATAAAACGAAATTAAGTGGCGCACACATGGACATAGACATATATAAAAAATGAATATTTATAACATATATATATATATATATATATATATATATATATATATATATATATATATATATATATATATATATATATATATATATATATATATATTCATAACAAACGAAGTCAAGTAATATGTACATATACATAACAAAGCTCGTTACATATAAAAAAAACAAGGAACCATATAATACGCATAAACCGAGCACGCACATATATGTGTCACATATCAACTTAGCATGGATAAAAAAATAAAATACAAGACTGAAATTTAAGGAATTTAAACTCAAGGCTGAAACTTAAATACGAATGCATTGGAGGGTTGATTAAAGAAATATACCACTGTTTTCGGGGGCTAAGTTAAACAGAAATCTAAAGATTAAGGACCAAAAGGGAGATTTACCCATTTAAAATCGATTGAGACAAACCGGGGACAAAACTAAAAACATTTTGAAAGTGTAGGGACTAGGGCTGGTATTTTAAAAAACGGAAACCCTTGCGATGAGATTTCAACGGCGCGGAAGGGCTAAAACCGTGAATCGCCCGATTTTAAAATGATAACTCGGTGCAAAAACCCTCTTTTGGCAAAACTGAGATCCCTTTTCCCATCTTCTAAACAAAAAAGTCTCATTTTTAAGGAAAAACCCTAACCCTAGCTAGCCGACCGTCGTTCAATGTTGCCGGAAGCACTTCTTTTCAAACTGAAAACATTCGATCGATATCAAAAGAATATTTATCCCTTAAACAAACCTTTCTTTCTTGCGAAGATTCCCAAAAATAGACCCAAAAAAACCTTATTTTTTGTTTGAATGAACCCAAAACTGTAAGGGCTCACCCTATAAGGGATTGTTGCCGGACGGTACTCGAAGCGAATGGGAAGGTGGACCGTCGAAGGGACAAACCGCCACCGAAGGTATAAACTTCCTTTTTTTGTGTTTCGATGCATGCAATGGTTACTTTTGAAAGGGTAATACCTTGAAAGCTTCGTTTTTTCACTTTGTATTGATTTTTCTGTGAAATCTCAAATTTTTTTACAACTTTCAACTCAGTTTTTTATATCCGAGAACTTACATGTGAAGTCAAAAGAGGTACAATCAAGGCTTAATTCTATTGGTTGTGTTTTGAAAATTTGTGTTTGTTCTCGAAACCTGATTTTACTTCTGCCTTGTCCTTTTTCCTTTTGCCATTATAAGCTTTCCGACTTCTCTGTTTTTTGGCCCGAATATTGGCTGATGAGCTTGAACGGGAAGGTGATGGCGACAGGAGAGGGACTGAACCCGTTCACCAGGCGCGTGGGCGTGTATCGGTAACAGAACGGTCAGACACGTCTCCTTTACAAACGCGTGAGGGGAGCCGAGGCGTTGCGTGTAGGAGCGTGTGTGATATGAGCCGTTTGATGCAGCTTTGATCTGACGGTTACGATGTGCGTGTCGCTAGGGTGAAAAAGGGCTCCTAGGGTTTTCATCCAGGCTTGATCTGGACCGTTGATCTGAGGCCAGATCTAACGGTTGAACGGGTGTGGTGCGAGGTTGAAGAGACTCTTCCCCTAGGGTTTGCGATTTTGAGCAATCCGGGCCATTGGATGGCGCACGATCCAACGGCCGCGACGCATGTGGCACAAGACAAACGACAACTCTCTAGGGTTTCCTTGATCCGGGGCGATCTGGACCATTGATCTAGGGCCAAATCTAACGGTCCAGATATGGCTGCGCATAAACAAAATCAATTAGGGTTTTTTGTTGTAATGGGCTAAGGGTCATTTGGGCTCTTAAACGGGCCATATGTAGTGCATTGTTTTTGGATTTTGTAAATGGACCTTCGCATATATATATATATATATATATATATATATATATATTTGGGATGTTATTCTTTATTTATATCAATGTTTTATTTTTCTTAATTTCTATAATAATAATAATAATAATAATAATAAGTAATAACAATACCAAAGAAATATGATAATAAAATAATATGCATGCACACATTTACACATTATATGCACATAGATTGGGGTTCGAGGTCCGGACAAAATTAGTGATTACAGAAGGGATGGAGAAGTCGAATGTGGTTGCAGAGAAAAGGAAGAAAACTTTTGTGGATAAGAAGAAGTTGAAGAAAGAGAAGAGTGGAAGAAGTTATGGGGAAAGGTGTTGAAGGGATTGGTAACTATCACACACGATTGGAGAGAGAGAGAGCGTGATTTGGACGATTGTGTGACGTGGACAGATGAGAGAGGTAAGAGGTATTTAATGGAGAGGTGAAAAGGTGGAGAGAGAGTATTAAGGGTAATGATTAATTTATGGTTTTAAATTTATGAAAAGTAACTTCCTCCTTTTTGATTTTTTAATGCCGCCTCCCCTCCAAACCTAGGACTTTTTTTGTCTCTTTTGCACTTCCCTTAATGAGATAAAAACAACCCTAACCCTAATAGGAAAAATCTGGCTTTCATGCATAGGGCCCTAGCGTGCCACCTGCAACCTGGGGACAATTCAAACGTGGGCGATAAGGATAAGCATAGGATAAGAACAAGAGGATAAAATAAAATAAGATAAACAACTAAGGTACTAAAAAGAAAAAAAATATTTATATACATAAAAAAAGCAAATGCTATAGCATAAATAGTAAGGGTAAAGAGATGCAAACTCTTTACGGATCCTGAAGAAGCACATATGATTTGTCTCACAAGATAGAAGCTCCATTGTAAACCTCCAGCCTTTGGCTGTTAACCTTGAAAATCGTGTCATCATCAAGCTTCTTGATGTCTACCGCTCCACGAGGATAAACCTTGTGCACTATGAAAGGGCTTGACCATCGCGATTTCAGCTTGTTGTAGAGAGTTTAGGTGTTCTCTATTTCTGAGCGCAAGTGCACACTCTTGTCAAGTTATAGTATAAAAGATATCATCTCCCAAAGGGATTGTAGCAGCTTCTATGAATGGTTTCCTATACAAGGATTTAGTAAATTGCACAATTAAATCTCTAAATGTGGAAATATAAAAACACAAATAAGATAAAGATAGTGATGATAGGGATGATAGGGAGAGATAAGGTCAATCGATTGGATTAAGTAATTGCAGCTCAGTAGTGTGTAGATTGCATTGTAAAGCCTAAGTGTGTTTTACGATGCCACGATCTGCTGCCTCGGCGGGTAACGACAGACGACAGCTATGACCCTGTCACGCGGCCGCAGCGGGTCTTTGCCCCTGCAACTTTCGCTGTCTCGGCATGTGGAATGAAAATAAGTCCTGGCGGCAAGTCTGGCAAATACTCCAAGTTCGGCAGAGCAATTCTTAAGTGATCCTTCCTATGTCTAGGCAAAAATTCTGTTACCACGTGATGTAGGCAATACCTAGCAATATCAGCGTAAACCTAACACATGCAGTCGATGTTTGGTTACTCCTTTTAGCCGCTGGAATTCTAACTTATGTCTAAGCCGAATTAGTCAACACCTCGACATGATGAGACCGTGCTTAATCCTTTCGTGAGTCTTGCACTCTCGTGCCCGACAAATGGATTTCCTCAACTGGACTTTTGGAACTAATTGAAAAAGTGAAGAACATGAACTAAGCAAACTTGAGAATATTTTATTGAAAACACACTTAAACTATTACAACTGTTTCTCACAACTACTTTACATACAAAAACTGTAACCCCCTCGTCCCGGTCTGGCCGGATGACCGGTCCGAGTGGGCCACACAGGGAAAACCGAAGCGAAACCCAAAGGATTCCCCCTCGGTTAGCAACCCTATTTTGTTTTTTTTTTCATTTTAATCTTGCCTAGATGAACATTTAGTCCTAAGTGATTCACAACAGCGGAAACCATTCAAAGGAAAACACATTCGAACCACGGCCATGCATAACAGTCAAATTTTAGACTTATAAGGCAGCCCGTATCGGTACCCTAGCTAGGGGTATCGATACGCCCTGTCTAGGTCAACCCAAGAAGTCAACCCCGAGAAATCCGTATCGATACAGCCCTTGAGCGTATCGATACGCCCTTCTCGGTCAACCCTTCTTGGTCAACAAAGTAGACCCGTACCGATACTCGGGAACCCCGTATCGGTACGCTCTATTCTCACTCAAAACTCCAGATTCCAGTAACTTTGGAGGGTATCGATACCCTTAGGGTATCGGTACGCAAGGCAAAATCTGTGGCCTTTGGGCAAGACCGTATCGATACGGCCTGAGGCGTATCGATACGCCCTACACTGCAATTCCACAAATTTCAACTTAAACGACCCCAACACGACTCTAAATGCATTTCTTGACTCACCTAAGCGTATACAAACATGCAAACAAACATACTTAAGCCAAAGGAAGCATTCATTCATGAAACAAAACATTCATACATAGCATTCCAATTAAAGAGCAAATTAGGAAATATTGTGCATACATAAAAGCTCAAATGGTCTTAAAGGCACAAGTCAATCAAAAGAGGTTTGCACTCATACACAAGGCATCCTAGACATCCTAAAGCATGCCATCACACACACCAACATTCATCAAGTATTACATGCTTACAATCCATAATCAAACTCAAATCATCCACATTCAAAGAGTCATACAAGCTCATACACAACCCTTGCCACATTGCTAGCTAATACAAAATCGATAACCATACTTGAGCCACAAACTTGGAAAGCCCTTCTTGCCTTGCCTTGAGCTAACACCACGCTAGTGATCTGCATTGTTGAACATTGAGAGCGTAAGCTATAAGCTTAGTGAGGGTGCTCTAAAACGAAAAACATCAACAATGCAGGGTTCAAGCATGTAAATCCTAATCTCACATACATCAAGCATAGGCATATAATCAAGTAGACCTAGCTAGTCTTTCAAGTGGCAAAT
Organism: Hibiscus tridactylites; assembly: GCA_958450335.1. Lineage (NCBI taxonomy): Eukaryota > Viridiplantae > Streptophyta > Magnoliopsida > Malvales > Malvaceae > Hibiscus > Hibiscus tridactylites. The sequence continues at coordinate 71,392,806 of OY288270.1, read as the reverse complement.
ATGGTCTCTCAATCCTACCAAGCTCAATCATCAATATCAACATCATATGACAACACCATATACCACAATCATATATCACAATACATGAACAAGTTTAATTGGCCACTATTAATTTCCCCGATTGTGCGGATTTAAACCTCAACAACACTTTACCTCGGTGGGATTACACTCATCACCGGACCTTGCATGTGCGGGATTCCACTCATCGCCACATGCCCTACGGATGGGATTCCACTTATCATCCCGTAGAAATATATAAAAAGCTTCCGGTGGAATGTTACATCACCGTACACCTCCTTGATGACCTAACGTCATCAAGGCCACATACGTTTTGACTCAATTTGTGTGCACACTAATCCTAATGATCGATCATTTACAACCGGTAATTATTTTAGTGCCAATTATCATTATCACACCACATATCATCAATCACAACTCATGCTCTTCACATATATTCACATTATGACATATACATGCACCAATAACCACAAACACAAGAGCATAGCTAAATGAGCACAATAGCATTCATGGATATCAAAGGCTAGACTAACAACTTGAATTAACTAGAAGTGGCCTACCAAGCTCACTTTACACACACACACTACACATACTCGAACCAAACTTTAAATCAAGTTTGAAACCACTCACCGCCCTTCCTTAGCAATTCGAACCAATCCTCCTACTAACCCGGATTCGGTCCCAAAGCTCCTTCAACGATTCCTCTTGCTTCTAGCCAAGCCAAAACATATACATTACTTCACAATTCAATGCTAAACTCAACCAGCAACTTACTTTACAAACACAAGCCAAATTCCACAAATTCCCAAACCACATAATCTCCCAAAAATCCAATTTTCGTGCTCCCCTAAAACCATGCTGAAATTCCCATTTCCAAACATCCAAATGACTTCCAAAATGTCCCAAATCACCCTCCTAACATACCCTAACCATCAGCCCTTAGTTTTCAACCTAAAATCCACCAAAAACCCAAGTTTTAATACCTCAAAGTTTGCCCTAAGAACCTACTACGAATTTTCATCAAAACTCAACCAATTTGATATATAATGTGTATTTCACCATGATTAAACAAAGCCCCAACACAATTTATTAAAACCAATTGGAAAACCCCTTAAAAACCCAAACTTTGATATAAACCCTAATTTTCAAAACCCCATGTTTTTGAAATCCAAGACCATAGATAGATAGAGGATAAAGAGGAGATTAAGAAAACATAATTACCTTTGAAAAACACCTTGGATTTGAAGAAGATATTGAATAGAATAGTAACCAAGTTTGAGAGGTTTTGGGGTGGGGTTTTAGGGCATACACGTTGGATGTGGGGGAGGGGAAAGGAAGATGACAACTTTTGAAAAGTTGTCTTACTTTTAAAAACATTTGGGTAAAATCCCCCTTCTAGTCCCTCCCCTTTTTACTAAGGCCCAAATAAGTCCAAATTGAGGTTGAATTTATTTTAATTAAATTTTATTGACTCGAACTATAAACCCGGTTAACTCCTAGGCCCAAAACACGGGTGTTACAAAAACCTACACCCTAGGAGAGTTGGGTCGCGACCTCCAACACCTCCATTAGTCTATCTATCTACCTCTCCACTATATCCCCTCATGCGTGCATCTAAGCATAAGCATACGCATGAGCATGCCCCTATACCCTCACATACATTGGGTATATATAGAGCTCATGGCCTAAGTTTGAGTCCTCCTTGAAGTAGAAGTCCTTAAAGTAGCTTTACATTAAATGTTGTCTCCTTTTTGACTTGAATGTGGACTCTTTGGACGTTGACTTCTCCCGCAAGTAAGGATAAGTACTTTTACTTATCAATCTTGGATCAGCTCTACCGGCTGCTACATGCTTCAGAGAATTGCAAGACTGAGCTCAGGGAATTGACCTCTTTCAATCGCGACCCATCTTGATTAAGTCGGTGTCACTCCTGACTGGGCGGCTCTTGGCGGCAATGCTGCTAAGGCGGCATCTGGAACAGCTTCAATACAATTGCTTTTGTTCTCATCTTTCCTGTCCTCTCCTCCCTCTACACAGCTACAACACCTGAAAATAAAAACTAAATTAAAATAGTATATTTTTTTAACCAAACATAAAATATTCAATAAAAGCATGGTAAAAGAGAAAATACTGTTATTATGCATGTAATGCACCTAAGTTTACCTAAATGAGCTTAAGAATAACAATAATAAGAGCAAGAATGTGTACAAAATATAGAACTCGTGGACACTCTACACTTGCCTGGGAAGAGCTTGAGTTGTGAGTTGTAAAGAAGCACTCGTTGGCCTTAAGAAAAATGTCATGGCAAATGATGCTTGTCATGCCATTTCTTTGTTTTCTCCTTGTACAAGCGGGATTCTCTTAAGCTTGGGCTCGAAAATCACCTATCTCGTTCAGCTCTAATAACCTTCTTTCTCCAGCCAGTTGGGCGTCCATATTGAGTTTTTAATGGTCCAATATTCTAGTCCATGAAAAGATGACATGCATTGCCATAGACGAGCTTGAATGGAGACATTCCCAAGGGTGTCTTGAAAGTTGTCCGATAAGCCCATAACGCTTCATCGAGTCTTGGAGACCAGTCCTTCTGCTTTGGGTTGACCACCTTCTCTAGAACTTGTTTTATCTCTCGATTGGAGATCTTAGCTTGGCCATTGGTCTGAGGGTGGTATGCCATAGCAATTTTATGCCTCACTCCATACCGTTGTAATGCTTTCGCAATGAGCTTGTTGTCAAAGTGGGTGCCTTCATCACTTATTATGTCTCTTGAGGCTCCAGACCTTGTGAAGGAACTTCAAAATAGTCTTGGAGTCACTCCTTGGTGTAGCTATTGCTTCAACTCATTTGGATACATAATCCACCGCTAAGAGGATGTATAGATCTCCAAAAGATTATGGGAATGGTCCCATGAAATCTATTCCCCATAAATCAAAGAGTTCTACCTCCAAAATGCATTGCAATGGCATTTCATTCCTTCACGATATGTTACCCGTTCTTTGGCATCTATAACATGCCTTGCAAAATTCATGTGCATCCTTAAAGAGTGTGGGCCAATAGAATCTTGATTGTAGGACCTTTGCAGCCGTCCTAGCTCCTCCAAAATGGCACCCACATGAGGATGAATGGCAATAGAATAATATCTCCTTTTTCTCTTCTTCGAGGACACATCTCCAGATAATTTGGTTCGCACATTGCTTGAACAAATAAGGCTCGTCCCAAAGATAGAATCGCACATCATTCTTGAATTTCTTTTTGCACTAGCTATTCAAATCAGGAGGAAAATACCACTAACAAGAAAGTCAACAATATCAACATACCATGGAATTGTTGTAGCATATAGGATTTTCTCATCAAGGAATTCTTCCTTAATTTCTGGGTTATCCTTACTTTCAACCTTGTTTTCTAGCCTAGAAAGATGATCAACAACTTGATTTTCACAACCCTTTCTATCCCTAACCTCTAATTCAAACTCTTGCAAGAGGAGTATCCACCTATTATGTCACTAAGTACTTAATAGTAGAATGATCGGTATGTACAATGACCTTAGTGCCTATCAAGTATGCTCCAAACTTATCAAAGACAAACACAACATCAAGTAATTCTTTTTTAGTGGTCGTGTAATTGATTTGTGCATCATTTGGAGTGCAACTAGCATAATAAATAACCTAGAAAATTTTACCTCGACGTTGTCTAAGGGTTGCCCCCACTACATAGTCACTTGCATCACACATAAGTTCGAATGGTGAGGTCCAATCTGGTGGAACAACTATAGGTGCTAAGACAAGTTTTTCCTTGAGTTCCTTGACTGCGCTATGACAAGCATCATTAAACACGAAGGGCTGGTTTTGCTGTAGCAAAGTGCACAATGGCTTTGAAACTTTAGAGAAGTCCTTGATGAACCTCCTATAGAAACCAGCATGGCCCAAAAAGCTTCGAGTGCCTTTCACGTTGGTTGGGGGAGGTAGCTTTTCGCTCACCTCAACTATGGCCTTGTCCACCTCTATTCTTTTTTGCAAGATCTTGTGGCCAGAACAGTCCCTTCGGCCACCATAAAATGACATTTCTCCCAATTGATGACCAAGTCCGTTTCTTCACATATCTTGAGCACCCTTGCTAAATTACCCAAACATGACTCGAAGTCATCTCTGGAGACTAAGAAATCATCCATGAAGATCTCCAAAAACTCTTCAACCATATTCAAAAAGATGGCTAGAATACATCACTGAAAAGTAGCTAGAGCATTGCAAAGACCAAAGGGCATCCTTCTAAAGGCGTAAGTACCATAGGGGCATGTGAATGTTGTCTTCTCTTGATCCTATGGTGCTATAGCAATTTGGTTGTACCTTGAGTATCCATCGAGAAAACAATAAAATGCCTTGCCCGCCAATCGATCCATCATTTGATCGATGAATGGGAGGGGGAAATGGTCCTTCTTGGTTGCCTTGTTAAGCTTCCGATAGTCCATGATATCCTCCACCCCGTGACGATCCTTGTTGGTAAAAGTTCATTGTCCTCGTTGCTTACTACGATCATGCCTCCCTTCTTTGGTATACATTGCACTGGGCTGACCTATGAAATGTTAGATATTAGGTAAATAACTCCAGCATCAAGCCACTTGATGATCTCCTTCATCACCACCTTCTTTATGATTGGATTTGATCTTCTTTGGGGTTCAATAGAATTTTTGTGGCAATCATGAAGCAAAATTTTGTGCATACAAATAGTAGGACTTATACCCTTTTTTTTAATCGGCAACATGCATGTTTTATTAATAAGATAACATACATGACCAACACGCTCACAAGCCTCATTAAAAACCTCTCTAAATCCTACAGAGGAAAAGAGTACTCATGAGCGTGTATCCAGTACAAACACCATTCATAAAATATACATCATGCTAAGCACATTGCTTAAACCAACTCGGTCTATCAACACCAGTTTTAGCCAAAACATCCGCTAGTCTATTTCCCTCTCTAAAAATGTGTTGGAAACATACATCATTTAGTGCTGCACACGCTTCGTCAATTCGCTGGAACCAGCGCCAAAATCTCCACGGACGCTTCTCCAAATGCATGACCCAAGCCACGACCGTAGTGGAGTCCGATTCCACCACCAACGGACGTTGTTCCCACCCCGAGCCAACCACCATCTCCAATGCGAGACAAATAGCTTGTAGCTCAGCTTCATTTGAATCCGCAACCCTTATCGGACCTGAAAATAATGCAAAAATACGGCCAAATTCATCTCTTAGCACGCCCCCACAACCAGCTCTACCCGGTTTACCTCGCGCCGAGCCATCGACATTAAATTTAAATACCCCCACCGGTGGCCTCTCCCATTGTAGATTCCCCCGCGTGACATTGCTCGGACCACGAACCATGCACTTCAAAGGAGAATCCCACCAAGCCAATTCCAAAATCACACTCTCACTATTCAACATCCGCACCCAATACATCGACCTCAACTTGATGAGGAAAATAATTTCCCCCGCTGTCGACTGAATATTATTGAATAAAGCATTGTTACGCGCCAACCAAAGAGACCAAAATGTCGCTGCACACCCCGCCATCCACCAATCACGCACATGTCCCATAAACAAGGACCCAAAGCACATCTCCAGCAGAGTCACCACACTCCAAGGCTGTACCATATCCGTTCCCCACCATCGAAAAAATGCCGTCCAAACTGCCCAAGCCGCTGGGCAGTGAAGCAGGAGGTGATCGAGTGTTTCTTCACCCGTCCAGCACCATACACATCAGACCCCATCCCCCATGATCGACATCCCCCTTGCACACAACATATCCATTGTTGGTAAACGATTCAGCCACGCAAACCATAGAAAATGTTGCACCTTCGGAGGTATCGGCAATCTCCAAAGCATATTCAATTCATCACTCACCACCAATCCAAACGATTGCATCAATTTCGCCAAATTCGCAACAAAAAACTCCCCCGTCGTGGAATGTAGCCACACTATACGATCACATTGAGATGGAAAAAGATGAAAACTCCCGCAAAGCGCACGGACCTCCTTAAGCTGCTCAAGTTCTAAAAATCGCAAGGATCGAACAAAAAATTTCTCCCATTCCTCATGTTCAAACGTACCGCCTTTCGTGTACTTCTTCACTGTCAATTCTTTCTCAACCACAAGCCGATACAATCTTGGGAACAACTCAGCCAACGGCCTATCACTACACCACACATAGTGCCAAAAAATTATTTTTTCGCCATCCCCCAATTGCCACATAAAAGCCTCTCTACCCATCAAACCATGTAATTCATTCGCTTCATTAAGATTAACAATTTGACGCCAAACAAATGACATTTTTTGCAACCCCACCTCTCTCGGCCACCACTTCCTAATATCACAACCATACTTCGCATCTATAACTGTCCTCCAAAGGGAATCCTCTTGCGTCGCATACCTCCACCTCTATTTTGCTAAAAGCGCAATATTTCTTACGCGCAAATTCACCACTCCCAATCCCCCAAATCGACGAGGTCGACAAGCGATTGACCAGCTCACTCGACTTAATTTCATTTTAGTATCCGAACCTCCCCACAAAAATCTCCTCCGTATCCGATCTATCTTGCTTAATACACCCCTTGGCACCATAAACAAACTCATATAATAAAGAGGTAAAGCGGACAAGACGGTATTAATCAACACTAACCTCCCCGCAAAGGACAATGTGTCACGTTTCCACCCCGCCAAGCTATCTCTGAATCGCTGTATAAGTGGATCCCACATCTGTATACTGCGCGGATTGACTCCCAAAGGCAGTCCCAAGTAGACAAAAGGAAGCGTATCACGGTCACACCCCAACATGGCAGCAGTGCACATCATCAAATCATCGTCCACCCCTATTCCATACAACCGCGATTTAGCAAAATTAATTTTCAAACCAGTAGTATACTCGAAACATGTCAGAATACGCTTCAAGTCATGTGCAAACTCAATCCTTGCCGGGAAAAAAAGGATTGTGTCATCCGCAAATTGCAAATGTGACACAACACATCCCTCGGCAACTACAACCCCATCAAACACTCCCAATCTCTTCGCATTACTCAAAAATTGATGCAGAAGTTCAGCCACAATCACAAATAATAGGGGCGATAGTGGATCACCCTGTCGTAAACCCCTCTGCATTTCAAATTCTCCCGTCGGCGAGCCATTTACAAGGATTGACAATCTTGCTGTAGTGACACATTCCATCACCCACTTACGCCACAAATCACCAAACCCCATTTTACACAAAATATGATCTAAACATTCCCACTTAATGCAGTCATAAGCTTTCGAGAAGTCCAGTTTTAAAATAAATCCCCTCTCCTCACCTCGTCTTTGTTACATCGAATGAATTGTTTCATTCGCCAATAGAATTCCATCTAAAATCTGCCGACCTTTTACAAAACCAGATTGCACATCGCTAATTAACTTCGGCAACACCTCCTGTAATCTTTTTGCTAGACACTTAGCTAGAATTTTATACAGCGAATTCAAGAGACAAATAGGTCGATAATCACTAACCACTGACGGATTCTCCTTTTTTGGAATTAATACCACAAAGGAGGAATTAATCCCCGACGGCAATTTGCTCGTTTGCACAAAATCCGCTATAAACTTCATCACATCCTTCTTCAAAAATGCCCAGCCCTTTTTATAAAACTCAAATGTGAATCCATCCGGACCTGGTGTTTTGGAGCCTTCACAATTCCATACTACTGTTTGAATTTCAGCTTCGGGGAAATCTACTTCCAAGCATGACGCCTCCAATTCACTCAAGCAAGGAAAATCAATCATCGCTTCCATCGACCCCGCCATCTCAATGCGCTAAAAATGCTTCCGAAACTCACTGAAAAAATATGATTTTAGTTGCGTCGGCTCCATTACCCAACGGCCATGCCACATTGCTCCTCTAATCGAGTTACGCATCATGCGTATTTTAACAGCCCGGTGGAAAAAATGCGTATTTTGATCCCCATCCTTTAACCATGCCCCTCTCGATTTTTGTCGCAAATGTACCTCACGTAGTTTCGATAGCCTCCACAACTCCGAATTCAGCTTCCATCGTTCCTCTATGTCCTCCCATGAGGCTGAATCCTTCTCTACCATATCGTCTAATGCATCCAATTTACTAGTCGATATTTTGATTCGATCATCAATGTTGCCAAATGAGTGTTCATTCCATCGCTTTAAAAATGATTTCATCCCTTTCAATTTTGCCGAAATACTCAAGCTCCCCCACCCCACATCCGAAGATCCTAATCTTACCCATTCATGCCCCATTTTGTCCAAAGCATCCTTCGAATACAACCAAGCATTCATAAATCGGAATGGCTTCGGTCCACTGTCCCTATGATCGCTAACCAATAACAGCGGCACATGGTCCGACACTCCCCTTGATAAACCATTCAATTGTAACGCTTGGAATTTATCTAACCAATCCGAGGATAACAAAAACCTATCCAGCTTGCTGCATTTCTTACCCGGACCAAACCATGTAAAGCATCTCCCCCGCAACGGTATATCCAGCAGTGCGTGCGATTCAACAAACTCCTTGAACAAAATCATTCCCCTCGTTCGTACAACACCCCTCACCTCTCATTCGGATGCATCACTTCGTTAAAGTCTCCTCCCACACACCATGGGATTGAATTACTCTTCAAAACCTCCGACAAATGAGACCATAAATCCCCTTGTTCAGCAACCACACAAGGTGCGTAAACACCAACCACGCCACAATGCCATTCTTCGTTAATCCACTCACCCTCCACCATTACATATCGATCACCAATTCGTATCAAATCAGCCTTGAACCGCTTCGTATCCCAAACCACTAGCACACCTCCGGATCTGCCCCTAGCTAGAGCATAGGCGAATTCATACTCATCCGATGGCCACAATCGACCTACCGTGGCCCCCAAAATCTCCTCCAATTTTGTTTCCTGTAGAATCAACAATTCACAACGATGTTGTCGAACTAAATTTTGCACTGCTCTCCGCTTCACACTCGAACCCAACCCCCTTATGTTCCACGACAACATCCGCATCTCTCTTTGCTATTGATTTACCTCACGATTCGCAATTAGCTTTGCCAAATCCTGGACTATGTGATCTTCGTTGCCAATTGCTTCCGCACCAATGTACTTTCCTAATGCTAAAGTCTCCTTCGCCTCCTTAATTATCGATCTCTTTCTATTTTCAAAATCAGAATCCGAGAGGGATATATTTGCAAAATCTTGTAGATCGTTCACCTTCTTTTTTGGCCGGCCTCTACCCCTCTTCACCAATTTTTTCTCAGCTTCTATCCTTTTTTCAGGGGATAATTCATCTAATAAGAGTTCTGATAGGTTCCTCACCCTTCTAAGTTCCCCATTATTTTCAACCACTATTTCCTTTCCAACTCTATCAATTTCCGACCTTATCCCTTGCTGCCGTCGATGCTCATCATCTCCCATCTCCACCGGTGTATCATGTATCTCCTCGCTCAAGGCTCGTGTGTATTCCTCGCCCACGATTTGTAATTGATCCTCTGAATATCGTGAGACCAACCCTATATCTTCATCCGCTATCCCAGAATTCTCCTTGTCGCAGCCTCATTAAATTCCAATGGACCGCCTTGTTGTTCCTTCCATAATTCATTATAATGCATCATTGTTGGAGTGGCCCCGGAAATTGAATCCGGCACAAATGATTCCTCCTCCTTGTAATCACTGTCATCTACACCATCACAATGCACATGCCTCTCGCTCGAATCACCCTCCTTGTCCGTCGATACATCTGTAGACACCACTTCCCTCCCGCAGCAACAATCACACTTGATTCCCATTATTTCCTCTGACTCCATCACACGTACCCTAAATGATTGGCCCCCAATATTCAAGGTTAGCACCTCATCGATTGATTCCAAAAAGTCAGTCTCAATTAGAAATCTACATCGTTCAAACGACGACGGCGCAATCGTATCCCCATCCAATTGAATGAATTCACCCCATAATTCAACGATATTCCTGCACGTACCTTCGGACCAAGCATGTATAGGGATTCCACTAGCGGATAACCAAACACTCCTATTCGGCAATCCCAAAGATTCAGTCCATGGCATCACATTTTCCAGCCATTCCGAAAAAGCCTGTTTTGCTAGGAGTCTCTCTCGAGTATCGACGCTCTCAAACATCAACAATACCATCGAACCCGCCACTCGCATTATCGATAATCCATCCAGCTTTGCTCTCCGAAATTCCAACGCCAATTCACGAATTTTGTATGGTGATTTACAGAATCCGACGGTACAACAACCAAGTATTTCCATTTTATCATCATCCACCACGCCTTCCACACTTCTATCCTCTCTGTGCTTATTTTTCTTCTCCTTGTTCACTTTTAATTCCTGTGCCATAACCGACTTTTGCATTGCGGAATTCACTTCCTTCACAAATGATTTCTGTGAGTTCAATTGCTTCTCCATCGATTTCTTTTTCCAATATTCTGATCTTTCCTCCCTTTTTGCATACGAAACCCTAATCCAAGACCCATACAATCTGAATCCATTCAGCCTCTCAATAACTCTGTCCACATCTATTTTGGATCCCATTCGCACGAATCCAAATCTTTTTCCTTCTCTCGATTTCTTGTTGGGAATGAAGACATCCACCACTCTCCCATGTCTATCGAACACTTGCCATACACCCTTCCAATGCAATTGTAATGGTAGATTCATCACAAATAATGTCCATACCTGGTATTGAGATCGCTCCGATTGCCCGCTCCTTTGGTTCTGATCTGATCGCCCTTTCCCTTGGAAATTTTCCGATCTCCATTCCGATCGCCCCATTTTTCTTTTGTAATAATCAATAATTGTAGGACTTATACCCTTCAAGTCAGTCATAATCTAACCTAAAGCTTTTTTATATTGAGTTAACACATTTATCAAGCTAGACTCTTTCTTAGGTGTAAGACTAAAGGAGATTATCACAGGCAAAGTTTCATTGCAACCAAAATAAGCATATTTAAGGTGTGATGGTAAAGGATTTAATTCTAATGTGGGTGCATGCTCAAGTGAGGGTTTTGGAGATGTAAATTCAAAAAAAATATAAAGGTTCGAATTGCATACCTGGTCTGGCTATGAGCAGACTGGATTGTTGCACCTCCATTGGAAACTCCTCAAGTTCCTTGAACTCTTCAGCCTCCTCGAAGTCTTCATTGTCATCCTCATTGAACTTCACACAATCCTTCATTTGTAGAAAATTGATGCGGCAAAATTCTACAGCCTCCTCTTCTGCTGTAGCATCCATGTATTGACACTCCTCATGTTCATCCACATACTTGAAGGTGTTGAACACATTTATGGTCACCTCTTGATCAGCCACTCGCACTGTGAAACCCTTTTCACAGTCTATCAAAATCCGGCTAGTAGCTAAGAATGGTCTCCCCAAAATAATTGGTGCATTCTCATTGGCTTCACAATCAACAATGAGGAAGTCAGCTGGGAAAACAAATTTTCCCACCTTCACCACAACATCTTCTATTCTTCCTTCCGGATGAATGTGTGATCGATCCGCTAATTGCAAAATGACGGTGGTAGGCCTTGCATTTCCCATACCAAGATTCATAAACATTGTTTTGAGCATTAGATTCACAATATATCCAAGATCACATAGGTCTTTTCCCATATAATTATCACCTATTGAACAAGGGATGATGAAGATGACTGGATCATTCCGCTTATGTGGCAGATTGCTCAACACATAATAGAATTCTCTTACTGTAGCAGAAGTCTCTAGCCTCTCAATCTTTCTCTTCTTAGTGACAATATCCTTAAGGAATTTCGCATAAGTGGGCATTTGGTCAATGGCTTCCAAAAATGGGACATTGATGTGCAGCTAGTCAAGGATATCTACAAATTTCTTGAACTGAAGATCTTCATTATGCTTCTTTAATCTTTGAAGGAAGGGTGGTGGGGGTCTAAATTCTTCTTCTATTGGTGAAGGTTTTCCTTTTGTTGTAGCAAAACTCTGTCTTCCATCAGCAGGTTCATTGGTCGAGCCCTCACTCTTATCCTTTTCAATGGATGAATCTTCTTGAATTTTGGGTTCTTTTTGGATAGTTTTGGGGTTGGAATCTTCGGCCTTCTTCTTCCCCCCCCCCCCCCCCCAAACATATCTTCCTTGTTAAGTTGAGTACCACTCCTTAAAGTCAGTGCACTACATTGTTCCTTGCCTTGAGGTTTAGTGACTTCAGTATCCCTAGGCAAACTACCATGAGGTTGAACTTGTAGGGCTTGTGCTATTTAACCTACTTGAGTTTCCAAAGCTCTCAAAGACGAGCCATGGCTTTGCAACAAGGCCCCCTGGCTCTTGATCGATGTTGTATGATCATGAAGTAAAGTCTTTATGGACGACATAAAGTCTTGTAGAGTAGTTTCCAAAGAGTTGTTTGCTGAAGAAGTTGAACCCTTGTTGTCATTTTGCCATAGCATATTCTGCTGGTTAACTTGGGGTTCAGTTTGGTTTTGTTACCGTTTCGAGCTTCCAGTATTGTTATTTCCTTGGTTTCCCATGAAAGATTTGGATGTTGACGCCATCCTGGGTTGTAGGTGTTCGAGTAAGGTTTATTGTTGTTTCGATTGTAGTTCCCCACATAGTTGGTAGACTCGTGGTTTTTCGGACATTTGCTTGCATGGTGAGTTCCATCATATCGAACACAAGTAGTTGTCGCTACCTTCACTTCCTTTACCTTATTTGGACGTTAGAGGTTCTTCAACATGTTCGTAATGGCTGGCAACTGAGCTGAAACAGAGTCATTGGCCTCAAGCTTGAGTGTCCTATGAGTTTTCCTCCCTGCTCCAAGTCTAGCAGTCAGAAATTGGTAGTCATTGTTTGCTATTCTATCAAGGATATCGAATGCTTCTTCGGGTGACTTGTCCAGCAAAGTTCCATTTGCTGAAGCATCTAGCATCATTCTTGTGGGAGCATTGACACCATTGTAGAACATCACAACTTGCATCCAATCTTGAAAACCATGATTCGTACATTTGCGAAGCAGTCCCTTATATGTATCCCAACACTCGTACATCGATTCATCATCACCTTGACGAAAGGAAGCAATGTCATTCCTTATCTTGGTGTTCATGTTGGGTGGGTTATATCGATGCAAAAAGCTTTTGCATAGATCTACCCATGTCTCCATTGAACCAACAAATACTCCACTTAACTACTTTATTTCTCCATCACGCAATGAATAAGGAAATAGCTTAAGCTTCAACACATCTTCATGCACACCTTGTTGTTTAAATGAGTCACACACTTCCAAGAATGCACAAATGTGTTGCCTAGCATCTTCGTGAGGCAATCCACCAAATTGACCAATCGAGTTCAACATGTTGAACATCACATGTTTGAGCTCGAAGTGGGCTGCCTGAATTTCGAGAGCTACAATACCAGGGTTGAGATCTTCTAAAATAGGATTAAAATGATCTCTAATAGCTTGTGAACGAGCTACACCTCCATCATTTGCTACAACATCAGGGTCTTCAGGATTATCTCCATGTTGACCTCCTTGGTTATGACCTCTATACATGACTTCTAAGGCTTGTTGTATACGTCTTCTTTCTCAGAAATGATGTTCAATCTCAAGAACTAACGGTAGTGTGGGTTCTTTGAGTCTTCCTGAAAAAGATAAACACAAACAACTAATTAGTCTATACAAAAAGAAGAAAAATTATGCAAATTTTGAACTTAAAACGACTAATTGCCAATCCTCGACAACGGTGCCAAAAACTTGTAACGTAGTGTGGGTGTACTATAAATGATACGCAAATAGTGCAAGTATACAAGTCGAGTCAAGTAGTAAAGTGATGAGTGACTATCATCTTCACAGGGATTAGAGGTATTTCAAATTAAGTTTAAGCACAAAGGTAAAGACTGAAATATAAATGAACTATCAATTGGAAACTGATAAATAAATGTGCTAGCAATTGGGAATAGGGTAAGAAATGCGATAGCAAACAAACAACGTAAGACCGAACCAAAACAAGGATATTTTGAGGGTCCTTTCACACGTACGAAACTCTCTAATGGAATGATAGGCTAGGCTTGCTAAGGACTTCTATGTCTAACCCTAAAGAATTTCTAGAACTACCTTACCCACAACATGCTCGACAGAGTTTACGTAGATGTTTCTAAACTATCTCTAGCAAGAAACCTGACAGCCAGAATGCTAAGACAATACCTCTCAGCGTGAACCCTATCAAGCTACTTATCGATGAAGTTCTACTCCTTTTAGCCGTTGAAACTCTATCCTTATCTCTAAGTTGAGTCAGGGTTTTGCCTCTTAGCATCAAACCCCCATTGTCCACATAGATCTAAGCCTAACTCTCTCGAATATTAAGCTATCCAATACCTAAACTAAGACTAACTCTCGAAAGCTCTTACAAGTTTAGGGAAACCAAACAATGGAAAAAACATGTAAAGGATAAGAAAGCAAACCAAACATTCATTTAAACTTAAACATAAACATCCATACCAAGCCCAAGCCACTTAAAACTAGTTCATGGTTGGGAAAATATCATCCACAATCATTCATTTAAAACAACCTATCATAAAAATAAGAAATGAAACAACACAGGCAACTAGAGTAAAAGAAACTCACAAGCCGCCTTAGACTGTCGTGAACCGCTCAAGCTTGCTGCTTCTCTCAAAGGCCATCAAGAACACTCCTTGGAGCTTCAACAATGGCGAACACCACACGAAGAAGATGAAGAAAGGAGCCGTCTTTCTCTCTTTCTTAGCTCACCCAAAAATATCCTCTTTTTCAGCTCTCCCTTTAATGTGGATGTCTTGTCCTTTTATATAATAGGGGCTCCTAGGGTTTTGTGCCCTAAATTCTAAGGGAGTATTACCTTCACATGTGGGCTCACAGCTGGCTAGTTGGTTCACGTGTCAGGCTGCATAGTGTCCTAGCCTTCTTGTCCTCTAGTGCGCCCCAAAATGCTATCCAACATGTTGTAGCATTCTGTGTCTGCCCTGCTCTGCTCCTAATTTCCCTACACATCACCACAACAATCCAAACCTTCCCAAGCAACATCATTCATGCAAATAAACAAAGAAAACTAAAAAAGCAACTCCAAATGCAACTATATGAAATGGGTTTGATTCCTTACAATAAATTAAGTAAAAAGGCGTAAAAAGTTAACCTTTTGCAAGGTTAACAGACATACATTAAAACCTTTTGTGTTGAGATACATTTTTGAATACAAATTGAAGTATCATGAAGTAACTAGATGTTTTAAAACTTATATTCAGTAAAAATGTATTTTCTTACAAAAGGACACCTCCATTCAGAATGAAATTCATTTAATGATTAAGGATTTAATTAAATGCAAATTATTGTTCAAAATGCCAATATGCCACGTGAAATTATTAAGGTACTGATAACGATGTTTTGGGGGGTGCTAATCCTTCCCTACACGTAACCGACTCCCGAACCCTAATTTTAAAGAAATGAATCTCTAGTTGTTTTTATGGTGTCCGGTCTACCAAAGTGACCGGTGGCGACTCCAAATTGATTTTTAAGAATAAATAAAGGTGAAAACCCGATTTAAAATTTAATCCCTAATTTACACAATTAAATGAGTTGAAACAGATAAAAACCCTAATTTTTTTTTAAAAAAAGAACAATAAGCATGCTATTTTTACACACTTGGTTTTAAAAACGGTCGTGACAACTTGACGAGTCCGCTGAGGACAAAATTGAGAGTCAAGCCTAATTAGTTAATTTCACGCGGCATTTTGGAATTGCAAGCAGTAATTTGAATTTAATTTTCCCCTAAGAATTTTTGGATGAATTTTCAGGAAAATGGAGGTAGCATTTATGTATGATATATCTGTCATTCATGCATAAACCCTCGACCCGGGTTTTTCACACTTAAGTGGGAGGAAGACATTATTCGACGTGATGCTCTCTGGCTCCGAGTTCGAATTTTATCTTCTTCCAGCATACTAACCTTATGCACCATGGGGCCCACACCTCCGTTATAAGGGACATATACTACCGAATCGATGTCTTGTTGTCGCAATAGATGGTAACGACAGTTCGAGAAACACAGAGTCTAGAACAAAGCATATATTATGTTTTTAGAAACCTACCCCAATAGAGCCAGACATGGACCTAGGACAGGGGGCTGTCGGTTTAAATATTTTTGTAACCCCCTAGACTCGCCTATGCATTACAACGGATCCTAGGAAGTCACATTAGGGTTACAAGAGCGACCCACAGTAAAAATACACATAAAACATTTTCCTTCTCAAAACACTTATTAAACTGTAAAATCAATTTCCGTTTAAAATACAATTTCAGGAAATCATTTAAACACATAACAAAAATTTCAGAAAGTATTTGCAGACACCGTCATAAAACAATACATGACATACATGCCCACTAACTATACAGTACCGTGCTCTAGAGGTAACACCGAAGGAACTCCGAACACTGATGTCAAACATTATACCATACTATATTCTTTTAACCTGCGAGGGTAAAAACAACGTGAGCTTGGAAAAGCTCAGTAATACAGAACTACCAAAAGATGATATAAGTTCATGCAAATATATGGTAGGCATAACATTTTTTTATGATGTTTCATATAGTAACAGTCTTCACTTCCTTTCCGTTATTTCAGGGTAACGTTATACTTGAGAATAATTGTACTTGTTCTTTATTTAATCGTCGAGTAACAAACGAGAATTATACAAGCTGATAGATACGAAGATGGAAACAACGAGTTTAAAGTCTAGTGTGTCCCAATAGGTGCATATCAAATAGGCATAAATGCATATCAATCATATCATGAGAACACATAACAATTCAATGCAAATGTTCAAGTACATACAATGGTTTACTAGTAACTACCCTCCAACCATACACCAATATGCAGTCCCCCAGAACTGCATCCATAAGGACTTACCCTAGGCCCGATGGGCATAGGTGCCACCTAAGGGGATGCCTTAGGTCCATAAGGACTTACCCTAGGCCCGATGGGCATAGGTGCCACCTAAGGGGATGCCTTAGGTCCATAAGGACTTACCCTAGGCCCGATGGGCATAGGTGCCACCTAAGGGGCTGCCTTAGGTCCATAAGGATTTACCCGTGCTAAAGCATCAGTACCCACTCAAGGGGAGACCTTGAGTCCATAAGGATTTACCAGCTTGATCAGGGCTGTACCAACAGAGACTTCATAACATAACCCAACAGTATACCCCGGATGACAATCGATACTTAGATTTCAGACATGAGTAACAGAATATATGTGACAGACGTATTCTATTCAGAGTATCAGAAACAGAAGATTCATGATTTTGACAGATAAATGGGCATACCATTGAGCAGAACAGACATTTTCATCATTCATCATGCAAACAGATTGTACCATCATAGGTCAAGCTAACAGATCATACTATCAAGTTCATCAGACAGTCAGGCAATACCATCATAGATCAAGCAATCACATAACAAGTATGCATATTGAGCAGACATACATCAAGTAGGCAGAAAATGTAATCATATATTTGGTTCATCATTTCATCTCATATTCCAACATAGTAGTGCAATCTCAATAACAATTGAAATGTTCATCAAACATAATATTATTCATGATTAAATCATTATACAATCCATTCAACAGAATATATCACACATGGAACACACTAGGTGGGACAGATCATTTCTTAGAGATATTTGGCATTTACAAAAGGGGACACATTAAACTTTTGGCAATTTGAACGGATTTCTAAAACGTGGCCTCTATTAAAAGGGGTTCATACTAACGGTTTAGCCCAGATATTCAGGAGGAGATACATCAAGATCTTTGAGAGTTAGACGCATCATGAGTTATTTAGTCATTTAAGCCTACAAGGGCATTATGGTCATTTTATCACATATGTACATTTTGGTAATTTATACCAACAAGGCATAAACAGTCGCTCAGGAAATTCTATTTGCTCATCAGGCTTCCAATTAAGCATTTGGAGATTTTTATGTCAAGATCTTTCATGATATCGGATACATTCAGGGCTATCTTAATTATTTTGGCCAACGAGGGTATTTTAGTCTTTTAATTATCATGGGTGATTTTGTAATTTAGCCCAGTAATGATAAAATGACGATTTTCAATATTTAATATATATTTGAACGGTTGCTTTCATAATTCACCATAGGACTTGCCACAGAGGGTCGAACTTATATTTTCTGCGGAAAACATCCAACCTTATATTAATATCATGAGTGATTAACATACATGAGTGTGCTTCCTAACACTTAGGGGCACTTTAGCCCTTAAAGTCTTATTAGAAATCCCAGAATTTCTTCAAATGCATAACTGTCTATTTAACTCAAAAAGGCTTTCCGGTCATTTTGGAAATTGGGATAAATCCACCACTTTTGTCAAATTTTACTATTTAGCACCTCCATCGTTTACGTACTCGGTAGAGATTAAGTCGTTCTGATCTCTTTGGCCCTTACAGACGGTTTACTCATTTTAGAACTTAAGGGTAAAATTGTCATTCTGATTAATTAAGAATTTCGGTGCTCGAAGGCACTACAATATTTTTGGTCATTACGGTCATTCCAATTAATTCATCCATTACTGTCGTAAGGATCAGCTCAAGAATACAACGATAATTCCAGTAAATTCACCTTTATGTGTTATACAAAGCTCGGGGGAAAATCCAAGTTTTTTTTAGTATCACACGCATTTGAATAATGATGCCGAAGTCTTTTCCAATAGATCATACATCTTAGGTGGGGTGATTTTTCAATCAATTCGAATGCAGATTTCGGGTCACTTCCTTTATTAGGGGTAGCTTAGTCATTCTTATACCTCAAGGGCATTTCTGAAATCTCATATCCAATATCCTTTATTCCATATTATGGGCATTGAATCTTAGACTCCATTGATCGAGTTGCAGATTTAACTGTATTATTTATTACTATTAACTTTCGATACTTCTGATCTATTAGTATTCTTATTCGAATGTTTTGGTTTTAATAATTCTCATACTTATTTCTCGCATCTAATTCGGCTTAAGCAGAGTTTACAAAACACTTCATCATAAGCATGCATGCGTTAACCGGATATCGACATGTACATAGAGCATACAAGGGGTAGTAATCTATTACCTTAACTCCGAGCTACATTAGTCGATTCATGATATGACATTCAAATACCCTCGAACTCGAATTCAACATTCCTCAACATCGTGCATCCAAGGAACCGAGAATACCTTCAATTACACAAATTCCAAGGTCAGACCTTACTCACAAGCTCTTAACCAATAATTAAGTACATAAACAAGTTCGGGCTCAAGGTCAGATTTGGAGGCTTTTGGATCAGAATTTTGCAAAACAGGCTTCAAAAACGGACTAAGAACGTCGAAAAACATAAAATAGGAGTTTTCGGAAAATTTGACTTTTTGGGTCAACGGTCAAAGTCAACGCTGACGTCAGCCGGTCAATGCTGACGTTAGCATGTCAACGATCAACGGGGTCAAAGTCAATGCTGACGTCAGCAGTCAACGGACAGAGGTCAACTGAGTTGACTCGGCTGACTCACTGAGCTGACTCGGCTGACTCACTAAGCTGATTCGGGCTGAGTTGACTCGGTAGATGGGTTGGGCTCAGATACGGGTCAGGTCGAATACGGGTTTGGGTCAAATATGGGTACGGGTTGGGTCAGACTCGGGTTGGACCGGTTCGGACCGGGTTTAGACCGGGTTCAAACCGGTTCACTTACCAAATCGGAAGCCTACCGGAAAAATCGCCAAAAACCCCATCAGAAAACTGTCGGAGACCCCCAAAAGCCTCGATTTCACTGAAAAACAAAGAGAACAACATTGTTAGATCAACTCATACATCAACAACACGAAAATTAAGCCGAAAGACGCATTAGAATCACCTAAAACACCTGGGAACGATCGGAAGCGACGTAGCTCTGATGAGGCCTCTCCCGGTGTCGGATGAGCAAACGGAAGGATGGGTTTTCTCCGCCGTGGCATGAGGAACCTATTGGTGCTTGCGGCGCGACAAACGGAAGACGGACGACAATGAATCGTCGGAAAACAGAAGGGTCGACTTAGGGTTTCACGGATCTTTCGAACCAATTATCACGGTAGACGGTGGCGCTAACGCGCGAGTGGTGGTCAGGGCTGGAACCGCAACGTGTCGACGGTCACTACGACATTGGCGGTGAGAACCACGGCAAAGCGGTGGCCGAGATCGGGCGGTGAACGGTGCGGGTTTGGTGAGGGGGAGAGACTGTCGAGAGAAAGGGAAATGTCTCGTAAATTTCCAGATCCAAAACGTGTAAAAAGTTCTAACATGTGGGAAATTGTTCAAACATAATAATTAATGTTTTTTTTCAGAACCGAGATGCAAATCTCATATAAAACTGATGGGGGTTAAAAAATGAAGAATAGCTTAGCTCAGATGGTTAAAGCTTAGGTTCACTAAGCATAGGGTCAAGGGTTCAAATCCCTTGGCTGTCATTTTCTCTCTTTTCATTTAATTTCTTTCCTTCCCCTTTTTTTCATTCTCATCATTTTTAAGTTTCTAATATCAAAACTTAGGGGTGTTACAACTCTCTCCCCTACAAGAAATTTCGTCCTCGAAATTTACCAGAGTTCGATCAAAGCAAAACTGTAATTCCATTTATTTACCTGCTGAAACTTGTCCATCAGATTATGCTTATTCCTCGTGTCTCACAGATGATTATAGATCAATCTGGAAAATATCCTTAATCACGCGAAGTAACTTTATATTCAAATTCATCTCATCATACATCTCTGACCTGTTTATCAGAATACGGTAATTGCACCCATACAGAACCTTGTACGGTGCCAAGCAAACACTTGTCTCATAACTTTTATTTTAAACAGACTCGGTCGGGGATAGAAAACCTTCCCTACTATTACAAAAGTCACTCATACGACCCAGAATTATGCATAACTCTTCTAGGTTGACCATCAATTTACAGATGAGAAATTGTCCCTAAAATCCAGATGAGTACTCATGGCATGCAGTCGAGCATTCCAAAATAGAATATATACCATCGAATTTTCAATTAGGGATGATACATAATGATACATCATGCCATATTTTTAGAGATGTCTTTCCTTAAGGTGATCGAACATGACCAAGGTTGATAAACTATCACTTACCTTCAGCATCATATTTAGTCGACTGTTTCCTTCGTGTACAACAGAGTCACCGTAGAATTTACACGTCGTCACATTCAAAGATACCTTTCCTTTAAACTCATAATACTTTTTATCAAATTTCCCTCAAATATTCTCAAACATAATTATTATCACCGAGTAGCCTTTCAGGAAATCCTATATCGGTTACCTCACATGATCAAACATTTGTTCTTAACCTAATTCAGATCTTAAATTTCACATGCATAAACCATCTCAAGTTCCCTATCAAGATTCAAATCCATTACGGTAATCCAATTCACAGACGAATGTTACATACATTCCTTGTCATTACGGTTCGAGTTACAGCGTACAGAAAGCTTAGATTCAGTTATTTTAGAGAAAGGATTCGACATCAGAGTCCCGTCTTGGTGGAGTACAGTCAGGATCTAAGCGCATGCACATACCAGACACCCTATGACAGACGATCGGCCGATCTACTCAGAAAGATGCAACTCTAAGCTCTGATACCACTAAATGTAACCACCTAGACCCGCCTATGCGTTACAACGGATCATAGGAAGTCACATTAGGGTCACAAGAGCGACCCACAGTAAAAATACACATAAAAACATTTTCCTTCTCAAAACACTTATTAAACTGTAAAATCAATTTCCTTTTAAAATACAATTTCAAGAAATCATTTAAACACATAACAAAAATTTCAGAAAGTATTTACAGACACCGTCATAAAACAATACATGACATACATGCCCACTAACTATACAGTACCGTACTCCAGAGGTAACGCCGAAGGAACTCCGAACACTGATGTCAAACATTATACCATACTATATTCTTTTAACATGCGAGGGTAAAAACAACATGAGCTTGGAAAAGCTCAGTAATACAGAACTACCAAAAGATGCTATAAGTTCATGCAGATATATGGTAGGCATAACATTTTTATGATGTTTCATATAGTAACAGTCTTCACTTCCTTTCCGTTATTTCAGGGTAACGTTATACTTGAGAATAATTGTACTTGTTCTTTATTCAATCGTCGAGTAACAAACGAGAATTATACAAGCTGATAGATACAAAGATGGAAACAACGAGTTTAAAGTCTAGTGTGTCCCAATAGGTGCATATCAAATAGGCATAAATGCATATCAATCATATCATGAGAACACATAACAATTCAATGCAAATGTTCAAGTACATACAATGGTTTACTAGTAACTACCCTCCAACCTTACACCAATATGCAGTCCCCAGAACTGCATCCATAAGGACTTACCCTAGGCCCGATGGGCATAGGTGCCACCTAAGGGGATGCCTTAGGTCCATAAGGACTTACCCTAGGCCCGATGGGCATAGGTGCCACCTAAGGGGATGCCTTAGGTCCATAAGGACTTACCCCTAGGCCCGATGGGCATAGGTGCCACCTAAGGGGATGCCTTAGGTCCATAAGGATTTAACCGTGCTAAAGCATCAGTACCCACTCAAGGGGAGACCTTGAGTCCATAAGGATTTACCAGCTTGATCAGGGCTGTACCAATAGAGACTTCATAACATAACCAAACAGTATACCCAGATGGCAATCAGTATTTAGATTTCAGACATAAGTAACATAATACATGTGACAGACGTATTCTATTCAGAGTATTAGAAACAGAAGATTCATGATTTTGACAGATAAATGGGCATACCATTGAGCGGAACAGACATTTTCATCATTCATCATGCAAACAGATTGTACCATCATAGGTCAAGCTAACAGATCATACTATCAAGTTCATCAGACAGTCAGGCAATACCATCATAGATCAAGCAATCACATAACAAGTATGCATATTGAGCAGACATACATCAAGTAGGCAGAAAATATAATCATATATTTGGTTCATCATTTCATCTTATATTCCAACATAGTAGTGCAATCTCAATAACAATTGAAATGTTCATCAAACATAATATTATTCATGATTAAATCATTATACAATCCATTCAACAGAATATATCACACATGGAACACACTAGGTGGGACAGATCATTTCTTAGAGATATTTGGCATTTACAGATGGGGACACATTAAACTTTTGGCAATTTGAACGGATTTCTGAAACGTGGCCTCTATTAAAAGGGGTTCATACTAACGGTTTAGCCCAGATATTCAGGAGGTGATACATCAAGATCTTTGAGAGTTAGACGCATCATGAGTTATTTAGTCATTTAAGCCTACAAGGGCATTATGGTCATTTTATCACATATAGACATTTTGGTAATTTATACCAACAAGGCATAAACAGTCGCTCAGGAAATTCTATTTGCTCATCAGGCTTCCAATCAAGCATTCGGAGATTTTTATGTCAAGATCTTTCACGATATCGGATACATTCAGGGCTATCTTAATTATTTTGGCCAACAAGGGCATTTTAGTCTTTTAATTATTAAGGGTGATTTTGTAATTTAGCCCAGTAATGATAAAATGACGATTTACAATATTTAATATATATTTGAACGATTGCTTTCATAATTCACCACAGGACTTGCCACAGAGGGTCGAACTTATATTTTCTGCGGAAAACATCCAACCTTATATTAATATCATGAGTGATTAAAATACATGAGTGTGCTTCCTAACACTTAGGGGCACTTTAGCCCTTAAAGTCTTATTAGAAATCCCAGAATTTCTTCAAATGCATAACTGTCTATTTAACTCAAAAAGGCTTTCCGGTCATTTTGGAAATTGGGATAAATCCACCACTTTTGTCAAATTTTACTATTTAGCACCTCCATCGTTTACGTACTCGGTAGAGATTAAGTTGTTCTGATCTCTTCGGCCCTTACAGACGGTTTACTCATTTTAGAACTTAAGGGTAAAATTGTAAATCTGATTAATTAAGAATTTCGGTGCTCGAAGGCACTACAATCTTTTTGGTCATTACGGTCATTCCAATTAATTCATCCATTACCGTCGTAAGGATCAGCTCAAGAATACAACGATAATTCTAGTAAATTCACCTTCATGTGTTATACAGAGCTTGGTGGAAAATCCAAGTTTCTTTTAGTATCACACGCATTTGAATAATGATGCCGAAGTCTTTTCCAATAGAACATACATCTTAGGTAGGGTGATTTTTCAATCAATTTGAATGCAGATTTCGGGTCACTTCCCTTATTAGTGGTAGCTTAGTCATTCTTATACCTCAAGGGCATTTCTAAAATCTCATATCCAATATCCTTTATTCCATATTATGGGCATTGAATCTTAGACTCCATTGATCGAGTTGCAGATTTAACTGTATTATTTATTACTATTAACTTTCGATACTTCTGATCTATTAGTATTCTTATTCGAATATTTTGGTTTTAATAATTCTCATACTTATTTCTCGCATCTAATTCGACTTAAGTAGAGTTTACAAAACACTTCATCATAAGTATGTATGCGTTAACCGGATATCGACATGTACATAGAGCATACAAGGGGTAGTAATGTATTACCTTAACTCCGAGCTACATTAGTCGATTCATGATACGACATTCGAATACCCTCGAACCCGAATTCGACATTCCTCAGCATCGTGCATCCAATGAACCGGGAATACCTTCAATTACACAAATTCCAAGGTCAGGCCTTACTCACAAGCTCTTAACCAATAATTAAGTACATAAACAAGTTCGGGCTCAAGGTCAGATTCGGAGGCTTTCGGATCAGAATTTTGCAAAACGGGCTCAGAACGTCCAAAAACATAAAATAGGAGTTTTCGGAAAATTTAACTTTTTGGGTCAACAGTCAAAGTCAACGCTGACGTCAGCAGGTCAACGGTCAACGGGGTCATAGTCAATGCTGACGTCAGCAGGTCAACGCTGACGTCAACAGTCAACGGACAGAGGTCAACTGAGTTGACTCGGCTGACTCACTAAGATGACTCGGCTGACTCACTGAGCTGACTCGACTGACTCACCAAGCTGACTCGGGCTGAGTTGACTCGGTAGATGGGTTGAGCTCGGATACGGGTCGGGTCGAATACGGGTTTGGGTCAAATATGGGTACGGGTTGGGTCAGACTCGGGTTGGACCGGTTCGGACCGGGTTCAGACCGGTTTGGACCGGGTTCAAACCGGTTCACTTACCAAATCGGAAGCCTACTGGAAAAATCGCCGTAAACCCCATCGGAAAGCCGTCGGAGACCCCCAAAAGCCTCGATTTCACCGAAAAACAAAGAGAACAACATTGTTAGATCAACTCATACATCAACAACATGAAAAAAAGCCGAAAGACGCATCGGAATCACCTAAAACACCCGGGAACGATCGGAAGCGACGTAGCTCCGATGAGGCCTCTCCCGGTATCGGATGAGCAAACGACCGAATGGGTTTTGTTCGCCGTGGCATGAGGAACCTATTGGTGCTGGCGGCGCGACGAACGGAAGACGGACGGTGACGAAATTGTCGGAAAACAGAAGGGTCGACTTAGGGTTTCATGGATCTTTCGAACCAATTATCACGGCAGACGGTGGCGCTAACGCGCGAGTGGTGGTCAGGGCTGGAACCGCGACGTGCCGCCGGTCACTACGACGTTGGCGGTGAGAACCACGGCAAAGCGGTGGCCGAGATCGGGCGGTGAACGGTGCAGGTTTGGTGAGGGGGAGAGACTGTCGAGAGAAAGGTAAAGGTCTCGTAAATTTCCAGATCCAAAACGTGTAAAAAGTTCTAATATGTGGGAAATTGTTCAAACATAATAATTAATGTTTTTTTTTCAGAACCTAGATGCAAATCTCATATAAAACTGATGGGGGTTAAAAATGAAGAATAGCTTAGCTTAGATGGTTAAAGCTTAGGTTCACTAAGCATAGGGTTAAGGGTTCAAATCCATTTGTTGTCATTTTCTCTCTTTTCATTTAATTTCTTTCCTTCCCCTTTTTTCCATTCTCATCATTTTTAAGTTTCTAATATCAAAACTTAGGGGTGTTACAATTTTTCTCTGGCTATTTTCTTTGCTAATTATATCATGTTTTCCTGTGTTTGAATTTTGTTTATTTGATTTTCATATTAATTCACAATATTGACATAGTTTTTTTTGTTTGTTTCATTCTATTTTTTTGTTTAAATGAACCATGTCATATTGTGTTTTTTGGCATCGGTTCAAGAGTAAGTTGATTTGGAAGTGTTCAAAATATCTAGGGTTTAAAATAGGAGAAGACAATACGACAGTCTGGACTTGGTCAGAGCATACTCAACATGAGAAAGGAGACAACCTGATAACTTGCCAGAATGCTTATATTTTACACCTTTTTACTTAGGTATTTGGTTGTTCTCAAGGTCATTTCATAGCATATATGTGCATTTACTGCACATAGTTGCATACATATTTACTTGTTGGTGGTTTGGCGTAATTTCACAAGATTATATGTTGCGTGAAGGGTATGTGCCGGTGTTGTGATGTGCAGGTTGAAGCTGGAAAAGGAAGAAAAATGCTACAACAAGTTGGACAGAAATTCTGGGCGCAGAAAAGGACAAAATAACGCGCACACTTTGAGAGCCCACATGTGCGAGCCCCTTTTTGTCTGATTGTGCCCTCACATGCATAGGGAATATTCTCAGGACGTCAAAGAATATTAGGGCACAAAATGATATGATCCCCACTGTATAAAGGACATGAGACCCTCATTAAAGGGAGAGCGCGAATAAGGTGACAAAAGGCTAGGGAGAGAAAGTAAAGGTAGCTCTTTTCCTTTCTTCTTCTTCCTCAACTTAGTGTCCTCCATTGTTGAAGCTCCAAGGGTTTGACCTTGCTAACCTTGAGAGAGGCAGCAAGCCTAGGGTGGTTCGTGGCGTTGCAGTCCATCGCGGATCGGGAGTTTCTTCTTCCCTTTCTGTTAATTTAGCATTTTCTTTTATATCTCGGAAATGGGTTGTACAAACGAAGATGCTTTGGATGTTTATTGCCCAGCCATGAACTGATTTTAGGTGGCTTGGGCTGTTTGGATGATCTATGTTTTAGTTTCTTTAATGCATGTTTATTTATCTCTTGTTTCTATCTATGCTTTGTCTATGCTAAACGTTTAGGGTTGTAAGAGCCTTCGAGAATTAGCCTTTCCTTAGGTGTGAGTTGAGGTTAGTGGTCGAAAGAGCTATCTTTGACCTTCATAGACAATGGGGTTGGATGCTAAGAAGCACAACTCGAATCCACCTTAGAGATAAGTGATGGGTTTCAACGGCTAAAAAGGATAGAACTTTATGGGTAGGGAGAGTGATAGAGTTTACGCTGAGAGGTATTGTAGTAGCGTTTCCTACTCCCAGTTTCCTTTCTAGAGATAGTTGAGGAGCAACTTGAGTAAATCCTGCAGAGCATAGAATAAGCTAGAGAGGTAAACCCTAGTTGAGAGCTAAAATATAGGTTAACCAGACAGCCTAGCCAGTCATCCCCAATTGAGTTTTGCATACGTAAGAGGACCTGTTAAGTCTATTGATTTCAACACGGTATCTTTTATCTTTATTTGTTACAACATTTATTTCTCTATTCTAATTTGCCACAACATTCTCTATTTACATTTCGTGCTTGTGTGCTTAAACTCAACTCAAAACACCTCCAATCCATGTGGAGACGATACTCACTTATCATTGTATTACTTTTTCGACGTGTGTACTTGCACCATATTTGCGTATCATTTATAGTACACCACACGTGCAAACAAGTTTTGGCGCCGTTGTCGGGGATTGGCAATTGGTTGTTTTAGGTTTAGTCTTTGCACTAGTTTATTTTGCTTTTGTATATATTTTCTTAAGTTGTTTTTGTTTGTCTTTCTAGGTATTATGCTATTGCATGCCCCGAAGGAGACATCGAGAGCCTATACTACCTTACATTCCTAAAATCGAACACCTATTTCGTCAACGGAGACGTATACAAGAAGCACTTAGAATCATGAACGGAGCTCAACATCAAAGGGATCTTGCAGCAGCAATTGGAGACCAAGGAGAAAATGCTCCAACAAGACCCAGAGCTATTAGAGATCACCGAAATCCTGTCTTTGATGATCTTAATCTAGGGATTGTAGCTCCTGAAATTTAGGTAACCCACTTTGAGCTTAAACCCATAATGTTCAACATGTTGAACTCAATTGGTCAATTTGGAGGCTCGCCTCATGAAGATGCTAGACAACACATCTGTGCTATCTTAGAAGTGCGTGACTCTTTTTGTCAACAAGGGGTGCACGAGGATGTGTTGAAACTCAAACTATTCCCTTATTCTTTGCGTGACCGAGCACGAGAATGGTTGAGTGGTGTGCCAGTTGGATCATTGGAAACATGGACATATTTGTGTAAGAGCTTTTTGTTGAGGTATAATCCACCAAATAGGAACACTCAGTTGAGGAATGATATCGCCTCCTTTCGCTAGTCTGATGACGAATCAATGTATGAGTGTTGGGACAGATTTAAGGGATTATTGCACAAGTGCGCTAATCACGGTTTTCATGATTCGACACAAGTGTTTATGTTCTACAATAGTGTTAATGCTCCCACCAGAATGATGCTAGATACCTCAGTAAATGGGACATTGCTAGACAAGTCACCTGAGGAAGCTTTTGACATCCGTGATAGAATAGCCAACAATGATTATCAATTTCCCTCATCTAGACTTGGAATGGGGAGGAAAACTCAAGTATCACGTGACACGGATATGGATGCCTCAGTAGCAACCCAATTAACCGCTATCACGACCATGCTAAAGAATCTCCAAAAGTCTAATGAGGTGAAGGAAGTAAAAGTGGCATCAACTTGCCTTCGTTGCAATGCAAACCACCACTTGAGCGAGTGCCCGAACAATTAAGAAACTGCCAACTATGTAGGAGTTCCAACCGGAATAACAATCCATACTCGAACACCTATAATGCTAGATGGCGTCAGCATCCTAACCTCTCTTGGGGAAATCAAGGGAACAACAACTATGGGAATTCAAATTAGCAACAAAATATAACAGAATCACACGGTCCACAGCAGAATATGTTGTGGCAAAACAACAAGGGTTTTGCATCTTCATCCAATAGCAACTCGTTGGAAGCTACACTCAAGGATTTCATGACATCTACTAAGGAATTTATGGCATCTACTAATACATTGCTCCAAGATCACTCCATGACCATTAAGAATCAAGAAGCTTTGCTACAAAGTCACAGTTCATCCTTGCGATCATTGGAAACCCAAGTGGGTCAAATTGCTCAAGCATTACATGTGCGACCCCAAAGAAATCTGCCTAGTGATACTGAAGTCACTAAAAAGCATGGCAAAGAGCAATGTAGTGCTCTCACATTGAGGAGTGGTACCCAGCTTAACATTGAAGATAAGTTTAGGGGGAACAAGAAAGAAGACTCTGTACCTAAAGAAGTGCAAGAGGAACTAGAATTGCAAGCTGAAACATCTTGTGAAAAGGAAAAAGATAAGGATTTAGTGAATGAAACTATCGACGATAAGGAAAATGTTACAGCAAAAGAGAAACCTGCATCGATATAGGAAGAAGTTAGACCCCCACCTCCCTTCCCTCAACGATTAAAGAAACAAAATGAGAATCTCCAATTTAGGAAATTCGTGGATGTTCTGGACCAGTTGGATATTAAGGTCTCGTTCTTAGAAGCCATTGATCAGATGCCCACTTATGCTAAGTTTCTCAAGGACATCGTCACCAAGAAAAGAAAGGTTGAACGGTATGCGACAGTTGCTACAGCAAGTGAATGATATTCTGTGTGGAGCAAATTGCCTCCTAAGAGACAGGATCCAGGCAGAAATTGAAGGTGCAGAAATTAAAAATAGAAATAAAATAAAAAGTAAATTAAAGGTGCAACAATTGAAAAACGAAATTCGATGTTACCAATCCCTAGCAACGACGCCAAAAACTTGTAGGGCGTGTAGGTGTTCCCTTTTTGTGAGAGCGGAAGTGCACACTCCTGCCAAGTTATAGTATAAAAGATGTCGAATCCCACGAGGATTGGACAACTTATCTCGTTTCGTAGTTCCTGCACAAGGTAAAGTAAAAGCACAAGTGAATAATTTGTTGAGATAGAAAAGTAATTAAAAACACAAGTAATAGAGAAGAGGTGAATCGGGTTGATAAGGCAGGTAGGGTTATGTTGCCACTTAGTGTGAAAACTACGTTGTAAAAGGTATGAGTTATTTTGTACTGCCATGATATGCTGCCTCGGCGGGTATGGCGGGTGGCAAACTATGACCTTGTCACGTGGCCGTAGCAGGTCTCTGCCACTACATGGGTGTACTGTCTCAGCAGGTGGAATGGAAGAAGTCCTGGCGGCAAGTCTGGCAGATACTCTAAGTTCGGCAAGATAGTCGACAATGATCCCTCCTATTTCTAGGTTAGGATGCTCGAGAGCTAACGTGACGTAGGCAATACCTAGAAATCTCAGCGTCAACCTAACATAGGCTAGTCATCTCGGTTGGTAATCCCTTTTAGCTGCTGAAACTTGTGGACTAGTGTGGAACCAAGTTAGTCACGCCTCAGCACGTTGTGACCGTACTTAACCCTTTCGTGAGCCTTGCACTTTCGTGCCCGACAAATCGATTCTCTCAAACGACCGGTGTAGAAAGATTGAAAGAATGAAGAACAATGGATTAAGTAAACTCGGAATATTTTATTGAAAATAACTCAAAACCTAAAACAACTGTTTCACACTAGTTACAACATAACCCTAACCCAAATAGAATTTAGAACATAGCGGCAGTGAAGAACACAAGAAAAGTCTATATAAAACTTAGGATGATTTGAAGTAGGAGTACAATGGGTATTTATAGACTCAAGACTAGGTTAAGTCCTCCTTAAAGTAGAAGTCATCAAAAGTAGCTTTCCATCTTAAATATGGCTTTAAATGTTGACTTCTTTGCGTGGAATATGGACTCTATCTCGTTTGCTTTAGCCCGCAAGTAACCTTGAGAATTTTGCTTCGGCAGCCCCTGGACGCTACTACAGACGTCAGAAAATCACATGAACGCCGACGATAGATTCAGGAGTTTTAGCTCTACAGATTGTGCTCCGATTCTCCCAACTTCCATAGTTAGCTGCCGTAGGCAGCACGGTCGGTGGCAACTCTGCTCGGCAGGTACTCGGCAGCAATTTTCTTCTGCTGGAACTTCTTCAGTACAGCTCCTAGGTTTGCTTCCTCAGCCTTGTGCCCCCAGCTCCTCGATTCCCTCTTTCAGCTGTTAGTACCTACATACAAGAATACACTAAAACGATATCTCTTGTTTACCAAATGAATGATAACTCGTAAAAGCAATATAGAACAATGAAATACTGTAAAATGCTATGCATGCACCTACTTATGTCTAAAATGTGCTTAAAAACAGTAATAATAAGAGTTGGAATGTGCATGAAATATATGACTTTTGGACACTATACATGTGACCTTGGATCTAGTGTAAATCTCATACCAAAGTCAGTCTTCATGAAGCTCGGCATAGGAGATGTAAGGCCAACTACGGTTATCTTGCAATTGGCCGACTGATCTCATATACGCCCAGGAGGAAGAATAGAAGATGTAGTGGTGAAGGTGGACATGTTCATCTTCCCAGTCGGCTTCCTTATTCTTGATTACGAGGCGAATGATAATGCACCCATTATTTT
Organism: Hibiscus tridactylites; assembly: GCA_958450335.1. Taxonomy (NCBI): domain Eukaryota; kingdom Viridiplantae; phylum Streptophyta; class Magnoliopsida; order Malvales; family Malvaceae; genus Hibiscus; species Hibiscus tridactylites. The sequence continues at coordinate 71,360,964 of OY288270.1, read as the reverse complement.
GGGGCGGCCATTTCTAGCAACCGGTAGAATTCTGATAGACTGTGAAAAGGGCGTGTTTACTATGAGGGTGGCTGATCAAGAGGTGACAATCAATGTCTTCAACACTCTCAAATATGTGGATGAATATGAAGAGTGTCAGTACATGGATGCTACAGCAAAAAGGGAGAATGCAAACTTTTGCTGCAACAATTTCTTAGAAATGGATGGATATAAGCAGATTCAAGAGGAAGAAAACATGGAGGACTACAATATCGAATTTGAGGAATTTTCATAAGAGGTGGAGCAATCGAGCTTGCTCGAAGCCAAACCAAGTACGCACTTTGAACCTCTTGATTTTTCAGAATTTATTCCTCCTAAGCCTTCACTTGAGCATGCTCCAACATTAGAGTTAAAGCCCTTGTCATCTCATCTTAAATATGCTTATTTGGGTAGCAATGAAACTTTGTATGTGATAATATCATCTAGTCTTACACCTAAGCAAGAGTCTAGTTTAATAAATAAGCTATCGCAACATAAAAGAGCTTTAGGTTGGACTATGGTTGACTTAAAGGGGATTAGTCCTACTATTTGCATGTACAAGATTTTGCTTGATGATTGTCACATCAATTCTACTGAACCGCAAAGAAGGCTCAACTCCATCATGAGGAAGGTGGTGATGAAGAAGATAACCAAGTGGCTTGACGCTGGTGTAGTCTACCCCATATCAAATAGCTCATGGGTTAGTCCAGTCCAATGTGTGCCCAAGAAAGGAGGCATTACCGTGGTGAGTAACAATGAGAATGAATTATTGTTAATAAGGACTGTAACGGGATGAAGGGTTTGCATGGACTATAGGAAGCTCAACAAAGTTACCAAGAAGGACCATTTCCCTCTCCCATTCATTGATCAAATGCTAGATAGATTGGCGGGCAAAGCATTCTATTGTTTCCTTGACAAATACTCAGGGTACAATCAGACTGCTATAGCACCTGAGGACCAAGAAAAGACGACATTCACATGTCTGTATGGTACTTATGCTTTCAGACGAATGCCCATTGGACTCTGCAATGCCCCAGCAACTTTTTAGAGATGTATGCTGGCTATTTTCTCATATATGGTTGAGGAATTTTTGGAAGTCTTCATGGACAATTTTTCAGTCTCCGGGGAAGATTTTGATTCATGCCTGCGAAACTTGGCCAAAGTGCTAAAGTAATGTGAAGAAGCTGATTTGGTACTCAATTGGGAAAAATGTCATTTTATAGTGACCGAAGGAACGATTTTGGGTCACAAAATATCGAAGAATGACATTGAGGTGGATAGAGCAAAGATTGAGGTAATTGAGAAGTTGCCTCCTCCCACCAATGTGAAGAGCATCAGGAGTTTCTTGGGCCATGTTGGCTTTTATAGAAGGTTCATCAAGGATTTCTCTGAGATCTCCAACCCACTGTGTAATTTGCTACAGCAAAATCAGCCCTTCATATTCGATGAAAAATGCCTCAGCGCTTTCGAAGAACTGAAGAAGAAACTTACCTCAGCACCTATTGTTGTTCCACCTGATTGGAGCTCACCATTTGAGATGATGTGTGACGCAAGTGACTATGCAATAGAAGCAGCTCTTGGACAACGCCGAGGTAAATTCTTTCATGTTATCTATTATGCTAGCCGCACATTGAATGATGCACAAATTAACTACACCACAACTGAAAAAGAATTGATGGCTGTTGTATTTGCCTTTGATAAGTTTAGGTTATATCTAATAGGCACTAAAGTTATTGTCCACACCGATCACTCGTCTATTAAATACTTAGTGACCAAAAAAGATGCTAAACCTAGACTTATTAGGTGGATATTACTCTTGCAAGAATTCGATTTGGAAGTTAGGGATAGAAAAGGGTGTGAAAACCAAGTAGCCGACCATCTTTCTAGGCTAGAAAATAATAAGGAAAAACACTATGAAATGGAAATTAAGGAGGAATTCCCTGATGAGAAAATACTATATGTTGCAGCAATTCCATGGTATGCTAATATTGTTAACTTTCTCGTTAGTGGTATTTTGCCTCCTGATTTGAATAGACAGGACAAAGAAAATTCAGGCATGATGCAAGATCCTACTTTTGGGATGAACCATATTCGTTCAAGCAAGGCGCTGACCAGATCATTAGACGGTGTGTCCCCGAAGAAGAGCACAAGCATACACTTTTCCATTGTCATTCATCTCCTTGTGGCGGACATTTTGGAGGAACTAGGACTGCTGCAAAGGTCCTACAATCAGGATTCTATTGGCCCGCTCTCTTCAAAGATGCGCACGCATTTTTTAAATCATGTGATCATTTCCAAAGGACGGGTAACATATCAAGGAGGCATTAAATGCCATTACAATGAATCTTGGAGGTCGAACTTTTTTATATATGGGGAATAAACTTCATGGGACCATTTCTCTCATCTTATGGAGATTTATACATTCTTTTGGCTGTGGACTATGTATCTAAATGGGTTGAAGCAGTTGCTACTCCAAGGAATGACTCCAAGACCGTTATGAAGTTCCTTCACAAGAATATATTTACAAGATTTGGGACACCAAGAGCAATTATCAGTGATGAAGGAACCCACTTTGACAACAAGCTAATTGCTAAAGCATTATAGAGGTATGGTGTGAGGCACAAGATTGCTACAACATATCATCCTCAAACTAACGGTCAGGCTGAAGTCGCAAATAGAGAAATCAAGTAGATACTTGAGAAAGTGGTCAACCTAAAAAGGAAGGATTGGTCTCCTAAGCCTGATGAAGCTCTTTGGGCTTATCGCACAGCATACAAGACACCTTTGGGAATGTCACCATTCAAGCTAGTCTATGGGAAAGCTTGTCATCTACTCGTGGAACTCGAGCACAATGCCTATTGGGCCATTAAGAAGCTTAACATGGATGCACAACTGGCTGGAGAAAGAAGGCTTTTAGAGTTGAATGAAATGGAAGAATTCAGATCGCAAGCCTATGATAATGCAATGCTTATACAAGAAGAAAACAGATAAGTGGCATGACAAACATCTTTTGCCGCGGCATTTCTCAGAAGGGCAACAAGTGCTCCTTTATAACTCCAGACTTAAGCTTTTTCCAAGCAAACTGAAGTCACGATGGTCAGGTCCTTTCCTAGTTCACAAGGTCTATGCCCATGGTGCGGTGGACATTAAGAAGCTTGATGATGATACAACATTCAAGGTCAATTGACAGCGTCTGAAGCTTTACAGTAGAGCCCTAGTCTTGCGCGATAAGTCATCCCTCATCCTTCATGATGCTTAAGAGTTTGAACCCCCCCCCCCCACTTTTTTTTTGCTACAACATTTTTATGTTTCTATGTTCATAAATAATGTAGTTTAATCTTCATTTTTATTTCGTACTCTAGGTTTTTAATCCCTTTTTCCTTTTGTGTCATTATGCTTTAAGGTCAGGTTTGTTTGTTTTCATCTGAGCACCCCAGGGACGTAGGTGGTAGGTTAGGGTGCAATGGCTTATCAGGCTTTTGTTTTTATAAGGATATAAGGGATGGAAAATTAAGCTTTTCCAACACGAGAGGAAGCCGACTGAAAAAGGGCAAAAGAGGGTGAATTAATTAACCCTTTCACCTTTTCATTTAAAGAAAACCCTAGCAATTATTACCTAGGTATTTTCTCTTTCTTCCTTTTCACCTTTTCAATTAATACCCCTTTGTCCTTATTTGACATACACGCCGCCCAAACACCCCCAACACTCTCTCTCTTTCACATCGTGTCAGTTGCCTCCCCTTAACTCCCATCACTCTCATCATCAACTCCCACTAACCCCCTCCCTCATCACATCGACACAAGGAAAACCAAAAGACCCCTCACTTCATCTTCTCCGACCCGCTAAAATCTCAAAAATCCTAACCAAACCTTTTTCCCCAACTCACCCTTCTCCACCCTCTTTTTGCTTAAACAATGGTGCGATGCAAGCGAGTAGAAGGTGCGTCTGGCAGTAGCCAACCCAAGCCCATTCTCATAAAGAAGTTTTTAGACGACAAGGCAAATAAGCGATTCCAAAGTCTGCAAGACCGAAAGTTACTACCAGAACAAGGATTTAAGTTCCCAACTAAAGGGGAATCATGATTCAATAAGGATATCTTAGATGTCGTCGCAAACCACAAATGGGCTACCTTCATTCCTCACCCTGACAACTTTTGCATACCTATTGTTCAAGAGTTTTATGCCCATCTCACCAGCCCTACACAATCTGGCATGTATGTGTGTGGCGACCAAATCAAATTCACTGCGGCCAAGATCAACAAGTTCTTTGGCCTTAAGAACTCAGAAGATCACCACACACCTTTCACCAAGAATGCTGATCCGCAAACTGTCAAGGAAGTGTTGGAAGACTTATGCTTTGATGGCACGAACCTGGATGCATCCAACAAAGCAGTGGAGCGTGCACGACTCAAGCCATAGGAAAAGCTTTGGATCCATTTTGTCAAGAATAGACTCATGCCAACTTCTCATATGACAACAGTGAACATTCCAAGGCTCCTCCTCTTTCATTCTATTCTAAATGGTCGGTCCATTGATGTGGGGAAAATTATTGTGGATGAGGTATATGCATGCTTGAAAAGGAAAATAGTATGCTCATCTTTCCAAACCTCATCACGGCCCTCTGTCAAGAAAAAGGAGTATTCGAAGACCCCATTGACGATGTGAAGAACTCAGGGAAGAGTCCTATCACACCTGAAATGGTCCCCTCTATCAAAGGATTCGATGAGGATGCTCCAGTAGAGACAATGGCTGGAAGAGCGAAAACATTTGCTGCAGCAAGAATTGTTGCATTGGTTGCCTCCACCAATCATCTCCGAGAGGACATGAACAAGATGCGCGAGGACCAAACTGCTTTCTATGGGTATGTTCAGGAGAGAGATACTGTCATGAACAACTATTTCAAGGAAATCCTACCGCGTATCAGTATCGACTTCCCAGCCTTTCCAAAATCTCTAAAGGCACACGTGAAGGACCCTCATCCCACTACCAAGAATACATCAGTCTCCAGCAAGAGCCCTAATCAGGCCCAGCCTTCCTCACAGAACCAGGAAACGGATGTTACATCGAATTCACTGCCCAAGAAGAGAAAGAGAACATCAAAACCTGCCAAAGCTGCCCCAGCAAAGGAGTCGTCCGTTGAGCCTATCAACCCTGTGAAAGTTGAATCAGAAGATGACGAGCCCACACACTCTATCCCAGCACAATCATTTGCACAGACCCCAAGCACTGCCCCGTCTATGAGGACATGAAGCAAACGTACTGTCGGTAGAGTTTGGAGCACAACGGCTGAGGAAAACGAATCTGACACAAGCTCCACCAATCAAGGAACTCCAGCCGAGCCATAACCTACCCCTCCACCAGAACATGACGAGGTTGACCCTCCCATTGCCTCATTCAAGTCCTCCAGCATCAAGCACAAAGCCACAAAGTCCGCCACCACCAAGAAGTAAGGTACTTCCTCATCTTGCATTGCATTTAGATTAGTTGCATTTCATTTTATTTTTGTTGCATTGAGGACACTGCACTCTTTAAGTTTGGGGGCGTGAGTGCCCTTTTTTCAGTCATTTGCATTGCATCAATAGGAAAAAACAAAGCTTATGTTATGGCATTTTGTTTAGCTCTATGATAGTTGTATGAATAAATTAATGATGCCTGATGATGAACAATTTTTTTGGCTATGGATTGACATGTATGACTATTGAGATTGGTAGAATTAACTCTAGGGTTGATGCTTGATCTTTGTATTGTTACATGATTGTATGCTCTTTAGGTTTAAGATTGTTAGAGAAATTTTTTAACTTGTGCTTATCCTTGTGAAATTGAATTTAATGATCTCGTATAAAGAAAAATGAAGCAGTAAAGGCTTAGTTAATATCCCTTGTGCTTATTGAATATATCAAACTATGAATAAATGCTATGACATATTTTAGAGGGACACTCCGCTTTGTGTTGTATTGCCTGGAAATCAAGCTTAAATAAATGGCAGCAACATCAAATGAGTGAATGAAAGTTGTCACGGGATGACTCTACCTACTAGCTTGGGGATGAGAGGTATGCTCCCTGTTCATCTAGAGTGAGGGGTGGTAGATGTGATGAGATAACACCCCTCTAAAAAAACATTTCACTTGTGGGAGTAAAATTTTGTGCTAAAATAGTTCAAACACTAGGATGAACTTGAGTTCTATTAAGAAATCTTTCTAGCTCTGTTAAGCTTAAGTTGTATGCAATCACGCACTCACTAACAAAAGATCTTACCCTAGGGAATCATTCTTAAAATCTCAATTATGTCTTAAGTATTAAAGCCTTCCTTTTCTGAGGGCTGAAATTTTGCCATAACATCTACCTTAAGCTAAATTTTTGCCACAACATTTTCTCTGTTTCTCTCTATTCATTGCTTAAGGACAAGCAATAGCTTAAGTTTGGGGGTGTGATAACTTGCCATAATTCTTGTATTTTATACCTTTTTACTTAGGTATTTGGTTGTTCTCAAGGTCATTTCATAGCATATAGGTGCATTTAGAGCATATAGTTGCATACATCTTTGCTTGTTGGAGGTTTGGCGTAATTTCACAAGATTAGATGCTGCGTGAAGGGTATGTGCTAGTGTTGTGATGTGCATGTTGAAGCTGGTGTAAAGATGGACAAGGAAGAAAAATGCTACAACAAATTGAACAGAAATTCTGGGCACAAGAAAGGACAAAGTAACGCGCACACTTTGAGAGCCCACATGTGCGAGCCCCTTTTTGTTTGATTGTGCCCCACATGCATAGGGAATATTCTCAGGACGTCAAAGAATATTAGGGCACAAAACCCTAGGAGCCCCCACTATATAAAGGACATACGACCCTCATTAAAGGGAGAGCGCAAAAAAGGTGACAAAAGGATAGGGAGAGAAAGTAAAGGTGGCTCTTTTCCTTTCTTCTTCTTCCTCCACTTGGTGTCCTCCATTGTTGAAGCTCCAATGGTTCAACCTTGCTGACCTTGAGAGAGGCAGCAAGCCTAGGGTGGTTCATTGCATTGCAGTCCATTATGGATCGGGAGTTTCTTCTTCCCTTTCTGTTGCTTTAGCATTTTCTTTTATATCTCGGAAATGGGTTGTACAAACGAAGATACTTTGGATGTTTTTTGCCCAACCATGAACTGATTTTAGGTGGCTTGGGCTATTTGGATGATCTATTTTTTAGTTTCTTTAATGCATGTTTATTTATCTCTTGTTTCTATCTATGCTTTGTCTATGTTGTTAAACGTTTAGGGTTGTAAGAGCCTTTAAGAGTTGGCCTTTCCTTAGGTGTGAGTTGACATTAGCTGTCGAGAGAGCTATTTTTGACCTTCATAGACAATGGAGTTGGATGCTGAGAGGCACAACTCTAATCCACCTTAGAGATAAGTGATGGGTTTTAACGGCTAAAAAGGATAGAACTTTATGGGTAGGGGGAGTGATAGAGTTTACGCTGAGAGGTATTGTTGTAGCATTTCCTACTCTCAGTTTCCTTGCTAGAGATAGTTGAGGAGCAACTTGAGTAAATCCTGCCGAGCATTGAGTAAGCTAGAGAGGTAAACACTAGTTGTGAGCTAAAGCATAGGTTAACCAAACAACCCAGCCAGTCATCCCCAAGTGAGTTTCGCATACGTAAGAGGACCTGTTAAGTCTACTGATTTCAACACGCTATCTTTTATCTTTATTTGCTAATGCATTTATATCTATGTTCTGATTTGCCACATCATTCTCTATTTACATTTCGTGACTTGTGCGCTTAAACTCAACTCGAAACACCTCCTATCCCTGTGGAGACGATAGTCACTTATCATTGTATTACTTGTTCGACGTGTATACTTGCACCATATTTGTGTATCATTTATAGTACACCACACGCGCAAACACAACCTTAGTAGGGATGACGTGTCACTGATGACGAATCAAGTCAAGTTAAATACTAATCAGAATGTTTGTTTGTCGTAAGTCAAAGCAATATGGGATCAATGGGGAAATGACACGAAAGAAATATTCAAGAAAGAATTCAGAGATATAGCTTTACTATTTAGTGTAAAAATAGATCAGGAATTGCTTAGTGCAATGGCACAATTCTGGAATCCTTCATATAATTGTTTTACCTTTGACCGAGTAGACATGACACTCATGCTCGAGGAGTACGAGGCACTGGTTAATTGACCTAGAATTCAAAGTGACAAGATCTACACTAGACCCAAACAACAACTCAGGTTTCAAGAAGAAATTGATGCCGATTACGAGAAAGACAAAGGAATGGTTGGACGGGAAGATGGCCAATAGTGATAGTACTGACCAAAATAAGGATAAACAACACATCAATTGGAGGGTTCTTAAAGAGTTAATATTGGCAAGCAACGATGAACCAGCTAGGATGAGAAGCTTATTCGCACTATATATATATATATATGGGTTAGTTTTTTTTCAAGGACTCCGGAGTATATATATTTGTCAACAGTGGGGTTGTTTGAGCGATTGGAAAAATGAGTAAATTCAGTAACTGCCATCTTAACTGAAACTTATAGATCACTGACAGTGTGCAAGAAATCAAGGGAAGGAAGATTTGGGGGATGTGCACAGTTGCTTGAGATTTGGTTTAGAGGTCATAGGTGGAACAATCCTTACATAGGTACCAGATATCTCGATACATACTCACCCATAGAAGAACATCTAACAAGTTGCCTGTTGGAGAAAAAGAACGAGAGACAATGGGAAGAATGTTTCAAGAATATGACGGATGTCGATGTTGTGTGGGGGCCCCCTGATAAAACAAGGGGACTAACCTTTTTATATCGATGTGGAAACAGAGATTAGGTCCCGTTACCTGGAATTTGGGAAGGAACAACCTATTGTCCATGTTGGTGTCCAGACAGTTCAGTTCAAGGTAGTTTGTATCAGCCACTACGGGTATGGAAAAATTTCAATATGCACACAAGACGAATGATTATAAAGGGATAGTGACTCAAACTGCGAAAGTATGGGAAAAGCCGAGGAGGGTTCAACTGTATCAGGATTTGGAAGTGATGGCAAGATATGAGGAATGGATGACACAAAGGGTTAATGATAATATGTTTCAAGGAAATCAGGTGAATGCTAGCTCGTCTACTCAGCTCGTTAGAGAAGCACCTTCTGCACCGGAAAATCTTAGGTATGATCGAGAGTTGGACTTGAAGAAATATAAGAAAGGAATCAGTGACCTTACTGAAGAACTAACCATGGCAAAGTTGCAAGTGAATATGCATGAAGGAAAGGAAAATGGGTTAATGGAGCAAAACAAAAAGATCAGTCGAGATTTGAAGGAGCTGCAAGAAATTCATGATATTTTTAAGGTGAAGCAAAAAGGAGGGACAAGTAAGGTGGTGAAAAACTTGTCAGAGAATTGGACGCCATGACAAGAGAAAGAGATGATTACAAAAAGATGTACGAGAGGAAGTCTCGGGCAAGCAAGGCAAAGAAGAATCTAGAGGAAGAACAAGCCAGAGACTTTGACTTACAAATCAAGTGTCATAGTTAGAGCAATTGATCATGAAATACCATTGTAACCCCCTCAATCTGGCCTAGCCGGTAGGCCTAACCGAACATGTCACACGGGGAATATTGAAGTAAACCAGGAAGGTTTACCTCAATAAAAACCCTATTTTTTTTCTTTTTATCTTATCTAGATGCAAATTAGGTTCCTATGTGTTAAACATTGCAGTGGATCATTCGCAACTCAATCATACATCAGTTTCATCCAATTACGGCTTTTAGGGACCATTTTTGTAATTTTTCCGTTTTGTAGGAACTTAAGCAATTTTTGTGTTACCGTCCTTTAATTAGTCTCATTACATGCATCTAAGTAAAATCTCAGCTTAAAATAGTCATTCATGGTCATTTAATTGCGTCCACAACATTCAGGGACTAAAATGCAAAGAATTAGAACTTCAAAATATTCCAACAACTAACATAATTGACATCTGTTTCGGTGTAGGCTAGCCTTATTTCGAAACACGGGCTCGTATCGAAATGCCCTTGAGGTGTTTCAGAACCGAGATTTCCAGTAGCAAATCGTACAGGAACAGACCTTATCCGTTTCGAAACCCTGAGACCATTTTAGGCATACCATTTTGATACAGGCTCGAGTGTTTCAAAACACCTGGGCCTGTAATGACATATTTTGCTAGTTTTTCACTCTAAAATCCAACCTAAACCAAACCAACATGTTTCTAACATGCATACTTCATACATAAACATTAATCCTCAAACATTTGCAGCATGTTTAGCATCAAAGCATGGCTAATTGCATCAATGAAAAACTAAAGGCATGCAACCTAACATACAAGCCACTCAAGAGTCAAAACTCAAACCAATACTCCAAACTCCAACTATAGGCCTTTTACAAGTATAAAATCATAAAGCAAACATGCTCAAAGGGTGTTCATACACATCACTATAAAGCGTTTGGGTGTTCTCCATTGATGAGCTCAAGTGCACACTCTTGTCAAGTTATAGTATAAAAGATATCGTCTCCGCAGGGATTGGAATAACTCAAAAATGGTTTCCTGCACAAAGATTTAATAAATGTGCCATTAAATCTCAAGATGTGGAAATATAAAAACACAAGTAAAGATAAAGATATTGATAAGAGGAATGATAGGGAGAGATTGGGCGATAAGCTGGGTAAGACAAGTGCAGCTTAGTAGCTTGTGGGCTGCATTGCAAAGTCTTGAGTATGTCTCGCGCTGCCATGAGTTACTGCCGCGGCGGGTAAGGTGGGCGGCAAACTACGACCTTGTCACACGATCGCAGCATATCACTGTCATGGCAGGGGTGTGTATTGCCTCGGCAGGTGGAACAGAAAGAAGTCCTGGCGGCAAATCTGGCAGATATTCCAAGTTCGGCAGGATAGTCGACAGTGATCCCTCCTATTTCTAGGTTAGGATGCTCGAGATTGCTTAACTTGAGGACTAGTGTGGAACCAAATTAGACAACTCGGTTGGTAATCTCTTTTAGCAGCTGAAACTTGTTGACTAGTGTGGAACCGAGTTAGTCACGCCTTTGTGAGTTGTGACCGTGCTTAACCCTTTCATGAGCCTTGCACTTTCATGCCCGACAAATAGATTTTCTCTTCAATTGACTGGTGTGGACTAATTGAACGAACAAAAAGCATAGATTAAGCAAACTCAAAACTTTATTGAAAACAACTCAAAACTATACAATCGTTTCCCAAATTACTTTACATACACGCGCCTAAACCCTAGGAGAGTTGGGATACGACCCCCAACACTCCAACCTATCTAGCTAACCCCCCATCCTCACTCTCATCGGCAGATGCCGTCAATTCCTCACGACATGCCCCTATACCCTTACATACATTGGGTATATATAGGGCTCTTGACCTAAGTTGAGTCCTTCTTGAAGTAGGAGTTCTAAAAGTAAATTACATTAAATATAGACTCCTTTATGCTTTAAATACAGACTCTTTGGACGTTTCCTTCTTCGGCAAGTAAGGATAAGTGCTCCTACTTATCAATCTTGAATTAACTCTACCGACCGCTACAGGCTTCAAGAAGTTGCAAGGCTGGGCTCATTGGGCTTAGGAAATTATCCTCTTGAAATCGCAACCCATCTTGGCTAAGTCGGTGTAACTCCTGCCCGGGCGCCTCTTGGCGACAATGCTGCTTCGGCAGTGTCCTTGGCGGCAACTTGAGCTACTTCAGTACAGCTTCTTTGGTTCCAGCTTTCTTGTCTTGTCTTGTCCTCTCCTCTACTTTCCTAGCTATAGCACCTGAAAATATAAACTAATTAAAACAATAACTTTTCTTTACCAATCATAAGATTTTCAATAAAAGCATGGTACAAGAGAAGATGTTGTTATAATGCATGCAATGCACCTAAATATGCCTAAATGAGCTCAAGAACAACAATAATAAGGGCAGGAATGTGTACAAAATATAGGACTCATGGACACTCTACACACACCCAAACTCGAACTATTGCTTGTCCTCAAGCAATGCAACCTAACTAGTAAAAGTACCCTTAGCAAAAAATTAATAGAACGTTAGTTGTTCAACTTGATTTCATGCCCCAAGGCTGTGGCACCTATATAATGTTAGTGATAGGAAATACCATGAAATAACTCAGATTAATTTTTCTTAATGCCAGTGCAGTCTGCGCAGGTCTGTGTTCATGCTAAACACGATGAAGTCACCAATTTAACAAAGTATGCCTAAAATAATTAAATCTCTTTAAAAGGATACAAGTTGCTGCCTTGGCAGCACAGTTGGGCACTTTTGTTTTCTTTTTCTGATCATGGCTTTAAGGGCTTCAGCTCATCACGACTATTCTCCGGGTTTAAAGCTAAGGTAGGTGCACTCTACAAACTTTGAACCCTTTGAATAGAGTCATCTCGTGAAGACTTTCATTCACTCTTGCTAATTTGTCCGTCACTTGGTTTAGATTCATGGACTTAGATAGCAGCGGAGTGTCCTTGCTCATGATCCTTCATAGAGCTTGTTTCGGACACCTCTATGGTTTTTATTCTTCCTGCCTAGAGCCTATTTTGGGCACCTCTAGGGTTTTTATTCTTCCTGCCTAGAGCCTGTTTCAGGCACCTCTAGGTTTTCATCATTTTTGTTGTGCTGCCCTGTGCTGTCGTGGCGGCAAACCTGTATTCAATCAAGAAACTTTTATTAAGTAAGGCAGGCGATGTTAAACTCAAAACTCAAGCAAAAATTCAGCTTTTAACAGACAAGTGTAAGGATAATTGGCACAAAGAAAATTTTCAAAGTATTTTCATGCTTCTTCCCAAGTTAGATTAGAATTTTTAGAATGGTGCAAAAATAAGTAATCAGCTATTCTATCATAGGCACAAGTTTTGAACTAATGATTCTATTTCATTAAGTACTAGGGGCAAAATATCCAAATGCATTTATATGCTATGAATCTAAAACAAAGAGGACTAATTCCCCCCAAACTCAAGGTTGGCATTGTCCTCAATGCCTCTACAAAACAAAAATTAAAAACATAAAATAAAAGATAAAAATAAAATAAAATATAAAACAGAAAAAAATAAAACTGAAATAGAAAACAACATTTAAAAGAAGGAAAATGGTGCTATAGGCTGAGGGAGTTCCTCTCTGTTGCTGCCGCATCAGCGGAGGAATCTGAGAAGGCAGGCAGGACAAGGCGACGCGTAGTAGATGGTATTTCTGCTGGGCTCTTCTTCGAGCTACGCGGCGGCTGGATACGGCTGGGAGTGGCTTTCTTGATTTGTCTGTCAGCTTCTCCACCCAAGGGTTCTGCTACTGGCCGCTTTCCCTTTCGAGCCACCTCGGCCGGTGCATCTTCAAAGAAGTCTGAAATCTCCATGTATGAGTAGCTGGAGTCCTTGGCAGCAGTGTCTTTGGCTATTGGGGAGGCAGCAATGGTCTCTTCTTCCTTCTCGGATTTGGAGGAGGAAGTGAGGACATATGGCTGGATGGGGGTGGGGAAGTTCTTCTCTTGGGTGGTAGTGCGGCCCCTCGTTGTCATCGGCGGCAAGAGCAGCAGCAGGTCTTGGAGTGATGTGTACTGGTTTGAATGTTGCTAGCTCCATTGGAAATGCGGGCAACTGTGGTCCGGCGTCCTGGTATTTATCCAGCAGGTAGGCTACGAATGCCTCTTGTACGTCTACTACGTATTTGATGAAGATCATCTGCTTGTGCTCGATCCGCTGGTAGCTTTCCACTAAGCTGCGCAGTAGGGGAATTACGACAGATGTAAGGGCAGCATCAGTACTGCTTGTTGCGGCTGGGGTGGCGGTAGCTTGGGATGGCGGCTGGGCGGTGGAAGGTGTGTTTGGCTCTGCACTATGCATCATTTGTTGACGTGCTCTTCTTGTCCATCCTTCCTTGGCATGAAGAATTTTATCTTTTGGGTGCATTGGCACGCCAAAATTGGCGCAGAGGCCGGTGATGAGTGCAGGAAAGAAGAGTGGACCTTTGGTAGCTGGTTTCTCCGTATGGGCATAAATTTCTTTGATTATTACCTCGCCCGCGTTGATTTGTCGTCCCTTCATTATACTGCAGATAAGGGCGGGACGCGGCCTATTTACAGTGGATCCGTGTGTGGTTAGCTTCATGTGGCACTGGACAAAATAGCTCCAAAGTGTTGCCTCCGGTAGCAAATCTTGGCGGTTGACTGAGCCGTTGTTCTTGCCTGTCAGCCATTTGGTTTTTGTCTTGCAGAGCTCTTTCCTGATTTGGTTGTAGTCATTTTCCGTCAGATATGATTCCCACTCCCCGTGCGGGTCGCCGCTGACTTCAATGCTGTAGAAGTTCTTGATCATGTAAGCCGTGAACTTTACACCTTCTCCCCGGACGTAGACAAACGGACTCTCCAGGTTTGGCCGGTGGGCATAGAACTCTCGCACATGGTTGCTGTTAATCCCCTCTGGCTATCGTGCGAATTGGTCCCAGCCCATATTATGGATCGTCTCGAACAGGGAAGGTTGCAACTCGAAGTTACCATCAGGCTGGGTGTATTGGAAGCCCATATCTCCCCATAGTTGCCTGTCTTTGTAGAATTGGTTGTAGGTCTCCTCGACAGCAGGTTTCAAGAACCTCTTGTACTGGGTTTTGGAGGTGGCGGCGGGTTTCTGTGATGAGGCCATTATTTGTGAAACGGTTGTTTTCCTAAGGAAAGTAAAAAGAAAGTGAAAGAAAATAAAGTAAAGAAATCTTGGAAGCAAAGACTGTAGAAAGAATTCAGAGAAAAGAGAGAGCAAAGTGAAGAACGGGTGGTAGAATAGTTGGCCTTAAATAGACGTTTCTCTCCACTGCCTTGGCGGGCACGCTGTCAATGAGCGACAATTATTGCGGCGTGAATAACGGGGTTCTAGCCGTTACGCAGATATCTGTTCCGCTTGCTAAGGCAAATAAAGCCGTTGCGGCTAGCCGTTATGAAGCCACTAGCCGTTATGCTCATCTGCCTTGGGCTGCCTAGGCCGCTAGTTGGGTCTCTCCTTTATTCTTTATTCTTTCTTGGTCTTTCCTTCCTAACCTGAAATAAAATAAATACGAGAATTAAATAAAAATTAAATCTATTCCTAATACATAAAATTAAATAAAATAAAAAAATAAAGATAATAATTAGGTTATGTTGGGCTGGGCTTTTCCCAAGCATAACCACTTCCTGAGGGTCTCTGTATTTGGCTATTTGTCTGGGCATGTCCTTCCCCTCCTCATGTGGATGTTGCTGCCAACCTTGTTGCCCTGGCGAGACATACACCAAGAAAACAAAGAGGCTTTTTTAAGCAAATAAATAAAAAGAGATTTAATGTGCAAAAACTAAATAGAAGTGTAGAAATTCAAACGTAGTTGTTGTTGCCAATCCCCGGCAACGGCGCCAAAAACTTGTAGAGCATTTGGGTGTTCTCCATTTACGAGCGCAAGTGCACACTCTTGTCAAGTTATAGTATAAAAGATATCGTCTCCACGGGGATTGGAATAGCTCCTATGAATGGTTTCCTGCACAAAGATTTAATAAATGCGCCATTAAATCTCAAGATGTGGAAATATAAAAACACAAGTAAAGATAAAGATAGTTATAAGAGGAATGATAGGGAGATATTGGGTGATAAGCTGGGTAAGACAAGTGCAGCTTAGTAGCTTGTGGACTGCATTGCAAAGTCTTGAGTATGTCTCGCGCTACCATGAGTTGCTGCCGCAGCGGATAAGGTGGGCGGCAAACTATGACCTTGTCACACGATCGCAGCAGATCACTGCCATGACATGGGTGTGTACTTCCTCGGTAGGTGGAACGGAAAGAAGTCTTGGCGGCAAATCTGGCAGACATTCTAAGTTCGGTAGGATAGTCGACAGTGATCCCTCCTATTTCTAGGTTAGGATGCTCGAGATTGCTTAACTTGAGGACTAGTGTGGAACCAAATCAGACAACTCGGTTGGTAATCCCTTTTAGCCGCTGAAACTTGTGGACTAGTGTGGAACCAAGTTAGTCACGCCTTTGTGAGTTGTGACCGTGCTTAACCCTTTCGTGAGCCTTGCACTTTCGTGCCCGACAAATAGATTTTATCTTCAATTGACTGGTGTGGACTAATTGAATGAACAAGAAGCATAGATTAAGCAAACTCAAAACTTTATTGAAAACAACTCAAAACTATACAACCGTTTCCCAAATTACTTTACATACACGCGCCTAAACCGTAGGAGACTTGGGCCGCGACTCCCAACACTCCAACCTATCTAGCTAACCCCCCATCCTCACTCTCATCGGCAGATGCCGTCAATTCCTCACGATATGCCCCTATACCCTTACATACATTGGGTATATATAGGGCTCTTGACCTAAGTTGAGTCCTTCTTGAAGTAAGAGTTCTAAAAGTAAATTACATTAAATATAGACTCCTTTATGCTTTAAATACAGACTCTTTGGACGTTTCCTTCTTCGGCAAGTAAGGATAAGTGCTCCTACTTATCAATCTTGAATTAACTCTACCGACTGCTACAGGCTTCAAGAAGTTGCAAGGCTGGGCTCATTGGGCTTAGGAAATTATCCTCTTGAAATCGCAACCCATCTTGGCTAAGTCGGTGTAACTCCTGCCCGAGCGGCTCTTGGCGGCAGTGCTGCTTTGGCAATGTCCTTGGCGGCAACTTGAGCTGCTTTAGTACAACTTCTTTGGTTCCAGCTTTCTTGTCGTGTCCTATCCTCTCCTATACTTTCCTAGCTATAGCACCTGAAAATATAAACTAACTAAAACAATAACTTTTCTTCACCAATCATAAGATATTCAATAAAAGCATGGTACAAGAGAAGATGTTGTTATAATGTATGCAATGCACCTAAATATGCCTAAATGAGCTCAAGAACAGCAATAATAAAGGCCGGAATGTGTACAAAATATAGGACTCGTGAACACTCTACAATCACCCAAACAAACCATGGAATCTCTCATTGTCTTTATTACTCTAGTCCAAAAGACGAGTCATACATTCAATCGAAGTCTTTCACTAATCCCTTGCAAGTGCTGCCTCTAAAGCTTTAGTTGTCTTCATTGATGGACAAAGAGAGCGTAAGCAATAGGCTTAGTGAGGAATGCTCAAAACCAAAACCTCATCAATGCATTTAAACCGGTTTCCAAACTATATTGACATCTCATTTCAATTAACTCAAGTATTATTTAAAATCCATCGTGCCATCCAAAAACTACGCACTTTTCTCATTCAAAATCAACATGAAAACCTCATGCAACATGTGTTAACAAACCAACAACAAATCACATTTGCTAAACTCAATTTAAGCCTTCCCAAGCATTTTCCACACATGCTAAGCTTAAAGAGTAAAATATGCTTTTTCAATATTATGCAACATAACACATTTCGAATTACATCATTACTCATATTGGCTCACAAGTGAATAACATCAAGATCATTTCTCAAAAACCACATCGGATGCATGGATTACCGAGTGTTGTCCCAAACACTTCATACACTCTACCGGCACCTCAAGGTTCACACACGGGAGCTACCCTGCACTGTTGTGACACCCGTGGTGGAGTATTTGGTACAATCACAACCCTCAACACCACTCATTGGTAGATGTATAGCCTGTAACCCCCTCGTCCCGATCTGGATGGCTGACCGGTCCGAGTAGGCTTCACGGAGAAAACCGATGCGAAACCCGTTAAGGTCCCACCTCGGTTAGCGACCCTAGAAAACTTTTTCACTTATTATAATCTTATCTAGATGCTTTTGTTAAACCTATGTGTGAAACAACAGTGGAAACAAGGCTCAAGAGAAGCCTAACAGCAAACAGGGCCTAAGCCCAAACTTTGAGACCCTTTAGAGATGTCAAAAAGCCCATTTTCAGGCTTGTGTTTCGAAACAAACACTGCCCGTTTCGAAACACGGGCTCCAGTTTGAAAATCCAAACACCCGTTTCGAAACGCATCCACCCCGTTTCGGAATAGGGTCTCATTTTGCCTAGCCATTTCGATACCTGTTTCGAAACAGGCAATCAGAGTAGCCCAAGTGTTTCGATACTTGTTTCGAAACAGGGCTCATAGTAGCCAAACCGTATCGAAACGCGTTTCGATACGGGGGTCCTAGAGGCACACTCGTTTCGAAACAACTCAACCCGTTTCGAAACACCTACAGTCTTCAATTTCCCAAAAATCTGTTTTAAACATCTCTAAACGATCCCAAACGCCCACAACGACTTCAAGCATCAAACACAACAAACAAATACACTCTAGAGGCATAATATACATGCTCAAAACACGCAAGGATACATGATAAGGACATGCATTTAAAGGATCAAGCATACACCACCAAGAGACAAACATAGCATTCTTAGGCTTCATGCCTTAGCCATCATACGCATGAACATTCAAGATGAGCAACATAAACAAGGTTTACACACAATACAAGGCAACCACAAGCCAACCACCATAACATATAAAAGAAGTCTAGCATGCCCCTAAACAACCAAAATCAACATACATCAAAGCTCAATCAACAACACCTATCCCATTGCTTGACTATTACAATCTTTCAATTTAAAGTTCATACTTGAGCTAACCAAAAGCGACACTTAGAGGCCCCTTCCTTGCCCTTTCCACCCACAAGCTATTGATCTGCATTGTCGAACAAAAAGGAGCGTAAGCATGAAAGCTTAGTGAGGGTAAGCTCGTAAAACAAACCTCGACAATGCAGGGTCCAAGCACGAGCAACGACCAAGATGGAATGCATGCTCTTACCTCCGATCCACATGAGCCAAAATATACATGATGCATGAACATACAATCAACATCATGCCATGATCAACAACTTGTAAGCCCAACACACGAAGATACATATAACAATGTATTAACAACAACATATATCAATTCATATTGGAATCACATTTCATATCATATTGACACATATATAATCTCATATTGGCACCTAGTTATGACTCGAATACACGGATAACACGTTGGAACGCACTTCCAACACAACCATTACCTTTAGTGAGATTACACTCATCACTGGTTCTCGCGGAGGGGATTCCACTCATCCTCGCGCCCTGTCGATGGGATTCCACTCATCACCGACTAATATATAAAGATTTCCGGGCGAACTCGTACTCCTCCTTGGTGACTTAACGCCACCAAGGCCACGCGCGAATTTGACTCTTGTGTGCACACTAACATCCTAATGATCGGTCATTGTACCCAAGCATACTAGTGCCAATATTAAACACAATTCATAACCTTTCACATCGTCATTTCATATCAATTTCCGTGCTTAGCACGTACTCACCATGATCACTATCATGCACAATCCACATGCATATAACAATGCATCAATCCATGCCTCAACATACATGTATAACACATTATACATAACACCACAATCACAATTAATCAAAAGGCATAAACAACCATTAAAAAGTGCAACCAAAGTCTCTAATTAAAGCTTGGGATTAGGCTACCACCCTAATCCCAACTTTAGGTGGGTTTACCAAGTCCAACCTAGGTTCTCATGCTTGAACCAATATTTAAAAACAATTTAAAAAAACAATAACCACTCACCGACCACTCCATTTAGCACAAGTCGGCTAGCCTACCAAGCATCCAAGTCCGTATTCGAGCCCGTAGCTTCTCCATTGTTTCCTCTTGCCTCTAACCAACTCAACACAAACAAAACAACCTCGAATCAGCTCATACAACAATGTAGCAACCCGGAACACCATTCAAGCAATAAACACGTGAATTCAAGCCATGAACAACCCCAAAAATATCAATCCCGAGCAGCCACTAAACCCCAACCAAAACTCATGATTTCAACCCATTTAACACTTCCAAATGATTCCAAAACAACCTTTAACTAACATACTAACATTAGCCTTCCATTTCCAACATAAAACACACCCAAAATCCACTCCAAAACCCTTCAAAAACCCCATTAAAACCCAAATTCGGGAATCAACATAAAACCATGTAAAAATCAACTATGTTGGACCTCAAGGTTCACAAACAACATATCTAACGTTATTAAATCAATAGCTTTGATAAAAATTCATAAAGCTCCATCCTTTAACAAAAACTTTCAAAAACCCAAATTACAAAATACCTAGTTTTAGTGAAATCTAAAGATACCAAAATGAAGAGGAGACCAAGGCCAAGTCAAAAATATGTTTACCTTTCAAAAAGCTCCAAGAATGAAGAAGAAAGGAGATGGAAGAGTGAGATGAAGAGAAAGCTCTCTTCTTGTCGTGAGATAGCAAAAATGGGGAAGTGGGGAAGATGACAAAGGAGATATTTTAATAAAAAGGGGTTTAAAATTTGAAAGATCAACTATTTACAAAAATGCCATTAAAATGGCTATTGGGCTTCAATATCACAAATTTGGTCCAACACTTTAAATTTAATTTTGCAAAACAAAACCGAGGCATTATTTTATTTATTTATTTCACCCGACCCCCAAACCCGGGTGTTACATAGCCCACTAACGAGATACGGGACACTATACAAGGTTCACACACGGGAGCTATCCTCCTCCATTGCGACACCTTAAACAATCCTCGATCATTAGGGTACATGGATGGAGTATTCGGTACCATTTCAACCCTTCAACATCCAAGGTGACTTGTTTATAGTGCACTCAATCCTATAGCTGGCTAACTATATCCGATACCATTTTTAAAAGTATTTTCATAACATCACTTGCTAATATGAACCACATTTCATCACATATTTCATTGTTTTCAAAGCATCAATTACCAACCTCATTCTCAAGCATCAAATCATGCTTAAAATCACAAGTATAAACGTATACTTACAAGGATCACTTACCATGTGCATCCTTCATCATTTTATCATCAAAAATAACAATCCATTTACCTCAAATCATGCTTTAACAGTGACAATATGCGTTTTAAAAACAACTGCATCAAAAATCTCATAATAGCACAATCTGAGAGAGAAAATCACTTTACTTACTTCCGAACTTAGTAAAGCATTTCAAGCTTACACTAAGTTCCCAAAACCACCTTTTAAGCATTTCAAAGCTGGAAATCTCATTACCACTCACCGACTCGTGAAACCTCAATCGCCGATGCGAAAATCAAGCGTCTAAAGCCCTCGTATCTTCACCGAATGCTTCCAAAGTATTCTCCCTTGTTTATACCACATAAGAATAGAGGATCAATGCATCATAATGCATCAAAACCACCAACAACTTAAATCATCTCGTTGCTTTGTCCTAAAGCACCAAAATACCCATATGAAACAACTGAAATCACCTTCGATTGATCACTAAACTCAGCCCAGCCATCAACAAACAATTCCATCACATTTTAACCATAAATCAAAATCCAAAAACATCCTAATATCATCCTTATACCTCCAGCAACTCAGATTCCACATTTCCAAGCCAAAAACACATAACTAACAACCTAAACAATTAGAGATCTCAATAATTTCAGGATTAGTTTGATCAA
The DNA here is from genome assembly GCA_958450335.1 of Hibiscus tridactylites. Classification (NCBI taxonomy): domain Eukaryota; kingdom Viridiplantae; phylum Streptophyta; class Magnoliopsida; order Malvales; family Malvaceae; genus Hibiscus; species Hibiscus tridactylites. The sequence continues at coordinate 71,339,477 of OY288270.1, read as the reverse complement.
AAATCATTATCAACATCAATAATCTTCCAAAACATGATTAGAAACCACCTCAATTGAACCAAAACAAAGCAAGTACGAAAATCACATTTTATTTCCTCTTTTAGCAAGAATTCGGTATTTTTACCAAATCAACATTAAAACCTCAATTAAAAACGCAAATTAAGAGTAAAATAATTTGGAATGTCATTAAAGAACCTTGATTAGAGGAGTAGCACAAAATTACCTCCAAACCTTGCTTTTCTTCCAATTGGCAAGTTTTCAACTCATGAAGCTTTAAGGAATCTTGTAAATCTTGGAGAAGAATCTTTGGAAAAGAGTTGTAAATAAAAAGAGCAAAAGAATGAAAAAAAATTATGGAAATTGAAAGAAAAGAGGGAATGATCGGCTGAAGAGAAAATGAGAAATGGAAAAGTTGCGTCAAAAATGGCTTAACAAAATAACTACCTCTTTTTTGTATAAAACTTCCCTCTTGAGCTTTAATTAAAACATTATAATTACATGCCAATTAAAAGAAAATGCTTAATCGCCAAAAAGATCCCTAAAGATTATAAGAATTTGACTCTCCTTTGAAAATTACACTTTTTCCACAGTTTTAAATCTTTACATTTCGGTCATTGCCCAAAATGTACACGTCCCAAAATTCATTTTGTAAAACTGATTTTACCAAGCTCATCTATATGATTTTAGATAATTTTAGAAATTTTTACCTTATCCCGAACCATGATTTCCTTGAACCATTTCTAAAGGCTCGAATCTCCAATTCTAGGTTCGACTAACCTAAACCGATGCCTAAAACATCTAGTCCTAAAATTGGGGCGTTACAACCATAAAGAAGACAAGGTTTAGATGGAACAATAGAAGGAAGGGTTGCAAGAAAAGATATCAGAGTTAGAAAGTGTGGTGCAAGATTTGAAAGAGAAGCTCGTAGGATATGAAGGAGCGCTATACCAAGAAAGCGGAGCATGGAAGGATAAATATGAAGTAGAACAATGCACCGTCCAAAACCAAAATGACGAATTGGTAAACTTCAAGAAACAAGTCATTTTTGACGTCGAGGGAAGCCACGGGCCTATTGGAACGATCGGACGTCGAGCTGGAGTACCTAGAAGTCATTACTCGCCTGCTACATGAATTAGTCAATCTAAAATACTAGTTCTTGAATTCGATGCCTTCTTACATTCATGCATTCATACACGCATTCATACATTTATACATGCATACATTAGCATTACATTATATTCTACAAAAATAAGCGGTTTAATAAAGAAAGGTTTTATGGCAGTTTGTTTTTAAGCCGCAATCATTCCACACTCATAAAGAACTTGCTTGCGCTTTAAAGCCATGTCTGCTGAGGATCGAATTGCCAATTTGGAGAATGATCGAGTGGAAACGCAAAACCTCTTTGATAGAATGGAGCAATCTATCAAGGATTATTTTTCTCAGACTCAAAGAGAGATTATCAATCAGCTAACTGCTCTGTTGGGACCAAAAGAGTCTAGAAAGGCTAAGGTACCTGAAGGTGCTTCCATTGAAATGAATGACCAGGTAGAAACCACATCTCACATTAGGGTGCAGCCTGAATGACCTCCTTTTGCGAAGAAGGTCCACGTCAATCTAGCAGGAGCAACGCCAAGCCATCCGGTGCACGTTGGAGCGAATTTTGGAAGTGGTGAAGAGGTTCCTGATCTGAGTACTCTGGATGAGATAGAGAAAATTCGCGCCGAAATCAAAATGAATTATGAGGAACACTGTAAAGCATTAGAGGACCATTTGTTGGAAACACAGAAATTGAATGAGACAAGACATGGTGTAGTTGAAATAAGCTTAGTGGTTGATCTAATTCTTCCCTTGAAGTTTAAGGTCCCGGATTTTGAGATGTACAATGGGACTACTTGCCCGAGAGCCCACCTTACAATGTATTGCCGAAATATGGTTGTTCACCTGAAAGCTGAAAAGCTATTGATACATTGTTTTTAGGACATTTTAACCAGTTTAGCAGCACAATGGTACACACAACTGAGTTGTATAAACATTCGATCATGGAAGGATCTCTTTGGAGCTTTCATAGAACATTACAAGCATGTGGCAAAAATGATTCCTAGTCGGGTCATGTTGCAAGGCATAGAACAGAGAAGTGATGAGACACTCCAACAGTATTCTTAGAGATTGAGGGATATAGCGGCACAAGTGCAACCTCCGTTGATGGAAAGTGAGGTTGCCCCTATGTTCGTGCAGACTTTGAGATGACCACTTTTCGAGAAATTGATCAGTAATGTTATGCAGAATTTTACTAACATAATAATGACTAGGGAACTGATAGAATGAACAATTAAAAGTGGTAGGATCGAGAGTGGGAAGATCTCTTGTGGTAACTACCAGAGGAAGGATAATAAGGTGAACAATATGAACGCATATGAGGCCTAAGAATGTGACCATTACTTCACCTGGTACAGCATCGGGAAATTTGTAGGGTTCAAATAAGAAAGATTCTCATGGCCCAAGAAATAACAGGATGAATTTTACACCAATATCGAAGCGAATCCAGTAAGGGCATATTATCTGACCCCTCTGCAACCTCTTTACCCTCATGGTACAAACCTGATGCTCATTGTGAATTCCATGCCGGAATACCAGGGCATTCGATCGAGACTTTAACAGCATTTAAAAAGGTGGTTCAAAATCTGATTAACAATGAGATTTTGAAGTTTGATGAGCCCAGTATTGCAGAGAATCCCTTGCTGAGTTACGGGGGGCGAGGAGTGAATGTCATAGAGGAAGATGATGAAGTAAAGCGATTGAAGACTGATGTCTCAGAAATCATTTCTCCGTTGAGGTGGGTATTTGAGCTGTTGTATAATGCTAGGATGATTGAAATAGGCATGAAAGTACAGATGGAAGTGCAGTCTGGTGTGTACTACAAGTATCACCAGGAATGTGACCATGAGATTCAACACTGCTCAGTGTTTAGAAGCTTGGTATAGAAGATGATGGATGATAAAGAAATTGAGTTCTTCGAGAAAACAAGAGTGAAGAAGGAAGTGGATGTATGTACTTCCGAGTGTTCTGGAGTCAAATACGAAATTCACAAGCCTTTGGTTGTTTCTGTTAGACCCAAGGCCGGAAGCTTGTCAGATGTAAAGCCAGCAGTGACTCATAAGGTTGTGATTCATTTCCCATGCCGTTTGCTTTCAAGAGCACCCACAAAATTCCCTAGAATTATGCAGCCAATGTGACTATACCTGAAGAAGGAAAATCATAGGAGGAGATAAAGTCACCAGACGAAATGAAGGCAGTGCTGGAAGAAAAGAAAGATGAATAGCCTGGTACAGAAATAGTGAACGAGGTGGGGCACTTTACCCATAGCGGTAAATGTTATTCTTCTCCTAAAGTATCTAAGGAAGCGGAGAAAATTAAAGGAAAGGTTGTGGCATTACCTGAGAAAATTTTTGGGGAAGAACCTACTCCAAAAATAAATGAGTCGGTAACAGAAGAGCAAGCTCAAGAGTTTTTGAAACTTCTAAAACACAATGAGTATAGTATAGTCAAGCAGTTGAAAAGGCAACATGCAATAATTTTTGTCCTAGAGTTGTTGCTAAGTTCTGAGGGGCACTGCAATGCTCTAATAAAGGTGCTCAATCAGACGTTCGTGCCAAATGACATATTTGTGAATAAGTTGGACAGGATAGTGAATCATATTATTGCCGAAAATTATATTACATTCACTGATGACGAGATCCCTGAAGGGGGAATGGGATCCGTAAAGGCTTTAAATATCACCACGCACTGCAAGGGATATGTACTGCCAGGAGTTCTGATCGACAACGGTTCAACTCTGAATGTTCTGCCAATGGTAACTCTACAAAGGTTGCCAATTGATGATTCACACATGAAGGTATATAAGAACACTGTGAGGGCCTTCAACGGTACCACTCGTAATGCACTGGGGAAGATTGAGGTGCCATTGCTAATCGGGCCAGCAGTTTATAATGTAGATTTCGTGGTGATGGACATTAAACCCACGTATAAATTGCCTATTGGGTAGACCTTGGATCCATTCAGCCGGTGCAGTCCCATCATCTCTGCATCAGAAGTTAAATTTTGTGATAGAAGGGAAACTAGTTAGTGTTGGAGCAGAGGAAGATATCATTGCTTCGGTAACCATTGATGCTCCATATATTAAAGCTAATGAAAATGCCCTCGAATGTTCCTTTAGAGCTTTGGAGTTTGTCAATACAAATTTTGTCGCTGAAGGTAAACCATTTCCTCGACCAAGGTTGTCGAATTGCACCAAGATGATTGTTCGTGAAATGCTCGGAAGAGGTGCAAGAACAGGAAAGGGACTGGGAAAGCATCTTCAGGGATGCCTACGTCCAAAGCCTATTATCATGAAAAAGGACAGCTTTAGACTTGGTTTCAAGCCCAATATACAAGAGAGGTTGAAGAATTTGAAAAGAAGGGAAGAGCAAAGGATGGCCCATTTTTTTGGAACTAAAGCTCCTTACATACCCATAACCTCATTTGACCTAGCTAATACCTTCAAGTCACGAGGATTTGAAAACATTGAGAAGTAACTCGAAGAGGTCAATCGTGAAACTGCAAAGTTACATGAGGAGGAAATTTTTGGTAATGACATGGAGGGGCTTTTTGTTGGAGGAATCTTTGAAGGGGCTCAACCTGGGAGATTTCTAGAGAAGATCTGTCTGTGCTTCCCTGGTGAAGTGCTTAGAAACTGGACAGGTGAGGAGCTTTCTCTAGTGTCTAAAAATAAAACAGAGTAAATACCATGAACAACTCTATACCTTTGCCTGCGGGTATAGGGAGTTATCTGTAAGGGTCATCATATCAGTTCATTTTAATAAAGATGCTTTCATGTTGATTCACAAATGGAAAACATGTTTCTTGTTTTTTCGCATCCTTTCCAAAATATATATTATTATTTTCTTTGCAGGTCTTCAATTATCGATTGCATGAATGATCCTAAACATAATCCTGGAATAGATCCTGAGCAGCTTGTGTGTCTAATAGAAGTCAATGAGGTTGGGGATGAAACAGAATGTGAAATCCCTGAAAAATTAATGAGGTTGGTGGAAAAAGAAGACAAGCAAATTCTACCTCATAAAGAGGAACTAGAGATCCTCAACTTGGGAACATATGAAATTAGGAGAGAGGTAAAGATAGGGATTGCGTTCTCACCAAAAGCTAGATAAGGTTTGATTGATTTGTTACGAGAGTTTAAAGATGTCTTCGCCTGGTCATATCAATACATGCTAGGATTAAACACTAATATAGTGGTACACAAATTACCCATAAGCCTAGAATGTAAACTGGTTTAGCATAAGCTTAGAAGATTGAGGCCAGAAATGGTACTAAAGATAAAAGAAGAGGTACAAAAACATATTGATGGTGGTTTTCTCGGGGTATCTCAATATTTGGAATTAATGGCCAACATAGTCCATGTACCAAAGAAAGATGGGAAAGTATGCATGTGCGTGGATTACACAGATTTGAATAGAGCCAGCCCGAAGGATAATTTTCCCTTTCCTCACATAGATATCCTAGTTGATAATACATTAGGGCATTCATAGTTCTCCTTCATGGATGGATTCTCAGAGTATAACCAGATAAAGATGAACCTAGAGGACATGGTCAAGACGATATTCATAACCTTGTGGGGCACGTATCGTTATAAAGTAATGTCTTTTGGACTAAAGAACGTCGGGGCAACTTATCAGTGAGCAATGGTTACCTTGTTCCATGACATGATGCACAAAGAAGTTGAGGTGTACGTGGATGACATGATCGCTAAAACTCAGACCAATGAGGAGCATATTCAGAACTTGAAGAAGTTGTTTTTGAGGTTGAGGAAGTACCAGTTGAAACTTAATTCCAATAAATGTACTTTTGGAGTGACTTCAAGAAAGCTCCTAGGATTCGTTGTTAGAAGAAAAGGAATTGAAATAGATCCAGATAAGATGAAGGCAATTCAAAACTTGCCGCCACCCAGTTCATAAAAAGAAGTTTGTGAATTCCTCAAGAGGTTGAATTATGTTTCTCGGTTCATTTCTCAGTTGACCGATAAATGTAATCCAATCTTCAGATTGCTTAAAAAGAATAATCCAGGAGAACGTAACGAAGAATGCCAAGAAACGTTTGACAAAATCAAGAAATATCGGACGAATGCTCCGATACTAGTTGCACTAGTTCCTGACCGACCAATCATCCTTTATCTAACAGTTTATGAAAACTCAATGGGATGTGTGTTTGGGCAGCATGATGACACATGAAAGAAAGAAAGAGCTATTTACTACTTGAGCAAAAAGTTTACAGAGTGTGAAGTACGATACCCATCAATTCAAAAGTTATGATGTGCTTTAATTCTGGTAACTCGTAGACTCAGACAATACATGTTATACACACTACTTGGTTAATTTCTCGCCTTGATCCATTAAAGTTTATGATGGAAGTGCCAACATTAATTGGGAGACTAGCACGTTGTCGAATGTTGCCGTCAAAATTTGACATTATATATGCGAGCCGGAAAGCAATAAAAGAAAGTGCTATAGCAGACTTCCTAGAAAGCCATGCTTCGAAAGATTATGAGCCTCTAGACTTTAATTTCCCATATGAGGATGTGATGAATATCTCCACGAAAGAAAATGAAATCCCAGATAATGGAACCTGGAAAGTGTATTTCGACGAAGCATCCAACGCCCTAGGACGTAGAATTGGAGCAGTATTGATTTCTCCAAACCATGTACACTATCCTTTCACAAGAAAGCTAGAGTTTCTTCATACTAATAACATGGCAGAATATGAGGCTTGTGTCATGGGCTTGTGGGATACTATTGAAAGAAAGATAGAGGTCTTGAATGTATATGGGGATTCAGCCTTGGTTATTTACCAGCTTCGTGGAAAGTGGGGGAAAAGGATGTAAAGTTGATCGAGTATCGAAAATTGATCCTGGAGTCGATAAAGAGTTTAAAAAAATTACTTTTACATACATCCCCAAGGAAGATAATCAAATGGCGAATGCCTTAGCTACATTGGCTTCAGTATTCTTAGCAAATAAACCAGAAGACATGATGCCAATTCGAATGCAGAGTTATGAGATCTATGCTCACTATTGAGGTAGATAAAAATCTTTGCTATTTTGATATCTTGCAGTACATTAAATTTTAGACCTATCCCCTTGAGGCAAATGATAATGACAAAAGGACTATTAGAAGGATGACTTCAGGATATGTGCTCGATGAAGAGATCCTATACAAAAAGGGGAAAAGATCACGTCCTATTAAGATGTGTTAATGCCAGTGAAGCAAGAAATATTATTACAGAAGTGCATGATGGAATATGTGGTACACATGCAAATGGATTTTCGATAGCCAAGAAGATCATGAGAATATGAGTATTATTGGGCAACCATGGAAGGAGATTGTATTGAATATGCCAAGAAATGTCACAAATGCCAGATATATGCTGACAAGATTAATTCCCGCCAATATCTCTTCATACGATGAATTCACCTTGGCCTTTTGTTGTATGGGCATGGATGTTATTGGGCAGATTCACCCAAAGTCTTCTAACGGACATCGTTTCATTCTTGTAGCCATTGATTACTTCACCAAATGTGTAGAAGTAGCTTCTTATGCCAATATCACGAGAACAACAGTCAACAAATTTTTAAAGAAAGAGATAATTTGTCAATATAGATTACCAGAAAGAATTGTTACTAATAATGCCACCAATTTCAACAACAAGGTAATAGCAGAGCAGTTCAAAATTATGTATCACAGTTATGTGACTTACCACCCTAAGATGAATGGGGCAGTGGAGGCGGCAAACAAAAACATCAAGAAAATCATATCGAAAACGACAGAAACCTACATAGACTAGCATGAGAAGCTACCCTTTGCACTGTTCGCGTATCGAACTTCGATATGAACCTCAACTAGGCAACACATTACTCTTTGGTCTATGGGACTATATGAAAAGCTTAGTTTAAGCTTGAATATGAAAATTGCGTAAATAATCTAACGAGTTCGAGTAATTCACTTGTAAACGATAAGAGAATTTATGCTTAAATCTAGAGAATGATATTATTAAAATAATCATAAGTCTCAAATAAAAAAAATAGAACAAACATGAAAATACAACAATAAATGTATAAATTTGTTTTTTAATATTTTAACTTCATTAGAAAGATATTTAGTGTTCAAAAGAGAGTTTGTTTATTTTGAGCCATAAAAACGAAATATTATCCAAGAAATAGAGGTCATTTTTGTCTTCATATAACACAAATAAACATATTTGATTAGAAAATGAAAATGTTTTGTAGAAAATAAAACGAAAATATGTAGAAATTTAAAACTTTTAGGGTTTAATTTTGATACACATGTCGTGTAAAATTTATTTTACACAAGCTTGAATATTTATATCATAAACCCAAATCATAAATTACTAAACTTACACCCTAATAAACAAAACATTAAACTCTAAATCTTAAACCCTAAATTTTAAACACTAATCTTGAATTCTAAATCCTAAAACCTAAACTCCTAAATTAAACCCTAAACTAAACCCTTAACCCCTAAAACTAAAAGAATTGTGTAAATTAAAGTTTACACTGACTGTATTGAAAATTTTCTCATTCTTTTTATTGTTTTCACTAAAAAATATTTTGTAAAATTAAAAAATGAAAATAAATTTTAAACTTAATAAATACTAACTCGAGTTTAAATCCATATAAACACACAAAAAAATTCTCTTAACCATTTTTAATATAAAACCTTAGACCCAAGCCTTGATTCAAATTCTTATAAGTGTATAATTTTTTTTATTTATCATTTTATTATAAGAAAATAGGTAAGCAAACACATTTTCATAGTATTTTTTTAATGAATAAGGGATGAGCACACACAGCTCAGGGATATCTACATGCATGAGGTGAGGAGGACAGAGACTATTAAAATGAAGAACCTCTAGGCTCCTAGTCGAGGCGAGCTTGTGAGTGCATTGGCCAACTGAGTACGACCTCAGAGAATATGTTGCATGCGAACAACCCAACCACGTCGATTTAATTCATTAAAATGCATCACCAAAGAAGAAGAACCATGCGAAACTAAATTCAATTTAAGTACTCAGAAAAGCATTCATGTTATCCAATTCTAATATGATATTGCGATACCCCAAATCCCATACATAAACGAGGCTACTGTATGCGCCCCTTAATTCCGTCTCTAAAACCGAGCAAACTCTAATAAATTTTGAAAACCCGCCTTTCCAGTTTCTACTGCGATCCCACAGTGCGCCACCACAAAATGAGACGCCATTCATTTTTCTCCAACAAGCCACACCACTATTTATAGATTCACGAGCTGCAGTGTTTGCTGTAGCAGATTCCAACTGCGATAACGAACTCCGATAAACGCTCAAGCTTAATCAAAGAGGACCACGTCAAAATCACAATAGGACACATTCTGAGAACAGGACTAACAGCTTCAAGTTCCCCTTGGCACATCGGACATCGGTAATCAAAAACAAATTATTATTATTATTATTATTATTGTTATTATTATTATTATTAACCAAACATGTTTTTTTTTTCCAAGAAGTACGCAATTAAAACAGAAAATGTTTTCGAAAACCAAACTGAAGCCATGTTTCTCCAATTTAGTTTATACTTAATAAAAAAGAATACCACAACAAACAGAGTTGCTTGAGGTTATTCAATGGCTAGAGCAACTGCAATATACTATATATCTTGGGTCCTCAGTTCTCACTTCACTCGAAGAGAAATGTAAAGACAGAGTTAGAGTTACCCTTCAACATTTGGAAGTTAACACTAAGCAATAACGGACGAATTGAAATTAAAAACCCCATGGCCCATCGCCTCCCTGCTACTCTACACTCACAGCAACTCAAAACTAAAAAATCAAAATGTTTCAAGGACTCAATTTAAACATTCTTCCAAGATATTTAAAAAAAAAAATCCTTTGAAATCTCTAATTGTAACTGTTTCTCGATACGGCCGACATTACCGACTAAGAACCCGAGTTTGTAGAGCCCAGAGTGGTTAACACAAGCTTACCATATAGGCAGCTCATAAATATTGCAGCCGCCTAAACACATCATCACAAAAGTGTCTTGGATACGATACAAATACGTATACATTTCTTTAATCATTGTGTTGGAATTCAAGATCAAGTTTCCTCTTCAGATGAGATCTGTCAGCACTGCATAACAACAGTTAAAGAATCAAGTCAGTATTTTTTTTGACACATAATTCAGAACAAATCCCAGATATCCTGACATATGTAATACCATGTTGGATTTCGAATCTAAAGGATAACCTTAGATGAAGACTTAATAACAGTAGAGGCCTGATTTAATTTCTTTAACCCAATTGGACAGGCCACGATATATTATGTCTAAGCTTAATCCAAAAACAACTCCAACTAAAATTAATGCTACAAGGTTCAAAAATCCATTTTCAAGTTGAACTGCAATTGGTTGCACATTTGAATCAATCTACATGCATTTGAGGAAATTATTGAGGATGAAAAGTGAAAACCCATCATGAAATTACCACAAAATAGCTATTGTCTTACCTGTTAATTGTCGGTCTACTCAGAGGTTTTGACCCAAAGATTGAAAAATCTACAGACATTGGCACCTGTTCACTCTTTCCTGCATGGTCACCAGTTGCCGGTCTAACTTCTCCAACATGCTCATCAATCTTCTCCAGTTGGTTGGAATCACGATCTGGCATTACTCTCCTTAATTTTCGAGGTGGAGAAAGCACGGTGGGACCATCCTGGGGATTAACATCTGATGGACGTGATTTAGGAGTAGGTCTAGGGAGCTTAGCTGGATCTGTAGGTAGAGGTGCAGATGAAAAGTACCTGAACAAAACAACAAACATGAGAGCCAAGATCCAAAATTTCATTTTGCATTAATTAAAAGGTTCCAAATACCTGTGCTCTAATGCTTGCTGGGTGGTAATCCTAGCTTTTGGGTCATAAGTAAACATTTTTGATAACAGATCTAAAGCATCATCACTGGCCATCGGAAACAACGAACGTAAAGGTGGTGCAGGAACATATTGGTATTCTACATAATCAGGCAGGTATACCATATCTGGCCACTGAGAGGGTGTTGGCGTCCCAAAAGCTGCAAAGACCTTTCCCAACTGATCAATGTCACTTGAACCCTATTAAATGTTAAACATTGAACCAAATAAAATGAGAAAATATACCAGGAGTGGAATTTCAAATTGACGACACAGGTACATAATAGAAAAAAGGAAAACGGAAATGAACAAACATATGAGCTTGTTAAAACCTATGTTTTGCAAATTCAGAGGTGAGTTTTGGATATGGGTATGTGTTCAATATGTGTATGCTCAATTTCTCCATACATTTGGATGGACCATACCCCAATACCCATATCTAATATGTGTTGGACACAGGTAGTTCAAAAAAATGAAAGTCTAAGTAACATAGGTCAAATGACTACCTAAATATCTTTTTCACATGTTACAACGATAATAAGTTCAAGTAAAACTAATGGAAAATAGTCAGCATTGTGATAATCCATGGTAACACCAAACTGCAAATCAAACATTGCTCATAGCACAATGTAGGAAAAAGTTATAGTCTAACACATAACATGGCAAAGGGGAAGCAGAAAGTACTAAATTGAGAAAATGAAAAACCATTTCAAACCACAATGTTTGGTTTGGTTTCAGTTCAGTTATCGTTGGATTCAGTTTGGTTATAATGAAATACATTTGGTTCAATTTTCAGTTCAAAAATAAAAAACCATAATTATTTGAATTTTGAACTGAATCAAACCCTATTTTATTTAATTCTAATTGTTTCTAGTCTTTTTATAATATTAAAATATTTACTTTATTTCTAAATTATTAAACACTTATTAAAATAATAGAATTTTAAAAAAGATCAACTAAAACCTATGGAATTTGGTTCAAGTCGGTTCAGGTTGGTTTGGTTAGATGTGGCATTTGGTTTGGTTTGTGCACATTAACTGTATCTTTTTTCCAAAACCGAGCCAAACCAAATCACTATCACCCCCATCTCTAACATTAGCTAAAGATAAGACCAATCAGATTAAAAATAAAAGGTGTCAGAACTATGCATACCAACAAAATTTCTGATGGATATCTCACAAGCTAGGACAGAAGTATCACATGCAAGACCAAGAATTTTTGCTTCATAATACTAAAACCAAATGCTTATCAAGCATAGCCAAGCTACCAACAATCAGTTTTAAAAGGATCTAATTAATGATCAATAAGATTTGACAAACCAAGCTACCAACATATCTCACAAGCTAGGACAGGAATATCACATGCATTCCATATAATGATTCACATTTTTGACAAGTTTGAAACATATCATTGTCATCATTAAACAGTCTGCAATACTTTTTTTATCTGCTGGAGTGATGCATGTCAATAGAGCATTGCACCAGGTGCCCTTCTAATCTGATCCTTATTCGAATAATACCATGAAAAATCCTAAGAAACTGAACAAGTGAACATTCTCTAGGGAACTAAAAAGAAAATTAAGTCACCCAGTCGAACAAAAACCACATAAAAAACAAGGTGTAAGTGGCCATATTTTTCAGCAGTATAGGTAACAACTCATCAAGTTGCTTAATGATGGTGAGGATAGTTTTAGGCTTTTAGCAAGGCCACGTGGTAAAAGAAGGAAGCTGAAAAATGAGATTCAATCATCACACACCACCATTTAATGTTAAAACAAAAGAAACCCACATATAATACAGCAGGAATATAAAGAACTTAATCTATAAATTGATATCATATATATATCAAAACAAGTTAAATCTAACACTTAAGAACTTTGACTGTATGTTAGGTTCACCTGCAGAAATGGTCGTCGGAGGAGAAGTTCAGCAAATATACAGGCAGCAGCCCAAACATCCACACCAGCACCATATTGCTTGGTACCAAAAAGTAACTCAGGAGCTCTGTACCATCGAGCAAAGACCTATTTATAGTTCCATGGACTTACAAGTAAGTTAAATCCAAAAGGATGTATACATTTACAGCTTCCAATTGAAAGGTGAGAAAAACAAATCAGAAGAAAATTATCCAGAACCAACTGCAAAATCAATAACTTTCAAAGAGAAGTCAATATCCATGCAAATAAATCAAAAGGGCGGGTTTCTAAGTAAAAAAAATATGCAGTACCAAGAAAAGAAAAGAAAAATAGATGGGACAAGTACAACGAATCTTGTTGATCCTATAGGTGTCTCTCCACAAAATCAACTACATTGGCAGTTTTGCTTTAAAATACTATGATAATGACAGTAAAAGCTGATGATTCGACAGAATAATGGATATAACACAGGATATCAATGATATTTACTACAATACAACATGCATGTTTTTGTGTACAAAACCTAGTTCCGGCATAACTAATCAAGTCAAAATGTAGAAAGCAAGAAGTTAAAACTGAAAACAATAACAGATATAAACCCAGTTTTTAAACTTATCCCACAGGAACATAGAGATTGCAGAAAAGGGAGTTGGGGCTGTGAGGATTATCTCTGAAAGGTTAGAAAGTTAGAACTGTCACTACGTACTCTTATTCCTAGCAGAAAATACTGATTCAAGATACAACAGATTTTATAAAATTATGGAGAGTAAAAAGATGTTATTCAACGCATCAATTAGTCAGTGTACTGATAAAATTGAAAACACCACTTAACAGCTATAAGCTTACCTGGTGAGTAAACCTCCGATCTGGGCTGCCAAATATGCGTGCTAAACCAAAATCTGCAAGTTTAAGTTGGCCATTGGATCCTATTAGCAAATTATTTGGCTTCATATCCCTGTAAGGCAAAATAACAAGTAGCAAATTAGGAAGCAGCAACCACACAAAACTAGGCTAAGGGCAAATGGAAACAAGACCTATGTAAAACCCATTTCTTGTGGCAAAAAGCAAGCCCTTTCAAAGTCATCTGAATGTAGGATTTGATATCAGCTGGTGAGAGGAATATATTCCGATCTCGAATAACAGCTTCAAGGTCGGTCTCCATAAACTCAAACACAAGATGCAAATTACCCTTGTGCGGGAATGCATCTGTTAACTCAATTATATTTGGATCTTTAAGCTCCTTAAGAAGTTTAATTTCTCTGAGTGCAGTAAAATTCACCCCTTCTTTTTGCTTCCCAAGCCGAATTTTCTTAATCGCAACTGTCTGTCCTGTCTGCAATGGACGAAACAGGCAAAAAATTGCACTTATAACAGTTGAATAAATTATTTTAGTTTTATACACAAGTACATAACAATTTGGTTGAATTAGATTTCGTTTTCTCTTTCTTGTTTTTCTTTTTCTTTTTGGTGCAGAGGCAAAATAGCAAAATCCCCATCTAAAGTAAGCCTGTAATCATTTTCCGATTACTTCACTCAGTTAAGTGACAAATTTTTTTATTAACAAAAATTGATAGCAAATAAACTGAATTATTTGATCCTCGCAGTTTGCCTAGTAGAGAAAAAGGAGAATTATGCATTTCACTTATACTATCAAAAACCTAATTGTTCTATTTCCGAATTCAGTTTCAAAAGCTAATTTTCTTTCAACAAAAAGATAATACAAATGACGAAAGAAAGATATTTAGGGTTAGGGTTTATGGTTACCTCAGTGTCGATGGCTTTGTAGACAACACCATAAGTACCTTCACCAAGAACCTCGCGCTTCAAATACCTATCCGCCACTTTCTTTGACGGATCCGATTCTGTCATTATTTCCCCTTTCCTTTCCTTTCCTTTCCTTTATGTATTTATTCAAAAAAAATATTAATCAATCAGAATTGTCACAACGCATTACTTGTAATTTTCTCCAATCTTTACCATTTCAGACCTTAAAACCAAACTTCAAACCCCAAAGAAAAGAAGAACAAATAAAAGGTGAGCAACTTGTTTCGAGCTCTCAACTCTGAATGAGAAAAGGGAAGGAAGTAATGTGGAATCGGGCGAAGTAAGAGAGATTGGTAAACAAAAAAAATAGCAGATGAATTTAGAAGCAAAGATCAATTTAATTGAAAATTACTACTAAAAGAAATAGTATTTAATTTAAAAAGAAAAAGAAAAAGAAAACATAATCCTGGACGAAGGTACTATAATGGGGAAGAAAAACATTGGTGAGCCTCCATATCAGCTGCGCAAGAAGGGGGTAATATAGCATATTAGCATAGGGGAATTATTCTTAGGAAACACTAAAATATCATAAGAAAAATAAAATAAAATTATTGATTCTTTTATCCAAGTATTGTTTCTTTTCTCAAAATGTTGGTTTGTGAAATTTTATTTTTCCTATGCAAAACGATTTAAGGTTGAATTTGAAATTTAATTTAATTTGAATTAAAAATGATACTTTGTTAGTATATTACAAAATTATTCGATGTGAATTAAATATTTAAATGTGTTTTTAATAGTAAGGCCCTGTTTGGCAATTAGCGGATAGCTGATAGCTGATAGCGGATTATATTAGCTGATAGCTGATAGCTGATTGTATTAGCTGATTTGACTAGCGGATTGTATTAGCTGATTGTATAAAAGTGTTTGGTAAAATTAACTGATAGCAGATAGCTGTTTGATTATTTAACAAGCAAAATGACATATAAGGACATGGTTATATTTAATACTTGTTTGAATAATTTATCAGTTATTAATATTTTGTATCTAATAAATATTAATTAGATTTGTAAAAATTATTTTTTAATATAAATTTCTAAACATATTTGAAAGATTTATATATTAATTTATTATTTATATAATTATTAAAAAAATTTATATGCACATATAAATATGTGATAATAAAAAATAGAATTAACTTACAAGTGTCACCGTATAAATTAGTAGTAACAAAAAATAAGTCCAATATTTAATATGTTTTTATTTATATTAAAAAATATTATTATTTAATTTAGGTTATTTGGAGATTTTTGGTAATTGTTAAGGGTAAAAGAGTCATTACAACTCTAATACCAAACCTCTAATCTCAAAAAGCTCATATTAGGAGCTTTTTCAAAATTAGCTTTTTCACCCCAATCCGCTCTTTCAATCCGCTATTTACCAAACATCAATATTAGCGGATTTGACTAGTCAAACCTCTAATTGTACCTCAAACCTCTAATTTTTGCCCAAACCGCTATTTACCAAACAGGGCCTAAATAATCTCATCACAATTCACAACTTAGCGTTTTTGTTTATTAACGAAAATATTAATCCTGTGCTGGTTGGTAGCCTTCTATAATTGTTTTAATTTTAGTTTCTGATAAGAATTTTATCTATCTTAAATTCATCATTTTATGCACAACTAAATCATCTTTTTAACATAATTCCAAATTACTTTTTTTATAACAGATGAAGAAAAACTAGCCAGCTCTACGCTGGTGCTGGGCAATCAGTTAGCAGCAGATGCTGCATCCCTGCAGGTGGAAGATCAAAACAGCGGCAGTCAAATGCGCCTCCCCGAGCCAATTTCGCTAACCCATTCGCCACCTTGTTAGCCTCACGGCGAATATGCTGAATGATCACTATCCAATTCCGTTGCATCAAGCTCCAAATCTGGTGCACCAAACCAATATTCACCGTAGATGATCGATTCCTCGACAGCAAGAGGAAAGCCTCCCGACAATCCACCTCCACTATGACCTTCCGAGAGCCATGAAGCCAAGCTTGACATAGTCCCACACAAACACCCCATAATTCAGCTTCCAACGGAGAGAAAATCCCCACAAACTTCGCAAAACCAAAACGCCAAGCTCCGTTGTTGTCACGACTCACACCACCACATGAAGCAAATCCACTCGACATCTCCCTCGCTCCATTCGTATTAAGTTTCAACCAACCTATCGGTGGCCTTACCCACTTTGCATCAACGCCCGGAATAATGGAAGAGGATGACGACACCGCAGCCGAAATTGAGAGAGCCCGCACACTCTCATTCACACACCATCGACTATGTTCAAGGATATTAAACTTTTCCGCAGCAGCCGGATCAAATATGCAAAAATTACGGAACTTCCAAATAGACCATAGTATTGCTCCAAAACGAAAATCCCAATCGCGAGAATCGCGCGCAAAATAGTCCGGCTTTGAGAGGTTGAGACGTAACCAATCAAGGATATTCATTGATAAAAATTCAGCAAGTTTCGAGGGATTTATAAGACTAACCCAAATGTTGAACACCAACGGGCATGTGCGAAAGAGATGGTCGATCGACTCCCCGACATTTCCGCAAATACCACAATACGAGTTGGCTGTCAAATGTCGACGCAGCCGCTCATCATTTGTGAGTAGCTTTCCGCAACCAAGTAGCCAAAGGAAAACTTTGATACGTTGGAGACCCCTGAAGCCATTGATAACCTTCCAAGTTGGTTCCGATGGACTGCTCACGGTACCGGAACGGACTCGATACGCTGAACACACTGAAAAATCCTTACGAGCTTCCCACTTCCAACCTACACCATTCGCAACCCCAATTTGATGTGGCGGAAGAACGGCAGCAAGCCGAAGCAGAACCTCCCGCGGTAACAAGTGCTGAAAAACATTTCATCGCCAATCGCCATTGTCCGCAACCATGTCTGCAACGCTAATCGAAGGCAGTCCATCACGCAACGAAGTGTCCAAGACACTATCGCGTAACGCACCAACCTCCCCCAACCACACATCTCTCCAAAAATCCACGGTACATCCATGACCTATGGACCAAATGAGACCATTACGCACCTCCTCCCAAACAAGACTCACGCCTTTCCACAAATGAGAACAGCGCGGACGGGAGAGATTAGAAGGAACCGGTGTACACCATTTGTATTTGGAACGCAATACTTGAACCCAGAATTGATCAGTATTGCGGACTAAATTAAAACAAATTTTCATCAAGAAAGCCTCGTTCTGAGTAACTAGAGACTTAAATCCCAATTCGCCTTCAGACAAAGGCGAACACACGACTGCCAATTGACCAAACTGATCCCACCGCCACCTGAAGAACGCCCCCAAATAAAGCTGCGGGTTAATTGTTCAATTTCCTGACAAGTGCCCTTGGGCAACAAAGAGGATTGCATCGTGTAAAACGGAATAGACGATAACATAGATTTCGCCGAGAGTAATTCTCCCAGCAAGGGACAACGACTTGGCTGACCATCTTGAAAGTTTGTCACGGACCCGTTGAACCACATAATGATAGGAGGCTTTAGTGACCCACTTGTGCAGTAAAGGAACACCAAGATATCGACCCAAATTCGATACTTGCCAAAAACCGAAATACGTGCTGATAGAATCTCGCAGAGGTTGATCTACATTTTTCAAAAAATAGATACTAGTCTTTGCAATGCTCACCTTTTGACCGGAAGCCCCGCTAAACTTACGCAGCACTTCCTCCAAAACCGGCACTTGATCCATAGAAGCTTCACAAAACAGGATCATGTCATCAGCAAAGAAAAGATGTGAGATCTCAGGACCTCGACTAACTAGACGAATCGACTTCCAAACTTTACTCCCAACCATCCCCCGAATCGACTGAGCCAAACGTTTCATACAAAGCACGAACAGGTATGGCGATAACGGATCACCTTGCCTGACCCCTCGCGATGTAATAAAAGGTTCAGAGGCTGACCCATTCCAAAGCACCTGGGTGGACACTGAAGTTACACATCGCATAATTAGATCACGAAACATTGCCGGCAAGCCTATATCATCAAGAGTGTCGCTAATAAAATCCCATTTGAGTCTATCATACGCCTTTTCTAAGTCTATTTTTGTAGCCAACCACCCCACTTTACTCTTTCTCAACCGCATAGAATGAATTACTTCCTGAGCGACAACTATATTGTCCGTAATAGAACGGCCAGGGACAAAAGCCGTCTGGCTGTCGGATACCCAACAAGGTAAAAGAGGCTTGAGACGATTAACAATGGTATTCGTCAGAATTTTATACAACACAGAACAAAGACCAATCGGTCGAAACTGACTAATTGATTCAGGGCTACTCACTTTCGGCAACAACACAAGAAGAGTACGGTTTAGCGAAGGATCAAAAGGCTTACCGGTGAAAGTATCCCGCACAAACCTACAGACCGACTGTCCAACGATCTCCCAATTACGTTGATAGAACAGTGCATGTAGATCGTCAACCCCCGGAGCCTTCAATGGCGCCATCTCAAACACAGCCCTTTTAACTTCCTCATCAGAAACCGGACGCGACAAACCATCCAATAAACTTGGTTGAATAGGAGGAAAAAAACCCCTATCCACAAGAGTAAGATCTAGAGTCCCAGAAGACTGGAATAAATCCTTATAGAAATCAACCGCTAGGCGCTGCAAAACTCCCTGATGAGTGCACCATCTCCCATCCGGCAACTTTATAGTATGAATGAAATTTTGACGACGACGCTTCATCGTACAATTATGAAAATATTTTGTATTCTTATCACCACATTTCACCCATTGTTCTCTCGATTTCTGTAACCACAAAGTTTCCTCCTGGAGAAAAATAGAATCCAACTCAGCCCGTAAAGAGACATCCAAATCGACAAGAAAATTTGAGTGTGCTGATTGCAACGCTCTATCAATCCCCCTGAGACGAGCTAGTAATTCCCTTTTCCGCTTACCAATGTGGCCAAAGATATTAACGTTCCAATCCTGAGCTTTAGAAACAAATTGTGACACATTCTGTGAGGCATCACACTCATTGCTCCATACTCCATCTAAAAAATTCTTAAAGTCCGGATGATCCTGCCAAGCTGCAATAAAACGAAATGGTCGATTCACATTTGCACCTTCCTGCCGCAGAGCATGAAACCAGAGAGGACAATGATCCGATCCGACTCTATCAAGATGGGATACGATAGCCGTCGGATACAGTGAAGCCCATGCATTATTATAAAGGCAACAGTCCAATCTCTTCCATAAGTCACCTCGCCACCAAGTAAAATCAGCACCTCTATAATCAACTTCCAACAAGCCAGATTCAAAAATAAAATCACGGAACAAAGCACAAACACCATTACTCGCGAAGAACCACCAACCCTTTCCTCACAACGCAAAATTGTGTTGAAGTCACCTCCCAACAACCAAGGTTCCCCAACAACATGACTCAGTTCAGCCAATTTTTTCCAAAGGAGTTTACGCGTAGCTACAATCGGACTCGCATATACCGATGTAAAGAAAAACCATCGCGAAGAGTTTACCATACGGACACGTCCATGAACAAACTGATTAGAAATACGGAGAACATCCACCTCAACCGTATCCCGCCACAAAAGCCACACACCCCCACTAAGGCCTCTCGCTTCCACCCGGAAAGAATTTGAGAAACCCAAACGGGTTGTTACTCTATCAGCCGTAACACCACTAATTCTCGGTTCCAAAATAGTTATGATATGCGAAGAGCTTTGTCTACAAAAATCCTTAAAATAGCCACGAAACCCAGAGCTCGCAGCACCTTGACAATTCCAAAAAAGAAATTTAATCATCAGAAAAGATAAATAAAAGAGATGTGAACCTGAGTCAATTCTGAGGTGCAGCGACTACACTCGAGACGGTGCCCTCAACCAACACTTCGGAGCTACCAACCCCAGTAATCGCCGCGCCATGCTTACGTGTGTCAACAGAACCATCGCCACTATGCACATCCATTGGCTCCGTCGAAGCCACTGTTTCGTCACCCCCAACAGTAGACTGCTCACCAAACTGACCCAGTAACCAATTTGATAATCGGCGAGGAGGAGGTGTTCGATTCTCCTTACCCCGTCTCAGTGCAAGCCCTAGACGAGCCCCATCCGATAATGCTTTTTCGACAACTTGCTGGTCTTGTTTGTCAATTTCAAACGCTGCTTTTCATTAGCCTCTTCCAAGATCGAGGGTGCAGAATGATTACCTTTCGCATGGGATACCTTGTGAGAAACTACATGTAGACTCCACTTCGAATCCGATACCGCCACAACAACAGGAGCTGGGGGAAGCTCACTCGCGGACCTGCCGATTCTCGAACCACTCAACCCTTCACGAGGAGGACTGCCAGCCGAAGTCACGTTGTCTCTTGCACCTTCAGTTGCACTTACGCTGCATGAAGCACCAATCTGCTGTCTAACAGTGGAATTACGCCTGAGAGGTTCCAGCCCCTCTACTCCTAAAGTAGGCAATTGTGCAGCCACTGGAGACTCATTCTCCGCCTCGAGGTCGCAATGTTTCAACACATCAAACCTCGATCCCTTACCACCCTGAGCCACCGGGCCTTGACCATCAGAACGGGTAACACTTTCCTGACGCAGCTGTCCCCGCCTTTTCTCCGCAATCATCCATGGGCCAAACGCTGAATCGCGGCTGGGAGTTTCTTGTGAAGCTGCCTCCCCTACCCCAGCAACATCGACCGCAACGGTCTTAGTGGCCTTGGCGGTAAAAATCTCGCACATCTCTTTTACATGACCATAGGTTCCGCATTGAAAACAAATATTTTGCAAACCCTCATATTTCAGGTTTTGCACAACACCATCGATCTTAATACACGGGATCAAAGGCTTACCTAAATCCACCATAACCGTGAGCCTTGCAAAACGACCCTATCACTCGCTTGAGTGTTGTAGTCTATCCGAACCACTTTGCCAATCAAACCAGCGATGTATCGGAAGAGCGCCTTCGAGTAGTAACGGTGTGGGAGTTCTGGCAACCTTACCCATACCACTACCTTTGACGGGTGACTTTCTGAAGTGGAAAACTGACGTCTCCATGGTTGGACGGTTAAATAACTGTCGAAGATCGTCCAAGGGCCTTTCGTTAGGACATGCACATAATCCGCCTCATTCACCAATATTACCAGATAGTAATCGTTGTCTAGGTCAACCACCTGAAATTGCCCTGCAACTGCCACAATGTTCGAATTTTGCCGATCAGCGTTCAATATCCAATCTTTCGTCCCAACATCCGAACGATAACTGATCACTTCATGCTATTATCAATCTGCTCATGAATCGAATTAGAGAAGGAGACTGCAGGAAAAGGACCACTCCGATCCACGGTAACATCCGTCTCTTTAATAACAATGTCGTCCAAACTAGGCAAGGGCTCAGAATTCGGGGCCTTTTTGTCTGTTCCACGCACTGCTCCAGCATATGACTTCCCTGCCGGCGGCACCTCCTGATCAGCCTTGCTTGCATCAGTTTCAGCGAACACAACGCCATCCATGGCCTCACCACCGTCTGCCAGATCCGTTTCAAATAGAGGGTTGACGTGTTGATGCCTTCCTTTCTTAACTAGGCGTTCCTCATCCATGGCGCGCGGTGACGCTGGCCTTTCCAGCGGAGTATGGAAGACAAAACCACCCTCACTTGTTCCTCCATCAACGACCTTATCTGGAGGGACTGCCGGCGGAGACAAGTCGGGAGTTGCCGGCGGGGGAGATTCCAAACTAGGGTTTCCAGCGCTATTTGAAACCATAACAGTTGACTTTTTTTACTTAAAAGTTTTGAACTTTAATAATTATAAGTTACTTTTTTATATTTGGTATGTATTTTATTGTATATTTCTATATTTTCAATAAAATCCAATTTTTATTTCAAAAATAATGAATATAAAATATGTTCTTATATGTAATTATATATTAAAAATTAAATTTTATAATCTAATTAATATCAACATATACCAAATATTAATAACCAATAAAATATTGAAACAAATATTGATTAAAAAAGCCTACCAATTTGAGATTACAGTTTAAGATTTGATGTTAGTTTTTAACCTCTACAAGTTTATGGTTGTTCAAATGCTTGTTTTTGGTTGTTGGGTTTTTTTGAGTTTTTTTTTACAAGTTGTAAAATTAAAACTGATTTTGATATAACAATTTATCATAGAGACTAAATTGCAAAACAATAAATTTTTAAGTATTTTCAAAGACTCACAAATTGACAAGCCATTTTGAACCAAATATTATTTCAAGTCAAAACACATTAAAATGGTTCAAATTTTCTAAGTGTTTTCAAGCCAAAATGCAACAAAATGCCCAAGCGTATCGATACCCTTAGGCGTATCGATACGATTTTTCAACACTGAAATTTTAATCGTTCATAGCATACCGATACGGTCTAACCTCGTATCGATACGATATTCATCTGGGCAAGAATGTAAGCTATAGCGTATCGATACTCATCGGGACAGTATCGATACAGTTTTCAAAGAAAAACATTTTAAAATGCTATAGGGTACCGATACGATCCTATATCGTATCGATACGATATGCTGACCTTTACAAAATCTTTTCATTTATTATTCGAATGTTGGCTTGTCGGTTATTGGAATCCAAATTTTCAAATGATCGTTGAACTGTACCGATACGCTAAGGAAGCGTACCGATACGCCCTTTACCAAGAAATAATTCAGGATTTCGGTGAGCAAAAATCGTATCGATACGGCTTATCGTATCGATACACCCCTTAATATCGTACCGATACGCCCTTCAGGCGTATCAATACACCCTGTTTTTCATTCACAACGGCTATTTCTTCTTTGAGACAAGTATTGATACACCCACGAACTGTACCGATATGGTAGGTTGTTGAGGAGCATTTGTTGCGAGAAATTGCAGCCTAGCAGCTAGATTAATGACCTCAACCACCCAAATGGCTAGAAATCAATGAAAGAGTATAAAAACAAGTCTCAAATACTACAACAATAACCATTGAGCTTTCAAGCAACATCAAAGCATTCATATCCAAACCTTGAGCATTTTAGAGTCAAATTTTTGTACCCAACTCAATTGATTCTTTCATTGTAAATTTTATTGAGAGTTTGGGGTGTGATTAAATTGTATTTGGGTAAACATCAACCTTTGAAAGGTAGTTGTAAGGTTCACCAAACTTTTCCTTTGTAAAGAGGGTTGAATTAAGCTTTGGGTAGAAAGCTTAATCGGTCTTGTAAGGTTTCCTTCTCATCCAAGAAAAAGGAAAGAATCAATTAGTGGATTGATTGAAAATCCTTAGTGGGCGCTAAGGTAGTGGAGGTGGAGTTCATTTCGGAACTTGAACCACTATAAATTGCCTTGTGTCCAATTTTTCATTCATCTATTTTCTCCTTTCAAATTTTAATCGCCAACTCACCCCCTCTTGACCATTTGCAATCGATTGATAAACTCAACAATTAGCATCAGAGCCACACTCATTAGAAGGATTACAACCCTCTTGAGTCGATTCTAAGAGAGTTTGATCAAAAAAAATTGAAGCAATGACATCCACTTTCGGTTCCAACCTCTATGAGTCTCAATCCACCACCAAATCACCATTCTTCAATGGGAATAACTACCCATATTGGAAGAAGCAGATGCGACTCTTCATCAAATCTAACGACTACATGGTATGGGACGTGGTAGAAGACGTGCCAAGCATTCCTATGAAGAGAGATAGTGAAAGAAGATTAATCCCAAAGATCAAAGCCGAGATAACCAACGAAGATAGAAGATGCTTGCAAGTCAATGATAAAACCTTGCATATGATTTTTTGTGCTCTCGGTCCCGATATCTATTCAAAAGTTTCTTCAATCGAAAGCGCCAAGGAAGTTTAGGATACCCTCGAGACCACATATGAAGGAACTAGCGATGTTAAAAAGACAAAGATCGAGCTGCTCAATTTAAGTTATGAAAATTTCAAGATGGAACCCGATGAAAGTGTCTCCAAGATGTTTGATCAGTTCTCGATCATTATCAATGAACTAAAGGGATTCGGTGAAGTCATTCCCGAAGACAAACTGGTTCGGAAGTTACTATATTCCCTTCTAGAATCTTGGGATGGAAAAAGAACGACCATCATCGAAGCTAGATATTTGAAGACTCTCAAGCTTGATGCCCTCATTGGATCTCTACTCACTCATGAAACAAAGGGGGAAAGAAGAGAAGAAAGTTGAGAAGAATGAGGTTGAAAAGAAGAAGATTGGAATCGCACTTAAAGCTTCATACAACGATAGCGATTCTAGTGAAGAGGAAGATGAGGAGATGGCCATGTTGGCCAAAAGATTCACACGATTCATGAATCCCAATCGAGGAAGAAAATTCAATAGAAAAGAGGACTTCAAGAATAGGAGTAAATAAGAAGAGAAGGATCAAATCATTTGTTATGAGTGCAAGAAGACTGGCCATATCTGATTCGAGTGCCCTCAATTGGGAAAGAAAAGCTTGTTAAAAAATAGGCGTTAACCCAAAAATAAATAATAAGATAAATAATATTATTTAAACGAACAATACAAAATTAAGAACAATACAACAATATATAAATCAAACCGATTTGGAACCAAACGAAATGTGTTGAGGCCTGCACAAACGCAGTTTCCTTAAGACAGATTTTCGGCCACTCCTATGGTGCTCGAGTTCATTGGTCGTCTGTCTCCCAGGATACAACAACATAAGATCAACCACAGTTGCACTACTGTAGAGATCACGAACTGACCCTTGCCTTCGCTTATCACCGGAAACCACTTGTAAAATCCACAGAGTAAAACAATAAAAATTTTCTGTGATTTTGAGTTGTGTAAAACCTAGAAGGTTTACTCCCTATTTATAGGAGTGTCATGAGGGTATAAGTGGAAATTTTGACCTAATGGAGCATTCAATATTGAGAATCAATTGATTCTCCTATAAAGCAATTTCCAAAATTATTATCTGAATTAAAGGTAACTTCTAATATTTACCTTTTTAATTTCAAGATAAAATTTGGCAAATTTATGCTTTTATTTGAGGAAAATTCATTTTAAATTTGGGTCAAAATATCTGCAAGCCCACGAAGGACCAGACCGGTTCAGACATTTGCGTTACCCACATCGTGCACGTCTGCACATTTACGAACCAACAATTGGTTCCACATTTTCCTCAACAACATTTGAATCAATTTCTTATTCAAAGCTCCAAAATTATCAAATTTTTCCAACAATCCCCCACATGAATGAAATTGATTTGATCAAAAACATTTTGACTCGATGTGGTGATAGATTCTATGATTGATAGCTGCATAGGATAGGTAGGTGTCCACCCTTGAACCTTCCCTTGTGAAAGTATATTTACTTTACTAGCTGACCAATAGACGTAATGTCCTTGAACTGTTCTGCCGTTTGTGTAAACGATGATATACTTCACACAACTACCTCTCTGACAAGAGTATTAGTTCTCATGGGTATGTCCATATGGCCGTGGACATCGCCTGGTTCTGCAAGAGTTTGAAAGAACTATGCCCAATAGTCTCATTGAAGCGGCCCCACTTCACTCTCACATAGGTGACTTATGTTGCTTGACTCACAAAAGCACACAATGGTCATTAAAAGCATTGCTTAGCCTAAACCACTTTGATCACCGTTTACATCATAGGAATGGACTTGGGGATAAGAGCCCCTACAGTGACCGCGCAGGTCTATGCAATTAGGTTGTCCCTTTAAACCTAGATCTTGGGATCTCCAGTCAACTAGGTAGGGTTTTCCTTCACATAGTACCTTAAATTTACATGGGCTTTAGTCTCATTCCTTTAGATGTTTTCTCAACTTGATCTCAATTTAACCATTTGGTTAATGGATTCACAACGTTATTCTTTGATTTCAAAAAATCAATAGAGATAACTTCATTTGAGATCAGTTGTCTAACGGTATTATGTCGATAACGCATATGTCTCGACTTACCATTATACACAAAGCTCTATGTCTTACCTATTGTGGGCATTGGCTTTGGTCGTTCAGGAATATCCTCCAAGAAATTTCTAAACCATTCGACTTCTTTTCTAGACTTGTCTAGAACTTCAAAATCAGATTCTATTATGGATTTAATTTTAACTATTTTTCTTGAGGATTTCCATGACACGGTTCCTCCTCCCAAAGTGAAGACATATCCACTTATGCCTTTGATATCTTGAATATTAGATATTCAATCGCATCGGAGTATCCTTTTAAATAGAAGAATCTCTGGAATAATGCAATTCATAATCTCGAGTATATCTAAGATATCTCAATACCCTCACAATTTCTTTCCAGTGATTTTCACTTGAATTGCTTGTGAATCTACTTGAATTGCTCACAGTAGAAACAATATCTGGTCTATTGAATCTACTTGGTCAACACTTGGTCTTTGTTCTTGGACAAAAGTTGGCATGTATTTATTGGAGTTCTGGCTATGCCGGAAACATCCTTGCCAAACTTTTCTTGCACGTGTAGTGTGACTACGTCAATATGAGACCTTTAAGTGATCGTTTGATTTGGATGCCCAAACTCAAATATGTTAATCTCATATTTTTCATGTCAATCTTGAATTTGACAAGTCTTTGGTACGTTTACCATTTTATTGTTGCTTCCAACAATGAATATGTTATTAACATACAAACATAGAATAATATATCCAATGTTAGTAGTTTTGACATATACACATTTGTCACACTCATTTATCTTGAAGTCGTTTGTCATCATGACATTATCGAACTTCTTATGTCTTTACTTTGGTGCTTGTTTAAGTCTATTCAAGGACTTCACCAACCTACATACTTTTCTCTCTTGACTTGAAACTACATAACCCTTAGGTTGTTCCATGTATATTTCTTCATCAAGATCTTCATTTAGAAAAGCTCTTTTAACATCTATTCGATGTACGTCTAGATTTCGCAAAACGACAATTGTAAGTATCATACTTATGGAGGTTATCTTTGATACATGAGATTATGTATCGAAATAGTCAAGACATTTGGTAACCTTTTATTACCAATCTGGCCTTATACTTATCAATTGTTCCATCTACTTTCATTATTCATTTGAAATTCATTCAAAACTTAGTGGTTTAATTCACGGAGAAAGATCCGCTAATTCCCCACGTATAGTTTTGCATGATGGAATCAATTTTACTCTTAACGGCATCCTTCCATAAGGTGCCTTCCGATGAATGTATAACATCATTATACGTTTGAGATTCAACCTCTAGCATAAAGTTTAGAAAAATGATCCAAAGAATTTTTCTACCCTTGCTCGTTTACTTCTTTGTGGCTCTATTTCAAGCTCAAACCTTTGTTGATCATTTGAGTCATCTTTATCGATAATCTATAAAGTTCGTTTCATTGAACTTTGACCAACTTCCCTAGCTTTACAGGGGAATACATCTTCCATTATCGTATGCTTGTGAATCTCAGGGTTCTTCGGTTCATACACAAGAAATCGATATACATTGATATGTTCTATATAGCCAATAAAAATATATTCCACAATTTTTAGGGATCTATTCTCAGTTGCTTTAGTAATGGGTCATTACTTTTGCAAGACACCCCCACATTTTCAAGTAGTTGTAGGAAGGTTTAATTACCTTCCATAACTTATATGGTTAATTTCGGGGAATCTTGTTTAAAAGGTAATTAGCTTATAGAACAGCTTCCCCCCACATGTTAGGCACATTATAGTACCAACGTTACTCATATAGAGCTTCTCCTCATCTTAAAACTTTAATCATGCTCATAGAGAACAATTTTCACTATAGCTTCATCTTTACATTATTTTTGTGCTATCATCAATGAAGGTAATAAACATATTCTTTCAACCAATATGTTGTCATATCAATTGTTATGGCAATAACATTACCTTCGTTTGAAAGTCTATAGTCCAAAGACTTGTTCCTCATCTTATGACAATTGAAGAATTTTTTTTTCATGAAATTTTTGCTTCTAGAACACACCGTCCAATTTACGGTTTGAAGTCGTTTTTGACTTCTACTACGTTTGGCATGATAATATTTAGCTTAGTAACATTTGAAGGTGGTAACAATATTTACCTTATCCTCTCTAATAATAGGAGGATCATCCTTCAAATATTTAACTAGGTTTATCATGGTCAATTATGCAACATCTTTTGTTGCCATGTATGAAATTATTTCCAATAAATTTCACTGATTTTTCTATTGTGTCATGTAGACACAATCCAGAATCAAGAATTATGAATCTGTTAAACATTAGGAATTTAGTCAAAGACTAAAACCAGAAACAAAAACATAATTTCTAACTTTTGTTAGACAACGGAGATTTAGTAAACTAAACCCCAAACAAAAGTTCACACGGTATTAATAGAAAGAACAATAATAAATAATGCACCAGGTAGGTAACTTATGAAAGAGAGGTGGTGCACTAGGCACGCTTAAATACCAAGTCTCTCAAAGAACCAGTCCTAGACATTCATTTTTAAATTTTCTTTCAATCACCGTTTATGGATTTTATTCTTGAAATCATTCCAAGCATGGATGATCAATCGGAATCACTACCTTTGATTCACAACAATTTGGAATCTTCCATTTATGGTCCAACGACCCTCTCGATTCTTTAGCCATTTTTAAACATTGTGCACTTCATAGATTGCATCAGAATAGGCTTTAAGAATTTAATTTTGACATAGAGAATCAAGTTCTTCTATGCTTTGATTCGAGACCTCAATTAGAATCAGCGCTCTAAATTTGGTAACCAATGTTACTTTCCGAAATAAATTCACCAATTTATTTCCAAAATAAAATCATAGTACTTGATAATAAATTTGAGTTTTTTTTTCAAAATAAATTCACCAATTTATTTCAAGGTTGAATCATTCTTGATTCTCACGAAATTAAATCCAACAATTTATTTCCCTTAACAAGTTAGAATCAACACATGATTCTAGTACATAAAATAAATTTAATAATTTATTTCCTTTTACACAAATTTAATCATATTTGATTCTTACGGAAATAAATTCCATGATTTATTTTTCTTAACAAGTTAGAATCAACGCATGATTCTAGCATAAAAATAAATTTAATGATTTATTTCCTTTTACAAAAATTGAATCATACTTGATTCTTACGGAAATAAATTCAATGATTTATTTTCCTTGCAACGTTAGAATCATACAAGATTCTCTTGAAAATAAATTCAATGATTTATTTCCTTTTCCAAAATTAGAATCAACACAAGATTCTAACGAAGAAATAAATTCAGTGATTTATTTCTCATATATCTTTTGTTAAATATTGAGATTAGTAGCACTAAAACTCAAACCAAAGATATTAAGGCAACAAAATCAAAGGAATTGATCCTTTAATTTTTTATTATTATTCTTGTTTTGGAAAGATCACGTAAATCCGTTAAAACGGCAGAAATTAATTCCTGAAACGAATTATTTACGAGATCTTTGTTTCCACAACAATCACGATTTCGCTTGAATATTCTGTTCGTCTCTATAAAATTTCTCAAAAGAAATTGTTAGTACAAAATAAAATTCACATAATTTCCAAAAATACAAAGGATCATAATTAAGACAAAAAATGTGACAAAGTATAATTTATATACATGTCATATTTAAAATGTCCACGTTATAAGGTAACACTATCATAATAATATTACCAAAAATATTACCAAATTTAAAACTTTATCTTAACAATACATGCAAATACATATTTAAAAGTTTTATTTCCATTCCAAGAAGGGTTGGCATATAAAGTCATAAAGTTACCATATTTTCAGATTGAATGCCATATTTATTATTTAATATTAATGCCAAATTTTTTTTAAAGAATATTTCATTATTACCTTAACAATGTTATAAAAAAAATTAATTATGGCATAAACCATACCATATTAGAAGTCAAAATTTAATATGGAATATTAACTTATTAATACCATAATTTATGGTTTTAAAAAAAAGTCATATAAACAAGAAAACTTATTAAGGAATATTTAAATTACCTTACTAATCGAATATTCAAATGTTCTATCTCAAGAAATACCGCTTGCATCGTGTTGAATCCATGGTATTGATGATCTCAACGTTTCTTGTCTTTGGGCATTCACTTTTTATATGCGTGAAAATTTCCTCATCGTGTGAATCATTGCTTTAGATACAATAATCTATTCGTCTTGGATTAAAACTGAGAATCTGTCTTAAGATTGTTAGAAAATAGGCGTTAATCCAAAAATAAATAATAAGATAAATAATATTATTTAAACAAACAGTACAAAATTAAGAACAATACAACAATATATAAATCAAACCGATTTGGAACCAAACGAAATGTGTTGAGGCCTGCACGAACGCAGTTTCCTTAAGACAGATTTTCGGCCACTCCTATGGTGCTCGAGTTCATTGGTCGTCTGTCTCCCAAGATACAACAACATAAGATCAACCACAGTTGCACTACTGTAGAGATCACGAACTGACCCTTGCCTTCGCCTATCACCGAAAACCACTTGTAAAATCCACAGAGTAAAACAATAAAAATTTTCTGTGATTTTGAGTTGTATAAAACCTAGAAGGTTTACTCCCTATTTATAGGAGTGTCATGAGGGTATAAGTGGAAATTTTGACCTAATGGAGCATTCAATATTGAGAATCAATTGATTCTCCTATAAAGCAATTTCCAAAATTATTATCTGAATTAAAGGTAACTTCTAATATTTACCTTTTTTAATTTCAAGATAAAATTTGGCAAATTTATGCTTTTATTTGAGGAAAATTCATTTTAAATTTGGGTCAAAATATCTGCAAGCCCACGAAGGACCAGACCGGTTCAGACATTTGCGTTATCCACATCGTGCACGTCTGCACATTTACGAACCAACAATTGGTTCCACATTTTCCTCAACAACATTTGAATCAATTTCTTATTCAAAGCTCCAAAATTATCAAATTTTTCCAACAAAGCTTTGGGAAGAAAAACAAACTCATAGCTCAAGTGGTAACTTGGAGTGACGAGGAGTAATCCGAAGAGGAGGAGGAAGTGACCAACCTTTGTCTCATGGCATTTGAGAAGGAACCAATGGTAAACTCTAATTCGTCATCTCTTACTTAGAATGAATTATATGATGCCTATGATGAGTTACAAGATGTTTATGACAAGTTGGTTGAAAAATACAAATAGTCTATTTTGAAAAATTAGAAAAACATTTCTGATTTGAAAAATCAAAATGGGTCTGTTTCAAAAACCAATTTCGAATTGGAAAAGAAGGTTTTGTATTTGATTAATCTTTCAAATGATCTTAAGAAGAAAAAACATTGGTTTAGAAAAAAAATTCGATTTTCAAGATTATCACACCAAGGAGGTGGATAATCTTTAAACTTCTCTTACTATTGAGAAAAATTATTTAAAAAAAAGGAAATTCTTCTAAAACTCAATATGTAAAGAGAAAACATTTTTACCTCAAACAAATAAGCTTTCAAAAACAATCTAAAGTAAAAAGAATTAGGAGTGTATGGGTTCCTAAGAACTCATCGTTTCTAATAATGTAAATGCTATTGCTTCTTGGTAGGGATGACAATTTGATTCGAACCCGATTCGATCCAAATGAATTTATCTGATCCATATTTGATTGAAAAAAAATCTGAATCCGAATCCGAGGAAAATGTCCGAGTCCTAATAGGAGATGTGTTGGATATGGATCATGCCATGATCCGATCCGAATCCGAATCCGATCCAAATCCATGTCCAATCTGAATTCGACGCATCCGATCCATATCCGAGTCCGAATCAAAACATTTAGGACTTTTAATTCCTTAAAACAAAATATCATGTATAATATTTACATTAAAACAAGAAGACAACATAAATAAAGTAAAAAGTTAAACTAAACACATTAAAAGAAACATAACTACATATATTTTTTAAACGAAAACATAAATGTATATATTAGGTAATTTAGAATAATGGTAAAAACAAAATTAACTTTATTTATATATATATATTGAAAGTGATAATAAAAATATAAATGTCTTAAGAATATAAGTTAAATAATAATAATATTTATTATGATTTATATATATATATATATATTAATTAACCTTAATATAGTGTATTATATCTATTTATACCATATGCATGTATAAATAAAAATGAAAAGAATAAATGCAAGATCAAGTCATAGATAAACAAACAATAAAATAAATACAATAGAGAAACAAATAAATGTAAATATCAATGAATTACTAAAAATTAAGAAAGTTAGTGAATGAAATAGTAAGTAACGTGCAATTGATAGATAAAGTTATGATATATTATGCTAAAATTATGAATTAAAATAGAAAGCAAATTAAAAGCATAAACAATAAACACAAAAACTTAAATGTAGTCAACAAACAAGGGATAAAAATGAACAAGTGTAGAATTAAATAGCATAAATTAAATGCGTAAGTTATTAAATATACAACATTAGGGACTGATTTGCACTAAAATAAAATTATTAGAGGGCCAAAACACAATATATCCTAAAGACGCTAAAATTCACAAATCTACCCTTCAGACTTGGGTCAAGACTAGAGATGACAATTTAATCCGAATCCAAAAACTCTGATCTAAATGTGGTTGCAACAAATCTGAATCCGATCCGAAAAAATCCGATCCAAAAACAATCCGATCCAAATCCGAAAAAATATTTGAGTCCGATTGTAACGGATTCAGACTTAGATTTTATACAATCCAATCCAAATTTGATCTATTGCCATCCCTACTTCTTGGATTCCTAAGAGAACCAAGCTTTTGGGAGCTAACACTTATGGACCCAAAATGATTTAGGTACCAAAATCAAAGAGCTAATCTTTGTTTGTAGGGGGTCATTGCTACAATGCCAAAGCTTCAAGTCAAAACACATAGCACCTTGGTAGTGGATGCTCAAGACACATGACCGGAGACAAGAGTAGATTCAAGGAGCTCAAGCCAAAGCATGGTGGAGTAGTGACATTTGGTGACAACTCCAAAGGCCATATTGAGGGTATTATCTCCATTGGTAATCTCTCAACCGTACTCATTGAAGATGTATTGCTTGTCAATAGTCTAAAACACAACTTGTTGAGCATTGCTCAATTGTGTGTGTAACCCCCTCGTCCCGGTCCGGACGACTAACCAGTCCGAGTCGGTTACATGAGAAAAACCAAAGTGAAACCTGTTAAGGTCCCGCCTCGGTTAGCAACCCTAGAAATTTTTCTTCAATTATCTTATCTAGATGGATCAATTAATCCTATGTGTGGAACGACGGCGAAAAAACGAGATCAAGACAATGCAGATGGAATGTAAGTTAATCTAAAGTTACCATGTGTCAAGTTAGTCTAGTTTCTTACATACGCGCCCAAACCAAACATGAACGACTACAACAAGGCTTACAAGAAAGCATACAACAACCAGAACCCAAGCCCAACACTTGAGGACCTTTAAAGATGCCAAAAGCTCAAATTACAGGCATGTGTTTCGAAACAGGCTTACATGTTTCGATACACGAGCCCCAGTTTTAAAAGCAAGACTACCCGTACCGATACAGCCCACCTCGTTTCGGTACAGGGTTCTTTTTCGCCTAAATGTTTTGAAACACGTTCCGGAATAAGCTTTCACAGTAGCCAACCGTTTCGGTACGCGTATCGGAATAGGGGTTCACAGTTTTCAAACCGTACCGAAACGCGTTCCAATACGGGTATCCCTGGAACCACACCCGTACCGAAACGCGTTCCGATACGAGTATCCCTGGAACCACACTCGTTCTGAAACCACCTTACTCGTTCCAAAACGTCTGCAGTCTATGTGTTTCTAAAATCAGTTTAAGCATCTCCAAATGTTCCCAAATGACCCCAAAACCTCAAGAAGCAAGATACATCATGCATACACGAACTCTAGAGGCATACACCCTACTACAAGCATGTTCAAACACTTAACATACATGTAAAGGCCATTCATATAAGAAAAGCAAGCATTCACCAAAATACATTGTAAGCAAGGCTTTCATGCCTTTAAACAAAATACATAAACATCATAGAACATGGTCATAAGCCTTCAAGGCACAAAGCATTTAGGCAAAAATATAGACATGGTTTACAATCCACATCAAAGGCATTAACATCAAAACCAACACCTATGAGTCTAACAATGCTCATACAAAAACACATGGCATCATCAATCCAAACATGCTAGAACATCAACAAGCCAAATTAAGGAGTTTGAACTCCAACTCCATACAAGTCTAATACCCTAATTGTCTAGGCATTATTACAAAGACTTAAACCATACTTGAGCTACTCGAGAACTCCGAAAAGCTCCTCCCTTGCCCACTTGCCTTCCAAAACTCGAATGATCTGCATGTTGGAAAAAGGAGAACGTAAGCTTGAAAGCTTAGTGAATGAAGCTCTAAAACTCATCAACAATGCAGTTTTCAAAACACATCTCTAAATTGAAAAGTAAACCATTTAAATGCACGAAAGGAGGCACAAACAACACAGTTACATGGTTTGCACATGCATAACCAAAACACGGTGGGACCACACATCACCGTTTGACTAGTAGTTTTCCGATGGGACCACACATCACCGTACTCTTCTACTAGTCACTATCGGTGGGACCACACATCACCGTAGTAACGACAACCATCACGTGAGGTTCGACACCAACAACGACTACATAACAACATCAAACGGAAGTAAAGGAAATCCACAATTCACACAATATCTCGACAATTGTTCATACACCAATACTTAACAATCAAGGTAAAATTTAGCACACTTACACTTGGGTTTAGGTTAGCCCTCTAGGCTCCACTCAAACCCCCAAGAGCCCTTTTCGAAATCAAATCAAGTTCAAAACATTTCCACTCACCGATGAAACACAAACGAAAGCCGAAACACCGATCTCAAGCCTCCAAAATCTCTGGTATCGTGCCCGAAGCCTCTCCAACGGTTTCCCTTGATTATAACCAAACAAAAACAATGCATTACTCAACCAAATCATCACAAAACACTGTCACAACCCCAAACCACAAGCCAAATCCTTACAATTTCAAAACCAAAGCCAACACCAAAACTCCCATTTTCGTACTCCCCAATGACCCAGCAGAAAACCAATGGTTCCAACACTCAAAACATCATTAAACACCTTCAAAATAACTCTCTAACATTGCTATAACATCAGCCCCACTCTCCAACACTAAACTACTTCAAAAACTCACATTTTCACCCTTTTAAAATACCCATGAAAACCTATTTCGGGATTTTTGGTAAAAAAAAAACCCACCATTTTGATATATATTACATCTAAGGGCAAGACTAAAACATAAATTAGCTTTACAAATCAAGACTCCATCAAAAACCCATTAAAGCTTCTTACTTTTACTTCAAAACTTGAAAACTTCAAAAACTTTAAAAGTGATTTCTATGAAAAACTAAAGCTATAGAAATGTTGGACATGATGAGGAGAAATAAAAAATATAATTACCTTGAAGAGAGCCCTTGAAATGGTGGAGGAATTTGATGGAATAGTGACAAAGGTTTTTGGGAGGTTTTAACGTGAAGTTGTTAGAGGAAGAAGAAGATGAATAGCATTTTCAAAAGTCCCTTTTTCTCATCTTATTTTCCTTTATTTTAAAATTACTAATTTGCCCTTAATGAGCCACAAACCCTTTTTAATTAAAATCAAAGACCAATTTAATTTAAAACGAGCCCACGACTCAAACCCGATTCACCCGTGTAACATCCGACCCCTAAACCTGGGGCATTACAGTGTGATAAAGGTTTTAATGTTCTCTTTGATCAAAGTGGTTGAAAAATAATGAACATTAAAACAAATCAATTGATTCTCATAGGGAACATGATATGCAATATCTATATGGTGCACTTAGATGAAATAAAAACATCTGATGCATGCTTAGTTGCATACGATGAACATGATTCATGGATTTGGCATAGGAAATTAGGACATGTTAGCATGAGTGTTTTAGAGAAATTAGTTTCCCTTAATTTAGTTAGAGATTTACCCAAACTTAAGTTCTCTAATGATAAAATATGTGATGCATGCTCTAAGGGTAAACAACATAGAACTTTATTTTAATATATTAATGATGTTTCTACTAGTAGATGCTTACAATCGATTCATATGGATCTTTTTGGGCCAATTAGTACTATGAGCTTGGGTGGTAAATCATATGCTTTTGTGCTTGTAGATGACTATTCTAGGTTTACTTGGGTTCTATTCTTAAGTACAAAAGATGAGGCTTTAGAAAGATTCATCACATTTTCTAAAATAACCCAAAATGACATTGAGCTTAAAATTACTCACATTAGAAGTGATCATCGAATCGAGTTTCAAAACTTGGGTTTTGAAGAATTTTTAAATGAAATTGGGATTAGCCATAATTATTTCGCACCTCGCACTCCTCAACAAAATGGGGTAGTTGAGAGGAAAATTTGAACTTTAGAAGAAAAGGCTAGAACCATGCTTTGCGAAAATTATTTTCCTAAATATTTTTGGGCAGAAGCCACAAATACCGCTTGCTACATTATAAATCGAGTAATGATTAGGCCTATTTTAAAGAAAACACCATATGAGATTTAAAATCTAAGAAGCCTAACATTAGTTATTTTCACCCATTTGGTTGCAAGTGTTTTGTTTTAAACAATGGTAAAGACAACTTAGGTAAATTTGATGCTAAAAGTGATGAAACTATTTTCTTAGGATATTCTTTAAACTCTAAAGCCTATCATGTATTTAATAAGAGAACTTTAGTAGTAGAAGAGTCTATTCATGTTATTTTCGATGATAACCTCCTTCCGAGGAAGGATTCTTGTGATGATTATGATGTGGGAATCATTGAAGTCGTTGATGAAGGACAAACACCAAAGGTGGATGAGATTCAAACCAAAGAAGAGGAACCACAAGATCCACCTCTTTAAGTCTTAAGGGATTTTGCTCTTGAAGAAAAGGAGGTCACCTACCCAAGGGAGTTCAACTATGTCAAGAGTGGTGAAATCTTGGGTGATCCGTCCAAGGGGGTAATCACTCGCTCTTCTCTTAAATTAATAAACCATGTTGCATTTATTTCATGCATAGAGCCTAAAAATATCAACGAAGCATTAAAAGATGATTTTTGGATTTTGTCCATGCAAGAAGAACTTAATCAATTTGAGAGAAGTAAAGTATGGACATTAGTTGATAGGCCTAGTAATCAATCTACTATAGGAAGTATGAACTAAATGAGTCTTTATGAATAAACTAGATGAGAGTGGTAACATAGTGAGAAACAAGGATAGGCTTGTTGCTCAAGGTTACACTTAAAAAGAGGGAATTGATTTTGATGAAACATATGCACATGTAGCTAGAATAAAATCTATTAGGATGCTTCTAGCATTTGCATGTTACCATGATTTCAAGCTTTTTCAAATGGATGTAAAAAGTGCTTTTCTAAAAGGTTTTATAAATGAAGAAGTGTATGTTGAACAACCATCAGGCTTTGAGGATCCTAAATTTCCAAATCATGTTTTTAAATTAACCAAAGCTCTTTTGGGGTTAAAACAAGCTCCTAGAGCTTGGTATGAAAGTCTTTCAAACTTTATGATTGAAAAAGGTTTTGAAAAAGGCAAGGCGGATACTACACTTTTCATAGAAAGATATTGTAATGACATCTTAGCAGTACAAATTTATGTTGATGATATCATTTTTGGTTCTACTAATGAATGTTATTGCAAAGAATTTTCTAAGCTAATGCAAGGTGAGTTCGAGATGAGCATGATGGGGAAGCTCTCATTCTTTTTGGGGGCTCCAAATCAAACAAAGGAAGGATGACACCTTCATCAATCAAGCGAAATACGTGAATGAAATGCTCAAGAAGTTCAGCTTGGAGAATGTGAAGCCTCAAGCCACTCCTATGAGCTCTTCTATAAATCTTGACAAAGATTAAAGAGGTAAGTGTATCGATCCTAAGCTTTATAGATCTATGATAGGTTCTTTGCTTTACCTTACCGCAAGTAGACCTGATATTATGTTTAGTGTTTGCTTGTGTGCTAGGTTTCAAGCTAGTCCTAGATAATCACACTTAGTAGCCATTAAGAGAATCTTTAGATACCTTGGAGACACACCTAACTTAGGTCTTTGGTATCATAAGGATTCTTCCTTTAACCTTCATGCTTATTCGGATGCGAGTTATAAGGGAGTCAAGATAGATAGGAAAAGTACCTCCGGAACATGTCAATTCTTAGGTAGTATGCTCGTATCATGGTTCTCTAAGAAACAAAATAGCGTAGCCTTATCTACCACCGAAGCGGAGTACATATCCTTAGGGAGTTGTTGTCCTCAAGTCCTTTGGATGAAGCAACAACTCTTAGATTATGGTATTCATGTAGATGCAATACTCCTTAGGTGTGACAACACTAGTGTCATTTGTCTCTGTTGAGTTTTAAGGGGCTCGATTTCTTCAACTGATCTTGCTCGCCAAGTATGGAGAAGTGGGATATTTGGGTGTTTTTGTGGGAATGGAAAGAAAGACAATTTACACAAGGATTTATAGTGGTTCAACCTTCTAACCAAGGTCTACATCCACTACCTTAGCTTCCCACTAAGGATTTCCAAACAAATTCACTAAGAATTTCGTCTCCTTTTCTTGGATTAGGAGGAAACCGTTACAACGATCAAACTTTCTACCCAAAGCTTGATCAAAGACTCTCTTACACAAGAAAGACTTATCAAACTAGAAATCCCTCTAATAGGTATATGTTTGCACTATAAAGCTCTCACCCAAAACCTAAATACTTGAGCAAATTTAACAATATTTAGCTCACTAGTGTTGTCTAAGCAAGGAATGTACAATTAAAGTTCTAGACACAATTTGTCATCATATGTTGTAACAATTGAAGCATTAGCCTTCTCTTGATGGTTGGAGGTCCATTTTGTACTCCCAATTGAGTTTGTAGCTGTTACTAGCCGTTGGGGTTAGATTGGAGTCGTTCGAGCCTTTATTTCCCACCATAAATGCATTTCTGCAGCTTGGCGTATCAATACCCTTCAAACCGTATCAATACGGTCCCGATAAGGAAGTAGTCGGTGTGCACTTCAACTGATG
This sequence comes from Hibiscus tridactylites, assembly GCA_958450335.1. NCBI lineage: Eukaryota > Viridiplantae > Streptophyta > Magnoliopsida > Malvales > Malvaceae > Hibiscus > Hibiscus tridactylites. The sequence continues at coordinate 71,299,612 of OY288270.1, read as the reverse complement.
CGTATCGATACGCTTACCTAGCGTATCAGCATGGTCCTGTAAATTAAAAGATCGTTGGGAAATATGACCGTTGGGGTAGTTAGGCGTATCGGTACACGATACAACTGTATCGGTACACGACTAGTTGTTGGGCTATTTCAAAACACATCGTATCGATACGGCTAAGCGTATCGGTACGAGTTTTGGCTACTGGAAAATTCCTGTAGTTGAAACCCTAAGGCGCATCGGTACGGTACCAGACCGTATCGGTACAAGCACTTGAAATGCTTGGTTTTGACTACTTTAAATGCACTTTAAATCATTCCAAAGCCTTGTAAAACCCTTAAACATATTTTCAAGTTGTTTTTTAATATTTTAAATTATTTTCAATTTAGTCCAAAATATTTTTCAAATATTATATCAAAACACTTAGTTCTACAGTCTCACTAAGAATCCCATCCAACACTCTAGAACCAAATATATAGAAATTAGACATCATTTCATTAGAGACCATATTTTGAAAAATGATGTAGTTATAGAATATGATGATACCTTGAACCAATTAGCGGATATATTTACTAAACCTTTAGATAAAGAGCATTTTTGGACCCTTAGGAGAGAGTTAGGTTTAACAAGCATTTCTTGACCCTTTTAGGTCCTAGGTGGTAAAAAATTTTGCTTGAAATTGGTTGATATTCATGCTTATGTTAATTTGTATCATTTTACTTCTATGCATGTTTCTAGGGGAGTATGCATTAATTTTAGTTATTAAATCTTGCTTATATGCCATTCACATGCATGTAGGGACGTTTAAACTTTAAAGTTGGATTTTTGGACTTGAAACTGTCCAAAATGCACTTTATGGTAATGGCATATTGATACTGTCAAACAATATCGATACGGTTACGTATATCGATACGGTATTATAAAATGACTTAAAAATTAGGGTAAGGCGTATCGATACGCTCTACAAGCGTATCGATACGGTATCGGCAGGGAGGTTAAATCAACCCTTTAATGACATAACACACTTTAATTAAAACTCTCCCTTTTTCCCCTCAAAACCCTAGCCGAATTTACCTATAAAACCCCTTCAATCTCTTCAATTCTTCACATAAAACCTAAAATTTATTGAGTTTTTTTATCAACACATCAAAGCCAAGCTTTGTTAGCAATCTTTTGCATTCTCATCACCCCATTTATCCATTCTCATAACTCAAGGTATAAACCTTTTTTTCCTTTTTTCTTCTTAATTTTCGTTTAATTTTATTAGTTGTTTTCAATTACATTTTGTATAATACAATATACATATGGTATTAGTTTTCAAGTTTTTGCAAAAACTCTTCAAAATCTGATTTTTTTTTCATTCGATTATAATTTTATACTGTATATTTTTATAATTTGTTTTCAAAAAAATCACCAAAATTTTCTTTTATACTTGTATATATTTTTAACCTAATTTTTTTTTTCAATACCTTGAATTATTGGAATTTATTGTTTGATTGAGTGAGATGATAATTGCATATATATTCGATTTGTTTTGATGTCGTTTTCAGGATTATGGCACCTAAAAAGCGAGTGAGACGATATTTAGGCTCTTCATCTTCCGATCCTGTCGAGGACGATGATGGTAATCCTAAACCTAACCTCCCTTACATTATCCAAAATAGTTTTCCACACCCTTCGGACTTGTCACGTTATAAACTATTTCAAGGATTTACTCTTAGGAAAGAACGTGTTGTGTCAATCCCATTTTTGAACTCTGAACATTTTAAATTTGAATATCTTCCTTTGTTTCGAAGATGAAAACTTATGAGCTTCTTTAGCCTAACTCATATTTTATATTGAAATATGGTCATAATTTTCTTTTCAAATGCCAAATGCATTCATGATGCTAATAGAAAACATTTTGTTGCCATTGAATCTAATCTTATGGGCACAACTTTTAGAATTGATCAAGATGTTCTTTGTGAAGCTTTTGGTTTTGAAAATATCGGGATTGATGATGAAAATTCTTTAAGTCATGGTCCTCTTGGTTCTGTCAATGTTTTAAATGCCCAAGATCGTATACTTCATCTTATAATTTCTTGGTTTATACGTCCCTCGAGTGGAAAGTTTTCAACTATTCGCCAAGTGGATGGTTTTTGGCTACGTTGTTTTTGTGAGGGTAACCGCCCAATCCTTTGTCAAATCATGTTTGTCGATCTTGTCTACCTTGTCCAACACCGTCACACGGACCAAGTCAAATCCTTTTACTATTCGCCGACCTTAAGTCACTTGTTTCATTCCGTTGGGGTAGATTATTCCCATGACTATCCCGAACCCCTTGCTCTACCCATAGATGAGTGTTCCCTTACCCGAGCTCACTTTGCCTACCTCAACAATGAATGAGTTCGTGTTCCTCGAGCTCCTCGCTAAGATGTTCAAGCGGAAGCTCTACAAGGCCCTCAAGGTGCTCTTATTGCTCAATCCTCCATGAATACTCTTATGACGTTTCTGAAGAACTAGGTGTTTTAATATAATAATTGAAAAATGTTTTGGACTAATTTGAAAATAATTTAAAACATTTATTTAAGTCCAAACAACTTGAAAATATGTTTGAGGTATTTAAAAAGGTTTTTGGCAAAGTTTGGAATGCTTTAAAGTAGTCAAACATGGCTTTTTAACACCACCATACCGATACGGTATGCCTCGTATCGATACCTTTTTACTCAAAATTTGATTCTGCCAAAACTCGTACCGATACAGGCTTACCCGTATCAATACGAAGAGGGGTCGTACCGATACGCCTTTAAAGCGTACCAATCATTGCTTTAACAACCCAACGACTATTTCTCAACGGCCTTTTAAAGTACAAATCGTACCGATACGCTCCCTAGCGTATCGATACGCATATGCTGGCAAGAGCCCAACGGCTAGTTCTGAAGAAGGGCGTACCGATACGGGTATCTGTGTATCGATACGGTAGGCACCAGAACTACATTTATGGTGGGGAAATAAAGTCTCCAACAGCTTCAATTCAACTCTAACGGCTAGTAACGACTACAAACTCAATTAGGAGTATAAAAGGGACCTTCAAGCATCAAGAGAAGACTAATGCTTCAATTGTCAACAACACTATGTTTAAGATTTTGTCTTAGAGCTCAATTGTCCATTTTCTTGTATAGACAACACTAGTGAGCTAGACATTGTTAAATTTGCTCAAGTGTTTAGGTTTTGGGTGAGAGCTAAAGAGTGCAAACAAATACATATTAGAGGGATTTCAAGTTTGCTTAGAATTTCTCTTGTAAAGAGGGATTACTCAAGCTTTGTGTAGAAAGCTTTGAGGGTTGTAAAGGTTTCCACCTAAGCCTAGAAAAGGGAACGCAATTCTTAGTGAATTTGGTTGAAATCCTTAGTGAGAAGCTAAGGTAGTGGATGCAGACCTTGGTTAGAAGGTTGAACCACCGTAATTCCTTGTCTCTTATTGTCCAATTTTCACCTCCCACTAAAACACCCAATAATCCAACTTCTCCACACTTGGCGAGCAAGAACGGTTGAAGGAATCGAGCACCATAAAACCCAACAATTTGTATCAGAGCTTGGCTCAATTGAAGAGGATTAAAATCCTATTAAAGCGATCCGACAAGCTCGATCAACTTTTCAAACAACTAGCTCAATGGCGCAATCCATCGACAAGCCGCACTTCTTCGACGGGACCAATTATGCTTATTAGAAGACGAGGATGATGTTCTTTTTCAAATCCAAAGACTACAAGCTTTGGGATATCATTGAAGATGAACTGTTCGTACCAAAAGAAAGTAAGGCAGAGTGGAGTGTTGATGATCGCAAGAAGATGGAGCTAAATTGCAAGGCTTTGCACTTCATCTTTTGTGCACTTAGCCTCAACATCTACGAGAAAATGTCTTCTTGCGAGAGTGCCAAGGAAGTTTGGGACAAGCTTGAAGTTACATATGAGGGGACAAACGAAGTAAAGGAGACCAAGATCGGCCTCCTCAACCTAGAGTATGAAAACTTCAAAATGGATCCAGAAGAGGACATTGAGAAGATGTTCCACCGATTCTCCACCATCACCAATGGAATCAATGGTTATGGAGAAATCATTCAGAAGAAAAGCTTATCCGAAAGCTTATCTATTCTTTTCCCGAGTCATGGGACTCAAAGAGGACCGCCATCAACGAAGCTAAAAATTTGAAGACTTTGAAGCTTGATGAACTCATGGGGTCACTTCTCACTCACCAAATCATGAAGAAGGATAAAGAAGAGGGGAAGAAGAAGGAAGAGATAAGAAAGATGGGGAATAAGAAGATCATAGAGCTAGGCATCCATACAAATGCCATGGCTCTCAAATCCTCAATGTGCAACCATGTCGATACAAGCGAGGAGGAGGATGAAAAAGAAGAGATAGTGTAAAACCTATGTTTGATTTTGATATAATTACATCTTTAAGGATCAACTTGACAAACTTAAAATTGTTTTTGTAAGTCCCTTAATAAGTTTTAAATCACCAACCCTAAATTTTTTTTTGAAAAACTCAAACTCAAAATATTTTCTAAGTGTTCCAAGGTCAAACTATTGAAAAACGTTCAGGTGTATCGATACACTCCCAAGCATATCGATACCTTTTTACCAAAGTTTGCTACTGGAGGAACACGTATCGATACGGCAAACCCTCGTATCGGTACGCCCCTATGTAAAAGTCTAAAGAGTTTGAATAGCGTACCAATACGTCAAACCCTCGTATCGATACGACCTTAATAAATTTTTAAATACAAGTCGGTTTAAATAATTTGACCGTTGGTGTCAGTTGGTTTGTAACCAAATTTTAAATGGTCGTTGACCCGTATCGATACGCCAAACCCTCGTACCGATACAGAAATCGACAGTGAGCTAAGTTGAGAAAAGGTATCGACACGACAAACCCCAATTTCGATACCTCGTACTGATACGCTTACGTGTGTATCGATACCCCTTATTTATTGCACACAAAGGCTATTTCTTTTTTGAGACAGGTATCGATACACCTCCCCACGTACTGATACACATAGTTGTAGAAGTGCATTTATGGTGGTAAGAGAGGGTTCCAACGGCTCCATTTATGTTCCCAACCACCCAAACGGCTAGAAATCAATGAGAAGGTATAAAAGAGACATCCAAAAGCTCCAGCAACAACTATTGATCATCAAGAAAACATCCATACATCAAATCCAAGCAATTGTGCAAAAATCCCATATTGTCTAGAAACCCCAATTGTAATTTTCATTCTTATCTTGTTCAATTGGGTTGAGTGCTTGTAATTGGGCTACAATTTGTATTGAGAGATACTCTATTAGCCATCAAATTCTTTGTTACCTTGTTGTGAGGATTGAGTTAAATTTTGGGTAGAAAATTTAACCGAAATTGTAAGGGTTGCCTCCTTAGCCTAGAAAAGGGGAAGAACAATTAGTGGAATTGTTGCAAATCCTTAGTGACGCTAAAGTAGTGGATGTAGAGTTCATTTGGAACTTGAACCACTCTAAAATCCCTTGTCAATCTTTTTAATTTGCAATTTCCACCACACAAACTTTAAATTTCCAATTCACCCCCTCTTGGTTCTTATCGATCTTTCGATCCACTCAACAATTGGTATCAGAGCCTACCTCTTTGAGGATTAACAACCACAAGAAGAGTTCCTTGGAAGAGTGTGATCATCATATATCAAGAGATGGATTTAACCTCCGGTTCGGGCATGTATGAGTCTCAAACCACTACAAAGCCTTCATTCTTTAATGGTGATAACTATTCTTTTTGGAAGAATAGAATGCGTCTCTTCATCAAGTCAAATGACTACCTAGTGTGGGATGTCATTGAAGATGGCCCTTATATTCCATTGAAGCAAGATGGTGAAGGCAAGACGGTCTTGAAGAAAAAGATGGAGATGAGTGAAGAAGAACGGAAAAAGATTCAAGTCAATGATAAAGCTCTCCACATGCTCTTTTGTTCTTTCGGTCCGGACATCTATTCTAAGGTCTCATCCATCGAGAGTGCCAAAGAAGTGTGGGACACTCTTGAGACTACCTACGAGGGCACCAATGATGTTAAAAGAAACTAAGATTAAAGCCCAATGAGACGGTATCCAAGATGTTTGATCGTTTCTCCACTATTGTCAATGGGCTCAATGGTTTTGGAGAAATCATACCGGAAGACAAGCTTGTCTGGAAGCTACTCTATTCACTTCCCAAGTCTTGGGATGAGAAGAGAATCGCTATCATTGAAGCTAAGAATTTGAAAACTTTAAAGCTTGATGAGCATGTGGGTTCTCTCCTTACTAATGAGATTATGAAGCAAGGAAGGGAAGAAGAGAAGAAGAAAGAAGAGAAAAGGGGTAGAGAAGCTTGAGGTTAAGAAGAAGAAGAAGATGGGAATAGCTCTCAAAGCTTCATTACATGAAGAGAGCTCTTCTAGTGAGGAGGATGAACTAGAAGAATTGGCTATGATAGCCAAACGATTCTCACGTTTTATGAGGTCCAACCGGGGAAGAAAAATCCAAAGAAAGATGGACTTCAAAAGCAAGAACAAAGAAAAAGGAAGGGATCCTATCATTTGATTTGAGTGCAAACAACCCGGCCACATACGTTCGGAGTGCCCTCAACTCAAGAAGAAGGGCTTTGAGAAGAAGAAGAAGCTCAAAGCCAAGCTTGCTACTTAGAGTGATGAGGAGTCATCGGAGGATGACGAACAAGAAGTGGCTAACCTTTGCCTCATGTCACTTGAGGAAGATTCCTCCATGGTAACCTCTAACTCATCTACTTTAGATTTTACATATGAAGAATTGAATGATGCATATGATGAGTTACGAAAGGTCTATGATGAATTAGTTGAGAAATATAAAGAGTCGGTCATTAGGAACAAAAAGATTATTTTGGAACTAAATGAGAAAAATGACTCACTCAAGGTAATTTAAAATTTGAGAAAAAGATATTAGGGTTAAAAGATGAACTAAAATTCTTTCAAGATGAAAATGTTGACCTTAATAATCTTTTGTCTCAATGTAATAGTGAACACCAAAAGGTGTTGGATGAGCTAAATGAGCTCAAAAAGTCTTTGAAAAAAGTTGGTAGTGTCAAGCATGAAATAGGTGAATCTTCAAGAACACACCAACCTAAGAAAAAGACTAACTACTACAAACAAGGTAGCTATCCTAGACATGGTAGAGCTAAAAGAGTTAGAAGTGTATGGGTTCCTAAGGAACTTGTAAAATCTAACAATATTATTGCTATGTCATCTTGGATTCCTAAGGGAACCAAGGTTTTGGGAGCTAACACTCGTGAACCCAAAATGATTTGGGTACCAAAAACAAAAGCTTAATATCTTTGTTTGTAGGGGGAGAATTGCTACAAGGCCAAAGCACAAAGTCAAAACTCATGGTACCTTAATAGTGGATGCTCAAGGCATATGACCGGAGACAAGAGTAGATTCATGGATCTAAAGCCAAAAAGTGGAGGAGTAGTGATATTTGGTGACAACTCCAAAGACCACATTAAATGTATTGGCTCCATAGGTAATCACTCTACTATTCTCATTGAAAATGTTTTATATGTCGATGGTCTTAAACACAATTTATTGAGCATAAGTCAATTGTGTGATAAAGGATTTAATGTGTTATTTGATAAAAATGGATGCAAAATTGTAGACATTAAATCTAATAATATTATGCTCATAGGTCATCGCATAGGGAACATATACATGGTGCATCTAGATGACATTCATACATCTCATGCATGCTTAGTTGCACTAAATTAAAATGATGCATGGTTGTGGCATAGGAAACTAGGACATGCTAGCATAAGTGTTTTATAAAAACTAGTCTCCCTTAATCTAGTTAGAGGTTTAACCAAAATAAAATTTTCAAATGATAAAATTTGTGATGCATGCTCAAAGGGTAAACAACATAGGTCTTTCTTTAAATCCATTAATGATATTTCTACTAGTAGATGTTTACAACTTATCTATATGGATCTATTTGGTCCAATTAGGACTATGAGCTTGGGTGGTAAGTCTTATGCTTTTGTACTTGTTGATGATTTTTCTAGATTTACTTGTGTTTTATTTTTAAGTACTAAAGACGAGGCTTTGGAAAAATTCATCACATTTTCAAAACTAACCCAAAATGATCTTGAACTTAAAATTTCACATATTAGAAGTGATCATGGAACCAAGTTTCAAAATTTGGGGTTTGAAGATTTTTTAAATGAAAATGGTATTAGCCATAATTTTTCGGCTCTTCGAACTCCTCAACAAAATGGGGTAGTTGAGAGGAAAAATAGAACTTTGCAAGAAATGGCTAGAACTATGCTTTGTGAAAATAATTTACCTAAATATTTTTGGGCGGAAGCCACAAACACTGCTTGCTATATTGTAAATCGAGTAATGGCTAGGCCAATTTTAAAGAAAACACCTTATGAGATTTTAAAATCTAAAAAGCCTAACATTAGTTATTTTCACCCTTTTGGTTGCAAGTGTTTTGTTTTAAATAATGGAAAAGACAACTTAGGTAAATTTGATGCAAAAAGTGATGAAGCTATTTTCATAGGTTACTCTTTAACCTCTAAAGCCTATCGAGTATTTAACAAAAGAACTTTAGTAGTAGAAGAATCTATTCATGTTGTATTCGATGATAACCTCCTTCCTAGGAAGGATTCTTGTGATGATGATAATGTAGGAATCATAAATGCCTTTGATAGAGGACAAACTTCAAAGGAGGATGATATTCCAACAAAAGAAGAGGACACACAAGATCCACCTCTTGAAGCCTTGAAGGACTTGGCTCTTGAGGAAAAGGAAGTGAGCAACCCAAGGGAGTTGAACTATGTCAAAGATGGTGAAATCTTGGGTGATCCATCCAAGGGGGTAACCACTCGATCTTCTCTTAGATTAATGAATCATGTTGCATTTATCTCATGCATAGAGCCTAAGAATATTAAAGAAGCATTGAAAGATGACTTTTGGATTATGGCTATGCAAGAAGAGTTAAATCAATTTGAGAGAAGTAACGTTTGGACATTAGTTGATAAGCCTAGTAATCAATCTACAATAGGAACTAAATGGGTCTTTAGGAACAAGCTAGATGAGAGTTGTAACATTGTAAGAAATAAAGCTAGACTAGTAGCACAAGGTTACACTCAAGAAGAGAGAATAGATTTTGATGAAACCTATGCACTCGTAGCTAGAATGGAAGCCATTAGGATGTCGCTTGCATATGCATGCTATCATAATTTCAAGCTTTTTCAAATGGATGTTAAAAGTGCATTTTTAAATGGTTTTATAAATGAAAAGGCGTATGTGGAACAACCACCGGGTTTTGAAGACTCAAAATTTCCAAATCATGTTTTCAAACTTACCAAAGCTCTTTATAGTTTAAAACAAGCTCCTAGAGCTTGGTATGAAAGACTTTCAAACTTTTTAATTGAAAAGGGATTTGAAAAAGGTGAGGTGGACACTACACTTTTTATAAAAATGTATAAAAATGACATCTTAGTAGTTCAAATTTATATTGATGATATTATTTTTGGTTCTACTAATGAATGTCATTGTCAAGAGTTTGCTAAGTTAATGCAAGGTGAATTTGAGATGAGCATGATGGAGGAGCTCTCATTCTTTTTGGGACTCCAAATCAAGCAAAAGAAGGATGACACCTTTATCAACTAAGCAAAATACATAAAGGATATGCTCAAGAAGTTTGGCTTGGAGAATGCAAAGCCTCAAGCCACACCTATGAGTTCATCTACAAAGCTTGACAAAGATGAAGGAGGTAAGTGTGTTGACTCTAAGCTTTATCGTTCTATGATTGGATCATTGCTTTACCTTACCGCAAGTAGACCGGATATCTTGTTTAGTGTTTGCTTGTGTGCTAGGTTTCAAGCTAGTCCTAGAGAGTCTCACCTTATAGTCGTTAAGAGAATCTTTAGGTACCTTAGAGATACTCCTTATTTGGGTCTTTGGTACCCTAGAGTCTCTACCTTCAACCTTCATGCTTATTCGGATGCGGATTATGGGGGTTGCAAAATCGATAGGAAAAGTACTTCAGGAACTTGTCAATTCCTAGGTAGTATGCTCATATCTTGGTTCTCTAAGAAACAAAATAGTGTAGCCTTATCTACCACCGAAGCCGAGTACATATCCTTAGGGAGTTGTTGTGCTCAAGTTCTTTGGATGAAACAACAACTCTTAGATTATGGAATTAAAGTTGAAACCATACCCCTAAAATGTGACAACACTAGTGCAATATGTTTAACAAAAAATCCATCCAACACTCTAGAACCAAACACATAGAAATAAGGCATCATTTCATTAGAGATCATGTCCTTAAGGAAGATGTGGTTATAGAGTATGTAGACACCTTAAATCAATTAGCGAACATATTTACAAAACCTTTAGACAAAGAGCATTTTTGGTCCTTTAGGAGAGAGTTAGGTCTAGCTAGCCTATCTTGACCTTTTAGGACCTCTTTTGTGCTTAAATTTGTTTGATCTTGTGAAATGCCATGTTTATGTGTTTAGACTCCTAATTTTATCCATGCCTATAGTTAGGGGGAGTATGCTTCTATTAAAATATGCTTAGAACTGTTCATTCATCATTTGCATACTTTTAGGAGATGTTAAATTCGAGCCTATGGTTGTTCTTAGAACTAAATATGCATTTCTGGGCATAAGGTATCGATACGGATCTACGCGTATCGATACGTGTTCGTCATTCAGTTTCCTATAATTTATTTTGCTTAAACGGGTATCGATACGAATAAACTCGTATCGATACGGGTCGTTTCGATACAGACCTCATCTGTTTCGATACGACTCTCCAACGGGCATTTTTGCGGAAATGACGATTCTACCCCCGTATCGATACACCCTCAGGCGTATCGATACTCGATTGCGCAGATAGCTTTAAATTTGGCTTTTAATGTGTTCAACTTTTACAAAAATTAAAACTCTTCAAAACCTAAAAACCCTAGCCGTTTTTGCCTATAAAAAGGCTCTTCCTCCCTCATATTTTCACACCTCAACTCAAAATCTAAAAGAGTTTTTGAATCAAGCAAGGCTTTGAAGCTCTCTCTCATCACAATTGTGCTAAAATTTTCTTCAACCTCTCAAGTTTCTATCAAGGTAAAATTTCTTCTTTTTCAATTATCTTTTTTTTGTTTTGTTTTGTTTTTGTTTTTAAACTTTTGTTTCTTCAAAATTTCTTTTTCTTCAAAACTTTTTTATTTTTTTTATTTTTTTTACCTTGGTTTTTAACCAAAATTGAAGAAATCTTTATGCACGATTTCTCTTTTATATCACGGCACCAAAGGAATCGAGGAAGCGATCAAGGGTTTGTCAAACCGGTGAATCATCCACTCTTGGAGCGATTGCACGTCCGAATTATACTTCCATCTATGAGCAATCCTTTGAAGGTCCCACGGGTCTAGCTTATTTTCGTCAAGTTGAGAATTATAAGATTCGTATGGAAAGGGTAATATCCATTCCTTTTCTCGACTTGGAGCGTTTTAAGTTTGAATATCTTTCTTTGTTTCGACGTTGGAATTTCATGGATTTCATATCTATTCCCGGTTTTTATTATCGTCTTTTGGTTTTGATTTTCTATACTAATGCCAAATGTATTACTCGTAATGGGGAAGTTGTTGGCATTAGCTCTTATCTCATGAGAAAGAAAATCATCCTTGATGTCAAATCCATTTGTGAAATTTTTAAATTAGAGGATGAAGGCCTTGACGATGAGCATGCTTTGGGGCATGTTCTTAGTGGATCCATCACCGTCCTAAATGCTCAAGACTGGATCTTACATTTGATGGTGTCTTGGTGGTTTCGTCCCTCAGGAGGAAAATATTCCAACATCTGTCAAGTGGATGATTTTTGGATCCGTTGCTTCCGTGAGCGAAAGCGCCCAAATCTTGCTTGACTCATGTTCGCGGAGATCGTATACCTTGTGCAAAATCGTCACACAACTATCATCACCTCCTTTACATATGGTACGACCTTAAGTTATTTCTTTGTTAAAAAGGATATTGATTGCTCTTTTGACTACCCAACTCCCCTCACCGATCCCATTGATGAGCGATCTCTTGCACGGGCAAAGTTCCAATATTTTAATGGTGAATGGGTACGTCTTGCCGAGCTACCACCTGAGGCCGCTGCTGTATTTTAAGAACCTCAAGCTCCTCAAGCTCCTCAAGTTCCAAAACCCTCCATTGATGCTCTCATGACTTACCTCAATGAGCAATTTACCGGGTTGCGCACGGACATGAACACTCGTCTTACCTCCCTTGAAACAACTTTTGATACAAGGATGACGAGTATGGAGAATCACCTCACATACCTTGAAAGCGGTCACAATTCTTTAAATATTTTCATCTTCGCTTTCCATGGTGAGTGGCGAAATAGCATGAGGGACAATGCTCCAATGGGGATTGATGACGAAGATGATGAAGACAATGAAGATGATGCCTAGACGTTTCTTCTTGCATCTCATGCATCTCATTTAGGATTTTCTATTTTATGCATCTTTGATTTATGTTCTTAGGATTAAGTTTGCTTTATGTTTAAACCTATGCTTTGATTTTCTGTTTTTGTTTGGATTTCAAGTTTGATGCTATGATCAATAATATAAGTGTTGCTTATTTATACCTTTGCCTATGTTTATGCACTTAATTGTTTCAATATTTTTTATCTAACAAAAAGGGGGAGAGAAACTAGCTCACAATACTTCAAATATTTTGATTTTAACTCAAAGGTTACTAAGCTTATATTAAGGGGGAGTTAACTTTGTAAAGTTTTTCAAAATGTCAAAAATTTTAATTTTAGTTTTGTTATATCAAAAAGGGGGAGATTGTAAAACCTATGTTTGATTTTGATATAATTACATCTTTACGGATCAACTTGAAAAACTTAAAATTGTTTTTGTAAGTCACTTAATAAGTTTTAAATCACCAACTCTTTAAAACTGATTTGAAAAACTCAAACTCAAAATATTTTCTAAGTGATCCAAGGCCAAACTATTGAAAAACGTTCAAGTGTATCGATACACTCTCAAACGTATCGATACCTTTTTACCAAAGTTGGCTACTGGAGGAACACGTATCGATACGGCAAACCCTCGTATCGATACGCCCCTGTGTAAAAGTCTAAAGAGTTTGAATAGCGTACCGATACGTCAAACCCTCATATCGATACGACCTTAATAAATTTTTAAATGCAAGTCGGTTTAAATAATTTGACCATTGGTGTCAGTTGGTTGGTAACCAAATTTTAAATGGCCGTTGACCCGTATCGATACGCCAAACCCTCGTACCGATATGGAAATCGAACGTGAGCTAAGTTGAGAAAAGATATCGATACGGCAAACCCTCGTTTCGATACCCCGTACCGATACGCTTACGTGTGTATCGATACCCCTTATTTATTGCACACAACGACTTTTTCTTTTCTGAGACAGGTATCGATACACCTCCCCTTGTACCGATACGCATAGCTGCAGAAGTGCATTTATGGTGGTAAGAGAGGGTTCCAACGGCTCCATTTATGTTCCCAACCACCCAAATGGCTAGAAATCAATGAGAATGTATAAAAGAGACATCCAAAAGCTCCAGCAACAACTATTGATCATCAAGAAAACATCCATACATCAAATCCAAGCAATTGTGCAAAAAATCCCATATTGTCTAGAAACCCCAATTATAATTTTCATTCTTATCTTGTTCAATTGGGTTGAGTGCTTTTAATTGGGCTACAATTTGTATTGAGAGATACTCTATTAGCCATCAAATTCTTTGTTACCTTGTTGTTAGGATTGGGTTAAATTTTGGGTAGAAAATTTAACCGAAATTGTAAGGGTTGCCTCCTTAGCCTAGAAAAGGGGAAGAACAATTAGTGGAATTGTTGCAAATCCTTAGTGAAGCTAAGGTAGTGGATGTAGAGTTCATTTGGAACTTGAACCACTCTAAAATCTTTTGTCAATCTTTTTAATTTGCAATTTCCACCACACAAACTTTAAATTTCCAATTCACCCCCTCTTGGTTCTTATCGATCTTTCGATCCACTCAACAGATAGTTTATCTCTTCAAGAAGTGTGCCCCTTTCATGAAGAAATCCACTAAAGAACTCGAACGAGAATCCATAAAGAAGAAGAGGGCAAGCACTTCAAGCCATAAGAAGAAGGCATATGTGGCTACATGGAGTGATGAAGACTCCACCGACGATGAACAAGCCAACCTTTGCCTTATGGCCATCGAAGAAGATTTAAGGGTAACTTCTAATTCATCTACTTCATGTTCATATTCTTTTGATGAATTACAAGATGCCTATGTTGATTTGGTTTTAGAGTTTAAAAATCACATTTTGAAAAACAAGAAAGTGGTTTCAAATTTGAAAATTCAAAATGATTTGATTTCTAAAACCAAAATTGAACTTGAAGCAAAACTCAATGAGTTTGAACGAAAATGTTTTAATTTATAAAATTTGCTTCAAAAAGTTCAAGAAGAAAAAGATTTTATTTCCAAAGAGCTTGAAAAGAAAAATAGTTTTAGAAAATCAAATTTTTATGTAAGACAATCTAATGCCCCTAGATTTATAAATGGAAAATGTTTTAGAAGTGTTTGGGTCCCAAAAGAACTAACCACTTCAACTAAAAAGGATGAAATTGAAAAATAGATTCCTAAGGGGACTAAATTTTGTGCTACTAACGTCTTATGATAGGTATGTTGAAGATTGATCAACAAGTCAAATATTGAGGGGGAGCTCCATGCACACAAGGAAGAACACTTGAAGAAGGAATGCTTCACATCCTCCCTTGAGTTCAATTGTGGTAAAATCTAGTTGTTTTTACTCGGTTAATTTGATTTATTTTCTTTTAATTCAACTAGATTATTATGTGTTGGACTAACATCTTTTGATGATGCTTTGAGTAAGGGGGATCCACTTTTAAAACCAAACATTTTAATAGTTTCAAAATTTAAACCTCCATTGTTATTTTGAGCCTAAAAGTATTTTAAATTTTTTTATATAACAAAAAGGGAGAGAGATTAGTTTGAAAATTTGTGTTTTCAAATGAATAAGAATAAGGGAGAGCTTTAACTACTTTTCAATTTTTAATCTTATATTCAAATTTCTAAACTCGAAGAAGGAGAATCCCAAACAATTTTTCGAGTTGGTTTTATTATATCAAAAAGGGGGAGATTGAAGAACTAGATGTTTTGATATAATAATTGAAAATGTTTTGGAGTAATTTGAAAAGAATTTAAAACATGTCTTTAAGTCCAAACAACTTGAAAATATGTTTGAGGTATTTAAAAAGGTTTTTGGAAAAGTTTGGAATGTTTTAAAGTAGTCAAACCTGGCTTTTCAACACTACCGTACCGATACGATATACCTCGTATCGATACCTTTTTACTCCATATTTGATTATGCAAAAACTCGTACCGATACAGGCTTACCCGTATTTATACGGAGAGGGATCGTATCGATACACCTTTAAAGCGTATGATCCCTACTTTAACAACCCCCAACGACTATTTCCCAACAGTCTTTTAAAGTGCAGACAATATCAATACGCTCCATAGCGTATCGATACGCATAGGCTGGCAAGATCCCAACGACTAGTTCTGAAGAAGGGCGTACCGATACGGGTACCCGTGTACCGATACAGTAGGCACCAGAACTGTATTTATGGTGGGAAATAAAGTCTCCAATGGCTCCAATTCAACTATAACGGCTCGTAACGGATACAAACTCAATTAGGAGTATAAAAGGGACCTCCAAGCATCAAGAGAAGACTAATGCTTCAATTCTCAACAACACTATGATTAAGATTTTGTCTTAGAGCTCAATTGTCCATTTTCTTGTATAGGCAACACTAGTGAGCTAGACATTGTGTAATTTGCTCAAGTGTTTAGGTTTTGGGTGAGAGCAAAATAGTGCAAACAAATACCTATTAGAGGGATTTCAAGTTTGCTTAGAATTTCTCATGTAAAGAGGGATTACTCAAGCTTTGGGTAGAAAGCTTTGAGGGTTGTAAAGGTTGTCTCCTAAGCCTAGAAAAGGGGACGCAATTCTTAGTGAATTTGGTTGAAATCCTTAGTAGGAAGCTAAGGTAGTGGATGTAGACCTTGGTTATAGAAGGTTGAGCCACTATAATTTCTTGTTTCTTATTGTCCAATTTTCACCTCCCACTAAAACACCCAATTATCCAAATTCTATACACTTGGCGAGCAAGAATGGTTGAAGGAATCGAGCACAATAAAATCCAACAGTTTATTAATGAGAAATTCAACAACATGGAAGCCAGTTTTACTGCCATTGATACTCGTTTAACATCATTGGAAGATCGAGTCAAGGGTCTTGATACTCGTTTCACAACTTTGGAGGATCAAGTCAAGGTCATTGGACTTCAACAAAATTTCATGAATGTCTCTCTCACTGCATTTCATAGTGCTTGGCTCAATCAAACTACGAGGCCTCAACCAAATCAAGATGATGAAAATGAAGAGGACGGGGATGACGATGGTGGTGGGAATGAGTAGTCGTGCATTTCATCACATTTCATTTAGTTTTCTAGTTTATGCATCTATCTATTATGACTCTATGCTTTCATTTATGTTGTTAGTATTTGAGTTTGACTTTATGTTTCTGAACTATTGGTTGCTCTGAATTGTTAAGTTTACACTTTGAATTTAATGATATTATGTTGCTATTATCCTCCCCTTTGTGCTATTATGTCCGATTTAACAAAAATGGGGAGAAGTATTATATAGAGCCAATTTTGAAAACCTATCTTAAATTAAGGGGGAGTAAGCTTTTCAAAGTTTTCAAAACTTTAAAATTTATATTTGGTTTTGTTATATCAAAAAGGGGGAGATTGTAAAATCAAAATTGATTTTGATATAACAATTTACCTTAGGGACTAAATTGCAAAATAATAAATTTTTAAGTATTTTCAAACACTCAAAAATTGACAAGTCATTTTGAACCAAATACTATCACTACAACAATATAGGTTTTTAGTGACAAATTGATAGTGACTAGGAATAATTTTGTCACAAATAATCACTTTTTGTGACAATTTTTTTGTACGACACTATTAGTATAAGTAATTGTGACATCTTTTCATTTGGTCACTATAACAATAGTAATTGTGACGATTACACTTTTCACAAATGAATTCTCACTATAAGTATACAATTGTGACACAAAGTTCTTTGTCACTAAAACTTTGACACATGATAGTGACGATATGTGAAGTGGTCACTATTATTTGATATTTGTTGTTACAATGAAATTACTTGTCACTTAAAGTTTCACTTTTTGTTGTGATAAATTTTGTCACCAATAAAAAAATAGAAGTAATGACAAATTAGACATTGTCACAATGATAAATTTATTTTTATAATTATAAAAATTAAAGTTATCATAAACTAGTTTGTCAAAAGGTAAAATATTTCAATAGCCTATACTATGTGTAAATTGTTGTTTTAGTCAATTTATTTTGATCAACTTTAGTCCCTATATTTTTAAAATTTTAAAATTTTAATCCTAATCTTCACGGGACACTGACAATATGACTAAATTACAAGGACTAAAAATGATCAAATTAAAGAACAAAAAATAAACAAGCAACTTATGTATAACAAATTAGCTAAAATGAAAATTTTACTTAACATATTTAAATACTACCATTCATGTCAGGATCGAAATTTCAAAATTTAAAAAGTATAGAAATTTAAAGTGACCAAATTAGAGTACAAAGACTACTATGTGATTTTAGCATAATCTATGATAGAATTTTTTTTTGGAAAATTTTAAAAAATATATTCCATTTTGATTAGTTTTTCTTCAAAAAAATCTAAATAGTTTCTTCAACATACGTACTTCGTATAACAAACCATAGAAAAATTATTTAAATTATTATTATAATAATTAGTGTTATAATTAATAAATATTTTTAAAATAAATAAAATTAACTTCAATTACAATTAAACCTAAATATTATTTTTCTTTCAAAATGGTATTAAATTTCTTGCCTAGCCTAATGGATAAGTATTACATCTCGCCCTAAAGATTTCAGGTTCGATCCTTCTTGAAGCTAAGCATTGCATTTATTTACTAAAAATTAATTATATGAATATGCTACATCATCTATAATTAAATTTTAGTGATCTAATGAAAACAATTCAAAAGCTCCATTAAATTTCAGGGACAATTAGTGATTAATTTAAACCCTAAGTAAAATGGTTACAATTAAAAATATAATTAATTTTTTATTATTGACAGTGACGACATATTTTGGACACTATTTAAATATGTATTTGTGATAGAATGTTTGTCACTAATAAGAATAACATTAGTGTCTAAATTTTAGTCACTATTAATAATCTTTTGTGTCAAATAGTGTGGTCATAAAAAGTATAACTATTGTGACGAAATCATGAAAGTTGTCACTAATATAATAGTGACGGAGTTATTAGTGATGACTGGTGACGACTTAGAAAAATAGTCACTGTAAATTTCAGTGACTAAATTTAACACTTTTTGTGATTATTTTCAATGTCACTAAAAATGCATTTTCTTGTAGTGTATTTCAAGTCAAAACACAATAAAATGGTTCAAATTTTTTAAGTGTTTTCAAGTCAAAAAGCAACAAAATGCCTAGGCATATCGATACCCTTAGGCGTATCAATACGATTTTTCAACACTGGAATTTTAATTGTTCATAGCGTACCGATACAGTCTAACCCCGTATCTATATGATATTCATCTGAGCAAGAATGTAAGCTATAATGTATCGATACTCATCAAGACAGTATCGATACGATTTTCAAAGAAAAACATTTTTAGATGCTATAGCGTACCGATATGGTCTTATACCGTATCGATATGATATGCTGACCTTTATAAAATCTTTTCATTTATTATTCGAACATTTACTTGTCAGTTATTGGAATCCAAAATTTCAAATGACCGTTGAATTGTAGTGATATGCTAAGGAAGCGTACCGATACGCCATTTACCAAGAAATAATTCAGGATTCCAGTGAGCAAAAATCATATCGATACACCCCTTAATATCGTACCGATACATCATTCAAGCGTATCGATACGCCCTATTTTTCAGTCACAATGACTCTTTCTTCTTTGAGACAAGTATCGATATGCCCACGAACCGTACCGATACGGTAGGTTGTTGAGGAGCATTTGTTGCAGGAAATTGCAGCCCAATGACTAGATTAATGACCTCAACCACCCAAACGGCTAGAAATCAATGCAAGGTACAAAACAAGTCTCAAATACTACAACAATAACCATTGAGCCTTCAAGCAACATCAAAGCATTCAAATCCAAATATTGAGCATTTTAGAGTCAAATCTTTGAACTCAACTCAATTCAGTCTTTCATTGTAAATTTTATTGAGAGTTTGGGGTGTGATTAATTGTATTTGGGTAAACATCAACTTTTGATCGGTAATTGTAAGGTTTACCAAATTTTTTCTTTGTAAAGAGTGAGTTGAATTAAGCTTTGGGTAGAAAGCTTAATCGGTCTTGTAAGGTTTCCTCCTCATCCAAGAAAAGAGGAAGAATTAATTAGTGGATTGATTGAAAATCCTTAATGGAAGCTAAGGTAGTGGAGGTAGAGTTCATTTAAGAACTAATCACTATAAATTGCCTTGTGTCTAATTTTTCATTCATCCATTTTCTCCCTTCAAATTTTAATCTCCAATTCACCCCCTCTTGGCCATTTGCAATCGATTGATAAACTCAACACAAGTTTCGATACTTATTTTTTAAGTTTTGAAGCTTGTTCTCGAACTAAAATATTAGACTTCTTGATAACATTTCCAGTTGATTTTTTTGAGTTTTTCTACAAGTTTTGAAAAGTAAGTTTCGATACTTTGTCCAAAACTAAAAAATTCATGTTAAGAAAATATAACAAAATATGAAAGTGAATAAAAAATTTGTAGTTTGATATTTAATACAAGATTAATATTTGTAAATATTAAATTTTAAATAAATGTTCAAAATTTTCACCCCAATAAACACTAAAAAATTATAAAACATATATGTACTTAACAACTAAATGTATCATACGCGTATTTGTCATTTTACTCATATCAACTATCAACTAAATTTTTTCAAACACTTTTATTATACAGTTAATCAAATCAGTTGGTCAAACCAGCCACTACAATTAGCTACTAACTATCCATGATCAACCGTTTGCCAAACACTCTCATATATAATTTAAAAAAGAAAAAGAAAGCATAATCTTGAATTAAATAATCTTATCACAATTCACAACTTAGCTTTTTTGTTTCATTAGCGACCATATTAATAATGTGTTGGTTACTAGTCGTCTATAATTGATTTAATTTTAGTTTTTAATAAGAATTTCATCTATCTTGAAATCATTATTTATGAACATTTTATTGTGTTTGTTTCATTTGTCTTTGCGATACGATTTGTGCATATCTTGTGGTACAATTTTATCTATCTTCTGGTGCAATTGTCTTCTATCTTTGTAATAATTAGACGTTCATGTAACAATCATCACGACATACGTCTCTAATTAGAAAAAGACGACGATTTAACACAATTAAATCATCTTTTTAACATAATTCCAAGTTACCTTTTATATTTAGTATGTATTTTATTGTAGATTTCTATATTTTCAATAAAATCCAACTTTTTAAAAAAAATAATGAATATAAATTATGTCCTTACATGTAATTTTATATTAAAAGTTATTTTTCACAATCTATTTAATATCAATAGATACCAAATATTGATAACTAATAAAATATTCAAACAAATATTGAATATAAATCATGTTCTTATATGTAATTTTGTTTGTCGAAATAATCAAACAAATGTAACTATCGGTTAATTTTATCAAACACTCTCATACAATTAGTTAATGCAATCAACTAGTGAAATAAGCTAATGTAATCCGGTATCCACCAATTGCCAAACAAAGGCATAGTCATACATTAGGTACTAAAACAGAATAAGAAAACGTTTAAGTGCTAAATTAGAAAAGAGGGTATATTATAGGGGTCAAACTGTACATTAAACCTTATTTGTTATTATTATTGTTACAGATCTTTGGCTATAAATTCGAAGTTTAGGGTTCTCCATTTCTCATATAGAAATTAAGGTTAAGGCCTAGCCGTCACCTCTCTTCCTCTCTACGGCGTGCGTGTCGTAAACGGGCTGCTCTGCCTACTTCTTGGATTCTTCATTTCGTTTCGTTTGAAAGCTGAACCTATGTTCTTGGATTTCTTCACATTTTTAAGGGGTTTTCATTCTTAGGTAATACAATTTTCCTCATTTTTGTTAGTTCTAATATTTGAAAATACTGCTTTGTTATTTTCAAGTTGAGAATCTTTAATGCATCCTGGTTTAATTGGCTTCACTAGATTTGTATCCCATTAAAATTAATCAAGTATGGATTTGATGCTTAATCAACGCCTTACTAGTTTTCTTCCTATGCAGGTTAATCGGCTAATTGATTCTGCCAGTTTTTTTTTCTGTAATATATACCATTTCGTCAGTTTTAAGTTCTGATCGAATGACAGTTCTGTAATTTTAATAGTATATGTAAATCTCATTTTCAATCTGGAGCTAAGACATGCTCTCTGTCTGCAGTTTTTTTACTCGAGTCAGTTAATATTTAATCTTTATTATTTTAGATTTTTACTCAAGTCCATTTAGCACGTAAGTTTAATATTTTTCTTTTTACTGAAGCTGATAATATATATAAGATTTGCTCTATTTCAGTTACTGAAAAAATCAAAGTTTGTTTGAGTTTTTTTACTGATAATTCATTTCAAAATATATTTTCATCCATTAAAGTATAATGTACTATTTGAAAAAAAAACTAAAGATCAGCATTGTCACGATGAAACTCACATTTTCCAGGTTTTGGTTCATTTAGCATTTCAAAGAAGCTCAGATCCCCCTCTAAATTGTTCATAACATGCTTCAGTTTGTTTAGCTATTAGTAATGTTGTTTTTATCCTTTTTATTTGCAGGATCAGCTAGATATATACATGATTAGAATATAGTTGTATTTGCACTTGAACTTTTGATGGCCGTTTCATCTCTTCCTTGGATTCAACCTGTAAAAGTTCCTTTTAAAGCTTGTCACTTATTTTCTGCTGGTGTTGGCGGAGGGTTTAACAAGAAGAAAAAAGATTAATGGGAGTGTTTTTGCTTCATGGAGAAAGCTAGAGAAAGATATCCACCTTCAATCAAAGGTAATTTTTCTTTAGTGTCATTTTTTGTAATATATGTATTGATGTGCCTTTCTTGATGAAATGTTCAAGTTCAACTGTTTTAGTATAAATATGTATTTTTTGTTTAATTTATGGTAATATTGAGGGTTATGTTGCCAGGGCATTGATTAATTTAATAGTTTTGCAAAAGCACAGATTTAATACAGGGCTTAACTGTATCCTAGCAGGAAAAGTGGTAAATCTTTTTTTTTTTGGTCAAAGTGTGAAATATAAACTAATCATGGTCATGCATACTTTATGAATGGATTTGACGCGCGAAATGAATAGAAGAGGCAATCTAGATTGGTTAGCTATCATTAATGAATTTAGATATTGGATAGATAAAAAGATTTATTAAAGTTGGATTCCTGCAAAGTATTCTATTAGATGAATGGGATTTCAAACCTATGACTGTGTGCCAATCAGATGTTGTTAGCTGACTACCTATGATGGTAGGTACTGTTGCATGTATGGAACATAAATATTGGGAAGGAATTGATGGTCTGGGTTTCCAGTCTATATTAGCTATCTTTTGAAGGAGTTCATCCTTGCCCAGCCCTATGTGTTTAGTTATTACTGCTACATCTGGACACTACATCTCTCAATGCTTCTTTGTGTGAATAGTCAATCTATACATTCAAATATGGTCATTCTCATTTTGGATATAGTGAGGCATTTGCTGTAAATCTGTTCCTTTTTCAAGGGTTAGTTTGCATTTAGAAATTATCTCTATGCATCTATATCTTTTTCAATCTATCTTTTACCCTTCTGTTGATGGGGTCCATATTGTTGTTACGTTTAGTTACATTTGGACACTACATTGCTATAATACCTCTTTATATTAGTGATCATTTTATCCATTCATGTGTGAAGGCCGTTCTTATTTTGTGTATAGTGGAAAATGTGTTGTTAATCTGTTTTTTATTGAAGGGAACATAGTAAAGCAAATGGTAATAACACTTAATTACATTGCTTCTTTCTTTTGAGTGTAGATATAATTTTTGGTTTTTATCTGTGTAATGTTATATTATATTTAGTTTTTTTCCCATGAGTATAACCAGATGTGGTCCAGGTGTCTATCTTTATTATGATGGTAGAGACCTTTACATATCTGGAAAATAAAAGATTTGGAAGGAATATCCATCCCTTGAAGGAGTTCATCGTTGCTCAGTATTATGTGTTTAGTTATTACTTGAGCTACATCTGGACACTACATCTCTCAATGCCTCTTTATATTACTGGTCATTCTATTCATTCAAGTATGAAACCATTCTTTTTTTGGATACAGTGGAACATGTGTTGTCAAACTGTTCTTTTTTAAAGGGAAAGACATGGAGGAGCAAATACTAATGATGCTTAACACATGCATTTGACAATACTTTCCATGCTCCAATATCTATTGAATATGTATGCCCTCTTTGGTAAATATCTGTCAAATATTATTTGATATTTTGCTGTCTGCTTCCATGAGTCTAACCAGATGTAGTCAGGTGTCTACCTTTGCTATGATGGTAGGTACTGTTACATATCTGGAAAATAAAGGATAGGGAGGGAATTGATGGATTGGGTTTCCGATCAATCTATAAGCCAACCCTTGTTGGTGTTCATCGTTGCCCAGTACTATTTGTTTAGTTATTACTTGAGCTACATCTGGACACTACATTGCTCCAATACCTCTTTATTTTAGTGATCATTCTATACATCCAAGTGTGAACGCCAATTTTATTTTTTGTACAGTGGAACACGTGTGAATCTGTTTATTTGTTAAAGGATATAGTGAAACAAATGGTAGTAACACTTAATATCTGCATTTGGAAATACATTGCTTCTATATCTTTTTAATATGTATGCACATTTTGGTATACATCTTGCAAATATTATTTGATATTTTGCTGTCTGCTTCCATGAGTCTAATCAGATGTAGTCAGGTGTCTACCTTTGCTATGATGGTAGGTACTGTTACATATCTGGAAAATAAAGGATAGGGAGGGAATTGATGGATTGGGTTTCCGATCTATCTATAAGCCAACCCTTGTTGGTGTTCATCGTTGCCCAGTACTATTTGTTAATACTTGAGCTACATCTGGACACTACATTGCTCCAATACCTCTTTATTTTAGTGATCATTCTATACATCCAAGTGTGAACGCCAATCTTATTTTTTGTACAGTGGAACACGTGTGAATCTGTTTATTTGTTAAAGGATATAGTGAAACAAATGGTAATAACACTTAATATCTGCATTTGGAAATACATTGCTTCTATATCTTTTTAATATGTATGCACATTTTGGTATACATCTTGCAAATATTATTTGATATTTTGCTGTCTGCTTCCATGAGTCTAACCAGATGTAGTCAGGTGTCTACCTTTGCTATGATGGTAGGTACTGTTACATATCTGGAAAATAAAGGATAGGGAGGGAATTGATGGATTGGGTTTCCGATCTATCTATAAGCCAACCCTTGTTGGTGTTCATCGTTGCCCAGTACTATTTGTTTAGTTATTACTTGAGCTACATCTGGACACTACATTGCTCCAATACCTCTTTATTTTAGTGATCATTCTATACATCCAAGTGTGAAGGCCAATCTTGTTTTTTGTACAGTGGAACACGTGTGAATCTGTTTATTTGTTAAAGGATATAGTGAAACAAATGGTAATAACACTTAATATCTGCATTTGGAAATACATTGCTTCTATATCTTTTTAATATGTATGCACATTTTGGTATACATCTTGCAAATATTATTTGATATTTTGCTGTCTGCTTCCATGAGTCTAATCAGATGTAGTCAGGTGTCTACCTTTGCTATGATGGTAGGTACTGTTACATATCTGGAAAATAAAGGATAGGGAGGGAATTGATGGATTGGGTTTCCGATCTATCTATAAGCCAACCCTTGTTGGTGTTCATCGTTGCCCAGTACTATTTGTTTAGTTAATACTTGAGCTACATCTGGACACTACATTGCTCCAATACCTCTTTATTTTAGTGATCATTCTATACATCCAAGTGTGAACGCCAATCTTATTTTTTGTACAGTGGAACACGTGTGAATCTGTTTATTTGTTAAAGGATATAGTGAAACAAATGGTAATAACACTTAATATCTGCATTTGGAAATACATTGCTTCTATATCTTTTTAATATGTATGCACATTTTGGTATACATCTTGCAAATATTATTTGATATTTTGCTGTCTGCTTCCATGAGTCTAACCAGATGTAGTCAGGTGTCTACCTTTGCTATGATGGTAGGTACTGTTACATATCTGGAAAATAAAGGATAGGGAGGGAATTGATGGATTGGGTTTCCGATCTATCTATAAGCCAACCCTTGTTGGTGTTCATCGTTGCCCAGTACTATTTGTTTAGTTATTACTTGAGCTACATCTGGACACTACATTGCTCCAATACCTCTTTATTTTAGTGATCATTCTATACATCCAAGTGTGAAGGCCAATCTTGTTTTTTGTACAGTGGAACACGTGTGAATCTGTTTTTTTTGTTAAAGGATATAGTGAAACAAATGGTAATAACACTTAATATCTGCATTTGGAAATACATTGCTTCTATATCTTTTTAATATGTATGCACATTTTGGTATACATCTTGCAAATATTATTTAATATTTTGCTGTCTAACCAGATGTAGTCAGGTGTCTACCTTTGCAATGATGGTAGGTACTGTTACATATCTGGAAAATAAAGGATAGGGAGGGAATTGATGGATTGGGTTTCCGATCTATCTATAAGCCAACCCTTGTTGGTGTTCATCGTTGCCCAGTACTATTTGTTTAGTTATTACTTGAGCTACATCTGGACACTACATTGCTCCAATACCTCTTTATATTAGTGATCATTCTATACATCCAAGTGTGAAGGCTAATCTTTTTTTGTACAGTGGAACACGTGTGAATCTGTTTTTTTTAAAGGGCTAGATATAGTGAAGCAAATGTTAATAACACTTGATATCTGCATTTGGAAATACATTGCTTCTATATCTTTTGAATATGTATGCCCTTTTTGGTATATATCTTGCAAATATTATTTAATATTTTGCTGTCTGCTTCCATGAGTCTAACCAGATGTAGTCAGGTGTCTACCTTTGCTATGATGGTAGGTACTGTTACATATCTGGAAAATAAAAGATAGGTAAGGAATTGATGGTTTGGGTCTCCATTCTATCTATTAGCCAACCCTTGATGGTGTTCATCGTTGCCCAGTACTATTTGTTTAGTTATTACTTGAGCTACATCTGGACACTACATTACTCTAATTCCTCTTTTTATTAGTGATCATTCTATACATTTAAGTGTGAAGGCCAATCATATTTTTTGTACAGTGGAACATGTGTTAGATCTGTTTTTCGTTAAATGGCAAGTCATACTTAAACAAATGGTAATAACACTTAATATCTGCATTTGGAAATACAATGCTTCTATATCTTTTGATTATAGATGCACTTTTTGGTATATATCTGTGAAGTATTATTAATATTTGGCTGTTTGCTACCATGAGTCTAACCAGATGTAGTCAGGTGTCTACCTTTTCTGTTATGCTAGATACTGTTACATATCTGGAAAATAAAACATAGGGAAGGAATTGATGGTTTGGGTTTCCATCCTATCTATTTAGCCATCCCTTGATGGAGTCCATCGTTGCCCAGTATTATTTTTAAGTTATTATTTGAGCTACATCTGGACCCTACATCTTTGAAACAATTTTAGTTGTTATAAACATTGTATACATTCAATTATGAATTCATTTTTATTTCATTTATAGATGTGAATTTGTTCTTTTATGTTTCTGAATTGTAGGGCAAATGATAATAACACTTGCCATATTGCATTTGGAAGTATACAATGTTTACAAAAGCTGTCACATTTCACTTTGGCGTTATAAAGCATGCTCAGATTTGTGCTTGCACTTCTCCATATCTATTATCAGAGGATAAAATTGCTCTAGGAATGTTAGTTCCTTTTGCGTGATTGTTTGATTGGCATCTGCACCTTTGTTTTTCTCTGCAAGTTTGATGTTGTGTATCTAAACTATTTAGTGCTGTCTGGCAAAGCCTCTAAGTTTTTGAATACCTTGTCCTTTGTCTCTATCCTTTCCTGATTTTTGACATTTTATTATTAATGATTTGTTTTCTGATTAGCTCATGTGATCTTGATTTTAGAATTTTGTTTTTGGACAGGGAAAGATAGTGTTTGAATACCTTGTCATTTGTCTCTATCCTTTCTTGATTCTCGACATTTTATTCTTAATGATTGGTTTTCTGATTAGCTCAACTGATCTTGATTTTAGAATTTTGTTTTTGGACATGGAAAAATATTAGCTAGTATTCACTATGTAGATGCATTGTTATAGTTTTGTGATAAACTTTGGACTTTACTTAACTTGAAAGGCTACACGTCCAAGTGAAATGGGCTTAAGTATCTGAAAATTTTAATTTCAGGTCGATACTTTATTGGACAGCATAAAATGGGATGACAAAGGTTTAGCAGTGGCTATAGCTCAAAATGTTGACACCGGAGCCATATTAATGCAAGGCTTCATCAACAGGGATGCACTATTTGCAACAATCTCTTCTAGGAAGGCTACATTCTTTAGTCGTTCACGAGCAACATTATGGACAAAGGGAGAAACTTCCGATAATTTCATCAACATTCATGACATTTTTGTTGATTGTGATTGTGATTCTGTATGTTCTAAGTAACTTTCTAAATGCCGTCTTTATTGATTGCTTAATTTGTTTTGACTTAACTGAAAATTCTTATTCAGATAATTTACCTCTGGAAGCCTGATGGGCCTACTTGCCACACAGGGTCTCAGACTTTCTATTTCACATCAATAAGTGATCTGTTAAAGGGGGAAGAAGTAAAGCAACTCTTAATCTTTAACTAGTGTTTTGTCACAATCTTTTGAATCTACAATAGGACATTGTACTATTTTTTGTGTTCCGTAAATTAACCTAGTCTGTTATGGCAGGTCAAAGAAAATAACTTGGCGCTGACAACTTTATATTCATTGGAGTCAACAATTTCCCAACGAGAATCAGAGTTAGCAGTGCAACAAGAAAAGCCCTCATGGACTACTGTTACTTGTTGAAAAACTGCTGCGCTCAAAAATCCGGTAATAGTCTGTTTTACCTCAATGATAACAGTAACAGATCTCCCCAATAGAGAACAAAGAAAAAGTAAAAAGTACCTGGGATGTCGATCAAATATGCGAACCCTGAAAAATTTAATCGACACATTAGCAATACAAAGTAGTTTTAGACTAAACTGGGTCAAATGATATACTATGAAGTAGTTTTGAACCAGTGACAATCAGCATGATACATTATTTGCCGCCCTTAGTGCTCATTAGCATTATGTCTTTAGTTTTAGCAATGATAATATTATGTAAATACTGATTGTTGCAGGGAAGAAGCAGATGAGTTATGCCGAACATTGGAGGAGAAAGAGGACAGTTCACGGAGCTGTTTCAGAAATGGCAGATGTGATATACAATGCCATGGTTTTGTTAAGGCGTAAAGATGTAGAGATAGAAAATGTTGTTAAAATTCTTCGCCAAAGATTTTCTCAGTCGGGTATAGAGGAGAAGCAAAAGCGTGCTATAAAACAAAGCTAACCCCCTCCTATTGCTCTCTCTAATGAAACTGTAAAGCCTTTTCCAGTTTGTAGCTGTGAAAAGCAAAAGCTACTTGTATTTTGGTTTTGCCGTGTGAATAAACCAACTGGTTTACCGGAATAAGAAGCAAAATCTGTTGCAACCCTAAAATTGAGTACAATAGTGAAAGATAAGATACCATGGCATTAACCGGCCTCTTGTGCAGCCAATGGCTGCACACTCGGGACTCAAAATTCCATCTAACATGCTCGAAGATACCCTAAGTAGCTTCTTAGACAATCCCAAAAATCTCTCATGTCCATATTGAAACCTCCAGCGAGCAACCAAGGGCCCTACACTTGCTTCGTCCAAATTTGCTTCCCGAGTCACATCATTACTACATACGCGCCTCTTCCATTAGAGCCATATTTTGCCGCTTCACTATAGTTTTTTTAGCATACATTTAGGGGTGTGAAAAACTGACCCGACCTGGTAACCTGCCTGAAATTCGATCGAGTCAGAACTTGGTTTAACCCGAGAATTCAAAGACCGAACCCGACCTGCACCCGACCGAAACGAACCCGAACCGAATTTGACCTGTTACTGTAGAAACTGAACTCGAACTGCACCCGACCGAAGTGAACCCGAACCCGAAATTGACCTGTTACTGTAGTAATCGAACCCGACCTGCACCCGACCGAGACGAACCTGAACCCGAGACTAGCCTGCCAGATAATCGATTTAACCCGACCTGAAATGAACTCGACCTGTTTTGAACCCGACCTGTTTTGAACCTGAACTGTTATTGACCTGAATTGATATTAACCTGAACTAATACTATTATTTGATTTGCTAATAATGATAATTATCTGACATTTAAAGAAGTTATATTTAATGAATATAAAATAATGTCAAGTATTGAAAAATTATAAAATTAATAATAATTTCAAGTATTAATAAATTAACTAACTTAACTTCAATTAAAAGATAAATTGAATTAATAATAATTCTAAGTATTAATAAATTGTATTTCTAATTAACTTGACTATTATTTTAAATAACTTCAAAGATAAACTATTATACTTAATTAACTTAAGTGGAATGAATAACCATTATTAAATTAAAATTTTATACTTAATAAAATTAAGTTAAATGAGTAAAAATTATTAAATTAAATCTATATTCTTAATTAAAATAAGATGACTTAAATTTTTTATTATAGGAATAAATTAATGCTAAATAATTAACTTGCATTCATTTTAATTGAAGTTAAGTTAGTTATTAAATTAACTTAACTTAAGATTAAAAATAAATTTAATTAACTTGCATTCATTTTAAGTTAAGTTAGTTATTAAATTAACTTAACTTGCATTATGATAAACTACTTAATCTACTTAAGTTGAATGAATAACAATTATGAAATAATTTTTTTATACTTAACTAAAATTAGTTTAAAGTTATTAAACTAAATATGTATACTAAATTAATATAAGATAACGAAATTTTTTAATTCACATTACATACTTAATTGACTTAGTAAAAAACTGATTAACTTAAATGACTTAATTAAGTTAAGTTGTTTAAAATATAATAAAACATTAACTTTGGATGGAATCAGGGATACTTCCAAATTTTTTTTATAAGTAAAAAACAGAATAAGGTAAAACTTAAGAAGATTAAAACATTAAATGACTTATATTTAATAATTTAAGTGGTTAAACTTACAAAACTTACAACAAACTGAAACTTTATTGAATATTACAAAAAGTTTAAACTTACAAACTGAAACTTACAACAAACTGAAACTTACAAACTAAATAATCTTTACAAACTGAAACTTTAACTTTCACAGTACAAAATTTACAAACATAAAAAAGTTTAAACTTTAAGCTCTCAGATCTTATAACAAAGTTTTACAAACTTTGCTACCAGAATTATCATCATCGAGCTTTGAAGGGCAACCAAGTTTAAATTATGGGCAACTTAACTTTAAAAGCTAAGACACCAACATAATTAAAACTAGGAAAATCAGCAACAAACTGCAACAAGCAATTAAAATCATTAGGAACATTAACAGACTGAAATAAAGCAAACCAAGCATATATAACTAAACAGAAACATACATACATTCATATATAACCAAACATAAAACAGAAGCATACATACACATTACATAGTGAACAACTAAACAGAAACATACATGCATACATGTAGGGGTTGGAGAAAATACCCGACCCGATTGACCCGACCCGAAAACTCGACGACCCGAAACAAAAATACCGGGTAATTCCCGAAAAAAAATTACCCGACCGGGCCGGGTACCCGACCCGGAAAATTTCTCGGGACACGGGCCGAGAGTTTTCCCTTACCGGGTACCCGACCCGACCCGATAAAATTTAATATATATTTTTTATATTTAAAATTATATTTTTATTTTATGTTTCTTAATATTTTCACTCTAAAATTAAGTTTAAATCCCTAATTTTTCTATGTTTGTATTATATTCTTTTAAGTTTTAAGTTTAATTTTTTTTTAAATATTTTTGTGTTTAACATATGATTTTTTTTTAATTTTAAAATAAAAAAAATATATGAACCGGGTACCCGAATTTTACGGGTACCCAAATCCCGGGTACCCAGATATAATGGGCCGGGACACGGGCCGTTTAATGAGGTACCCGGATGAACCGGGTACCCGGTTTTCCGGGTACCCGAATCCCGGGTACCCGACAATTCCCACCCCTACATACATGCATATATAACCAAACATAAAACAGAAGCATACATACACATTACATAGTGAACAACTAAACATAAACATACATGCATACATGCATCTATAACCAAACATAAAACAGAAGCAGACATACACATTACATAGTGAACAACTAGACAGAAACATACATGCATATATAACCAAACATAAAACAGAAGCATACATACACATTACATACTGAGCAACTAAACAGAAACATACATACATGCATATATAACCAAACATAAAACAAAAGCAGACATACACATTACATAGTGAACAACTAAACAGAAACATACAAACATACATGCATATATAACCAAACATAAAATAGAAGCATACATACACATTACATAGTGAGCAACTAAACAGAATCAATGAGAAATATAAAATTAAAAAAAAAGACAGTGAATAAAAATAACTTACCAAACATCTCCAGCTTTCAACAAATCAGAAACATACCTACCAGATCTTATGCTTCCTTGTTCTCAGAGGTCCCTACAAAAAAAAAAGAACAAATCAGTTAAGAATTCAAAACAAATAAAAAAAATTAAGTTAAACAAATCAGAAACTTACTCTGCACTAGGATCTTCATCAACTGCACAATCTTTCATAACAGAAAGATATTCCTCATCCTCTTCCTCGGGCTCAAACCCATACAACCAATTACGGGTTGTCACAAATATCTCAACATTTTTAGGAAGGAGTTTAGCCCTTAACTTATTTAAAATCCAACCATCAGTGCTAAAAGATGATTCAGAAGCAACTGAAGTGATGTGAATGGCTAAGATATCTCTAGCCATGAGAGAAAGTACAGGGAAAGACACAGATTGGGCTTTCCAGTAACCCAAAATATCAAAGTCTGAATCATCAGCATGAGGGAGAAGGGGCAAACTAATAAAAGAGTCAACATCTGACTTCCCACTCCTTGAAGCAGCTAGATTAGCATCAAAGTTCTAGAAAAAAACAAGTCAGTAATTGAAACTGAAATAATAAAATAAAGGAAACTGAAATAACAAAAATAAAAACTAACCTGAAAAAAGGTTAGACTTCTTAAATGTTCGAGGCCGACCAATGGAGGACTCGGTTGTACTTTGAGAGGAGTTACTTCGAACAGAAGATCCAGAATTGCAAAGGACAGATTTTGAATAATAAAAATACATGTTTACAAATTCATTGTAAACAATACTTACCCTTCTCTCAACCTCATCCTCAACATAGAGGACATAATACAACTCTTTCAGGAGTTGTAATTTATACCTTGGATCAAGCAAAACAGCAAAGGACAAAATGGTCGAGTGCTCAGACCAATACTTCTCATACAATTCAAGCATAGGTCCAGCCATTGCAGAGATGGCCTCACAAGGATCATTGTGAGCATCATACAACAGCTTCTCAATGGCAACCACATTAGCCAAATAAAGGTTAGAAGTAGGATACTTAGAACCAGAAAACAATGTAGTAATTTCAAAAAAAGGCTCTAGAAAATCACAGATTAATTGGGAAGTTTCCCACTCAGAATCAGCAATTACATCTAAATCATTTTCCCTATTAACAAACAAGTGGCTTAAACGTCAGATAGGTGCCCAAACTATACCATTTTTTCCAGTTAGGTGCCTAACGTTTGTTTCGGGCCACTTAGGTGCCTAACGTTTCATTCCGTAACCCATTTTAGGTTTTAGCCGTGACGGACGTTAAAATTTTCCGTTAAATGACACGTGGCATGTTTTTAAATTTTCTGATATTAAAAATAATAAAAAAAATAAATTTAATTAATTAAATCTCTTAAACCCATCTTCTTCCCCATCAAACCATCCCTCCCCCTCCCCCTGTTCTTCTTCCCTCTCCTCTTCACCGTTGAACCACATATCCACTGGTGAAAAACTGCTCATTGGCATTTCATCTCCGTTGCAACATCCATCTTCTTCGCATGGATTTTAAAGGCTACCACTGGAGCAGATGCAAATGCACGAAGATAGCTATGGCTGCCACTGTAAAGATCGAGAAACATGGATTTTAAAGGACCAAAGTTTCTTATTCCAAGTTGCCTGCTCAGCAAACGCATAGCTGTATCAAAATTGCCAGCAGCTGCATGGTCGGCAGCAAGTGACGATCTCTGTGTCCAAATTTGACTCACAGGCATACCAGGAGTCGGTGCGACAAAAACAGAAGAACAAGCATTGGAAGAAACCCTCGGTGTCTCTACCTCAGGGGGGGAGTTCCAAGTCTTCAAGGTCCCATCCACCCTCTTCGTTTTCTTCACCCACTTCGCCATCTTCCAAAATTGCAGTAATGTCCCCGTTCTGTAAGCCATCAACATCCACAATGTCAAGATCTTCACCCCAATCACCTTCTGCACCCTCCTCCTCTTCATCCGCAGCACCCCTACCAATATTATCAAATCCGCCATCAAATATGCCTTTCATTACTCTCAACAGGGGCCAATCACCACCACACATAACGGGTGCTGGAGGCATCAATAAGGAAGGTTTTTTTCCCTTCTGGCAACAATGGGACATCATCTCCCAACTCAGCAGCTAATCTTTCGGCCACATCCTGTAGCCCATGGACTGATGCTGTAGCATAAGCAAGAGGCAAATGACCAGCATTCTCCAAGATCTTTACACGTTCTTGGACATCACCAAGATACAAAGCATTGTGAAATTGACCCATAACGTCGTTCTTGACTTACGCAATTTTCAGCATCTTGGATAGCTTATCCAGGTTACCATTTATGAGATAAAGAAAAGACAACCTCTCAAAGTTCTTCGTCTTCTGGTAGGGGGAGGGATATGTGGTTCAACGGTGAAGAGGAGAGGGAAGAAGAACAGGGGAATGGGAAGGGATGGTTTGATGGGGAAGAAGATGGGTTTAAGGGATTTAATTTATTTAATTTATTTTTTTTATTATTTTTAATATCAGAAAATCTAAAAACATGTCACGTGTCATTTAACGGAAAATTTTAACGTCCGTCACGGCTAAAACCTAAAATGAGTTACGGAATGAAACGTTAGGCACCTAAGTGGCCCGAAACAAACGTTAGGCACCTAACTGGAAAAAAGGGTATAGTTTGGGCACCTATCTGACGTTTAAGCCCAAACAAGTTTATGGCTACTTTAGCATCAATGGCCCTACGAAGCATAAGATAAGTAGAATTCCATCTAGTAGGGACATCTAGGATTAATTTACCAGAAAAAGAAGAACCACAATCTTTAACAACAGAGTCAAAGTTACAAAGTCTAGCATCAGAAGAATCAATGAACTTAACAATTTCACGCAACTTAAGAACAGAAGAGTCAATTACCTTCAAACCTATTTGAACAATCAAGTTCAAAATATGGGCAGCACACCTTACATGAAAGTACTTACCACTGCATGGTAGGGGAGAAATAGCATGCAAGTCATCCTTAAGCCTCTTCACCATTCGATCATTGGCAGAAGCATTATCAACAGTAATGGTAAAGGCTTTTTTCTCAAGACCCCACTCACATAACATTTTTTTCACAAACTTATATATAGACTCACCATCATGCGGAGGGGAGAAACGCCTAAAATTAAGTATTTTAGACTGAAGTTTCCAGTTATTATCAACATAATTAGCAGTCAAAGCAAAATAAGAACGTGAAGTGCAAGCAGACCATCCATCACATGAAAAGCATATACGACTAGGAATAGAACTCATAGAATCAATGAGCAATTTTTTATGTTTTTCATGCTTTAACATGCAATGTTTAGTAATGGTATACCTAGAAATATGCTTAATATTAGGATTCAAATACTGATGCAGAACCCTAAATTTATCATGCTCAACAATACTTAAAGCATAACCATGACAGAGAACAGCTTTAGCAAACAGTTCACAATATTTTTTTGATCAAAAACAGATGCATAACTACTACTAACATTTTTAGCAAGAAAATCTTTATAGGCTTGGCATTTATCAGTATTTCTTTTAGGTGTAGAAGTATCAACATAAGAATCAGCTTTATAGCTAGCAATTTTGCAATACTTACATTGAGCAATGACACCATCAACAGTCTTAATAAATGTATAGTGATCCCACACAGGAGAAGTTCTTCTCCCAATGTCAGTTGCAGCCCTCCTCCTAGAGGAAGGGGCAACTATTGACACTTGATCATTAGCTTCCCCTTCAAAAAAACAATTACAGAGTTAGTAACTTTAACACTAAAAACAAGTAAAGAATAAAGAAAATAAAAAGAAAGAAAGAAACTTACCAGTTTCACCAGGATAGTTCATCTCAAAAGAATCAGAATCCATTGCAGAACTCAGAAACGTACTTAAGATCAAGAGGAACCACAGTTAGTAAAAAAATTAAAACAACTATTAAAAAGAAAATAAAACAACGGGTTAATCCTCATACATGGCGTTGTTACACAAGCCCCCAAGGCTCTTTAAGAAAAGAGCCTCCTTTGACACCAGTAGCATCGCAGGACGGGTTTCCAGCCTTTTATACTCGGATTAACCCACATGTAACACCCGGGTTCGGGGGTCGGGTGAAAATATTAATTTAAAAATAGTTTGGGTTTCGGTTTCAAATTTTAAATAATAAAATAATGACTTGGGCCTCGGGTTTTACTTAGTTGGACTACATTTTAAACAAGCCCACATAGCCATGGGTGTCATCTTTTGAGATTATCCCAAGTCATCAAGGGTGTTTTAGTCATTTGACTTCCCCATTTTAAACAAAAAATAAAATAAACCCTTTTTACTCATCTTCTTCATCTCACCACTCCCTTTTAACGACAAAGAGCTCCCCACCCCTCCTAGACACTATTCCATTCCATAGCTCATCCAATCTTGGAGGTTTTTCAAAGGTAAGGCCATTTTTGACTTGCTCTCTTTGTCCTCTACGAGTACGTACCCTTATTTCCTAGAAAACCCATGATTTTTGTAACTTGGGTGTTTTGAAATATTGATTAAAAATGTCATTTTTAGCATTCTAAACTTAGGTTTTTGATTTATGGAAGTGATATGAGTCATTTTAAGCCTAAAGGGGTCCAATGGGTATGATTTTTACAAGGTTTGGGGTGATTTCCGAAATGAGGTTTTGGGGAGGTTTTTGAGGGGTTTTGGGTTGAGTTTTGGGGATGTTCTATGTGGAAATGAGAGGGCCGATGGTTAGGATATATGTAAACCTTGTTTTGGAAGCTTTAGAGAGTGGTTAGGAGGTTGAAATCTATGATTTTAAGGGGAAATTGAGGGCTGCTCGGACTTTGGAAAAATTGAGCTTGTTTCAATGGAAAAATTGGTGTATTGTACTTAGTATGCTATTCGGGTTGATTATTGTAGAACATGAACTGATTTGGAGTTATTTGCTTGGTGTTGGAATGCGTAGAATCAAGGAATTTGGTTGGTGAAGCTTCGGGGGCAAATCCGGGGATTTCGGAGTCTTGAGCTCGGTCTTCAATCTTCTCTTGGGTAGCAACGGTGAGTAGGATCATTGGTTATTGCATTGTACTTGATATGGACTCCCTTGGGGTTTGGGTAGAACCTTGTGAGGTCGCCTAAACCCGTGTGTAAGTCTCCTTACTCATAAATTGTTGTGACAAGTTGATTGTATATACATTGTGACCATTGAATGCATTTTAAGTTGTCAATGTAGTAGTCGTGTTGAGTTCGTGCCTCACGTGATGGTGGTTTAAACTACGGTGATGTGTAGTCCCACCGGTAGTGACTAGTAGGGTAGTACTTTGATGTGTAGTCCCATTGTATATCCACTAGTCGAAACGGTGATGTGTAGTCCCACCGTAAGTGTATGTTGGTTGTGCTTGTGCAAACCAAAAGTTGTGGTTGAGATGGACCCTTATGCATCCATTGTTTTCTTGCATACAAATCGTATTTTGGAATGTTGCATGTTGTAAATTGTAGAGCTTCTCTCACTAAGCTAGATTGCTTATGCTCTTCGTTTCCAATGTGCAGATCGTTAGAGTTCGGGAGGCGAGCGGGCGAGGGAGGAACCTTTGGAGTTCTCAAGCAAGTTTAAGTATGGTTTGCTTTTGTAATAATGTCTAGACAATGGGGTATAGAGTGTTAGGAGTTGGGGTCAAACTCCTTAGGAAGTCATGCTTGAAATTGTTAAACTTATGTTGCATGTTATGCTTTTGCTTCTCGGACTATGTTCTATGCCTCTTATGTGGTTTAATTGCTTATGCCTGAATTTGTATGATTTTGGCCTAGGTAGGCCTTATGTTGTCTACTTTGTGATGGATGACTTATGCTTGCTAAGTATGCCTCTTGTAGACTTGTATGGAGCTTTGTTTGGTAAGTTATCGTTGGTTTGAATGTCCCTCATGTTAAGTCCTGTTTGTGGTTGGTGCATGTATGCTTGTGTGTGCTTAAGGGTGTCTAAGTATGCATCTAGAACCTTGCAAGATGTTATCAAACGGTGAAAGGAGGTGTCGCAGGGCAGGGGGTATCGATACGGTTAGACCCGTATCGATACGGCCTTCTTATTCCAGGCCTTCCGTTTCGATACGCGGGGAGGCGTATCGGTACCTTTTGGCCACTAGAGCCACTGTCCATCTTGGTATCGATACCGGCCTCAAGCGTATCGGTACGGTCAACTAGCGTTGACCATGGGAAGTCAACCTTTGACGACGGTATCGATACACCCCCAAGGTGTATCGATACGGTCTCCACGGGTTGACTCCGACCTTTGACTTAGTCAAGGCGTATCGATACACCCCTTAGGTGTATCGATACCCCTGTTGTTAAACCTAAAAATTTGCCTTTTGGTTGTGGATTTAAGCTCGTTAGATTGTTTTGGTTATGTTATTCCGCTGTTTGATCACTTAGGGTCAATTACTCATCTAGACGAGATTTAAAATGAAAAAAAAATAGGGTTGCTAACCGAGGGGGAATCCTTTAGGGGATTTCACTCGGTTTTCCCCGTGTAGCCCTTTTGGACCGGTCATCCGGCCAGACCGGGACAAGGGGGTTACACCACATGCAACACAAAGCATACTTACAAACAGAAACAATACAGGCAAACATATATACAAATCATAAAAAATAGACATGCAAACATATATACAAATAATTAAAAAAAACAGAAACATGCAAACATATAACAAGACTCAAACATGCAAACATATATACAAATCAGAAACATGCAAACATATAACAAAACTCTAACATGCAAACATATATACAAATCAGAAACATACAAACATATATCAAAACTCTAACATGCAAACATATATACAAATCAGAAACATGCAAACATATATACAAAGCAGAAAAAAAAAACATGCAAACATAAATACAAATCAGAAAGAGAAGTAACATGCAAACATATATACAAATCAAGACAGAAATATGCAAACAAAAATCAAGAGAAACATTTAAAAAAATAAATAAAAGAGGAAGAAGAAACCCTAAACCCAAGCGCAGATGTGGAAGAAGACTCTTGAAGAACCCAGAAACGTACCTGAAATCAAGAGGAACCACAGTTAGTAAAAAAATTAAAACAACTATTAAAAAGAAAATAAAACAACGGGTTAATCCTTATACATGGCGTTGTTACACCAGCCCCCAAGGCTCTTTAAGAAAAGAGCCTCCTTTGACACCAGTAGCATCGCAGGACGGGTTTCCAGCCTTTTATACTCGGATTAACCCACATGCAACACAAAGCATACTTACAAACAGAAATAATACAGGCAAACATATATACAAATCATAAAAAACAGACATGCAAACATATATACAAATAATTAAAAAAAAAACAGAAACATGCAAACATATAACAAGACTCAAACATGCAAACATATATACAAATCAGAAACATGCAAACATATATCAAAACTCTAACATGCAAACATATATACAAATCAGAAACATGCAAACATATATACAAACAGAAGCATAAATCAAGACTGTAACATGCAAACATATATACAAAGCAGAAAAAAAAAACATGCAAATATAAATACAAATCAGAACAGAAACATGCAAACAAAAATAAAGAGAAACATTTAAAAAATAAATGAAAGATGAATAGAAGAAACCCTAAACCCAAGCGCAGATGTGGAAGAAGACTCTTGAAGAACCCAAAAACGATTCTGAGATCAAAGCACAAGACAGTTAGTAAAATGAAATTTAAAAAACTAAATAATTAAATGAAATATGAAAGGGTTTTGTACTTACCGAGAGAGAGAAGAAGACAACGAACAGTCTGGACAGTGGAATGAGAAGGGTTAGAGTGGATCTAAAGAGGTTTAGGGTTTGCATATTATGGTTTAGGGTTATAGGATTATGGAATAAGGTTTGGGGGTTTGAGGATTAGGGGTAAGAGTTTAGGGTTTCAGAATTAGGGTATAAGGTTTGGGGTTTGTGGATCATGGATAAGGGTTTAGGGTTTCTGGATAATGGTTTAGGGTAAAACATAATTGAATTGGGGATTAGGGTTTGAAGGATTGAAGAGATGGAAATGGAAGAACATAGGGTTGTTCTTGAGAAAAAATTAGGTTTTGATCGAGAACAAACAGATGGGGAGTGGGCTAAGGTGTTTGTATAAGATCTGGAGAGGGGAAATTGGATGAACAAGGAAGAACTTTGAAAAAAAAGATGTTTTGATCGAGAATAAACAGGTTTTTGGTGGGCTAAGGTGTTTGTATAGGATCTGGAGAGGGGAAAGTGGAAGAACATGGAAGAACTTGGTAAAAAACGAAGAGTTTGATCGAAAAAGAATGAAACTTTCTGAGAATTTTGTGTTTTTAGAGGAGAGAGAAGATGAGAGGATATTTTGGCAGAGTAACGATAGAGAAAAAAGTGTAAAATGAAGGGGGGTGAAGGTCTATTTATAGAGTGAGTCCGGGTCAAAAGATCCGCGCGTCATTATACGGGTCACACGGGTCTTGCTCCGCAAGCACTCTTACTTTCAATTCTTTCATTTTCATCCTTTTTTATTTGAAATTGAGCTAATAATTTTGTTTCCATTTCAATTTCGTCATTAATGTAGCTTTAAGCTTTAGTGTATGGATTTAAATTAGGGTTTGGGGTTATAGTTTAGGGTTTTTCTTTATATATTATTAAATTTTATATTTTAGTTTTAGGGTTTAGATTTGTGTAATTATTTTTAGGTTTAGGGTTAGTCTTTGAATTAAGATTTGGGGTTTATGTTTAGGGTTTTAGGTTAATTTTAATTAATTTTTAGTATTAATATTTCATTTAATTAATTTAGGGTTTTTGGTTTATTTAAATTAATTTAGGGTTTAGGGTTTAATGAAACTTATATCCTAAACCCTAAAATACTAAAAACCCTAAGCCCTAAACATGAATCCCTAAAAATAAAAACCTTATTCCACCAATATTTAAAAATATATAAATATAATGCATGTAAGTTGTGGTTTAGGGTTTTAGGAGTATTTTAATTAATTTAGGGTTTTAGGATTATTTTAATTAATTTAGGGTTTAGAATATTACTTATGCTTTAAGGTTTAATGCTTAGGGTTTAGAATAAGACATTAGGGGTTTAAACCCTAACCAAACCCTAATATTTAATCAATGAACCATAGTCCCTAATCTTAAACCCTAAACAATAACCACTACCCTCTAAACCATAAAACCCTAATATTTAATCTATAGCTCATAGTCCGTAATCCTAGATCGAGGGTTTAGTGGTTAGGGTTAATTACTTATGCGTAAGGGTTTAATGCTTAGGGTTTAGAATTAGACATTAGGGGTTTAAACCTTAAACCCTAATATTTAATCAATGAACCATAGTCCCTAACCCTAAACCCTAAACAATAACCACTACCCTCTAAACCATAAAACCCTAATATTTAATCTATAGCTCATAGTCCGTAATCCTAGATCGAGGGTTTAGTGGTTAGGGTTAATTACTTATGCTTTAGGGTTTAATGCTTAGGGTTTAGAATTAGACATTAGGGGTTTAAACCTTAAACCCTAATATTTAATCAATGAACCATAGTCCCTAACCCTAAACCCTAAACAATAGCCACTACCCTCTAAATCATAAAACCCTAATATTGAATCTATAGCTCATAGTTCGTAATCCTAGATCGAGGGTTTAGTGGTTAGGGTTAATTACTTATGCTTTAGGGTTTAATGCTTAGGGTTTAGAATTAGACATTAGGGGTTTAAATCTTAAACCCTAATATTTAATCAATGAACCATAGTCCCTAACCCTAAACCCTAAACAATAACCACTACCCTCTAAACCATAAAACCCTAATATTTAATCTATAGCTCATAGTCTGTAATCCTAGATCGAGGGTTTAGTGGTTAGGGTTAATTACTTATGCTTTAGGGTTTAATGCTTAGGGTTTAGAATTAGATATTAGGGGTTTAAACCTTAAACCCTAATATTTAATCAATGAACCATAGTCCCTAACTCTAAACAATAACCACTACCCTCTAAACCATAAAACCCTAATATTTAATCTATAGCTCATAGTCTGTAATCCTAGATCGGGGGTTTAGTGGTTAGGGTTAATTACTTATGCTTTAGGGTTTAATGCTAAGGGTTTAGAATTAGACATTAGGGGTTTAAACCTTAAACCCTAATATTTAATCAATGAACCATAGTCCCTAACCCTAAACCCTAAACAATAACCACTACCCTCTAAACCATAAAACCCTAATATTTAATCTATAGCTCATAGTCCGTAATCCTAGATCGAGGGTTTAGTGGTTAGGGTTAATTACTTATGTTTTAGGGTTTAATGCTTAGGGTTTAGAATTAGACATTAGGGGTTTAAACCCTAAACCCTAATATTTAATCAATGAACCATAGTCCCTAATCCTAAACCCTAAACCATATACATTTGATTACAAATAATAATAATAATAATAATAATAGAAATAATAATAATAATAAAAATAAAATAATATTAATAATAATCATAAAACTAATAATAATAATAAGCATAGTAAATATATAAT
The DNA here is from genome assembly GCA_958450335.1 of Hibiscus tridactylites. Lineage (NCBI taxonomy): Eukaryota > Viridiplantae > Streptophyta > Magnoliopsida > Malvales > Malvaceae > Hibiscus > Hibiscus tridactylites. The sequence continues at coordinate 71,257,037 of OY288270.1, read as the reverse complement.
AATAATAATAATTGTATTTAAGTATATAATAATAATAGTAAAAATAATAATAATAATAATAATAGTAATAATAATAATAATATTAGTAATAATAATAATAATAATAATAATAATAATAAAAACTAATAATAATAATAAGCATAGTAAATATATAATAATAATAATAATAATAATTGTATTTAAGTATATAATAATAAAAATAATAATAATAATAATAATAATAAACCCTAACCACTAAACCCTAAACTCTAAAACCTAAACGCTAAACGCTAAACACTAAAAACAAAAACCATAATCCATCAATATATATATTACATGTACGTATGTACGTATCATTTTATGAACAATAAACCCTAAACCCTAAATCCTAAACTCTAAAACCTAAAAACCATAATCCATCAATATATATATATATAATACATGTAGGTATGTTTGTATTAATTTAAGATCAATAAACCCTAAACCCTAAAAACCATAATCCATCAATATATATATAATACATGTAGGTATGTTTGTATTAATTTATGATCAATAAACCCTAAACCCTAAACTCTAAACCCTAAACCCTGAAAACCATAATCCATCAATATATATATAATTAATGTAGGCATGTTTGTATTAATTTAAGATCATTAAACCATAAACCCTAAACCCTAAAACCATAATCCATCAATATATATATATAATACATGTAGGTATGTATGTTTGTATTAATTTAAGATAAGTAAACCCTAAACCTTAAACCCTAAGCTCTAAACCCTAAAACCCATAATCCATCAATATATATAATTAATGTAGGCATGTTTGTATTATTTTAAGATCAGTAAACCCTAAACCCTAAACCCTAAAAACCATAATCCATCAATATATATATAATTAATGTAGGTATGTTTGTATTAATTTAAGATCAGTAAACCCTAAACCTCAAACCCTAAACCCCAAACCCTAAACCCCAAACCCCAAACCCCAAACCCTAAACCCTAAAAATAAATCCAATAGTACCAACTATATATATATATCACATATACGTAATCCCCTAACCCTAAACCTTAAACCCTAAACCCTAAACCTTAAAAATAAAAATCATAATCCGTCAATATATATAATACACATAACACAATAAACTATAAACCCGAAGGAACCCGACCTGAAATGAACCCGGCCTGAAACAAAACCGACCTGAAATGAACCCGACCTGAAACAAAACCGACCTGAAAAGAACCCGACTTGAAACGAAACCGACCTGAAACGAACCCGACCTGAAACGAAACCGACCTGAAATGAACCCGACCTGAAACGAAACCGACCTGAAATCAGCCTGTCAATTAACCGTTTTGACCTGACCTGAAATGAACCGACCTGAAATGAACCCGACCTGAATTGAACCCGACCTGAAATGAACCCGACCCAAAATGAACTCGAACCGAATCGAGTCAAAACAAAAAATGACCCGAAATGACCTGTAACCGATTTGACCCGACCTGACAGAGCCCGACCTGAAACCCAACTGTTGACCTGTTTTTACATCCCTACATACATTCTTGTACCCTTGATTTCTTAATTTTATGTACCATATTTTTTTGATCAAAACATTTTATGTACTATATAAAGGAGTACAACTTAGATTCAGGCCAAGACAAATTGTTGCGTTCTGCTTAGTATTTCTCACTTTTATACAAATTTTATCGCATCTGGGGAGCTAAGTCATTTTAATTTAATTTTATAAGGAAATAGGATAATAAGGGTAAATTATACCATCTATTACTAAACTTTAAGTTTAATATTGATTATACCACCTAGGGTGGATAGTCGAGTCGAAGAGTCCTATTGAAATTTTTTATAAACATTTATAATGTTATTATACTAATTTGTTCTAATTTAAATGGTTTTCTATAACCATATACTATATATATATATATATATATATGTTTTTTAAAAAATGTGAGTAAATCAGATTTTTATTTTATAATTCAAACTTTATTTAAAATCTTTTCGAATCAGATATATAAGATTACAAGAAGTCTAAGACAAATCGAATATTTCGTATCAAGTCAAATAATTCAAAATTTTCAAGTCAAGCTGAATTTTGCCCCACCTAATATAATTGAACTAAAAATTGATATAGTGGCGGGCAAAACCGACCCGTTTTGACTCGACTCGTAATTTTATAACCTGATTTGACTCGAAAAAATTCAAATAAAGTTTGAGTTATGAAATAAAAAATCAAATAATTTAAAAATTTTAGCAACTAGTTGATCAATTTTTATATTCGAGTCGAGTTTGTCAATTCTACATGATATATTAAGCAAATCGCATGTGAAAATATGAAGAAATGTATATGTATATGCATATGGAAAGTCGTTAAAATTGGAATCAATGTGTACCACCTAGCCCTAAGTACATGCATATAAAAATATATATATATATATATATGTACAATTAAATTTGGAAAAAAATTCGAAAACTCAACTTGATTCAAATTTTTTAAATAAAATTAAAATCGTAAAATAAAACTTACAAACTCAAATAACTTTAAATTTTACGATTTAAATATGTACACATACAATGACTAGAAAAATTTTAATGGCCCAATAATATAATTAAAATTTAAATTAAAATTCAATACTAAAATAATATAAATTTTTAATTAAGTTGTATACAATGATATCTAATGTATTTAAATTACCCTAATAATTACCCTAATAATAATTACATCTTAAACATAATAATGTATCTAAATTGTTTGAAAGCAATACTTTCTCATTGAATTTTAAGAGGAATTTCGGGTTGAAAAACTTTGATGCGTATTTTTTAAAGTCACCTCATCCTCTTGTGTCCTAGTGTCAATGGTAGATGTTTATCATCCCTTAGGACCCGAGTTCGAGCACTAGTAATGCATGTTGTGTGTGCCGTCTTGAAAAAAACTAAGAAAATTAAACAGATACTACCCTTGCATCACACCAACATATTAAAAAAAACATAAATGTATGGTCGCCCTCTAAACAAAATACTCTCAACATTTACATGTTTTGTAATTTAATTTTTTATTTTTTTTAGAGTAAACAACTCTAACGTTTTAATTTAATCCAAATATACTCCTATTAAATAAAAACTGCTAGACTAAACTTGTCACATGTTAAAATCTACTGACATGTCAACATCATATTCACAATAACATTATATTCACCACATGTCACTATTCGGTTCAACCACATGTCACTATTCAGTTCAACCACATGTCAACATAAAGAAGGGTGGCAATGTTAGCCGATCTTAACGCGTGACAAATCCAGTCATAATTAATCGTTGATCGTCAGCTAACTGACAATTTCCATCCAATAGGAGCATATTTAAACCAAATTGAAATATTGGTGGGTTGTTTGCTCTAAAAAAAGAATAAGGGGCCAAATGTTTAGGGCATCTTTTGTCATTTGGCCGGAAAAAAAATCAAACAAACAAACCTTAATCAAACAACTCTTATCTGTTTTTTTTCTTTTCAATGAACAATGTGAGCGGGTGTGAACTGGTTTCATACCAGTATCCAATCTCATACATCAAAAACATAAAGCACAAATAGGAGCAGCAACCATAACTAACCATCTCAACTCTCCCTTAAAACTATTAGATCAACAGAGATCCGTAATGCAACATGTAAAGCAACAATTCGCTAGACTTCTCTTCCCAACGTGAAATGCAACACAACAGGATGAGTGAGGCCCACAACAATTTGCTTAACCTGTCAACCCATAATAGTTCAACAAGAGTTCGTGAAAACCAAATGCAATAACTTGGCATCTCAAAAATAATAATAATGATAACAAATACTCGGATTAATCAACTGCATCCATCAAATGGCATGAAGTTCTAGTCTAAAGTAAACTACATAGTTCTTCAACAACTTTAACTCAAATTAAAAGGATCCCACCATCAGACAGATAAACCTTAATCATTCCAATTTTCTGTTAGAAAACTGAACTTCAGTATTGGTATTGACAATCAAAATCTAATTCTCCTTTTTTTTACCGTTTCTCAGTGATCTGTTATGTCTATGAGAGAATACAGTGACACAATAAAAACTTCAGACAGTAGAAACTAACATTGTCTGGATCCTTACCTCTACGATCAAAATCTTTTTAAGCACTACTGCTTTTAGGAAGATCTGTGACTTTTCCTACTGCAACGGTTTTTCCTGCAGACAGGACACACAATTCATGTGACTCACAGCCCCAAAGACTGATAATTTATCCACAATTGGAAGGAAAAAAACAAAAAGGACTTCTGTTACCTTCTGTGCGAAGAGTGAACCTCCCAAGTTGTGGAAAATCTGAGAACTTCTCAATGCAAATCATGCTGTTAACCTAAGCACAAGATCATGGTATTTTTATCAAGCCCAAAACTAACCGAGATCAATTTAGCCAACATCTTCTGTTCCTAAACTTCTTTTTATTCAATCAGTTAAAATCTGACAGGTGTAGCCTACTGAATGGAGTTTCCAGCCCCTCTCTACAAAAAACATAACATATAAATAAAGAACATGCATTACACGTACACGGCCACCTCTTTCTAATTAATCAGAGCATTCCCCATAGCTGGAACCCCAAAATGAGAGCTGATTGTGGTCTATCATAATCATTAGTTACTAATGCTATCCTACTACTTGTTCTACCCTTGCAGAAAAAAAGACAATAAAACAACTTGGAAACAAGTGCTTTCTGGCTGTTTCTCACTAGTTCAATCTGACAATTCATTCAGTTTCAATTCAAAAAAAAAAAAGTAGAGAACAAGGCAACCAAAAAAGAAAAGTAAAGATGTTTAAACTAAGCAAATCAAATGGGACCACAAACAAAATATCTATTTGGTATATTCAAAATAAAGTAAGAAGGAACCTGAACACGACAAACAACAACAGCACCATTCTTCACAAAAAGAACTTTCTTTTTCATGGGTTTCCTCGTTTTTGGATCAATTTGCTGTAGTAGCTCAACTATCTCACATTCCTCAACGACAGAATGAATGTGCAAGACAGCCTTATAGCCAGCTGTAAAAATTGCCTAAACAGTAACAACATTTACAAGACAAGTATATTACATTCAGTCATTATGCTCAGAAAGCGTCAAGTTTATAAAATAAGGACAGCAGAAAGTGGCACCCATGCATACATTATCAAGTAATTCAAGGATCTGAAGCTGGGCTGTAAATTCAGTGACAGCCGATATCGGTTTTACTGCATGAAGGAAAAACACATTACACCTTAAAAAACTAACAAAAAATAGAACACTGCAATTTTAATATAAAAAAAAAATCAATTAAGACAAGAGAAAGGGTTAGTACAATTTATCACATAACTCCATTTAAGCAAAACTTACCAACACTTGACAAGACAAAACCTTCCATTATGTCCTCTTCTTCAATCCCAGATAATCTAACCCGTAGATTTTCACCGGGTCCTGCACGCCTAACCTTATTTTCATCACAATATACAGCTAGAACCTTCACTTGAGCCTGCAATCCATGCATAAAAGCCTCAACGCCAATAAATTGAAAAACACAATACACATAAATATAATAAAAGGCTGAAAAGATCAAGCACCTTGTTTGGCATAACTAATAAGGAATCACCCTCACAAACACTCCCAGATTCTACCTTTCCCATAACAACAGTTCCCATGTCTTTGAATTTGTCAATTATAGGCATCCTATGGAGTCAATAGCAAATCATCAGATACATCATAAAATAAGATAAAAAAGAAATTGGTCACGCATGCTACTGTTAGACAGAAGGACACCAGGAACTAGAACCAAACATAAAAGTAGTGTGCACAGTGAATCCTGCTATGGAAGATGGTTAATAGTTTATAGATCACTTACCTGAATGGACCTTTTGGATCTCTGAGAGGAACTTCAATAGAATCGAGGGCTTCAAATAGGCAAGGACCATTCCACCAAGGACATGTACTCTTATCTAGTCTTGTTTTCATGTTAGTGCCAACAAGACCAGATATTGGTAGGAACACGACATCTGCAAGATCAAACAAGAGCAAGCAATGAATTATAATTGGTTGTAAAACAAAAGTTACATGCTAAGCAAACCAAGCAAGTCTCTAACATAGGAACATAAGCTTCAATAACATAAAAAGAATGCTATCTTAATCTGATCCTATTGAAAGTTACGCAATGAGAAAAGTAAGACACATCAACACTTCAATATCAAGAACTAAGGGAGAGGAAGCCTAATTAGACATGAGTTTACATTACAGCAGCAGAATAGAGCAAAACGCAAAGAAAAAGTAATCAATGTTACACAAGTTTTCAGCCACAAAGAAGTATCCTAAACAAACTAACGGCAATTACTTACTTTTATTCCACAGTTTCAGCTCTAAAATAATATATTAGAAACATCTGTTGAATAGCCAAACATCCAAATTAAAACTACATAATATAAAGAATATCTGAATAGCTAAACATGTGTTAAAACTGCAATAGGTAAAATTTCTTTTGGAAGAAAGTAGAAAACAAGTCCAGTTGCATAAGAAAGCATAAGCATACTACAAAAATACAAGGGATTTATTAGCTTCTCTATTTCCTTCCCAGAGTAAGTACTTCAATATCTCACTATAACATACATAAACTGGTTCTACAAGCTTGAAAATATCACCAAGAACAAAATGCAACTTGCAAGTTATTCAACAGCAGTTCCAATACCTTTCTTCACATTGTATCCAGACGACCTCAGAAAAGGTGTCATCTTTGACTCAATTTCATCGTACCTGTGGAAGAAGACCTCCATCAGTAATATTAACAAACACAGAATAGAAAATGCACAATAAGGACAGCACAAAAGCTCAGACTTGTTACAAAAGCCAGTCAAAATACCTTTCTTTAGACCAGTTGACAGTATGATCATCCATCTTGTTAACAACTACAAGTAGCTTCGTCACACCCAAGGTCTTTGCCAGCTGGACATGTTCACGGGTCTGCCCACCCCTCTCGTATCCAGTTTCAAATTCCCCTTTACGTGCAGAAATCACCTAATTGAGAAACAAAAAGGGAAGTTAGAAATCCAAAATCTGCATTACACCATATAAGCAGTTAATGGAAAGACACAGGATGCGACTTACGAGAACACCAACATCAGCTTGAGATGCCCCACTGATCATATTTGGAACATAACTCTTGTGACCCTAAATAGTCAATGGAAACCTTACTTAGTTTTAATAAACAAAATTTCATCAAAATCTGAGTTCAAAATGACAATAATATGGCCAAAAAAAATGACTGTTCAGTTCCATTCTTGGTCAGATACGAGCACATTAATTACAGTTAGACAATACCCTAAGGCATACCTAATGAATAGTACTATGCTACGGAAACATTTAGTTTTTTATTTGCTATCACCTTTTCTATTACTTACGAGCAGAGCAGCATATTGCAAGATGGAATTCTATTGGAGCTTTATAAGACAAATTTATGGTGCACTATTAAAGTGATCCTGCAATTTTGATCATTATGTAATGTGATCTATAATATCAAATGAGCATTTGAAGAGCAACATGGGTGCAAAAGGAAAGCAATCCAGCTAATTACAAATCAGGACCCAGAAAAATCTCAATCTACAAAATAAAATGGTAAAACAAATGAGATATATCAACGTAACCTACAAGTAATGATGCAAGCACCAAAGCACAACCAAATATTTAACAAGAAGATAAGATTAGATTAAACAGTGTATTTTAGAGGCAATTCCCTTACTGGTGCATCCAAAATAGTAAATCTAGTAGTCTCAGTCTCAAAGTGTGCTCTTCCAACTTCAACAGTTTTACCCTGCAATTAACATGTTCAAATTTAATGAATTCCCAGAGTAACAACTGTAGTCTAGCTAATAATGAATAAATGTCGACAGTACTAACGTAAATATATCAGGAATTAACTATACTTTCTCAAAGTTTGTAATAACATCTCTCTGTTATACACTACCTTAACCCTCTCCTCTTCATTAGTGTCCATAATATATGCCATATACCTAACACATGGAAAGTAGTTAAGTCAGATAACGGAATAGCTGAAGATCCCCAGTCTGTAAGAGAGAGGGAGAGAAAGAACAATCTTAACATCAATAGAATGAGATTTCCTATTGAGAAAGCCACAAGACAATGCAAAATCATTTTAAAAAGGGTGAACCAATGGAAGTTCTCGAAAGATGCAAATTGCAAAATGGATCAATAACAAAAAGGTCCAACATTCTAAACCGCACATGAATGTTCGAGAGGAAGAAAATAAAATATGATCAGACTACCTAACAAGAAGCCAATAATATTTCAAACGGTACATCTTTAGTACACTTCGACATAGCTCGGATGGAGGAAATGTGTATGATAGTTCATGTTCTCTTCTCCATCCAAAATTACATTTCTTAGCTGGAAGGGCAGCTAATTCAATGCCTCCTGCCAATGGATGCTAGTGCATTTAGTAACTCATTCGAGTCGTGGGTTAAATCCTAGTACTACCATCTAGTTATTACTCCACAATTTGAAACCAGCTAATGTTAATGTAAATCACGTCTCTCAGTCTCACCATTCAATTTTTTTTCATGCAGATCAACTCCAGCCAACTAATCTGAAACTGATTCAAGGCGATGAATTAACTAACACGAGCAGAACAATTACTGAGTTGTTTTATTGCAGCAAGGTACAATAAAACCGTTGAAACAAGGTATAGATAGCCTAAATTCCAGCATGTGCATGCTCATCAGAAGAAAAAAACAAATACAAAAGGGAATATACTGATTCACTAATCAATATCATGGTTATAAACCAAACTTAAAACTCACCAGCTTTCTCTACTTTTATCCTTGGCTTCTTTCTCATACTTCTGGATTGTACGGTCATCAACCTGACCACTAAGGAAGAGTATCTGGCCTCCAGTTGTTGACTTACCAGCATCTAAGAATCAAATAAATGAAAGTCAAACATAAAATAGAGAATTTATTTAGATTCTGAATTTCTGAGTATAAAATTACATGTTTCAGTAAAAAAATATTGATTACCAGCAGTCTTTGATGAAGGTTTTTTTTTCTATAAAGAATCTTAAGAAGACATAGGGCAACTAATTAGTAGTGACTAGGCACTGGTTCCACATCCTTTGTACAAGGTTGTTCGAATTTTCTGATTTCCAACTTTGAAATGCGTTAAGCATTTTATTCCTTTTAATCCACCATTCAATCATCTAGAAAGGGTGGAATTTTATTACCCAAGTTCAACCTTAATTCCTAACAGTATGTCCCAGAAATAATTAAATTTATAACTGCTTTCACAGCATTCATGCATGTGGCTCAATTGACTAAGCTCAATAAAACACATAATCAATAAGGGGTTGGAGATGTTAAAAGTACAAAAATACAAATTTAAACTGTTTCCTAGGTTAGCATAAGCAGTTCATAATGGACACAAATATGTATGCATGCCAACTTTCACATAAGCAAAGCCATGAAGTAGGAATACCCACCGACATGACCAATAAAGACAACATTCAAATGGCGCTTCTTTTCTGATTCCATTTCATCAGGTGCTTCTGCATCCTCCAGAGCAGCTACTTCCTTGTCTTTCACTGCACAACAAATTGAAAATAAGAACAAGAAAATGAAAATTGGAATATTAAAGTTACAGACACAGTACAGATAAGCATGGGAAGGCAGACAAAGGGGAATGAAGAAACCTTTTGGCTCAGCCTGGACTGGCTGAGGTTTAGTATCAACCTCATCCTTCGTGCCTGAAACCAACAATAAAAAAGAACAATTTTTGTTTCAAAATGAAACTAAACTGGCAAACAGAAGTTCATTATGAATAGAAAAAAAAACATGTAGCATTTTAGCAAAGAAAAGAGCAATTAGCATCTAAGCTGCACCAGCTTAGGTACCTAAATTGGAAAAATAGGTAAATACCAACTACACAATCACCAGCAGCCCATTGTCCCTCAATTCTTGAATGCTTTTAATTTACAGGAGACGATGCATAGTTTTAAATGTAAAAGATTGATAAAAACTATGCCTAACATATACGAAGTCTAAGACCAAATCCTAAGTCAATGCATCATAGCCGAAGTAAACATGAAGCCAAATTCAAATCAGCATTGCAATTCACAAAATGTCAGTGTGCATGCAGCTACATAAATTCCATAACCCATGTACGACACAAGAAAACACATCACCTAGAGATCTCATATCACTTTTGCACGCAACAAAAGGAGAGTCGTCCATGATTTAAATCTAAAAGCTTCCAGTAAAACCTTATAATACAGTTTAATTCCTATTTTTCATGTGATCTCAAAGTAACTTCAGTACATAATGAAAATTATTTTGTATAAAAACTCTCAAATCCGGTTTTGGAGACAGCAAAAACTGTAATTAAACCAAGTTTACAAAATATATGAAGTCTAGAATGAAATTTCACAGTGAAAATCTCTCCTCTAATTATCTTCCTCTCCAACACCTTCATTAAAATAAGAATATTAGCACGGCATAAATACAAAGATCAACAACACTACCAACCTTCCTCCTCCACCTTATCTGACATTTCAACTTCCTCAACCTTATCTGTCATTTCAACTTCTTCTGGTTTTGCATCTTCAGGATTGACGGTACCATTATCATCTTCTGTTAAGATTCAATAATAGAACTCAAAAAAAGAAGAAAAGATTCCAAAAACAAAGGGAAAGCCAAAACATCAAGAGAATACTACCAGCAGAGTCAAGCTGCAATGCACGGATCTCGGCCTCAATATCTACAAATTAGACAAGGAAAAGAGAGCAAGAGAGAGTAATTTTGAACACGTTAATTCCAAGAATTATCAATATTCACCACTACAGCACACAAAGGTGCTAAAGCGAGTTAATTTTTTTTTTAAAAAAAACGATAAGTACAATTACAAACAAATTTCTATGATGTATAGCCTATTCAACTAAAGGAACTTCAGTTAATCAAATTAACTTAAATTCAGTTCATATTCTGAAATCCTAATATCTCAATAGTGTGAACCGCAACTGTCATCTCCTAAAACAGCTTTCATTTATAAAATTCTCGTAATCTCAGCAGAATTAAAAACATGTATAAAAATCAAGTGAAGCTCTCGGGGTAAAACAGATCAAAACTGAATCAATCAGTGAGTAAATCAATCAGATCCGGGATTAAGGAAAACGAACACAATCGATATGGTTGTAAGAGTAGAGAGAAAATAAGGGAATGAAAAATCCAGAAAGAAGAACACTGAGAGACTTACCCATGGATGCCGAGAGTAAAGGACCCGGTGTATGAAGTACTCTACGCTAGGGTTTTGGGGCAAAAGGAGACGAGAGATGGAGGCGCTGGTTGCGAGAGGTGCTGTTTTTCTAGCGTAAAAAATAAAACTAAAATGGATGTTTGGTTATATATGTGAAGTTATTCTTTTGGCGTTTTGTCGTGGCATGGAGCCATGGATGATTGGATGGTATCATGGTTCAAAACTAGGGGCGGGAGAAATTCGACGATCTGAAATTAATATGTTGGGTAATTCTCGAAAAAAATTACTCGATCCGACAAATTTTTCGAGACACGGGCTGAAAGTTTTTCTTTATCGGGTACCCGACCCGACCCGATAAAATTTAATATATATTTTTTATATTTAAAATTATATTTTTATTTTATATTTCTTAATATTTTTACTCTAAAATTAAGTTTAAATCCATACATTTTTTCTATGTTTGTATTATATTCTTTTAAGTTTTAAGTTTAGTTTTTTTAAAAATATTTTTGTGTTTAACATGTGATTTTTTTTATTTTAAAATTAAAAAAATAGGAATCGAATACCCGGTACCCGATTACCCGGTACCCGAATCCCGGGTACCCTGATATAATGGGCCGGGACATGGGCCGTTTAATGAGGTACCTGGATGAACCGGGTACCCGACAATTCTCACCCCTATTCAAAACTACTCGATTAACTTAGTCCGACTACTCGATGACTCGAAATAGAAAAATAGATATTTTATTTAAAAGTTTATCTGATCGGGTCGAATATTTGACCCGAGATTTTTTCCGGGTAGTTGAGTCGGGTCTTGGCCGAAATTTTTTGGTAACCGGGTGCCCGATTCAACCCAATACTTTTAATATATTTAATTTTTTTGTTTTAAGTTATATTTTTATTTTAGGTTCCTTAATATTTTTACCTAAAATTAAATTTAAATCTCTAAATTATTTCTATTTCTGTACTTTTAAGTTTTAAAATTTTAAATATATTTTTATCAATTTGTTAATACAAGATTCGAAATAAAAAACGAGATTAATATTTTTAATGTCTTCTTGGCAATAAACTTTAATATATATATATATATATATATATATATATATATATATATATATCCAAGTAATTATCTTAAAACTAACTTCAAATCACTCATTTTTGTGTTTAAATTATTTATTATGAACTTTTAAATTTTATGCGTTTACAACGGTATTTTAAAAAAATTAAAAATAAATAAATATAAAATGTGAATTGGGTACCCGTTACCCAATTTTTCGAGTACCCAAATAGTAGGTACCCGATTAAAGCGGTCCGGGACATGAGCCGACATATGTGATACACATATGAACCGGATACCTGAAAATAAACACCCCTACTAGGAATTACCCCTTTTAATTAGATTTTTTGTATCAACTTTCAATTAGAATTTATTATTTAAAATGAAATAAATTTAACCTTTGTCGATTTTGTTATAAATAATGCCCATGTTTGGTAATTAACGGATAATTGATAATGGATTACATTAACTGATAGCCGATAGTATTAGTTGATTTGACAAATAGATTGCATTAGTTGTTTGTATTAAAGTGATTGATTAGCTTAACTTATATTTGATAATATGTCTGTCTTACAGTTCATGTTCGGGGTGCAAGGCTGCCCCTCCTAACAATGTCATCTCTAAGGTTTAACTCAAGTCCTCTCCTTTGGAGTGCAATGTGTTTTACTAGTGCACCCAACACTTGTTGGTGATAGTTGTTTGATTAGTTAAATACGCAAAATGACATATAAATACATGATTATATTTAATGTTTGTTTGAATAATTTATTAGTTATTAATATTTTGCATCCATTAATATTAGCTAGATTATGAAAATTAATTTTCAATATCATTATTAAGCATATATACGACATGCGTATATATTAATTTCTTATTTGTGAAATTATCTTTTAAATATAATTTTAATAATTATTAAATTTAAATATATATATATATATTTCTTATTTATGAAATTGTTTTTTATTTTTTAATTTAAATTTATGTAATTTAGAAAATTATTTGTAATTGTCAAGAACAAAAAAGTCTTATCAATTCTTTTATCTAAACCTTTAATTCAAAAACTCCTAAAAATAAGTTTTTACAAATTGAGAGGTTTCACCTCAATCTGCTATTATATTATTTTATTTATCAAAGGCTTAATACACTTTCCCCTAAACTTCACCTATTTTCTCAACTTTCCCCCGAAACTACGTTCGAAAATTTGAATAATAGATGAAATATAGAAAAGTAATTAAAACCCCCCTTATTCATTTGAAATATAATTTTTCAAACCAATCTTTCCCATTTTTGTTATATCAAAAAGAATTTAAAATATTTTTAGGCTCAAAATAACAATGAAGGTTTAAATTTTGAAACTATTAAAATGTTTGATTTTAAAAGTAGCTCCATCTTACTCAAAGCATCATCAAAAGATGTTAGTCCAACACATGATAATCTAGTTGAATTAAAGGAAATAATTTGAATTAAACAAATAAAAACAACTAGATTTTACCAACACTTGAACTCCAAGGGAGGATGTGAAGCCTTCCTCTTCAAGTGTTTTCCTTGTGTGCATGGAGCTCCCCCTCATTGATTGGACTTGTTGAATATCTCCATCACACCTAATCAAGACAATCATACAAAATTTGGTATCCAAGTTGCTTTGGATCCATAAACGTTAGTTGCACAAAATTTAGTCCCCTTAGGAATCCATTTTTCAATTTTATCCTTTTTATGTGAAGTGATTAGTTCTTTTGGAACCTAAACACTTCTAAAACATTTTCCATTTAAAAATCTAGGGGCACTATATTGTTTTTGGTAAAATTTTGATTTTCCAAAATCATTTTTCTTTTTTAGTTCCTTGGAAATCAAAATCTTTTCTTTCTTAAGAACATCAACTTTCTTTTGATAATCTTTTTCCATTGTTTGAAGCAAGTTTTGTAAACTAGAAACTTGTTGCTCAAAATCTTTCAGTTTTGCTTTGTTGAGATTTAGGGTGCTCGATTCCTTCAATCGTTCTTGCTAGGGGTGAGCAAAACTCGACTCGACTCGAAAAAATCGATATTTTTTTTCAATTTCAAGTTATTCGAGTCGAGTTATTCGAGTTGTTCGAGTCAACTCGATTAACTCGAAAAAATTTCGATTTCGAGTCGGTTTGGAATTTGCCCAACTCGAAAAATTGAAAAATCGAAAAACCGAATTTTACAGTTTTACAATTTAGTCACTGATTTCATTTTTCTTCAATTCCTCCTTCATTTTAAGTCTATTTTTGACCAAATTTGAACCACATATTCCTAAACCAGCGTAGAATACATATTTATCTTCAATTTATATTTTTAAAATAAATTTCATATTTTTTCAATTCAGCCCCTTAACTTTGTATGATTTCCTCATTTCTTCAATATCTCCTTCGTTTTAAGTCAATTTTGACCAAAATTGAACCACATGCTCCTAAACCAATGTAGAAACTAGAATACCTATTTAGCTTCAATTCATATTTTTAAATTAAATTTTCTACTTTTGTAATTTAGCCCCTCAACTTTGAATGTTTCCCATTTCTTTAATTTCTCTTTCGTTTTAAGTCTATTTTTTACCAAAATTAAACCACATGATTCACTAACACTATATAATATCTATATAACTTCAATTCATATTTTTAACAAATTTATTCTTTTTTTAATTTAGCCCTTTAACTTTATATTTTATTCAATTTGATCATTCAACCGATTTTTTTGTAATTTTTTTCTTTACATCAATTCATTGACTCATTTTTTTATTAAATAACATTACAAATCCTACTTATGCATGTGAAAAATAATATGAAGATATATATATATATATATGCATATCTTATATGAATAGAGAAAGTCGTTTAAATTAGAATCAAATCGTACTATAACATGGTAAATAATTACAATTAAATTTGTATAGAAACTCGAAAACTCGACAATATAATTCGGAACTCGAAAAAAGTTTGTTGCAATTCTCTTTTTTGAACTACTCTTATGTTTTTGTTTTTATTGGTTTGTATCTTTTGACATGTGATGTTGGATTTTCTAAACTCTACTGTGTTATTTGCTTTAGTTATTAATATATTTTAGGGTACTCTTTTCCTCCTTCCGCTATCTTTGGTCTCGTCTTGGCGTTACCTAGATAAGAATGAGGTTTTTAACGAGGCCCGTAGTTTATAATGGAAGGTTGAGTTTTCTTTTTGTTGGTTTGATTGTTACAATTGAAATTTGGACAGGTTTACCTTGTTTGATGAAAAATGTGTTCTTATTTTTGTGCTTTTAGAATCATTGTATTGTTTAGTCATAAGTCAATTTATATGTATGTAGATATAATTCAAAATCTTTTTTTACACATGTGAAAAATAATATGAAGAAATATATATGTAGATATAAATAGAAAAATGTTTAAATTAAAACCAAACTCGAAAAATCGAATCGACTCGAACTCGACTCGAACTCGCTAAAATCGACTCGAATCGAAAAAATTTCAATTTAAGTTCAAGTTGTAAAATATGACGATTGAACTCGAATAACTCGAATTTTTTTGACTCGACTCGACTCGACTCGCTCGAACGCTCACCCCTAGTTCTTGCTTACCAAGTGTGGAGAAGTTGGATAATTTGGGTGTAAATGTGGGAAAGAAAAGATAGACAATTTACACAAAGATTTATAGTGGTTCAACCTTCTAACCAATGTCTACATCCACTAAGGATTTCCAAACAAATTCACTAAGAATTTCGTCCCCTTTTCTCGAATTAGGAGGAAACCGTTACAACAATCAAACTTTCTACCCAAAGCTTGATCAAACATTCTCTTACAAGAGAAAGACTTAGCAAACTAGAAATCCCTCTAATAGGTATGTGTTTGCAATACTAAGCACTCACCCAAAACCTAAACACTTGAGCAAATTAAACAATGTTAAGCTCACAAGTGTTGTCTAAGCAGGAAATATACAATTTAAGCTCTAGACAAATTTTGACATCATAATGTTGTAACAATTGAAGCATTAACCACTACAAGATGCTTGGAGGTCCCTTTTATACTCCTTGATGATTTTGTAGCCGTTACTAGCCGTTGGGACTGAATTGGAGCCGTTGGAGCCTTTATTTCCCACCATAAATGCAGTTTTGCAGCTTGGCGTATCGATACCCTTCAAACCGTATCGATACGGTCCCGATAAGGAATTAGCCGTTGGGCTTCTTCAGCTGATGCGTATCGACACGCTTACCTAGTGTATCAGTACGGTTCTGCAAATTAAAGACCATTGGGAAAATGACCGTTGGGGTAGTTAGGCGTATCGGTACGCGATACACCCGTATCGATATGCGACTAGCCGTTGGGCTATTTCAAAACACACCATATCGATACGGCTAAGCGTATCGGTACGGGTTTTGGCTACTGGAAAGTTCATGTAGTTGAAACCCTAAGGCGTATCGGTACGGTCCGAGACCGTATCGGTACGGGTACTTGAAAAGCCTAGTTTTGACTACTTTAAATGTACTTTTAAATCATTCCAAAGCCTTATAAAACCCTTAAACATATTTTCAAGTTGTTTTTGACTAAAAACATATTTTAAATTCTTTTCAATTTAGTCCAAAACATTTTTCAAATATTATATCAAAACACTTAGTTCTACAATCTCCCCCTTTTTGATATAATAAAACCAACTTGAAAATTTGTTTGAGATTCTCTCCCCCTTTGTATTTATAAAATTGAATAAAAGACTTTAAAATTTAAATTTGTTAAGGCTCTCCCTTATTCTCTTGAAAAACTTGAAAACTCAATTTTTCAAACCATTTCTCCCCTTTTTGTTATATCAAAAAGACTTTATAACGACATTTAGCTCAAAATAACTTAGAAGGTAAAAATAAAATTTGACACACTAAAAAAATTGGTTTAAAAATTGCCCCCTTTACTCAAAGCATCATAAGAATGCTAGTTCAACATATATGATTATCTAGTTGACATAAATGAAAATAAATCAAATAAGAACAAAAACAACTAGATTTTTACCACACTTGAACCCAAGGGAGGATGTGAAACCTTCCTTCTTCAAGTGTTCTTCCTTTGTGTGCATGGAGCTCCCCCTCATTTTTTGACTTGTTGATCACTCTCCATTATACCTAGCAAAAGACAATCAAGTAATTTTTTGTATCCAAATTGCTTTGGATCCATAGACATCAATAGCACAAAATTTAGTCCCCTTAGGAATCCGTTTTTCAATTTTATCCTTTTTAGTTGAAGTGGTTAGTCCTTTTGGGACCCAAACACTTCTAAAACATTTACCATTCACAAATCTAGGGGCACTAGATTGTCTTACATAAAAATTTAATTTTCCAAAACTATTTTTCTTTTCAAGTTCATTGGAAATCAATTCTTTTTCTTTTTGAACTTTAATAAGCAAATTTTGTAAATCAAAACATTTTTGTTCAAAATCTTTTAAATTTGCTTCAAAACCAAAAAGTTATACAAATTTTTCTAAGTGTTTTCCAAGTTAAAACAATGATTTTCGAGCCACCGTTTCGAAACAGACCTTAGGCGTTTCAAAACATTATGAAACTGTTAACATTTGTTTCGGAACGTGTCCTCCCGTTTTGATACGGTAGTATCGAAACCGGACCCCATGTTTCGAAACGGATGAAGAACAACGAAATGGGTAGATCCGTTTCGATACGACAGTATCAAAACGGTCTCAAACGTTTTGAAACGAGATTTAAACTTGGATTCAAATTTAATGATCGTTGCAATTTATAACTAACTTTTTCAAAGCAGTTAAGATGTATCGAAACAATTTAAGCATGTTTCGATATGGGTTTTGACAGTTTTAAATTGTTTTAGAACGGATGTCAATCCGTTTCGGAATGGACTCTTAGCGTATCAAAACCATCGTGTCCGTTTCGATACGGTCTCTTAATTACACCCTAACGACTATTTCTATTTTGGTATGTTTCAGAACATGTACATGTGTTTCGAAACAGGTAGTTACAGAAGTGAATTTATGGTGGGAAGATTGCATCTTAACGACTATATTTATGATGACAACAACCCCAACGGCTAGAATTGAATGAGAAGGTATAAAAGGGAGTCCAAAAACAACCAACAACAACTATTGATCTTAAGAGAAACAATCCTACATCAAATCCAAGCTCAAGTGCTTAATTTCCAATATTCTTGTAAAACCCCAATTGTCATTCTTGTAATTTCCTATTTTTCAGATTCAATTGGGTTGAGTGCTTGTAATTTGGGCAATATTTGTCTTGTGAGATACTTTGTAATTGTCAAATTCTTCTTTGTAAACTTTGTGAGAGAGTTTAGTCAATTTTGGGTAGAAAATTGACCATTTGTGTTAAGGTTTCCTCCTAAGCCTAGAAAAGGGGAAGATCAACTAGTGAAGTTGTTTGGAAAATACTTAGTGGGAGCTAAGATAGTGGATGTAGAGTTCATTTGGAACTTGAACCACTATAAGTGCTTTGTCTTCAATTTTTATTTTACCACTTCACTACCAAATATTTTAAAAATCCAATTCACCCCTCTTGGCACCATAATTTACAATTTAATTCAATTTAATCCATGTTTCACTTTTAATTGTTTAATTTAAATGCAATTAATTTGTATGCATGTTTGTATGTTTTAAATAGCATGTAGTATAATTGTTTAGGAGATTTTAATCACTTAAAATAATTAAATTAGAGCCTTTAATGTAGGTTCCTTAATTAAATATTTTTTAGTTAGACAATTGTAGAAAAGAAATGAGTACTAAATAAAAACTTAAATATTTTAATTTGATTAGTGTCTCAAAGTAATGAGATGTTAGTCAAAAGAATATTTTAGTTAAGTAGTTAGTATTTCATTTAAACTTAGAAACATGTAACCTCACCTAAGTAGTTTTAATAAAATCAAATTAAGATAAGGAATAATTACTTAGTGACATTTAAAATAGGAATATTGTTACTTTTGGGCCTAATATGGGTAGTGCTCAAATTAATTGGGTGTTACTATTAAAGCTCAAAAATTAATAATATTCATGGAATCTTAATTAATTAATTAATTGAGCCCTAATTAGGTCTTACTTAAAATGAATAACAAAATAATTGGACATGCATTAAACCTTTTGTGTTGAGATACATTTTAAATATAAATTGAAGTGTCCTAATGTATTTGGACGTTTCAAAACTTATATTCGTCCAAAATATATTTTCTTACAAAAGGATATTCCCATTTGGAACGAAATCCTTTTTACGATTAAAAGATTTAATTAAATTCAGATTAATGTTCGAAATGCCAAAATGCCACGTGGAATTAATAAGGTACTGATAACGAGTGTTTGTAGGGGTGCTAACCCTTCCCTACACGTAACCGACCCCCGAACCCTAATCGTCAGCTTGTTTTCCCAGAAACGGGTCTAAAAAATGGTCGCGGCAGCTTGGCGACTCCGCTGGAGACATATTGAGAGTGAGGCCTATTAGTTAATTCCACGTGGCAGTCTGGCATTTCGAACATTAATCTGGATTTAATCTTTTCTAAAGAATTGTTCGATGGATTTTTAGGAATAATATGAGTAGTTTTGTTTATGCTATATCTGTCATTCATGCATACACCCTAAACATGAGATTTTCACCCTTAAGTGGGAGTAAGACAATATTCGACGTGATGCTCTCCAGCTCTGTGTTCGAATCTGTCTTTTTTCGGTATACTAACCTTATGCAACGTGGGGCCCACGCTTCTGTTATAAGGGACCTATACTACCGAATCAATGTCTTACTGTCATAGTAGACGGTAACAATAGTTCGGGAACCAAGAGTCTAGATCCAAGCCCACATTATGTTTTAGAAGCCTACCCCACTAGAGCCAAACAGAGACTTAGGACAGGGTGTTGCCGGTTTAAATACTTTTCTCTGGTTATTTTCTTGCTTAATTAAATTGTTTTATTTATCAGCAATTTAATTTTTGCATACACAATTAATTTACCATACTGACTCGTTTCTTTTGTTTTTTTGTTTTGTTTTGCATTTTGCATCGCATTTTCATTGCATAGAGGTATTGATTCAAAAGTGGTTATCATTAGAAGACAATAATGAGAGATAATGAGAATCGTAATCCGATAGAGGAGACTAAAAATACGAGGCAATGTCCCGGACGAGTCACAGAAAAATGAAAGGCAGTTCTTCCAAGTGTCATATATCCAATGATGTTAGTGTTAATGCAAACAAAAATGAGATGCAAGAACTAAAAAGACAAATGGCTGAAATGAACTGAAAAAAGAACTGAACAAAAACTAGAACAAGTATAAACGACCAGGTCCGAGCACTGTTACAATCCGCATTAATAAACCAATTAGAGGTAAAAGTTGGATAAACTCTAAGAACATAATGATGGGCAAAGAAAAAGGACACACTGAACTGAAAGAAGAACTGAACAAAAACTAGAACATGTATAAACGACCAGGTCCGAGCAATGTTACAATCCGCATTAATAAACCAATTGGAGGTAAAAGTAGGATAAACTCTAAGAACGTAATGATGGGCTCTGAAGAAGTCCGAGTGGAAGGAAATGAAGGGGCTTTTAACTCAATCCCGATGACATATGCAAATCTACTCCCGCTTTTGGTAGAAAAGAAATTTGTGAGTCTAGTCTGGTCCAAGCCCAAAGAATTTTCTTATTCGGGAGGTTACAACAACAACGTATTATGTGATTATCACCAATGAAGTTTAGACCATACTACTGAGAATTGCGAAGCTTTGAGGAACAAGGTTGAAAATCTTATTAGGGTAGGCCTATTGAGTTTTGAAGACGGAAAGCCCAAATTTCCTAGAAGCCTGACGATTAATAGAACACCTAGAGATGCAAAGATGAAAGAAAATTCTAGTATATCAAAATCAATTCAGTGTCCAGGTCAAGGTTCGAACTTTAGTATACCTTCAGAAGATTTTCAAAAGACAAGAGATTACAAGTTTCATTTTGACCCAATCCCTATTTCATACTAAGATTTATATCCTCAATTGCTAAAAGCCCGATTGGTGACCCCATAATTTGTCACACCTTTGCAACCTCCGTATTCAAAGTGGTATGACACCAAGGCTCACTATGAATATCATGATGGAATCCAGGGACATTCTATTAAAAATTGCATCGCCTTCAAGCGCCGAGTTCAAGTTCTCTTGGAGCACGGAAAATAGAAATTCAAGATAGAAAATCGTAACGATTCAATAACTGAGTGGGAAATACGAGATCAAATATTTCAGAAAGAGGGGCGTCATGTCGAATATGAGATTCAAATAAGGAAGATAAGGCAAGAGAAGGTTGATCTAGATGAAGAGCTGAAAAGTCTGCAATTCGATTATCAAGAAATTTGTTTGATGCTCAAGAATGCTGATTTTGGTGTAACCCTGGAACAATCAAAGAAAAGAATTAAAGAACTAAATCGTAAAGCTGAGTATTGGAAAATGAATTGTAAGGCAAATGAGAATCGAGTCAACACGCTCTTGTGTGATCTGCAGGCCATGGATATACAACGCAATGTTGTTATAGATGAGTTAAAAGTTAGCGAAGCTAAACGCGAGATGTTGAAAATGTACATTCAAATGTATGAGGATACTACTATCAAGCTGAAGTCCAGTCAAGATGAAAATGAAACACTAAAGAAGAAGGTAGATGGGTACCCCAGTCTCGCACTAAAGTACAAGGATCTTACGGAGGACATTAAGGAAGTCTGTCAAGAAAGTGAGGAAAATCGACATGTCCAATTTCAGAGATCAAGAATAAAGATAAGAGAACGGGACAATAACATGAAATATGTTGTTACTCAAGCATGAGTAGTGGCTCAACAAGTGGTAGACTTAGCAGATGTAGCAATGGCACTAAGTCAGAACATTGAACCAACACTAGATCATGGAGGGAAGCTGACCTTGCTCTTAGGGGAAGTTAGGAAGTTGGGACTTAGAGCTCACCAATATTTGTAGAATCTAATATAAAATGAAACGAATTCTTTTATCTTAGTGAAAGTGGTTCTATGATGACCACCTTGTAGAATCAATACCTCTTGCATTCTTGCATTCATGCATTCTTACATTCATTCATCTTGCATATATTTCATGATCATCATACATGTTGCTGATGGGGAAGAATTTGCATCCTTGAAGGAAGAAGTTAGTTCAAATCCAAGAAAATGATTTCTCGTTAGTATAGCTTTGGAAGCATGAATGATTTGGTGGCTTGAGTGGACAAGCTTGAAGAATGTCAAGAACATTTAATTCAGATTTAGAAAGAAATGATGGAGTATATGAGGAAATTACAAGATTAAACAAGAGGCAGATTAATGAGCTGATGAGTATGATAATTACCACAACCAAAAGGAAAGGGATTGGCAGAAGATTCTTTCATAAAAAAGGACATTGGAAATACAAGTGACAATTGGAACAACGACTTCGTAGAAAACTCAACTTTAACTGATGAAGACCAAGCTATTATTAGTCAATATGAGATAGTTCATATGACCCTAGAATGTCCTACTTAACTGGAATTGGATAAAACTAAGGATTCTCCCTTGAAAATCTACTCTTCCCATGTTAACAAAGATTTGGATAAAATGGAACTACAAGTTGGGGGAAATGAAAAATGTGACAAGAAGATGAACATGTCAGTTGCTTTGAAGTCTGAATCATCACTGTGTTCAGTACAAGATCAACCTTTAGTGTCAACAGTTTCAAAACCTCATTAGTTACCGGTTGATTAAGCTTCTGGTTCTCAAAAGAAGAAGGAGAAATTGAAATACTTCCAATTTAGTCCTGCTCCCTTCACTTATCAAGAATTATTTTCCAAGCTGCTACAAGCTCGGTTGGTTCCACCATGCTTCGTCAAACCACCATCACCTTCGTACACAAAATGGTTTAAGGAAGAAGATCATTGTGACTTTCACGCTGGCATTCGGGGTCATTCCATTGAGAAATGTATAAGTTTTAGACGCAAAATTCAGCATCTCTTGGATCTCAAGGAAATGAAGTTTGAGATGGCAGTTCCAGGTCTGAAGATCAATTATTCAGTCATAATTAGCCAAGTGAAACAATTAAGGATCAAAGTAATGAGGACAAGAAAAATACGGGTGTTTCTGATGGGGTCGGTGAAATGATAGTTCCGGATTTGAAGATCAATTGTACAAGTATAATCAGTCCCGTGAAATCAGACAATGATCAAAATAACAAAGACAAGAAGAAGACAAATCTTCCCAATAGGGTCTGTGAGATGACAATTCCGGGTTTGAAGGTCAATTATCCTGCTATAATCAGTCATGTGAAGGTAGACAAGGATCAAAGTAATGATAACAAAGAAAAGACGAGTCTTTCCAAGAGGGCCAGGCGCAAAGTAAGATTAGCTGAAAGGAAGCGCTTGCAACAAGAAAAGCTTCAAGAGAATGCACATCTTGAGGTTTTCCAAATGTTTATCTTAATCTTACTTCCCTATCTAATACAAAGGCAATATCTCGTCCCTAGGCCGATGGAGGAAATGTCAGATCCACTACTTTTCAATTATAATCTGGATAGTGTTTGTGATTTTCATATGGGAGCATCAGGGCACTCTACTAGAAGATGCTTGGCTTTAAAGGAGGAAATAAATAAGTTTGTTGATAATGGAACATTGACACAAGAAATGATGAAATTGATTGGTTCAAATTTTCTCGCATTCTAAGTTTTCTTCTAGAAACAATACATGGAAATAATTCTGCTACTTTTTGCCCAAGGTAGTAGAGATCATTTTCTAGGGGCATATGTCATGTTTGATGGTTTTCATTTCAATAGAAGGATGTTTTTTAATATATCAATATATGTATATCTCTTCTCACCCTTGTAGGCCCCTGGATGCCAATTGCAAGATGCGATACCGATTCTAGTATGAAAAACGATTGGATGTTGTGAAGACAATGAAGTGAGATTTATTTCCTGGTCTACTCAGGTCAACAAAGTAAGAAAAGGCCAGATTACAACACTTTTGTTGATGTTTGATGACAAATCCTTGAAATTCATAAACAATAAAGCAGACTAGGCGGTCAGAGTAAAAATAAAAGGAAAAATAAAACAAAAAGAGGAAATTAGAACTTACCTAGCATGGCGGCCGAAGTTGTTTAGGGTACGTCGAAGTCGAAAAATGAGGGGACAAGGGCTTCGGGTCGAGCAACTAGGCCATGGAAGAGGGGCGGCTCGAACGAGCTGGGTTAGACTAGGGTTTAGGCTCGAAATTGGATGATTTTGGAAATTTTTTAGAGTTCTTGAGATAATAGACGGCGGTCGAAGATGCGAAGAGGATGAGCGATGTTGTGACGGTGATGGCCGACGCCGCCTATGGCGGTCGACTAGTGGCGAAGGTCGACTGATTCGGGTTTGAGAGTTGAGAGCATTTGGGGTTAGGAGAGAAGAAAAGTGTGAGAGAGGGAATTAAAAAATGAGTGAGTTAACTCAGTGAGGGAGCTTATATAGTGAGTCTGAAACGACGTCGTTTAGGGGGTAAAATCTGCGCGGGTTAACTGGGTCGGGTTAAGGGCTCCACACATTTTTTCTTCTTCAGAGAATTGGGCAAATTAGGGTTTTCTCCCGAGCTTTGAATTTTATCTCAATTTGGTCCTAAAACCATCTAATTTGGCACAATAGTTTACAATTTAATTCAATTTAATCCATGTTTCAATTTTAATTGTTTAATTTAAATGCAATTAATTTGTATGCATGTTTGTATGTTTTAAATAACATGTAGTATAATTGTTTAGGATATTTTAATCACTTAAATAATTAAATTAGATCCTTTAGTGTAGGTTCCTTAATTAAATAATTTTTAGGAAGACAATTGTAGAAAACAAATGAGTAGTAAATAAAAACTTAAATATTTTAATTTGATTAGTGTCTCAAAGTAATGAGATGTTAAACAAAAGAATATTTCAGTTAAGTATTTAGTATTTCATTTAAAGTTATAAACATGTAACCTCACCTAAGTAGTTTTAATAAAATCAAATTAAGATAAGGAATAATTAGTTAGTGGCATTTAAAATAGGAATATTGTTACTTTTGGGCCTAATATGGGTAGTGCCCAAATTAATTGGGTGTTACCATTAAAGCTCCAAAATTAATAATATTCATGGAATCTTAATTAATTAATAGAGCCCTAATTAGGTCTTACTTAAAATGAATAACAAAATAATTGGACATGCATTAAACATTTTGTGTTGAGATACATTTTAAATATAAATTGAAGTGTCCTAATGTATTTGGACGTTTCAAAACTTATATTCGTCCAAAATTTATTTTCTTACAAAAGGATATTCCCATTTGGAATGAAATCTATTTTACGATTAAAAGATTTAATTAAATTCAGATTAATGTTCGAAATGCCAAAATGCCACGTGGAATTAATAAGGTACCGATAACGGGCGTTTGTAGGGGTGCTAACCCTTCCCTACACGTAATTGGTTCATGAACCTGAACTTTTCAAAAAGAATCTCTGGTACGCTTTTTATGATGTCCGCTCTACCAAAGTGACCGGTGGCGACTCCAAAATAATTTTTAAGCAAATAAAGACAATCTGACTAACAATGGAAAATTAATTAATTTCGAGGCTAAATTGATTAAAATCCCCGATTTCCAAAACCCTAATTGTAAAGCTGTTTTCCCACAAACGAGTCTCAAAAACGGTCACGACAGTATTCTATTAATCGAAAGATAAATGATTTCAGCTCTGGCAATTACGTTAGCTTTCCCATATGCTCTTTTACAAGGAAAGAGTTGATTGATCTGAAGAGTCAATTGATTTTCGAGTAGGAGCAGATTCGTGAATTAAAGAATCAATCCAGTGAAATGATTTTTAGGCTAGATCTAGCTTTACGAAGAAACCCTTAGCCAAAAAGAACATTTCTGAAAACAAGCGGCCTTTGCCCCTAAATTTCAGCAAAGAATTCAAGAGATTGAACCTCAAGAGAATGAAAATACATCCAAATCTTATTTGATGAAAAGATGTTCCCAAATTTTGAGGGAAATGGCAATAAAAGAGAAGAAAAACCTGGGGACTTGGTTGCAGAGCTTGCCAAGGTTTGGCGTTTGGTGGAAGAGAATGATGTTGGAAAACATTGAAAAATTGGGGAAGAAGAGATGGGGAAGAAGATGGGGGTTGTTGAGTGTGGCAATCGATCGAATAAAACCAAGAGGGAGTTGAATTGGATTTTTAAAGATTGGTGGACACTAATTGCAAACGTAGAAATTGTAAGGTGATTTAGAGTTGTTCAACTCTCTTAATGGAGTCTACATCCACTACCTTAATGACCACACTAAGGATTTTTCACAAATCCACTAATTTGTGTAGAACTAATTGTTTTGATATAATAATTGAAAAATGTTTACGACTAAATTTAAAAGAATTTAAAATATGTTTTAGTAAAAAACAACTTAAAAATATGTTTAAGAGTTTTACAAGGCTTTGTAATCATTTAAAGTGTATTTAAAGTAGTCAAAACAATGTTTTATATGTAACCGTAACGATACGGTATGTTACCGTATCGATACCCTTTAGGGTTTTACCTATAGTGATTTTTCAGTAGCCAAAACCCATACCGATATGATTTTCTGTATCGATACGGTGTGCTTTAAAATACCCAATGGCTAGTTCGCGTACCGATACAATTATATTGCGTACCCATAGGCCCAACTACTCCCAACGGTCTTTTAAATTGCAGGACCATACTGATACGCTTACTATGCATATCGATACGCACCAGCTGAAGTGCTCAACAGATACTTCCTTATCGGGACCACATCGATACAGTTTGAGGAGTATCAATACGCCAAGCTGCAGAACTGTATTTATGGTGAGAAATAAAGGCTCCAACAGCTCTAATTCAATCCCAACGATCCTCAACAGCTACAAACTCAGTAATGAGTATAAAATGAACCTCCAAGGATCAAGAGATGGTTAATGCTTCAATTGTTACAACATTATGATGAAATATTGTCTTTAGAGCTAATTTGTATATTTATTGTATAAGCAACACTTGTGAGCTTAATTGTCCAATTTCTCAAGTGTATAGGTTTTGGGTGAGTGCTTAGAATTGCAAACATACACCTATTAGAGGTATTTCAAGTTTGCTTTGAATTTCTCTTGTGAGAGAGTGCTTGATCAAGCTTTGGGTAGAAAGCTTGATCGTTGTAACAGTTTCCTCCTAATTCGAGAAAAGAGGACGAAATTCTTAGTGAATTTGGTTGAAATCCTTAGTAGGAAGCTAAGGTAGTGGATGTAGGCTTTGGGTTAGAAAGTCGAACCACTTTAAATCCTTGTGTTCATTTCTTATATTTTTAGCTTCCATAAAAAACCCAAAAATCAAATCTTCTCCACACTTGGCAAGAATTTCGGTTTTGACAATTGAGCTCAACAATTGGTATCAGATCTTGGCTCAATTGAAGAGGATTAACATCCTATTGAAGTGATCCAGCAAGCTCGAACAACATTTCAAACAACTGATTCAATGGCACAATCCATCGACAAACCACCATTCTTCGACGGGACCAACTACACTTATTGGAAGACGAGGATGATGTTCTTTGTCAAATACAAAGACTGCAAGTTTTGAGACATAGACATTATTGAGGATGGTCCTTTCATACCACAAAGAAGCAAGGCAGAATGGAGTGTCGACGACTGTAAGAAGATGGAAATAAATTGCAAGGTTTTGCACTTCATATTTTGTGCACTTAGCCTCAACATCTATGAGAAGATGTCTTCTTGTGAGAGTGCCAAGGAAGTATGGGACAAACTTGAAGTTACATACGAGATAACAAACGAAGTAAATGAGACCAAGATCAACCTCCTCAACCACGAGTATGAGAACTTCAAGATAGATCCGGAAAAGGACATTGAGAAGATGTTCCATCGATTCTCCACCATTGCCAATGGATTAAAAGGATATGGAGAAGTCATTCTGGAAGAAAAGCTTGTTCGAAAGCTTATCTACTCCCTTCTCGAGTCATGAGACTCGAAAAAGACTGCCATCATCGAAGCCAAAAATCTCAAGACCTTGAAGCTTGATGAACTCATGGGGTCACTTCTCACTCATCAATTCATGAAGTGAGACAAAGAAGAAGAGAAGAAGAAGGAAGAGATAAGAAATATGGGGAAGAATAAGGTCATGGAGCTTGGTATCAAAGCGAGTTTCGTTGCTCTCAAATCCTCCACATGTCATCATGTAGAACTAAGTGAGGAGGAAAACAAAGATGAAGATATGTCCCATCTCTTCAAGAAATTCACCCGGTTTATGAAGTGCGAGATGGATAAATCCAAGCATGAATCGAAAAAGAAGATGAAGGAATCCCACAAGTCCAACAAAAAGGGATCATCTTAAAAGAAAACATATGTGGCGACATGGAGCGATGAAGACTCTACCGATGATGAGGTAGCCGACCTATGCTTATGGTCCTCAGTGAGGGAGAGGTAAATTCTAACTCATCTAGTTCAAATTCATATTCTTTTGATGAGTTACAAGAATCCTAGGATGAATTGGTTTTTGAATTCAAGGCTTCATTTTTGAAAAATAAGAAATTAATTTCAAAGTTAAAAATCGAAAATGATTTGCGTTCTAAAACCAATTTAGAGTTTGAAGCAAAAATCAAAGATTTTGAGCTTAAAGTTTTAGACTTACAAAATTTGCTTCAAACGATTGAAAAAGATCATCAAAGAGAGGTGGATGATCTTAAGAAAGAAAAAGATTTGATTTCCAAAGAGCTTGAAAAGAAAAAAATAGTTTTGGAAAATCAAATTTTTATGTAAGACAATCTAGTGCCCCTAGATTCTTAAATGTAAAATGTTTTAGAAGTGTTTGGGTTCCAAAAGAACTAATCACTTCAACAAAAAGGGATGAAATTACAAAATGGATTCCTACGAGGACTAAACTTTGTGCCACTAACGTCTTTGGATCCAAAGCAATTTGGATACAAAAATTACTTGATTGTCTTTTGTTAGGTGTGATGGAGAGTGATCAACAAGTCCAAATTTGAGGGGGAGCTCCATGCACACAAAGAGAGCATTTGAAGAAGGAAGGCTTCACATCCTCCCCTGGGTTCAAGTGTGGTAAAATTTAGTTGAATTCATTTGTCTTTCATTTGATTTATTTATTTTTAATTCAACTAGATTATCATGTGTTGGACTAACATTGTTTGATGCTCTGAGTAAAGGGGGGCCAATTTTAAAACCAAAAGTTTTTAATTGTGTCATTTTTAACCTCCTAAGTTATTTTGAGCCTAATGTCTTTTTAAATATTTTTTGATTTAACAAAAAAAGGGAGAAATGGTTTGAAAAATTGATTTTTCAAGAGAATAAGGGGGATCTTTAATTTCATTCAAAATTTCAATCTCTTATTCAAAATTTTAACATACTAAGGGGGAGAATCCCAAACAATTTTTCAAGTTGGTTTTATTATATCAAAAGGGGGGAGATTGTAGAACTAATTGTTTTGATATAATAATTGAAAAATGTTTTGGACTAAATTGAAAAGAATTTAAAATATGTTTTTAGTCAAAAACAACTTGAAAATATGTTTAAGGGTTTTACAAGGCTTTGAAATCATTTAAAGTGTATTTAAAGTAGTTAAAACAATGTTTTATATGTAACCGTACCGATACGGTACGTTACCGTATCGATACCCTTTAGGGTTTTAACTATAGTGATTTTCTAGTAGCCAAAACTCGTACTGATACACTTTGCCGTATCGATATAGTATGCTTTAAAATACCCAACGGCTAGTTCGCGTACCGATATGGTTGTATCGCGTACCGATACGCCCAACTACCTTAACGGTCATTTTCCCAACGGTCTTTTAAATTTTGGGACTGTACCGATACGCACCAGCTGAAGTTCTCAACGACTACTTCCTTATCGAGACCGTATCGATACGGTTTGAGGAGTATCGATAAGCCAAGCTGCATAACTGCATTTATGGTGGGAAATAAAGGCTCCAATGTCTCTATTTCAATCCCAACGGTCCTCAACGGCTACAAACTAAATAAGGAGTATAAAATGGACCTCCAAGTATCAAGAGATGATTAATGCTTAAATTGTTACAACATTATGATGAAATATTGTCTTTATAGCTAATTTTTATATTTATTGTATAGACAACACTTGTGAGCTTAATTATCAAATTTGCTCAAGTGTATAGGTTTTGGGCGAGTGCTTAGAATTGCAAACATACACCTATTAGGGGGATTTCAAGTTTGCTTTGAATTTCTCTTGTGAGAGAGTGCTTGATCAAGCTTTGGGTAGAAAGATTGATCGTTGTAACGGTTTCCTCCTAATATGAGAAAAGGGGACGAAATTCTTAGTGAATTTGGTTGAAATCCTTAGTAGGAAGCTAAGACAGTGGATGTAGGTTTTGGGTTAGAAAACCAAACCACTCTAAATCCTTGTGTTCATTTCTTATATTTTTAGCTTCCACAAAACACCCAAAAATCCAATCTTCTCTACACTTGGCAAGCATTTCGGTTGTGACCATCGAGCTCAACAATTTGACTTTCCTTTAAGAATAAGGAGTAACCTTACACAATTCAATAGAATTATACCCCAAAGTCTATTGAATCTGTAGAAATATGTGTTTTTATATAATAATTGAAAAAATAGTTTTGGACTAAATTGAAAAGACATCGAAATGTTTTTAAGTCGAAACAACTTAAAATTATGTTTGAGGATTTTTAAAATGGTTTTGGCAATGTTTGAAATGTTTTTAAGTTGCCAAACTAGTGTCTTTAAGGTACTCGTTTCGATACAGGGCTATTCTGTATCGATACGATTTGAATATGCCAAAACACGTACCGAAACAAGGCTTACCCGTTTCGATACGGTGTAGTTCTGTTTTGATACAATCTTTTGTGTTTCGATACGGCTAACAGTCAAAACCTCCCCAACGGTCATATTTTCCCAACGAACTTTTAAATGCAGCTCAACAGTCACATGTAACGAAACAGTGTGTAACCATTTTGATATAGCTCAGTACCATTTCGATACGGCTTGCTGCATCAGGCTTCAACAACTAGTTCTGAAGAAGGTCATTTCGATACGGGCTCGTGTGTTCCAATATGGACAGCTCTAGAACAACATTTATTGCGGTAAATAAAGGCCTCAACGGCTCCAAAACACCCCTAATGGCTAACAACGACCACAACTCCTTTGGGACTATAAATTGAAGGCTGGAACACTTGAATAAGTTTAGAGACAACATCCAAAAACATGGTCAAGAGAATTAGAGTCTAAATTTTTATTTTACTATTCTCTTGTACATAGTCTTTAGAGAGTGAGCTTTATTGTAAATTCTTGTACTCTTGTGAGCTTAAATTTGTGTAAACACCCACCTTGTGAGGTATTAAGTTTACCAAAAAATCCCTTGAGAAAAGAGAGGTTCTAGTTTAGCCTTGAGAGAAAAACTAGAGTTGGTTCTATCTTAGCCAAGTCCAAAAGATAGGGTTGTAATGGTTTCCTCCTAAACCGGGAAAAAAGGACGAGTTCATTGTTGAGTGAATTGGGAAATCCTTAGTGGTGTGCTAAGGTAGTGGATGTAAGCTTAGTTAGAAGTTGAACCACTCTAAAATCATTGTG
The DNA here is from genome assembly GCA_958450335.1 of Hibiscus tridactylites. Taxonomy (NCBI): domain Eukaryota; kingdom Viridiplantae; phylum Streptophyta; class Magnoliopsida; order Malvales; family Malvaceae; genus Hibiscus; species Hibiscus tridactylites. The sequence continues at coordinate 71,225,115 of OY288270.1, read as the reverse complement.
TCACTTGTCTACTTTTATTTCGATTTTAGCCAATTCAACCACTAAACAAGTACAACCCTTCTTAACAGTTTTGATGATCGATTCGAGCGTGCTACAAGTCTAACAGAATCCTGTCCCCAAAACAAATACAAAGAAGCAAACTAGGAAATCCTCACAAGGAAGGTGTTTGCAAAGTTTAAGCTCTCTCACACACCTAAGAAACACTAGGAAATTAATTACAATGAAGAACCACACTAGTGTTTACAAGAAAGATGGAAAAATTGAGTACAAGTTGGAATTTGATTGCTTGGAAATTTGGATAGGCTTTCTTGTTACTTCATTACTATTTAGAGACCCCTTTTATATGCTCTTGATCTTTTCTAACCGTTGGGAGACTTTGGAGGGAGTTTGGAGCCGTTGGAAGCCATTAAGACCAATCATTAAATGCTTACATGAAAGATTTCAAAAACTTTGCTAATGTTTCAAAAACAGTGGCATTCTGCCCAGAAAGGTTTTGAAACCTTCCTCAAGGTTTCGAAACTTTTCTTTAAAAACTCAAGTTTTGACCATTTTTTTACTTTTAAAAGATACATTTGATATAGGTGCAAAGTCAAATATTTCTAAAACATTTTGACAAGATTGAATCGAGTGTTTGACAAATTTATTTCGTGAACTTTACTTTACAAATTTTTACACATTAGTCATCGGAAATTAAATTTAAGTTATATCAAAATCAAAATAAGTCAAACAATCTCCCCTTTTTATATAACAAAACCTTTTGTAAAAATTTGTCAAACTTACAAATCTCCCACTTAAGCTCCCCTTAAATAAATGTCTTTGTAAAATCTATGAGAATTAAGTTTGAAGACATTTGTTAAAAAAATTGAGAAAAAAAACAAATGTTTGATTCTAATTTTATCACTCTTTTTATTATAGCAAAAAGGATAAATAAGCTACAAAAAGAACAAACATTAATAGAGCAAATATGTAATTATCCAAATAACAAGATAAATCATAATATTCATAGCAAACATCCATCATAAAATCCAACAAAAAAATTCATAGGCAAAAGATATCCAACAACGAACATAAAAAAAGTCTAAGACAAAGACCGAAGCCTAAATCAAAATAAGTCCAAAAGTACCATAATAAAACCATAAAGTCATACTAGAATGCATAAAAGACTAAACATCTGGTGCAACATGAAGCGATGAAGGAGGGAAAAGATGTCCATGAACAAGATGCATATTGTGCTCAAGAGATGTCACACGTCCATCCAAGCCATGAAGCAGCCCGGTAGTCTCCTCATGAGAACTACAAAGATAGGCATCTATGTTGTCAAAGCGAGTGACCATGGCTGCAAACATGGATTCCATAGTAATAGGAGCTGGTGCATCCTCATCTACCGGAGCCTCGAGAGCCTTCAAATTGACCTCTTCTACCCCTCCTCGATGAACCCAATCGTTAACTCCACAATACCATTGAGCTTTGTGGCAAGATTTCAAATCAGCCTTGCTCTTGTTCTTCACTTGAGGATCAAGAGAGGCATCAATAATGAGATTTCTAAAGATGTGGCTAAGCACACATCCAAAGGAAAGAGAAAAAAAAGTGAGGTTGGATATGACTTTTACGAGGTTGAGGAAAATGATGGTAGCAATGTCGGGTCGAGACCTATCACGATATTGGCGAAGCCTCCAATAATTAACAACCCTCATAGAAGAGGCTTTTTCACCGGAAGAACGAAAAAACCAAGTAGTGAGAAGGTGAAAGAGAGGTTCCTCGAGAGGAAGATGAGTAGGGCGATCATCCGGAAATGTAGGAATATTATGAGGCTCATACTCATTGGATTTTCCACCAAGGACCTAAATGGTTGGCAATGGATTTGTAACAACTAGCCGTTACAGGGCCCTAAACCCTAAACCCTAAGAAGGGATTTGTAAAAACTAGCCGTTACGGGGTAAAGGTTTCAAAACCTTTACTAAGGTTTCAAAAACAGTAGCATTCTGCCCAGAAAGGTTTCGACACCTTCCTCAAGGTTTCGAAACTTTTCTTTAAAAACTCAATTTTTGACTTTTAAAAGATACATTCGATATAGATGCAAAGTCAAACATTTTTAAAACATTTTGACAAGATTGAATCGAGTTTTTGACAAATTTATTTCGTGAACTTTACTTTAAATTTTTTTTACACATTAGTCCTTGAAAATTAAATTTAAGTTATTTCAAAATCAAAATAAGTCTAACATGAGTATTTTGGGATATATAGTTAAATTAATAAATATTTTAATATATTTATTTTATTTTAAAATTTTAAAATAAATAAAGAAAATGACGTGGCGTATTTTGATTGGTCAAAACAATTTTTTTCTAACGGTGTTAGCTTTTTGGTTTACATGGGTAACGAAGAAAAGTTTAGGGGGAAAAAGTAAGCAAAACATAGTTTAGGGGGCAAGTTGAGAAAATATGTAAAGTTTAGGGGGAATGTGTATTAAGTCTTTACCAAACATCTAAATCAATAGATTTGACTCAAAATATTATTTACCAAACAATGTCAATATTTATATTGATGCAATTTTCTCATTTTCACATTCCATACGTATCACCTTGTTCTCTAAATAATGACTTTTTTTTAATACATGTTATTCAGTGTATATCTATAAATTCTTTAAAATTAATATAAAATTATTAGAATAAAATAATTTTATTTTTTAAAGAAAATTTAAAAACCTCCCATTACATACATTTTAAATAATAATAATTCATTGTATCACTACCAGCTCAATCCTAAAATCTTAAAAATAATATTGCTAGTATATTTATAAATGTATAAATTGAGTTTTCTCACAATCTTTGCAATATGTGTTTGGTTTGTTCATTGATTTTCACAACTATACAAAGATTAAAGTCAATACTTTCAAAACAACAGAAAACAAAATGATACAATGAAAAAGAGATTTGTCGACACGTGTTTCCTGCAATCTCAACATGAGATTGTTATTTTCCAAAAAAGTGTGAAGAATAGTAATGATAAGTAAACATACTAGTGTTTGAGCTCTTAGATATATGAGCATATACCATTTCCCCTAACATTTCAAACATAGAATTAAAAATATTTGTCATTGATATACCACCAAGTCTAGATGAAGTCGCTTGTAAATGTATGGTCAACAATACATATGATCACAAAGAGTGATTGTCGGATCTTGTGCAGAGTCGAACAATCAAAGCCATTGATATCCTTGTGTGGGTCTCTTATTGGTACGATATCGGATTCTAATTATGTTTGAACAAATTATCTTTAGATCTAGAAGATATTCGCTCAAAGGAGTTTGGATCCATAGTCATTCTGTAATATGCAAGCAATTTTAGAAGAAAGTGAAAAAAGGTTTTTATAGCACCCACAACATAAAACACAAAAAATTGTTTTTACTCGATTGCAAAAGATAAATCTTAAATGCACAATACTTTACAAAAAAAGTCTATAATTAAGGTATATTAGTGTGTTCTTAAACGTCCCGCAGAAAGGAAAAATATAATTCTAAAGAAAGTAATAGCAGTCGACTCGAAAAAATGATATTATAATGTCGAAATGCCTTGAACTTGATAAAATAGTCCAAAAATTATTTGGTTTTAACCAAAGTAAACACACTTAAAACTATACTAAAAAGTCACATGAGTGAATACTAAAAATACAGATCCAAACTAAGTTCCATAAAATTAAAAGAAAAATATACCAAATTGCACAACATAATTTTATTATATGATTAACAATATTCTATGCATGATTTAGAGAATCAAGTCAATACATGAATATTTCTTTTAAATTTTATAAGACCATTCACATGTTTATAAAAATTGTTTATACGCAGCCAAAACAACAAGAACCTGGAATATAAACACACCTGACAACCAAAACTCAAAAGAGAAATATAAGAAAATCAAGCGCTACATACCAATCTAAGCAAAAACAACACCATTCAAAGACTCGACTTTGAAACATATGGAATATAAAAAAGCCAATATAAAAAAACTCCCTTGGTCTCGTAAAACAACATCCCCTTGTTTAAGATCACATATAATATGATACCCCAAAGTCACCAAAAATTAACCTTAATCTTTAAATTAGATAAATGATCACAAAGTCCTGATTCACAACAATCCAAAATATCTTAGTTTCTACCAACTAGTTCGTTCAAATCAGCTCATCATTAAGGTGGATGCTACCATAGGCCTCATTGAACCCTCTAAAACTAGTCAGAGGAAAAGAATACTCATGATAACATTGATATAAATAAACTACGATAATAACTCGTCAAAGTCAAAATACATAAAAACAACAAGAAACAGGTAAAATTAAAAATCAAACAACGAGACAAGCATTTTCACTCCAATCACTAACATTAGCCCCGTGAAACTCTTGTAAGGAGGTACTGGGATTTGTTGCCTCATGCATTTTCTATATGTCCCTCATAGCTCCTTGAGGAAGGTTTAAGTCTGTATGAAGCAAATCCAGCAATGCATGTGGAGGATAAGGAAAATACTGAATTACAGCTGAGTAATCACGACCCATCTTAGCCAAATAATTGCAACAGAGTTGGCCTCTTGATATCGTCACATCCGTAAATTCACACAAACTGGGACGTACGACCTTAGGCGCCTTCGGGATGGTGTGGCGACTAAGTAAGCCTGAAAACAATCTAAGCAAGAGTGCTTGGATCCTTGCGAAAGCACAAGAACAAACAAATGAAGTGACAAACAAAAGAGAATGAGGAGAAATGAGTGAATGCTCAATGTATTACTCAAATCAAAAGTGAGGAAATGAGGTGGGGGTAAGCCTTTATATATAGTTAAAGCCCCCTACATCCAACGGTTAAGATAAAAGTACATCAACGGTCTAGATTAAAGCTAGTCTATAATATTCCTCAACCTAAGGAATTCTTGTCAAACTTTTCAAAGATAAGGGATTGCAATGGATATGGAAAGAATCAAAGGGAATATGCTAGATGGGATGTGCTACTTGCCATATCCGATGTTCATGGCTCTTCAACCCCAAGTGATGGGCCAACTCGAATGGGTGCTGATAGGATCATGAGGGTGTAGAGTGCTTCCTTGGTAGCCCGGTGTGCGCTGAGCTTGGACCCTAGGGTGCGGTCTGTGACATTCTCCCCCACTGGTTCTAGTGACACCCTCATCACTCGACTACTCTGGGACTTGTCCACTTGGTTTTTAAATTGTCATAGGGCCTCGACTGGTTCCCAACTCCCCTCACTATCGAGAAGTCCCTTCCATTGAACAAAGTACTCTTGCCTCGGTTGGTAGTTCTGCCGTTGAATGACTATCTATGCTTGGATCCCTCAAACTTCATTCTCATAAGAGACTTTCACTCTGAATGGCGCTCGATGTGACTTGCTTTGATCTGGATCTGACTCATCTTGATGGTACGGTTTGAGTAGACTGACATGGAACACTGGATGAGTTCGAATGGTTGATGGCAACTCCAATCGGTAGGCCATGGTGCCTACCCACTTCACAACTTTAAACTGACCCTCATATCTTTGCACTAGCCTTTTGTGCATGTTTGGGTTATGTTAGATCCCGGTCAACTTGGCAAGGACTAGATCACCAACTTGAAAGTTCACGTCTCTATGCTTTCGATCTGCCCATTTCTTGGTATGCTTCCCCACCTTGTGCAAACAAGCTTGAGCTAAGTCATGATGTTCTTGCCACTCCTTGGCAAACTTGTGTGCTGCTAGATTAGGGCCCCTCATACTTGGTAGCAACCGTGTTAGGTGTAAGCAGTTGTAGCCCGATGACAATCTCGAATGGAATTTGGTTGGTCGTCTCGCTCTATTGCAAGTTGTAGAAAAATTGGGCCACATCCAACAGCTTCCGCCGGTCGCGTTGTGTGGCACTCACATAATGCCTCAAATAGATCTCTAATAATGCATTTAGTGGATGATCTAGAAATTTTAAAATGGGGGTCCAAAAATACAGGGGAACAATATCGCGACTAAAAAAACAGAAGGCGACCATCCGTAATTTTGGCAAGTTCAATATCACATTATTCTCTAACCAACCAATGCAACCACAAAAGCATATAAACCAAGTCCACATTTTTATGTGAAAAATCCTTTAAATCAAGGGTAATAACCACGAGACTTTAGAGTCTAATCAAAAGCTCCACTATAATCAAATATTTAACTAAAAATTACAATATCCAGTCAAAATTATAACAAGGCTAGCTTAATAACAAGTAGCCTTTAGCAATTAAGAGAGAAAATAAGAATATCACCACAAAATAAAGCGGTTGAAAAATTCAAATTCTTATTGTTACAAGGCTTGGATGAAAATTATAATTGTAAAAAATTAAGGAGTCCATATGGTCTAATTGCTATCCAAAAATCAACTCAATCAAACTACAAATGAACCTCCGATCAAAGAGTTATTGAAACTGGTCAAAAGCTTCAAAATGAATTTTTTCTTTCCGTACTATTTTGTCTCGAAAGTTTATTTGAGCTCTTTCTTTTAATTTTAATTCTACCGTACTATAAACTCTAAATTCAACTTAAAAAGGCTTACAAACTCAAAAAATAAAGCAATTGTACCAGAAAAAAGAAAATAAATAATTAAATGTGCAATCACCCATGAAGTTACGGGGTTCACGCCACGTGCATGTGGGTTTTCCCACATAGTGTATCTAATCTTAATGTTTTAATTTTTAGTATTAGTTTTTCTTTTATGAACGGGTATACAATATTTTCCTCAAATCTTTTTCTCCTTTGTAATCTAAACTATACTTGGAAACTCCCTCAAAATAATGGGTATTCAACTGCATACCCAGATGGTTGAACAAATCCGCCTCTAAATGCATTCACTCGTTCGGTTTGCCCGTCGGCCAGTGGGTGGACACCAGTTGAGAAGTTCAAGCTTGATCCCATGAGCTTGAACAATTCAGTCCAAAACCTCCATATGAACCGCATGTCCTGGTCACTGATGATCGTCTTTGGTACTCCCCAAAACTTCACCACGTGCTTGAGGAAAAGACGAGTTGCCTTCTATGTTGGGCACGCCTTAGATGTTGGAATGGACGTCCCATACTTTGAAAACCTGCCAACAACAACCATGATACTAGACAGACTGTAAGTGTTGCACAAACCAAAAATAAAGTCTATGGAAACATTTTCCCATGTTTGCTCGGGAATGGATAATGGCTGCAACAGTTCCGCTGGTCTCTTCATCTCTATCTTGTCTTCTTGGCACACAAGACAAGTCTTCATATAGGCTTCGATGTCCTCACCCGTGTGTGGCCAATAGTAGTGCTTGGCAATCAAGGCTAAAGTTCGGTTCATCTTCGGATGTCTAGCCCACTTGGAATCATGACACTCCTTTATGAGTTCCTTACGCAACTCCCCAAACTAAGGCACATAAAGGTGATGTCCTCGAGTATACAAAAAGTCTCTTTTGAGCCAAAACCTTTTGGTTTTTACCTCCTTGGCATAGTTGATCAGCATTTTGGTCGTTGGGTCATGTGACAGCCCCTCCTTGATGCGCTCCAATAGTTGCCCCTTTGGCAAGCTAACAAGCTCCATGTTGTACCTTCGGCTTAAGGCAACGGCAACATAATTCACTTTCCCAAGGCATCGCCATGGCTTGCTTCAACTTTTCAAAAGCTCTCTAATATTCGGGGCTCCAATCCCACACCTTGTCCTTCTTCAGTAAATCGGTCAAGGGGGTGGCGATCTTGGAGTAGCCTTTGACGAATATTCGGTAGTAATTGGCTAGCCCCAAGAAGGATCTCAACTTAGTCACCTTGGTTGGGGGCTCACAATCTTGAATTGCCCGAACTTTGGCCCCATCCATCCAGATCTTGCCACCTCCAATAATGCGACCTAGGAAAGGAACCTCTTTTAGGGCAAACTAGCACTTCTTCTCTTTGACATGGAGATCGTTCTATCGCAATATCTCAAACACGTGCTCAATGTGCTCCCCAAGTGTCTTGCTATAGATCACAATGTCATCATGGTTAACTACAACGAACTAATCGAGAAAAGGGTTGTAGTACATTGTTTATCAGGGTACAGAAGGTGGCGTGAGAATTTTTGAGGCTGAAAGACATCACAAGAAATTCATACAAACTGTAGCGCGTCACACAAGCTGTCTTCGGTTCATCCCATGCAACAATTCTGACTTGTTAGTATCCGGACCGAAAATCCAACTTGGTAAACCACCTTGCACCACCAAGTTGATTGACCAAGTCTACAATGAGTGGGATTGGGTACTTGTTCTTCACAGTGAGATTTTTCAAAGCTCGATAGTTGATGCACATTTTGAGTGTTCCATCATGCTTCTTTTAAAATAGCATTGGCACACTATAGGGTGCCTTAGACGGTCGAACATACCCCATATCTAGGAGTTCCTTCAATTGTCTGCACAACTTTTGTAACTCGGGAGGAGCCATTCGGTAAGGGGCTTGGGCTGGCGGTTTCGTATTCAACACAAGTTCAATCGTATGGTCTACCTTCCGCTTCAGTGGGAGATTCTTGGGTAACTCGGCAGACATCACATCACAAAAATATACCAAAACTTGTCCCCACCTTTGTTGGGACTTCTTTGGACATGGTCAGCTCATCATGCATCAACACTTCTAAGTAGGTTGGCTCCTCCTTGCACACCCCCTTGCTGAACTGAATGGTTGATAGCATCTTGGCCCTAACTCCGGCCTCTCGGTTCACCAGAACGATGCATTGATGTCTTGGATCAAGTATGCACAAATTATCGACAAATGAAACAAGTAACCCATTAACTCGGTCAAGGAAACTAAGCCTAATCACAAAATCAAAATCATCATAGAGGATTACCCTGATAGTTTTCTTACCAGTCCAACCACTAATGTCAAGCTTGACTCCTTTTTCTACCTCCGCAATCGGAGCCCTTTTAGAATTCACGATTTGAATAAACCCACTTGCCTTCTCAACACGAAGGTCAAGTCTCTTGGCAACCTGTTCTGACACGAACAATTCTGAGGCACCATTATCCACAAGCACACTCATGTTTTAGCCTGCCACGGTGATGTCCACGAACATCAGCCCTTTTTTTCTTGGAAACCTTCTTAACCTCCATGGAACTAATGATGGAGTTAAGCTTGAGAGCTTCATTCTCTTCACCACTCTTCTCTTGAATGGAGACAACCTTTTCATTTTGAGGATAGTTTCCGGTTAAGTGTTTACCTCGACAAGTGTAACACTTGAAATCATTGTTCTTCTCCCATGGTTTGCGGAGTTTAACTCCTTCTTCGGATGCCTTATCAGACCCGTTCTTGGCTGGCTTATCTTTATCTCCCCAACCACTGCCTTTGTATTTCAACTTTGGTTTGGTAGACTCTATCTTCTTCTTCTCAAATTCTAGAATGGAGTCGTCTCCGACCATCGCCTTAGAAAGCTCTTGGACCCCCCATTCGCTTCAGCTCAACCTTTGCCCAACGTTGGAGACCATTCTTGAAGGCAAAGAGGCCTTCTGATTTGCTCAAGTCCTTGAATTGGAGCTTGAGTTTGATGATTCGCTTGATGTATTCTCAGATCGAGCCATCGTGTTTCAATTGATGTAGCTTCTCTCGAGCTTCTTCTTGAGCATTTTTGGGTAGAAAAGCTCATTGAATTCGAACTAGAAATATTTCCATGTCCCGATTGGAATGTCCTCATCGTTTACCTCGGAACATCTATATCACCACCACAAAATAGTGGCATCAGTCAAATAAATAGAGCATGTGTTTATCTTTATAGTATCATCCTCGATGCCCATAATACGAAAGTATTGTTCCAAACCCAAAATGAAGTTAAAAATTTACCGAGGTTATACTTTGCATCGAGTTCTCTACCATTTGCACTCGACATCACTTCATGAACATCAACATCCTCATTCTTCAGGCCCAGTATAGCTTCTACATCTTCAACGGATAGAGTAATGTTGTGTCCTTCAAACTCAATAACACTCATTCCAACATTAAAACTTTCCATCAATTCCCCACATAGGTCTTGACGTAGACTGCGCAATTTTATAAAAACTAACGACCCAAAACCTATTTCTTCAAGAATATTATCAATCCCCATCGTCTTTATTTCATTTATGAAATCGTACAATTTCTTCTGACTACACCTTGTGTCAAAAGATGTTTGTAATAGTGGATAAGTTCCTGCGTCAATCTTACTGCATCAAACAAAGAATGTTATACTGATATTCTTACCTTCTTCGACTTTCCTGATTTATACTTTTTGTATGCCGCATTCTCCTTCTCAGTTTCATCAATGTAAGGTTGTTTGTCTTTCTTCGGCATTTTCTGCCAGTTCTTGCCTAACTCTTTCCTAACCTAGAAATTTAACTTATTGAAATGAATTTTACATTTTTTACACTTAACCAACTGAAACCTACCTCAGTAAACACTTTTTCCTCTCTTTGCTTCATCCTTATACATTCACCTTTATAGTACAACAATAAAAAAACAAAGGTATACATTCAATCATTCATTCATTCTACATTTCATTTTAATAAGAACATGTAAATATCAACTTACTAAAACTTCATGAAGGAAGGACATGTTTTTTTCATACGCCTTATCACATATGACCATCATCTCAGACGGAGAAACTTCATTACCAACTTTATCATTATCATCTTTATGAGCAACTTCTTTAGCATTACAATCTTTATCAATAACTTCCTTAACAACTTCATCATTACCATCTGTATCATAAATAAACCCATCCTTATTACATACAAAACTAATCTTTTTTGGTTCAAACTGACGGAAAGTGTACAATTCTAAAAAAACCCAACCCAAATATAATATTCAGTTTATACTGTTTTCCTCCAACACGAAATGCAATTCCGTACCAAATTTTCGAAACACAATCCCTAAATTTCAAGTGTTTTGAAAATAAACAAACCTTAGGGTTTGGGGGTTTGCTTCTTACTTTCACGATGGAGAGGACTGCACATATTCAATTGCAAACCTAAGTTAAGGTTTCGATCCTTTACACTGACTGAAACGTTTTTCTCAGCTTCAGAGGTTTCTTTGGGTTTTTAGTTGGGAAATAAAGGTTCGTTTTTTATTCTAGGGAAGCTGTAGGGCTTTAAGAGGACCTACAAAAATAGAAATATGAATCGTTAAACCGAAACATATTATCATCTTGTACTCCAGGTTGCGAAACTCGTAGATGAATTCTGATACTCTGCGATTGCCATAATATATTATATACTTCCTTCACTTTTACAGTTTATACGTCTACTTCTTACTATCCAACATACCATACTCCAGATTTCGGTACTTATATGTATGTTCCGATACATATTATACATACATGTATGGTTAAAGTGATGGGTTATACGGTACTCGATTCCTTCAACCGTTCTTGCTCGCCAAGTGGTGGAGAAGTGGAATTTTGGGTGATAGAGGTGTGGAAGCTAAAATTGATAAAGACAAGATGATTTATAATTGTTCAACCTTCTAACCAAGGTCTACATCCACTGCCTTAGTGTTGCGTGTAAAAGTGTCTATCGCAATGTAGTGCAAGTGTACACGACGCAAGTAGTAAAGTGATACTGAAGTATCAGATATCGTCTCCACAGGGACTGAGCCAATAGCTTCACCTTGAATTACTGCACGAAAGTAAAAAAAAATATTTTAAGAAGTTGTCACGAAAATAATAAAGAGTACTAGAAAATAAGATTAAAAGAATCAAGATAGAGAGAATGGGCTGGTATTGAATTGCTCATAGTGTAGGTATTGCTAAGTCTAGGAATATTTGCTCTGTCGTCATCCCCGTCGTGGCAGCACCCGTCGCGGCGGCAGTTTGTTGTTTGTCGCGACAACGTTCACACAACTCTGTACTTCAAGCTTGGCAAGAATCCCTATTGTACCTTGGCCTATCCCTAGGTCCAAGTCTGTCGATGAACACGTCTTTGATGATACCTTCCGGCGTGAATCAAAGGATGAAAACCAATGTTGTTGAATTCTTCTTTAGCCACTTAACCTCGTCCTATCCCTAGCTCCAAGATAGTTCAACTATAAACTAGAGAACTCGCACTTATTCCTTTCGTATACTTAACTCTCCCGATATTAAGTAAATAGATAACCTCGCAATGCTCTCCCGATACTCTTGCAAGATGTTAATAACTAGAATAAGAGAACTTGAAGTTTATTTTATTGAATAGAAAATTCCTAATACAAAAGCAACCCTTGCAACTACTTTACAACTCAACCCGTGGCCCTAAGGGGAATTTAGAACATGTTGAGAAGGGGAAAACGGCTAGGGTTTTGGGAAGAAGGCTGGAGATAGGTGATGTCCTCTCATAGGTCGAATTACATGCCTTTATATAGTCTTTGGGTCCAAGTTTTCTAATACGGCAAGAATACAAGTTTAAATTAAAGTACAATTCTAATAAAGACTAAATCTTCAAAGAATATAGCTTTAACTCGTCCTTCCTTCTTGCTTGGAATTTCTCTCCTTGAACTTTGGGCTTGTCCTTCATTCTGATCTAGGGCTTGGAAAATTATAGTGGTATTCCACGACAGACGAGCTTAATTTTCTCTTTCTGTCGAGGCCCACTTTGCTTCTTCTCCTAAAAATTGTTGTCGTCCTTGGCTGCCACGGCGGCAACCATGGTAGCATTGTCCTCATCGACTGCCCATCCAGTTCCAGCTCTGCAGTTTCACTGCCCAGCACCTGCTTCTCCATCTGCTACAGCAGCAACCTGCAAAAGCAACCAATTTCAGTAGAAACTGTGCCATTTAATATATTTGTGATGTCTAACTGTAATCTAGCCTAAATGTAATGAATTGTGCTTGAATGCAGCAGAAATATGGGTTAAATAGAGGGTAAATAATAGAACTTTTACACACTCAACACACCCCCAAACTCAAGATTTTGCTTGCCCTTAAGCAATTCAGACCTAAAAAAACAAATATTTTTTAGGGCTAACTTGGGTTTATCGACAGTGGTGTTGTGCGAGGATGGAATGATGCGCTTTTTGATAAAAGCGTTCCACAGTTTAGCTTCCTGGAGGAGTTGAGCTCTCTTCACCGTCCTTGGGTTCTTAGGATTTGTGTTCCACTCAGTACCTTCATCCGCGAGCTCTGCCATGACAACATCGTAGGCAGCAGGGTTTAGGTTGTTCAGAAATTGCTGGTGACCATCCTTGTTGCTGCTCACGTAAAATTCGTACAAGGTGTTGATGTATTCTGCTTTGAAGGGCACCTCTCTCCCTCTCACGGTAACTGTTGTAGCGGTTCTGTTGTTGATGGCAGCATAGAAATCTCAAACCAGAGATACGTTCATCTCCTCTGGTTGTTCTGCAAAGATATGCCACTATAGGGCCTTGAATTTTCTAGCAATGAACGACTGCAGGCCCAAATTCCCCTCCTTGGAAGTGTAAATAAATCCCTTTTCCTCCCACATGTCTCGGATCTGGAAAGATCGTGGGGTTGATGCTGTCGGGGTGGAGCCTAAGGCAGCACTCCTGCGGGTGTTTCTGGAAGACATAGTTGCAAGGGTTGTGAGAATAAAAATGAAAGCATATAAAATTTTCTAGAGGAAGCAAGCAAGAAGAGTAGAAGTGAGTGAAAAATGAATAGTGAAACGGGGTTTATATAGAGAAGAGTTTGCTGTCCGTCGGAGCTGTAACGACAGGCGCAAATAACGGGGCTAGCTTCTTCTCCTCAAAACTGTTGCCGTCCTTGGCTGCCACGGCGGCAACCATGGCAGCATCGTCCTCCTCGACTGCTCATCCAGTTCCAGCTCTACTATTTCACTGCCCAGCGCCTGCTTCTCCATCTGCTACAGCAGCAACCTGCAAAAGCAACCAACTTCAGTAGAAACTGTGCCATTTAATATATTTGTGATGTCTAACTGTAATCTAGCCTAAATGTAATGAATTATGCTTGAATGCAACAGAAATATGGGTTAAATAGGGGTAAATAATAGAACTTTTACACACTCAACACACCCTCAAACTCAAGTTTTTGCTTGCCCTCAAGAAGTTCAGACCTAAAAAAACAAATATTTTTGTTTTGGCTTAAAACAGTGAACTTTCCCTTACCCTTCATTCATTCTCTATTGACGGCAGCACCTTGTCGGATAACTTAAGATTTGTCCGTAATCTTGCTATAGTCCTCGTGCAGTGTGTGCATGCTTGCGAACAATTATATGCCAAGACTCCCTTAGTTTCACTAGAATATTTCAGCCTCTAACTTGAATTTTTATGCCAAAGTTTATCTTTTTGAAGGCATTTCTTATGCTTCTTTGATTTTTTTTGTTTTGACTCGATTTTATTAATTTTTTAAGCTAAAGTTTCACTAGAGCCGGTTTCGGGCACCTCTAGCTAACTTCCTAGAGCCAGTTTCAAGTACCTCTAGGGCTATTGAGTCTATTTTGCTAAACTTCTTTCCTAGAGCCAGTGTTAGGCACCTCTAGGGGCTATTCAAGTGTTAAGCTTCATATTCTAGTTAACTAGTAGAGTTCTAGGCAGTATAACAGTCACAAATAGTGTTTAAGTTTCAGAACTATAGAAAGGCTCTAAACTGCTCCTAAAACTATCCTAAAGGCACGACCACGACAGAGCTATCACGGCAGGTAAGTTCAGTTCAAAGACTTAAGCCAAAATTTTCATCAATTTTTTAGAGCAAAAATAAACTAAGTAAAAAACACAATTTTAAAACTAAATTAGACTCCATTAATGGAGGGATGCCACCCCCAAACTCAAGGGTTGCATTTCCCTCAATGCAAATGACAAAATAAAATATAAGAAAAGTACATCACAAAATATATAGAACCAGACATCAGCAAAATAAGTTAAGAAACTCAAATTTTATGCGCTGTCGTCACTGCTGCGGCTGACTCGGATCTGTCGGCGGGCAGGGGCTTTCTTAACTAGCTGGTGGATGGGGGAGGCAGATGTGTTCTTCGTTTTGGCCTCCCTTGGAGGTTGAATTCGGGTAGGGGAGATGTTAGGGGGTTTCTCCACTACATGTACCTTGGAGCTACTGTTGCTGTCACCGCTACTATCGTCGCTACTGCTGCTGCTGATACTGCCGCTATCCTTCTTATTCTTATCTGCCATCATCTTCTGCCGCTTGACCGATGTGAACTCTTTGGATAGATTCCTCTTAACAGAGGGTTCGTTGTCACTTTTCTCCCAAATCGAAGAGAAAGAGAAACCAACGATGAATGCATCAAGTTCTTCCGAGGGCATTCTTCTCTTGGTTCCACGGGCAGAGGTATCAGCTGCACGGTTGTTGCCGGCGGCTGTCGTGGCAGGGGTTGGTGTGGATGCTGCAGACGGTGTCTTGGGTGTGGCAGCAGGTGTAGGTGTATGGGCAGGGGTGGGTGCAGCAAAATAATGGGATGGGAAGACAGGAAATACAACATTAGGGAAATGTAAAGAAGTTTGAATGAATTGCACTATAGCTGCGGTGAAATCCCTGATGAAGCTCATAAGACCTAGCTGTCGTTCCTCCATCTTCTGTATGGCAGCAAGGATCTGGGAGGAGGAGTCGGTCGGGGTTGCTGCTACTATTGCTGCATGGCTTCCGTGGAATCAGGTTCAGAGTCCGTTGGTTCTGTTGTCTCTGTTGCCGTGGCAGCGGGGTCGAACGATGACAACAGGGTGGCAGTAGTTAGCTCCATCAAGCTGAGTATATTTTTGTCGGTCCATCCCTTTCCTTGGACTCTCAGATCGGTGGCAGCTTCGGGTACATGATGGCCGCAATAAAGGGCTGTGATGAGGTATGGGAGGTAGAGTGGTCCTGTCGGCCGGTATGCACACTCCAAAATGCTTTCCCGGATGAAGTTGCCCACATTAATAGGCCTCTCATACAAAATAGAATGAATGAGGGCTAACCTGAGTTGGTCGATAGTGGTGTTGTGCGAGGATGGCATGATGCGCTTTTTGATAAAAGCGTTCCACAGTTTAGCTTCCGGGAGGAGTTGATCTCTCTTCACCGTCCTTGGGTTCTTAGGATATGTTTTCCACTAAGTACCTTCATTCGTGAGCTCTGCCATGACAACATTGTAGGCAGCGGAGTCTAGGTTGTTCAGAAATTGCTGGTGACCATCCTCGTTGCTGCCCACGTAAAATCCATACAAGGTGTTGATGTATTCTGCTTCGAAGGGCACCTCTCTCCCTCTCACGGTAACTGCTGTCGCGGTTCTACTATTGATGGCAGCATAGAAATCTCGAACCAGAGATACGTTCATTTCCTCTGGTTGTTCTGCAAAGATCTGCCACTGTAGGGCCTTGAATTTTCTAGCAATGAACGACTGCAGGCCCAAATTCCCCTCCTTGGAAGTGTAAATAAATCCCCTTTCCTCCCACATGTCTCGGATCTGGAAAGATCGTAGGGTTGATGATGCGGGGTGGAGCCTGAGGTAGCACTCCTGCGGGTGTTTCTGGAAGACATGGTTGCAAGGGTTGGGAGAATAAAAATGAAAGCAAATAAAATTTTCTAGAGGAAGCAAGCAAGAAGAGTAGAAGTGAGTGAATAATGAATAGTGAAACGAGGTTTATATAGAGAAGAGTTTACTGCCCGTTGAAGCTGTAACGGCAGGCGCGAATAACGGGGCCAACTGTTACGCGGTTTCTGACGCGTCTGTCACGCGTTTCTGTGTCTGCTTGCGTCTGTTATGCATTTGCATGTCTATCGCGATAGCGTGTCGACAGCCTGTATTTTCCGCGTCTGTCGCGGTAGCTGTAACGACGGGCTCCAAAATTTGGGCTTTTTGGGCTGATGGAAGGATGTTGGGCTGAATTCACTTTTCCTTTTCTTCTTGTCTCCTTTATTTCCTAATAAACAATAATAAAACATTATTTCTTAAAAATAAAATAAATCTTATTTCCTAATATATAAATAATAAATAATAGAAATAATTAAAAATAAAATTTAGGTTAAATTAGGGCTGTCAGGTGGGGCATCTCCTAAGGTAACCCCTTTCTACATTCTTGGGGCTTCAGTCCCCTGATAATGCTTTAATCGCTGTCCATTAACTTTGAATTGGTGCCCGTCTTTTAAACATCTGATCGTGATAGCACCATGGGGAAAAACCTGCACCACATGGAATGGGCCATGCCATCTAGATTTCAGCTTCCCTAGGAAGAGTTTTAACCTAGAGTTAAAAAGCAACACAAGCTGCCCTGGGCAGAACTGTCGTGGCAGCAACTTCTTGTCATACCACTTCTTGGTTTTGTCCTTGTAGATTCTTGCGTTGTCATATGCCATTGTCCGAATTTCTTCAATTTCATTCAGATCTAGTAGCCTTTTCTGCCCTGCCTTTTCCAAGTCCATATTAACTGCCTTGATTGCCCAGTATGCTCTGTGCTCTATGTCGACAGGTAAATTGCATGTTTTCCCGTAAATCAGTCGATAACGAGACATTCCCAATGGAGTTTTGAACGCTGTCCTATAGGCCCATAACGCATCATTGAGGTGTAGAGACCAATCTTTCCGAGTTGGCTTAACCATCTTTTCGAGAATGTTCTTGACATCCCTATTGGATATTTCAGCTTGTCCATTGGTCTGTGGGTGGTATGCCGTCGCAATCTGATGCTTGACACCATACTTTTTTAAGGTAGCAGCTATAACCTTGTTGACAAAATGCCTCCCTTTATCACTGATGATCGCCTTAGGGATGCCGAATCTGGAAAAAATGTTTTTATGTAAAAACCTTTGAACCGTCTTGCCATCATTCTTTTGCGTGGAGATTGCTTCAACCCACTTAGACACGTAATCTACTGCCATGAGGATATACAAATTCCCACATGATGATGGGAAAGGTCCCATAAAATCAATCCCCCACACGTTGAAGATCTCGACTTCAAGAATGTTTTGCAGCGGCATCTCATGTCTCCTGGAGATGTTTCCCGTCCTTTGACACTTGTCAAAATTCTTGTAGAATAATTGAGCATCTTTATACAGTGACGGACAATAGAATCCGGACCGCAAAACCTTGGCAGCAGTTTTGTTGCCTCCTAAGTGTCCTCCATACTATGAAGCATGACAGTGATGAAGTATATCTTCCTGTTCATCTTGTGGTACGCATCTCCTTATAACATGATCTGCACAGATTTTGAAAAGAAGAGGTTCGTCCCAATAATAATGTTTAACATCATTTTGGAACCTCTTTCTGGCTTGATAATTAAGGCCATGAGGAATTATTCCGCTAACTAAAAATTAACGAAATCAGCATACCAGGGGAGTTCATAAGACTTAATGGATGTCGCGGCAGTGACTGTGGCAGCAAATAGCTGCTCATTAGGGAAGGTCTCCAATATGTTTGTCTCATCTGTCGATAGACTCTTTCCCTTCTCCAACCTTGACAAGTGATCTGCCACTTGATTCTCTGTCCCCTTTTTATCCTTGATTTCAAGGTCGAATTCTTGCAATAGCAGGATCCAACGTATCAGTCGAGGCTTTGCATCCTTTTTGGTGAACAAGTATTTCAATGCAGAGTGATCTGTGTGGACTATGACTTTCATTCCAAGTATATACGAACGAAAATTGTCAATGGAGAATACCACAACTAATAATTCCTTTTCTATGGTGGTGTAGTTCACTTGGGCATCGTTTAGTGTTTTGTTGGCAGAGTATATAACATGAAAAATTTTCTCTCCGCTGCCCAAGTACTGCTCTGACAGCATAGTCACTAGCATCACACATGATTTCAAACGGCAGTGTCCAATCTGGTGGCTGTACTATTGGGGCTATTATCGGCTTTTCTTTCAGAACCATAAATGCCTCAGTACATTCAGTGTTAAAGTCGAAGGGTCAGTTCTGCTCTAGAAGATGGCATAGGGGCTTGGTGATTTTTGAAAAGTTCGCAATGAACCTCCGATAAAAACTAGCATATCCTAAGAAACTTCTGATTCCCTTGACTGTGGTGGGTGGCGGCAGCTTTTCGATCACTTCTATCTTAGCTCTGTCGACTTCTATGCCACGAAAGCTAATCTTATGGCCAAGGACTATCCCTTCATCCACCATGAAGTAACATTTTTCCAGTTTAAAACCAAGTTTTCTTTTTCACATCTCTCGAGCACCTTCTGTAGGTTGCCTAGGCAACTTTCAAAGTTGTCTCCAAAGACTGAAAAATCATCCATAAATATTTCTAGGAAATCCTCCACCATATCAGAGAATATTTCCATCATGCACCTTTGAAAGGTGGCTGGTGCATTGCAGAGTCCAAAAGGCATTCTCCTAAAAGCGTAAGTTCCGTAAGGGCATGTGAACGTCGTCTTTTCTTGATCTTCCGGTGCGATAGCTATTTGATTGTAACCTGAATAACCATCAAGAAAACAATAGTAAGGTTTACCCGCTAATCTATCAATCATTTAATCAATGAAGGGTAAAGGAAAGTGGTCCTTTCGGGTAGCTTTGTTAAGCTTCTGATAGTCCATACAAACCCTCTAACCGGTCACAGTCCTAGTTGGGATTAGCTCATTGTTTTCGTTGGTTACCACGGTCATTCCTCCTTTCTTGGGAACGCATTGCACCGGGCTCACCCATTTGCTGTCCGAGATGGCGTAGATTATTCTAGCATCTAGCCATTTGATTATCTCTTTTTGCACCACCTCTTTCATAGCATGGTTCAGACGCCTCTGTGCATCAATAGTCGGCTTATGATCATCCTCTAGAAGAATTTTATGCATACATAATGCCGGACTAATGCCTTGAATATCAGCTATCGTCTATCCAATAGCCTTTTTGTGCTGCTGCAGCATCCCTATTAACTGATGTTCCTGTTCCTGCATCAACTTGGAAGATATGATTACGGGAAACGTATCATTTAAACCAAGAAAAGCATATTTTAATTGCCATGACAGGGGCTTAAGATCTAGAACAGGGGGCTTAACAGTTGATGGCTTTTGAATTGCATGGTTATCCGAGGTATAATTTAAAGGTTCGAATAACTTACCTGGACGATTTCTTATCCAGTTTACCTCCTCTGGATCTTCAGTAATGGATGTAACAGATTCTGAGGAGTTGCTGTCGTTGGTGCTGTCATGACAGTCTTCTAAGTGGTTGCTGAGGCAGTGACCAATTTTGATGTTGTGGCAACCCAACCTGATGCAGGGTTGGTCAAGGGTAACTTCAGTGATAGCCTTGCATTCTTCTTTTGCATCAGCATGCTTCATTGCTTGGAAAACATTCAACTTTATTTCTTGATTGTTCACTCTCATGTTGAGTTCTCCTTTTTCCACATCAATCAGTGATCTTCCCGTGGCTAAGAATGGTCACCCCAGGATGATTGGTGCATTTTCATCTGCTTCACAATCTAAAACAAGAAAGTCAGCAGGAAAAATAAACTTATCCACCCTTACCAGAATATCTTCAATTTTTCCTTCAAGATAAACGTAAGAGCGGTCTGCTAGCTGCAGAATTACTGTTGTGGGCCGAGCTTTTCCAATACCTAATTTCTGAAAAACATATTTGGGCATTAAATTTATACTAGCACCAAGATCACAAAGTGCCTTACCCACATATTTGTCTCCGATTACACATGGTATGATGAAGCTCCCAGGATCCTTCTTCTTCTGGGGTGGATGCTTGTGCAGAATACTCATGCATCCTTCTGTCATCTTAACCGTTTCAAATTCCCCAAGTCTAGATTTCTTCGACATGACATCCTTGAGAAATTTGGCATAACCAGGCATCTTCTTAACGACATCTAACAGCGGGATGTTGATATGAACCTGCTTAAAAATATCATAAATCTTTTTAAGCTGTGATTCTTGTTTCAATTTCTGTAACCGTTGAGGAAAAGGAGGTGGGGGACGATAATCAGCAATACGTCCTTCCCACTACATACGGATCTGAGGAGGTTTGGGTTCATCATCTTTCCCCTCTGTCCCTTCTGCTCTCGTGACATGCTCTTCGGCAGCAGGTTGTTCGTTACCTGTCGGGGTAGCTTCCTCGACAAGTGATTCCAAGGCTGGTTTCTTAACTGATTCAGCTTTCTTCTCTGGCCTTGGTAGTTTCTTCTCACTCCTAGTAATGATGGCTTTACACTGCTCATGTGTGGGCTATCTAGCGTTTTCAGTATCGCTAGGAAATTCGTCATTCTGCCTCGGTTTGATATGCTGGGAAACCTGACCCATCTGTGTCTCTAACGATTTCAGAGTAGCTTCATGATTTGTAATCCACATCTCTGTTTTATCCATGAATGTCTCCGTCTTCTTGACAAAATGATTCATGTTCTCAATGTAAGTTCCTGTTTGAGACATAAACGTAGCTAGAGTCTGTTCTAGTATACTGTTTGTGGCAGCTGGTGGCTGTTGCTGTTGCTGCTGCGGTTGCTGCCGAGTCAACAATCTAGGTCCTCCCTGGTTCTGATTATTCTGTGCTTGAGGATTCAGAGCATTATTAGGATTACTCCAAGAGAACTTGGGATCCTTTCTCCAGCTGGGATTGTAGTTGTTGGAGTTATAATTCTGCTTATTGAAGTTTCCAACATACTTTCCCTCTTCTAACTATATTGGACATTCCTCCGAACTGTGATTTCCTTCACAAATTTCATATACCTCTTCAGCAACGTATACAAGCTGTGAATCTTCGTTCAAGAGCTTTTTCATTGCCTTAGTGAGATATGCCGCATATGATTTCATTGTGCTGTCGGCCTCATAATCCTTTACAGTTAGGACCTGTTACCCCCTCTTCTTGCTGTCAAAAACTGCTCCTCATTTTTCGCCAGATTTTTCAATACTGCCATTGCCTCATCTGGGTCTTTGTCTAGCAGTAATCCGTTTGCTGCTTGTTGCGTGTAAAATAGTCTATCGCAATTATAGTGCAAGTATACACGACGCAAGTAGTAAAGTGATACGAAGTATCGGATATCGTCTCCACAGGGATTGGGCTAATGACTTCACCTTATTTCACTGCACAAAGTAAAAGTAATAGTTTGAGAGAATTGTCACGAAAATAGTAAAAACGCAATTAAAAGGAATTGAGATATCAAGATAGAGAGAATGGGTTGGTATTGAGTTGCTCAGTAGTGTAGGTATTGAATTGCTTAGGATCTCCAGTTCTGTCGTCGCACCCGTCGCCGACAGCACCTGTCGCGGCGTCTGTCCGTTAGCTGTCGCGGCAGCGAACACTAACTCCGTACTTCAAGCTTGGCAAGAATCCCTGATCTGCCTTGCCCTATCCCTAGGCACAAGTCTGTCGATGATCACGTCTTTGATGATACCTCCCGGCGTGAATCGAAGGATGAACACCGATGTGTATGAATTCTTCTTTAGCCACTTAACCTCGCCTTATCCCTAAGCATGAGATGGTTCAACTATAAACTAGAGAACGTGCTCTTATCTCTTTCGTATACTTAACTCTCCCGATGCTAAGTAAATAGATAACCTCACAATGCTCTCCCGATGCTCTTGCAAGATATTAAAACCAAGATAAAAGAACTTGAAGTTTATTTTATTGAACTTGAAAAACCCTAAAACAAAGCAACCCTTGCAACTACTTTACAAAACAACCCGTAGCCCTAGGGGGAATTTAGAACATATCGGTGACAGGTAAACGGCAGGGTTTTGTTTCGGTTATGGGGTAGTCGGCTATGCCCTAGGTTTAATCTATGCCCTTTATATAAGCTTTGGGCTCAAGTTATCTAAGGTAACAAGGATTACAACTTTAATTAAAAGTAAGATTCTAATAAAGACTAAATCTCTAAGGATCCCTACTTTTCAGCCGCCTCCTTGTTTCATGGAAATTCTTCTCCTTGAGCTTTGGCTTGACATATCTTTTGATCCGGGGCTTGGAAAAATATCCGGCTTCCACACGACAGACGAGCAGATTTTTCTCTATCTATCGAGGTCCACTTCACTTTTCCTCTTCATAAATCTGCTGTCACCATGCTGTCACGACAGGTCCATGACAGGTTCGACTTCTTCAGCTGCTTGTCCAGTTTAGCTCTCCTGCTTATCTGCCCTGCGCCTGCCTTCGACATCTACTGTGACAGATACCTGCAAAAATAGCCATCTTTCAGTAGAATCCGTGCCTTTTATATAATTGTGATGTTTTATTAAAAACTAACCTAAATGCAATGCAATGATGCTTGAATGCAGCAGAAATATGGGTTTAAAAAGGTGTAAATGATAGAACTTTTACACACTCAACACACCCCAAACTCAAGTTTTTGCTTGCCCTCAAGCAATGAAGACTTAAAAGAAAACTGAAAATTTTTGTGTTGGCCTTCAAACAGTGAACTGTCCCTTACCTGTCGCTCATTCTCTATGGCGGCAGCAACCTGTTGGAAGGGTTAGGATCTGTCCGGAATTTCTCTATAGCTCTCGTGCAGTGTGTGCATGCTTGTGAACAGTTATATGCTAAGACTCTCTTAGTTTCACTAGAATATTCAACTTCTTAACTTGAATTTTTATGCCAAAGTTTATTTTTAAGAAGGCATATTTTCATGCTTCTTTTTCTTCTATTTTCAAACTAAGTTTTTCTAGAGCCAGTTTTGGGCACCTCTAGTTAGCTTCCTAGAGCCGGTTTCGGGCACCTCTAGGTTTTTGATTTTCTTTTGCTAAACTTCTTTCCTAGAGCCAGTGTTAGGCACCTCTAGGGGCTATCCAAGTTCTAAGCTTCCTATTCTAGTTTGGCTAAAAGAAATCTAAGCAATATAACAGTCACAAAAGTGTTTAAGTTTTTAGAACTATAGAAAGGCTCTAAACTTTTCCTTAACCTGTCCTACAGATGCTGCCACGACAGAGCCGTCATGACAGGTAAGTTAACTTCACAATTTTAAGCCAACAGTTTAAATTTTCTTATTTTTTCTGATTTTTTTTAAAGAACTTATAAGACACAACAGTTAATCAAAAGATGTGCTAAAGACTCCATTAAATATGGAGGGTTGCCACCCCCAAACTCGAGGGTTGCATTGCCCTCAATGCAAAATGACACAAAAATAAACAAAGAAAAACACGATAAATAAAAGTACATCACAAATATATAAGGGCAGGCAGCAATAAGAGGAGTAAAAGAAATAAAAACTTAAATTTTATTCGCTGTCCTCGCTGCTGCTGCTGACGCGGATCTGATGGTAGCGTCTGCGTTGGGGAGGGTGCTGGGCAGGTTCCTGAGCAGGTTGATCAACAGGTTCATCAACCTGTTGAGGTGCAGGTTCTTCATCCGGTCGGGGGACAGAGTCGTCAGCAGGTTGAAGGACAGGTGGCTCCACTAGTCGGATATCAGAACTGCTGCTGCTGTCCCAGCTGCCACTCGTTATGGCTTTGGACAACCTTCTCTTGTTGGCCACATGCTTAATACGTTTTACCCGTGTGAAGGCGCTGTCCAAATTCCTCCGGACAAGAGGGCTGTCATCAGTGGCAGCTCGCTTGGTGCCTCGAGGAGAGGTGTCTGCCGGTGGGCTGCCGGCTGCCGTCGGGGAAGGTGTGGAGGAGGCAGATTCTCCGTGGGGAGAGACAGGTGGTGTGGGAGTGGGGGATGGGATATTGAAATAATGGGCGAGGAAGGTGGGGAAAATGACATCCGGAAAATTCAAAGTATTGGTAATGAAATTTACCGTTGCATTGGAGAAGTCACGGATGAAAGTCATCAAACCTATCTGGCGCTCCTCGATCCTCAAGATGGCAGCAAGGATGTGGGCGTTCTGATCTGCCGGAGCGGTGTTGGTGGCAGCTTCTGGGGCAGGTTCGGTGGCAGGTTCATCATCAGACTCAGCAGGAGGGGCGTTTGGATCGAAGGCGTTGAGGGGCGATACGACGATGATCTCCATAAGGCTGGAGATGTTGCTGTCTGTCCAGCCGCTGCCCTTCTTGATTTTGTCTGAAGGGTCCTCCGGTACGGCAGCGCAGCGGCAGAGGGCAGTGATGGTGAAGGGCAGGCAGAGTCGTGAATCTGATCGGAAGGCACAATCGAGAATGCTGTCCCGCATGTACCTGCCCACATTGATGGGCCTGTCATGCATGATAGAGTGAATGAGGGCCAACCGCTGTCTGTTGACTGTCGTATGGTGGGACGAGGGCAGGATACGCTTTTTGATAAAAGCATTCCATAGTTTTGCCTCGGGGAGTAGCTCTGCCCTATTGACGGAGTTGGGGTTCTTCTTGCTGGTGCTCCAGGTCGTGCCCGCCTCTGTCAACTCCCTCATGACAGCATCATGTCCGGCAGCGTCGAGGGTGTCCCAAAATTGTTGATGAGCATCGTCATTGGGGCCAAAGAAGAGGCCGAATACATGGTTGATGTTGCTGGCGGTGAAAGGAACTGTCACTCCTCGGACGATGACAGATGTCGCCGTCTTACTTTCGATCGCCGCATAAAATTCCCTGACCAGAGTGTCGTTAAGCTCTGCCGGCTGCTCGGCAAAGTCCTCCCAAAGCTGTGCTGTTATGGCCTTCATAATGAACGGCCGGAGTCCAAAAAGAGGGGCATCTCTGTTATAGATGAAGCTCCGTTCCTCCCATAGTTCCTTGTTAGCGAACGGAGATGCTGCTGCTGAAGAAGAAGCGGCAGCAGCATTCTGACGGGTTTGTCGTGAAGACATTTTTGGTTGCAAGGGCTGAAAAAAAAAAGAAAGTAGATAAAACTAGAAGGGAATAACAAGAGAGAAAATCAGAAGTGATGAAAAATGAAAAGGGGAAGGGGTTTATATAGCGGTCGAGTAGCTGCCCATTTAATGCCGCAACGGCAGGCGGGAATAACGGGGCGGCAGATTGGATATTGCGTGTCTGACGCGTCTGACATGCATTAATGCGTTTGCTGTGCGTCTGCCGCACGCTTCTTCGTCTGCTGTGCGTCTGTTGACAGCCTGTCAAATCCGTCTGCGCCGGCAGCCGAAACGACAGGTTACCATAAATGGGCTTTATTGGGCTGGTGGATGAGCGGTGGGCTTGGGCCACTTCTTCTTTCTCACCTGACTCCTTTATTTCCTAAAAACTGAAATTAAAAACAAAATATTATTAAAATAAATCTAATTCCTAATAAATAATAATAATAAAATAAAATAAAAATAAAAACTAGGTTAAATTAGGGATGCCTTGTGGGGCATCACCTAAGGTAACCACTTCCTGTATTCCTGGGGCTTCAGTCCCCTGATAATGCTTGAGGCGTTGTCCATTGACTTTGAATTGGTGCCCGTCCTTTAATGATTGAATTGTAATGGCACCATGGGGGAAAACTTGAATCACTTGGAACGGACCAGACCATCTAGATTTAAGCTTCCCTGGGAAGAGTTTCAATCTAGAATTAAACAACAATACAAGCTGCCCTGGGCAGAACTGTCGTGGCAGCAACTTTTTGTCATGCCACTTCTTTGTTTTCTCTTTGTATATTCTTGCGTTGTCGTAGGCCATCGTCCGTATTTCATCGATCTCATTCAAATCTAACAGCCTTTTCTGGCCTGCCTTGTCCAAGTCCATATTTACTGCCTTGATTGCCCAATATGCCTTGTGCTCTATCTCGACAGGCAGGTGGCAGGTTTTCCCATAGATCAATCGGAATGGAGACATGCCCAATGGAGTTTTGAAAGCTGTCCTGTATGCCCATAGTGCATCATTCAGAAGTAGAGACCAATCTTTCCTAGTTGGTTTAACCATCTTTTCAAGAATGTTCTTCACTTCCCTGTTGGAAATTTCAGCCTGTCCATTGGTCTGTGGGTGGTATGCTGTCGCGATCCTGTGCTTGACACCATATTTCTTCAAGGCGGCAGCAATTACCCTGTTATCGAAATGTCTCCCTTCATCACTGATAATCGCTCTAGGGATGCCAAATCTAGAAAAGATGTTTTTGTGCAAAAACTTTTGGACCGTTTTGGCATCATTCTTTTGAGTTGCGATTGCTTCTACCCACTTGGAGACATAATCTACTGCTAGGAGGATGTAAAGATTTCCACACGAAGATGGAAAAGGTCCCATAAAATCAATCCCCCAAACGTCGAAGATTTCGACTTCTAAAATATTCTGCAGTGGCATCTCGTTTCTCCTCGAGATATTACCTGTCCGCTGGCACCTGTCACAGTTTTTGTAAAATTCATGTGCGTCCTTATACAGTGTCGGCCAGTAGAACCCTGACTGCAGCACCTTGGCAGCAGTTTTATTGCCTCCTAAGTGTCCTCCATATTGTGAAGCATGACAGTGATGGAGAATGTCTTCTTGTTCTTCTTGTGGTACACATCTCCTTATAACCTGATCTGCGCACATTTTGAAAAGAAGAGGTTCGTCCCAATAATAATGTTTAACATCATTTTGAAACCTCTTCCTGGCTTGATAAGTAAGATCTGAAGGTAATATTCCGCTAACTATAAAATTAACGAAATCAGCATACCAGGGAAGGTTAGAAGACTTACCTGCCGCCATGGCTGTAGCGACAACTATTGCGGCAGCAAAGAGCTGCTCATCTGGGAAGGTCTCTAGTATGTGTGTCTCATCTACAGGTAGACTCTGTCCCATCTCTAACCTCGACAAGTGATCTGCCACCTGATTTTCTGTCCCCTTTTTGTCTTTGATTTCAAGGTCGAACTCTTGTAATAGCAAGATCCATCGTATCAACCTAGGCTTTGCATCCTTCTTTGCGAACAAGTACTTAAGGGCAGAATGATCGGTGTGCACTATTACCTTCGTTCCAAGTATATAAGAACGAAACTTGTCGATGGAGAACACCACAGCTAACAGCTCTTTTTCTGTGGTGGTATAATTCACTTGGGCATCATTCAATGTTTTGCTGGCATAATATATGACATGAAACAACATGTCCTTGCGCTGCCCAAGTGCTGCCCCGACAGCATAGTCACTCGCATCACACATAATTTCAAACGGTTGCGTCCAGTCTGGTGGCTGTACTATGGGGGCTGTCACTAGCTTTTCCTTCAGAACCTTGAATGCTTCAGTACATTCTTCATTAAAGTCAAAGGGTCGGTTCTGCTCTAAGAGATGACATAGGGGCTTCGTGATTTTTGAGAAATTTGCAATAAATCTCCTATAAAAACCAGCATGCCCTAGAAAACTCCTAATGCCCTTGACTGTGGTTGGCGGCGGCAGCTTCTCTATGACTTCAATCTTTGCCCTGTCGACCTCTATCCCACAGCAGCTAATCTTATGGCCTAAAACTATCCCTTCATCTACCATAAAATGGCATTTTCCCAATTAAGAACAAGATTAGCTTTTTCACATCTTTCAAGTACCTTTTTAAGGTTGCCGAGGCAGCTCTCAAAATCGTCTCCAAAGACGGAAAAATCATCCATGAAAATTTCGAGGAAGTCCTCTACCATGTCGGAGAATATTGCCATCATGCACCTTTGGAAGGTGGCAGGTGCGTTACATAGGCCGAACGGCATCCTCCTAAATGCGTATGTTCCGTAAGGGCATGTGAAAGTCGTTTTCTCTTGGTCCTCCGGTGCAATAGCAATTTGATTATATCCTGAATAACCATCAAGAAAACAATAGTAAGGTTTACCCGCTAATCTATCAAGCATTTGATCAATAAAGGGTAAAGGAAAGTGGTCTTTTCGGGTAGCTTTGTTAAGCTTCCGATAGTCCATACAAACCCTCCAACCGGTCACAGTCCTGGTTGGGATTAACTCATTGTTTTCGTTGGTTATCACGGTCATGCCTCCTTTCTTGGGAACACATTGCACCGGGCTTACCCATTTGCTATCGGAGATGGCGTAAATAATACCAGCATCTAACCATTTAATTATTTCTTTACGCACTACCTCCTTCATTGCAAGGTTTAACCGCCTTTGGGCATCAATAGTCGGCTTATGATCTTCCTCCAGGAGGATTTTGTGCATACAGATTGCCGGACTAATGCCCTGAATGTCTGTTATCGTCCATCCTATCGCCCTTTTATGCTGCCTCAACATGTCGATCAGCTGTCGTTCCTGTTCCTGCGGCAGCTTAGCAGAGATGATTACGGGCAGTGTGTTATCACAACCAAGATAAGCATATTTAAGCTGCCCTGGCAGGGGCTTAAGTTCTAAGACAGGTGGTTCAACATTAGAGGGCTTTTGGATTAAATGGTTATCCGAAGTGTAATTCAAGGGTTCGAATAACTTACCTGGACGATGGTCTAACCAGTTTACCTCCTCATGTCCTTCAGTATCAGATGTATTGGATTCAGAGGAGTCACTGTCGTCGGTGCTGTCGTCGTTGCTGTCATCATTGCTGTCGTGACAGGTCTGTAGATGGCTGTCGTAGCAGTGACCAAATTTTATATCATGGCAGCCCGACCTGATGCAGGGTTGATCAAAGGTCACCTCAATGATGGCCTTGCATTCCTCATCCACATCAGCATGTTTCATTGATTGGAGAACATTTAACTTAATCTCTTGATCGTTCACGCGCATGGTGAGTTCTCCTTTCTCCACATCAATCAATGATCTTCCCGTGGCTAAGAAGGGTCGCCCTAGGATGACTGGTGCGTTCTCATCTGCCTCACAATCTAAAATAAGAAAGTCAGCAGGAAAAATAAGTTTATCCACTCTTACCAAGATGTCTTCAATTTTTCCCTCGGGGTGAACGTAAGAGCGGTCGGCTAGCTGTAGGGTAACTGCCGTGGGCCGCGCCTTGCCAATACCTAGTTTCTGAAAAACAGATTTGGGCATTAGATTAACACTAGCACCAAGATCACATAATGCCTTACCCACAAATCTGTCACCAATTACGCAAGGTATGATGAAGCTCCCTGGATCCTTCTTTTTCTAGGGTGGTTGCCGATGAAGTATACTCATGCAACCTTCTTGCATCCTTACCGTTTCAAATTCCCCAAGTTTAGATTTTTTAGACATGACATCCTTGAGAAATTTAGCATAACCGGGCATTTCCCTAACAACATCTAACAACGGAATGTTAATATGAACCTGTTTAAAAATATCATAAATCTTTTTAAGTTGAGATTCATGCTTAGCTTGCTGTATCCGTTGAGGAAAAGGTGGTGGAGGACGGTAATCAGCAATGCGTCCTTCCCACTGCATGCGAATCTGAGGACGATACTCATCTTTTTTCTCCTCTGTCGCTTCTGCTGTCGTGACAGGCTCATCGGCAGCAGTCTGTTTATCACCTGTCGGGGCAGCTTCCTCGACAGGTTTATCCAAGGCAGGTTCCTTTTCTGTTTCAGCTTCTTTTTCCGGCCCTGGTAACTTTTTCCCACTCCTAGTAGTAATCGCCTTACATTGCTCGTGTGGGGGCGGTCTAGCATTTTCAGTATTGCTAGGGAAACCTCCATTCTGCCTCGGTTTAATATGCTGCGACACCTGACCCATTTGTGTCTCTAGAGATTTCAAGGTGGCCTCATGGTTTGTCATTCTCATCTTAGTTTCATCCATAAAGTCTTCCGTTTTCTTGACAAACTTATTAATGTTCTCCATATACGTACCAGTCTGAGACATAAAGGTGGCCAGAGTCTGTTCCAATACACTACTCGTGGCAGGTGGTGGCTGCTGTTGCTGCTGAGGTGGCAGGTTCTGCGGCAGGTTCTGCGGCAGATGCTGTCGCGTCAACAATCTAGGACCCCCTTGATTCTGATTATGTGTTTGTGGATTCAGGGCATTGTTTGGGTTACTCCAGGAGAATTTGGGATCCTTCCTCCAATTAGGGTTGTAATTGTTGGAATTGTAGTTCGGCTTGTAATTTCCAACATATTTTCCCTCTTCTATATTTATGGGGCATTCATCCCTACTATGATTTCCCTCACAAGTAGCACAAACTTCCTCGACAGCAAATCCTTGTAATTCATCATCATTCAATAATTTTTTCATTGCTTTAGTAAGGAATGCTACCTGTTATTTCATAGTGCTGTCGGCCTCATAGTCCTTGACAGCAAGTACTCGTTTACCTCCTCTTCTAGTGGTTGGAAACTGCTCCTCATTCTTAGCCAGATGTTTCAAAACTTGCAGGGCCTCGTCCGGATCTTTATCCAATAATAGTCCATTTGCTGCAGAATCAATTCGAATGCGAGTTTGTAAGTTAGCAGCATTATAGAACTTAGTTACCTGATTCCAGACGGGAAATCCATGCATTGGGCAGTTTCGTAGAAGAGTTGTAAATCTGTCCCAGGCCTCGTGCATTGGCTCGTCATCTTCCTGTTGAAAAGTAGCAATTTCATTGCGTAATCGCTCAGCTAAATGTGAAGGATTAAAACGAGACAAAAATTCACGAGTTTTAGCTCTGTCCCTCAATGAATGGGGAAATAACCGAAGCCTCAGTATCTCCGGACTAACTCCTGGTAGTCTAAACGAACCACAGATCTCCTGGAACGTCTTGAGATGCTCCCTAGCATCTTCTGTCGCAGAACCACTAAACTGCCCGACGTTGTTGATCATACTAAACATGACAGGTTTAAGCTCGAAGTTGTCAACATCAATATCCGACAGCGTGGTCTCCAGCTCTACATGATCATTCAGCATGTAGTCACGACATGACCGTCGTCCACCTGCCGCGGGCGGGTCACCGACAGACGGGATTTCTTCACCGATAGGCTGATTACGGGCCATCTGCTCTAGCTCTTTCTCAAGGTATTCTTTTCGGTCTAAGAGGTGGCGAATCTGTTTCTTGAGATTAAAGGAACGTTCGATCTCCGGATCTAATTTATACTCAGGATCTTCACCTCTTTTCGATCTGCCATAAACAGGAAAACCTTGTGAAAAGCTAGAGTTTAAAACACAAAAGAAAAATTAAAGAAAATAAAAATAAAAACAAAAACAAAAACGAAAATAAAAACAAAAAGTGTAAGGAAAGAAAGGTGTAGTTATGTTGCCAATCCCCGGCAACGGCGCCAAAAACTTGTTGCGTGTAAAATAGTCTATCGCAATTATAGTGCAAGTATACACGACGCAAGTAGTAAAGTGATACGAAGTATCGGATATCGTCTCCACAGGGATTGGGCTAATGACTTCACCTTATTTCACTGCACAAAGTAAAAGTAATAGTTTGAGAGAATTGTCACGAAAATAGTAAAAACGCAATTAAAAGGAATTGAGATATCAAGATAGAGAGAATGGGCTGGTATTGAGTTGCTCAGTAGTGTAGGTATTGAATTGCTTAGGATCTCCAATTCTGTCGTCGCACCCGTCGCCGACAGCACCTGTCGCGGCGTCTGTCCGTTAGCTGTTGCGGCAGCGAACACTAACTCCGTACTTCAAGCTTGGCAAGAATCCCTGATCTGCCTTGCCCTATCCCTAGGCACAAGTCTGTCGATGATCACGTCTTTGATGATACCTCCCGGCGTGAATCGAAGGATGAACACCGATGTGTATGAATTCTTCTTTAGCCACTTAACCTCGCCTTATCCCTAAGCACGAGATGGTTCAACTATAAACTAGAGAACGTGCTCTTATCTCTTTCGTATACTTAACTCTCCCAATGCTAAGTAAATAGATAACCTCACAATGCTCTCTCGATGCTCTTGCAAGATATTAAAACCAAGATAAAAGAACTTGAAGTTTATTTTATTGAACTTGAAAAACCCTAAAACAAAGCAACCCTTGCAACTACTTTACAAAACAACCCGTAGCCCTAGGGGGAATTTAGAACATATCGGTGACATGTAAACGGCAGGGTTTTGTTTCGGTTATGGGGTAGTCGGCTATGCCCTAGGTTTAATCTATGCCCTTTATATAAGCTTTGGGCTCAAGTTATCTAAGGTAACAAGGATTACAACTTTAATTAAAAGTAAGATTCTAATAAAGACTAAATCTCTAAGGATCCCTACTTTTCAGCCGCCTCCTTGTTTCATGGAAATTCTTCTCCTTGAGCTTTGGCTTGACATATCTTTTGATCCGGGGCTTGGAAAAATATCCGGCTTCCACACGACAGACGAGCAGATTTTTCTCTATCTATCGAGGTCCACTTCACTTTTCCTCTTCATAAATCTGCTGTCACCATGCTGTCACGACAGGTCCATGACAGGTTCGACTTCTTCAGCTGCTTGTCCAGTTTAGCTCTCCTGCTTATCTGCCCTGCGCCTGCCTTCGACATCTACTGTGACAGATACCTGCAAAAATAGCCATCTTTCAGTAGAATCCGTGCCTTTTATATAATTGTGATGTTTTATTAAAAACTAACCTAAATGCAATGCAATGATGCTTGAATGCAGCAGAAATATGGGTTTAAAAAGGTGTAAATGATAGAACTTTTACACACTCAACACTGCTGAATCAATTCTAATACGAGTTTGTAAATTGGTAGCATTATAATTTTTTTACCTGGTTCCAAACGGGGAATCCATGCATCGGGCAGTTCCTTAGAAGAGTAGTAAATTTGTCCCAGGCCTCGTGCATTGGCTCGTCATCTTCATGTTGAAAAGTAGCAATTTCGTTACGTAATCGCTCAGATAAGTGTGAAGGATTAAAACGAGATAAGAATTCACGAGTTAAATCTGCCCAAGTTCTAATTGAACCCGGCGTAAGTTTATTCCACCAAGTCTTTGCCCTGTCCCTCAATGAATGAGGAAATAACCGAGCCTCAATATCTCTGGATTAACTCCTGGAAGTCTAAACGAACCACAAATTTCCTGGAACGTTTTCAGATGTTCCCTAGCATCCTCTATAGCAGCACCACTAAATTGGCCAGCGTTGTTGATCATGCTAAACATAACTGGTTTTAGCTCAAAGTTGTCAACATCTACATCCGGCAGGGTGGTTTCTAGTTCTACATGATCATTGAGCATGTAGTCTCGGCATGACCGACGTGCGGCAGCGATAGGAGGGTCAACGACAGGAGGATCAATCCCTCCATCTCCGACATGGTTGTTGTTATCCTAGAGATTCCCTGGGTTGTCCCTTCTTCCGTCGTGTCTTTCGTTCACCATGGCTTCAAGTTATTCCTCTAGATATCCGTTCCTTTCAATGAGGTAACAAACTCTTTTCTTGAGATTGAACGTTCGTTTGGGTTTAGGATCTAACTGGTACTCGGGTTCCTTCCCCCGTTGAGACCTGCGCATACGCAAACAAAAGACCTTGTGAAAGGTATAGGTTGGACAATCCAAGTAAAATAGAAAAATAAAACAAATGCAGTAAAAAGTAGGGTAAAGTTATGTTGCCAGTCCCCGGCAACGGCGCCAAAAACTTGTTGCGTGTAAAAGTGTCTATCACAATGTAGTGCAAGTGTACACGACACAAGTAGTAAAGTGATACTGAAGTATCAGATATCGTCTCCACAGGGACTAAGCCAATAGCTTCACCTTGAATTACTGCACGAAAGTAAAAAGAATATTTTAAGATGTTGTCACGGAAATAATAAAGAGTACTCGAAAATAAGATTAAAAGAATCAAGATAGTGAGAATGGGTTGGTATTGAATTGCTCAGTAGTGTAGGTATTACTAAGTCTAGGAATATCTGCTCTATCGTCGTCCCCGTCGCGGCAGCACCCATTGCGGCGGCAGTCTGTTGTTTATCGCAACAACGTTCACACAACTCTGTACTTCAAGCTTGGCAAGAATCCCTGCTGTGCCTTGGCCTATCCCTAGGTCCAAGTCTGTCGATGAACACGTCTTTGATGATACCTCCCGGCGTGAATCAAAGGATGAACACCGATGTTGTTGAATTCTTCTTTATCCACTTAACCTCGTCCTATCCCTAGGTCCGAGATAGTTCAACTATAAACTAGAGAACTCTCACTTATTCCTTTCGTATACTTAACTCTCCCGATATTAAGTAAATAGATAACCTCGCAATGCTCTCCCGATACTCTTGCAAGATGTCAATAACTAGAATAAGAGAACTTGAAGTTTATTTTATTGAATAAAAAATTCCTAATACAAAAGCAACCCTTGCAACTACTTTACAACTCAACCCGTGGCCCTAAGGGGAATTTAGAACATGTTAAGAATGGGAAAAGGCTAGGGTTTTGGGAAGAAGGCTAGAGATAAGTGATGTCCTCTCCTAGGTCGAATCACATGCCTTTATATAGGCTTTGGGTCCAAGTTTTCTAATATGGCAAGAATACAAGTTTAAATTAAAGTACAATTCTAATAAAGACTAAATATTCAGAGAATATAGCTTTAACTCGTCCTTCCTTCTTGCTTGGAATTTCTCTCCTTGAACTTTGGGCTTGGCCTTCATTCTGATCTAGGGCTTGGAAAAATATAGTGGTATTCCACGACATACGAGCTTAATTTTCTCTTTCTGTCGAGGCCCACTTTGCTTCTTCTCCTCAAAACTGATGTCGTCCTTAGCTGCCACGGCGGAAACCATGGCAGCATCGTCCTCCTCGACTGCTCATCCAGTTCCAACTCTGTTGTTTCACTGCCCAGTGATTGCTTCTCCATCTGCTACAGCAGCAACCTGCAAAAGCAACCAATTCCAGTAGAAACTGTGCCATTTAATATATTTGTGATGTCTAACTGTAATCTAGCCTAAATGTATTGAATTACGCTTG
Organism: Hibiscus tridactylites; assembly: GCA_958450335.1. Classification (NCBI taxonomy): domain Eukaryota; kingdom Viridiplantae; phylum Streptophyta; class Magnoliopsida; order Malvales; family Malvaceae; genus Hibiscus; species Hibiscus tridactylites. Next base: position 71,189,766 of record OY288270.1, on the reverse strand, counting down.
AATGCAGCAGAAATATGGGTTAAATAGGGGGTAAATAATAGAACTTTTACACACTCAACACTTAGCTTCCCACTAAGGATTTCCAATCAATCCACTATTGATTCGTCCCCTTTTCTAGGCTTAGGAGGAAACCCTTACAAACCGATCAAGCTTTATACCCAAAGCCTTGATCAAACCCCTCTAATAGGTATAGGTTTGCACAATTAAGCTCTCACCCAATCCTAAAACACTTGAGCAAATCTAACAATATTTGCTCACTAGTGTTTGTCTATACAAGGAATTGACAATTAAGCACTAAGACACATTTTGATCATATGTTGTGTTATAATTGAAGCATTAATCATTACTAGATGCTTGGAGGTCCCTTTTATACTTCCCTTTGAGTTTGTAGTCCTTACTAGCTGTTGGGGTTGAATTGGAGCCGTTGGAGACTTTATTTCCCACCTTTAATGTTGTTCTAGAGCCTTCCATATCGATATGCGAGGACCCGTATCGGTACGCTCTTCTTCAAAAACTAGCTATTGAGCTCTTGCCAGTCTAAGTGTATCGATAAGCTTGAGGACGTACGGTACAATATGTCATTTAAAAGACTGTTGGGAAATAACCGTTGTGTAACACCCCTTATCCGGTTATGGGCGAGAGATGTCACATACAAACTACAATCAGAAACATATATCAATTATAGAAGCACATGAATCAATCACCCAAACATAGCAACAAGAGTATCATACATACATGCTTAGTCAAACAATAGATCACTCAATCATATATATATATATATATATATATATATATATATATATATATATATATATATATATATATATATATATATATACACACAAGATCATTTTCTCAAATAGGTGGGCCATTTTAAACTTTTCTAACTTATAACCTAATTTATAAGCTAATAAAGATAATAGTCAATTAGCAACATACATACAATCGAGCATCCAAGAAATCAACAACATATCCTATATAATATATCTACTTATATACATTCGGCTAGGATCTAAATAACTTATGTACAATTGAAACATCCTTATAATATTCATGATATTTTCATTACAAGTCATTTACTTATTCAAACTACCTAAACTTGTATCATTGATCAATCCACCTAACAATACTAGGTTCCATTCTAAGTTACATCAATTCACATATCCTTCAAGGACAATATACCATTCGAAACATACACTAATTCAATAAGGATTCTAGATGCAAATCACCTAGATCAATCATAGATATCAAATTGGTTCATATTCAACCATTCAAATCCAACTTATATGTGTACAACATATAAGCCATTCAAAACCTTATCAAGCTTAGATAACTCAAACATAGTTAATTCATATCAACAAAAACATAGTTACACATCAACCATTAAAATTCTTACATATCATAACTTGTCTTAGTCTTATACAAGCCAAAAATTATCAAATATAAGTTCCATAATGCATATGATAAACTAACTTTAGACTATGCCACCATCTAGGAGACTAAGCAAGGTTATATCATACTTGTTCTTGACTTGTGAAGCTCTCGAGACAAAACGGATGACTTTCGAATATCAACAGACATGTTATTTTGGAAGAAGGAAACAAAGAGAGTGATAAGTACATATAATGTACTTAGTGAGGCAGCCCTAAACATTACTAGTTTCAATCTTTTAAAGTCTTATTCATATCTTCAAGGTTACTTAGCTAGGCTTAGGATATATAAGTTCACCTAGCTAGTCCATCAAACTCAAGTTAACTTAACTAGTTTCATAATCATGATATTTGGCAGCAAGCATTCTCATGAGTTAAGTCATTTTAGGCAGCAAACAATTTCAATGATTCAAGTCGTTTTGGGCAGCAAACAATACACATAATTCAAGTCATTTTGGGCAACAAACGATGCATATAATTCATGTCATTTTGGGCAGCAAACAATATACATAATTCATGGTCATATTAGGCAGCAAATACACATATAGATCATGTATTTTTGTTAAGGCAATTACTCAACTTATTCATTTAAACCATATCATAGATTCAAATATGTTTTTGCCTTGGATGACTAATGAAATAGGTAATCAAGTCTTCATATAACATTTAACTTTAGATACTCAAAGTATCAATTTTCTCATTTTAACATATAATAGAGGATGCTCAAGCATCAGTGGTGACTTACCACCATTCATTTAACAAGGTGACTAACCACCTTTTCAGGTTCATAGGTGACTAACCACCATCCTGAGTCAAAAATCATAGGATCTCAATGACTTTAAGGTATGCCCTTATACCTATAGACACTAATCAACCAAGGACTTAACTTATCTTTTAATTCCAACAAGTTCAATTACTTGTTTATCATATTCAATCATCCTTTCATTATAAACACTCAAGTTCATGCTCAAACAATTTTCCAGCAAGCATATAGCATCATTTCAATCATATAAATCTCCAAAATATAGTGGCTAAGCATCAATTATAAGTTCCTATCAAGTATTATCAATGGCCATTCAAACATATCAAACCAAATAAATCAATAACAAGACACTAGTACCAACATAACAATTTCTATCATTTGTTTCTTTTAAGCCTTCTTCCTTATATTTTAAATTGCCAAATCATTGTTAAATTCATTGAATACTTCATTTTAAATCATCAAATAATCAAAAATACATTGGTTAGGATATTAATCCCAACCCTAAGTTAGCTACACTCACAAATCTTCCAAGCTTAGTTTGTGTCTTTGATGGTGATGCCTTTGCCTATTCTTTTAGCTTGTTCCACCCTTGATTCCTCTAATATATCTTAACCAATTTTCTCTTGAATCATAGCATAACATATATAACACACATTAGAACTTAATTCAAGTATATATATAAATATATATACATCAACTTAATCACAATTACTTAAAACATTTGAATTTGCCCCCTAAATTGGCAATTTGAGTAGCACTTACTAAACCATCTATAACATTTTACTCACAACTCCAAATTAGGAGTTCTTTACCATTTTAGAAAGCTTATTCACACACCTTTACAACCATGTATAGCAAATAGTTTTATCATTTCCTTATCAATACAATTTATTGTTTGAAAACATGGCATTTTTCAAGATCAAATATGCCAACTTAGTTCTAACCCACTTTGGTGTACATTTTAAACATTTTACAAAACTAGTTTAAATCCAACATTTTAACCATAATTTACCACGTTTATCCTTAATATTTTCAAATTCTAATAGGTTCAAAAACAGGGCAATACAGTCCCTAATTTCTTACATTTTCCAGATTAATCCAAAACAATGCTTTAAGTGTTTTAGTTCATTTTAACCATTCATATAAAAAAATTTTCTTTATGAACCTCTATGTTTTCATTCATTTAAGGTATCCCCTGTTTGAAGAATAATTTTCCAGAATTTTTAGATGATGAATTAAATCCCTAAATTTTATTTTTATTCGAAACAGTCCTCCTATTTTCAGTTCCATTCTAAGTGTGACCAGTTTGTTTCTAACTTATTTTCCAGCAATTCCAACATCGTTTTCATGCTTCCCAGGCCTCTATCTTATATTATTTTTAATGATCTACAACTTTGTCTTACAAAACTTTTGCTAAATCGAACCCTAACCTATTCGAATTTTCAATTTAAAACATGGCAGTGTAATGAACCTAATCTGGGAAGATTCAAACCTAAGTTCATGTTCATGCTTTAATTTCTAGAAATTCAACCACAAATTCATAAACCCAATATTTTAACAACATCATAACTTAATTCTAAGCTTATTTCCAGCAACCATTCATACTCAAATTCATCAAAATAAACTTTAAATCTCAAGAACAACATCAAATGACTAACAAACAATTACTTGAGCTATGAAATCAACATGCATGTATTTTCTCTTTAATTTCCAACCTTAAACTCCTGTGTTCTTCATCTTGTTTTCTTCAGATTTTTAAGCTCTCAAACCTTTCTCTCTCTTGTTTATTTTCGGTGATAATGTGAGAATGGGAGAATGATGAAGCAATATTGTCTATGCCTTAGTCAAGTGTCTCTAAGTGGGATGACATGTGGGTTGGTTCTTAGCCAAGTTATCCCACTAACATTATATATTCATATAATAATGTTGATCTAATATTAATTCCTACTAACTTACTCTTTATATTACATTATTATAATATTTATTCTCATCTTAAGTTGAATATATATACATTAACTATTACTAATGATCATATGTTTATTCTAATAGTTACGGTTTTAATTCATTCTAATCTTTGTTATTGTGACCATTTTTACACATTTCATTTTAGTTTTTTTGGGGAAAACTACACCGGTGGTCCCCAAACTATTACTATTTCCTATTTTGGTCCCCAAACTATTTTTTTCGGTAAAATCGTCCCTTATGTTACATAGTTCTCCTGTTTTGGTCCCCGGCGTTAAATAGCTAACGGTTTTGCTGAAGTGGCATTTTTTAAGAGGGGAGAGAAATGATTAAAAAATATTTAAAAAATGCCACGTCAGCAAAACCGTTAGCTATTTAACGTCGGTGGACCAAAACATGAGAATTATATAACAGAAGGGACGGTTTTGCCCAAAAACATAGTTTAGGGACTAAAATAGGAAACAATAATAGTTTGGGGACCACCGGTGTAGTTTTCCCTTTTTATGATTCCATCTAGGGTGTTACAACTCCTCCCCGTTAAAGAAAATTTGTCCTCGAATTTTACCTGAATCGAATAGGTGAGGATATTGTTTTCGCATCGAATCCTCGGGTTCCCAAGTCGCTTTTTCGACTTTTTGATTTCTCCAAAGAACTTTGACTAGAGGAACACTTTTATTGCGAAGTCTCTTGACTTCTCGATCAAGAATTTGAACAGGTTCTTCTTCGTATGAGAGATCGGGATTGAGCTTAACTTCTTCAGGCTCAAGAACGTGAGACGGATCATATCAATATCTTCTGAGCATTGAGACGTGGAAGACATTGTGTATCTTATCAATCTCGGGAGGAAGTGCGAGTCGATAAGCTAGAGGACCAATTCTTTCAACTACTTCAAATGGTTCGATAAACCGAGGACTAAGCTTTCCTCTTTTTCCAAAATGGAACACTTTCTTCCACAGGGAGACTTTAAGAAACACTTTATCTCCGAATTGATGTTGAATGTCTCTACGCTTCAAATTAGCGTATGACTTTTAACGATCAAAGGCTTGCTTCAATCGGGAGTGAATGATTTGCACTTGTTCTTCGGTTTCCCGTAGCAATTATGGTCCCAACACTTTATTATCTCCAAGTTTAGACCAGCACAAGGGAGTTCTACATTTTCGGTCGTACAATGCTTCATAGGGAGCCATCTGAATAGATGATTGGTAGTTGTTATTGTAGGCGAATTCAACTAGAGGAAACAATTTCTCCCAATTCTTTCTGAAGTCAATAATACAAGCTCTGAGCATGTCTTCCAGAATTTGAATTACTCGCTCGGATTGACCATCGGTTTGCGGATGGAAAGTTGTGCTAAGATTTAGTTTGGTTCCGAAAGATTTATGTAGAGTCTTCCAAAATCGAGCTGTGAATCGGGGATCTTGATCAGAAACTATTGAGATTGGAACTCCATGTAAACAGATTACTTCTCGAATGTATTATTTGGCTAAAGCTTCAAGAATGAGATTCATTCTCACTGGAATGAACTGTGTTGACTTGGTGAAACCATCAACGATCACCCATATAGCGTCGCACTTTCTTGGAGAACAAGGAAGACCGGTTACAAAATCCATTGTGATCCATTCCCATTTCCATTGTAGAAATTTGAGAGGTTGGAGTAAACCAGTAGGGACTTTGTGCTCGGCTTTAATACGTTGGTAGTTCAGACATTTTGCTACAAAGTCGTTGATAGCCGCTTTCATTACCGGCCACCAATACAAGGGCTTGAGATCCTTGTACACCTTAATTGATCCAAGGTTGATCGAAAAAGAACTTTGGTGCGCTTCTTGCAGGATTTCATCTTGTAATTCTTTGTTATTAGGGACACCAATACGATCTTTGAAGTATAGAAGTCCATTCGACTTAACAGAGAAGTCAGGATTAGACTCAAGCTTAGAATTGATTTTCTGAAGTTCCGAATCAATTTGTTGGAGTTATTTGATCCTGGTGATCAAATTAGATTGAACTTGAAGTTCATTCAGATAATTCTGGATCTTGCATAGCCGAAAATGGGCGTTGATAGCCAAAGAAGCTACGAATAAACAAATTAAAGACGTTACTTAGGTTATAAAATTTCATTTGAAGGATTTCTTGCTAAACAAGAAAGTGTCCGAATTCTTCCTTGACCATGAAGAAGGAATTCGAATGATCATTTTAAATTTGAAGATTGAACGTTTACGAATTTTCGAGTAACTTACACAGGTTCGGTTTTTGACTCAGAGCGTCGGCAACGATATTGGCTTTTCTAGGGTGATAATCGATGGTCAGGTCATAATCTTTGAGCAACTCTAACCATCTTCTTTGTCTAAGGTTCATGTCTTTCTGAGTGAGTAAATACTTCAGGCTTTTGTGATCAGTGAACAACTTGCATCTTTCACCGTACAAGTAGTGCCACCAAATTTTGAGCGCGAACACAATAGCCGCAAGCTCGAGATCATGTGTAGGATAGTTCAATTCATGTGGCTTCAGTTGTCAGGAGGTGTATGCAATCACGTTGCCTTCTTGCATCAGAACACAACCTAAGCCCGAGTGTGATGCATCGCTGTACACCACGAATTCTCTACTCGAATCGGGTTGAATAAGTATCGGGTCATGTGTTAGAGCTTGTTTGAGTTGGTCGAAGCTTCGTTAGTTCTTTTTCGACCACTCAAAGGCTTCATTCTTTCGAAGAAGTTTGGTTAATGGTGCGGCAATTACAGAGAACCCTTTCACAAATCTTCGATAGTACCCGGCTAAACCGAGGAAACTTTGAACTTCACTCACATTTCTCGAAGGTCTCTAATCAAGAATAGCTTGAATTTTCTTCGAATCGACTTTGATTCCTTCGGCATAAATGATGTGTCCGAGGAATGAAACTTCGGATAACTAAAACTCACACTTAGTGAATTTGGCAAACAATTGGTGATCTCGGAGCGTCTGAAGCACACTCCGAAGATGGTCAGCATGTTCTTCCTTGTTCAGAGAGTATACAAGGATGTCGTCAATGAAAACGACCACGAACTTGTCAAGATAAGGCTTAAATACTTGATTCATCATGTTCATGAACGCAGCAGGGGCATTCGTTAAACCAAATGGCATTACTAGGAACTCGTAATTTCCATATCGAGTTCGAAAAGCTATTTTTGGCACATCTTATTCTTTCACCCTCATTTGATAGTAACCGGACCGAAGATCAATCTTGGAGAACACGACTGTGTTTTTGAGTTGATTAAACAAATCTTCGATCCTTGGCAACGGATACATGTTCTTGTTGATTACTTTATAAAGTTGCCGACAATCGATACAAAATCGCATCGTAGCGTCCTTCATTTTCATGAACAGGACAAGAGCACCCCAGGGAGAGATACTGGGTCGGATGAATCCCTTATCCTCGAGTTCTTGAATTTGCTTCTTTAGTTCTTTGAGTTCAACAAGTGTCATCCGATAAGGTGTAATGAACAAAGGATTAGTTTCGGGTTGAACTTCGATCTTGAATTTGACTTCCCGAAATTGAGGAAGGCCAGAGAGTTCCTCAAGAAAAACATCAGAAAATTTAGATACAACAGGCATTTCAAGTAAACCGAAATCAAGCTCGTCTTGAAGTTCCATAGCGGCAAAAATAGAGATCGGTTTCTTGTCTATCAATAGGATAGATTCTTTTCCTAAACCCTGTAAATATAACCTACGGTTTTGACAGTCTACCCAGGCTCCATGTTTTCCCAACCAATCTAGTCCTAAAATATATCAAATTCACATTTGGGCAATACATATAGATTACAAGAGAATGGTACATTTCGTATGGTTATTTGGCAATTTCTATAGATCAAGTTAATCGGCAAGTTTCCACCTATTGGATTTGAAACTACAAGGCTTGATTTTACAATTTCAAGTTTCAAATTTAGTTCATCTAATAGATATGAACAAACAAATGAATGTGTTGATCCCAAATCTATCAAAGTGTAAACAGGTTTAAGGTTTAGTTCAACCGTACCTGCAATGACATCGGGAGACTCTTCTTCTTCTTTTCCACGAATGTGGTAGACACGAGCTGGGGCTCGGGATTCTTGATAAGTAGTAGCTTTCGAATGGGAAACCTTGCCTTTCCCCGGATTACCCGACTGAGCTTGTCTCGGATTCTTATTTCGGCTAAATGACACAGAGCTCAGGTTGAAAAGTTGAACATAAGACTGATCATTTCTTTTCGGACAATCCCGGATATAGTGATCATCGGCGCCACAAGCAAAACAAAGATTAGCTTGGGCTCGACACTGGCCGAAATGTTGCTTCTAACAGAACTTGCAAGTAGGTGCTTTTTCTTCATTTCCCGTACTGTTGACAGAAACAACCGGAATAGCCATCTTATTTGAGTATTGAGATTAGGAATACTCTGAGCAATAGGTACATAAGTGGAGGATGATTCCTTCTGATATTTCTGCTTCTTTGATCATCGGAACTTGTCGTCACCCTTTCTCTTCTTATTAGCTTAGAAACCGCTCTTTCGCTTCTCGGTAGTTCTCATCTTAGATTCAATGGCAATGGCTCGATTTACGAGGCTTTGAAAGTCCGTAATGTCAAGTTTTGTTAACATCGGACTCAGTTCATCACTCAGACCGTCAATGAACATTCTACACTTGTCTTTCTCAGTTTTGATGTATTCCGAGCCATGCTTGTAGTATTTAGAGAAATCTCTGACATACTATTCAATCGACCGATTGGCCTACTTCAAATACAGAAACTTCTTCCTCCAATCATTAAGGTATTGTTCACTAATGTGCTTTTTCTTGAACTCCTCGACAAAGAATTTCCACGTGACTGACTCAGCAAGGGTGGTCAGAGGCGTGGTTTCCCACCAGCTTAGGGCTTCGTCGGCTAAGAGTGCAATCGCACATTCAAGCTTATGCTCGTCTGAGCATTGAAGATATCTAGTCAGGATTTATGTGGTTCTTTCAAGCCAATTCTCAACTTCTTCTAACTTTTCTTCATTCTCGCCAGTGAATGTATACGCTCGGTATTGCGCGAGCTTGTCGATCGGGGCTTGACTCGGGGCAGCGACGACAGGTGTTGGTTGTTCTCATCTGATGTTCATTACAAGATAATCGAACATCTCCTTCATGCTAAGGAGACATTCGCGTTGAGCGGATTGAAGGGTCAGATTTTCAGGTGTTGTACGACCGGTTCTCGAGGTTGTCCTTGAGGTTGTTTCGGTTGAACCGAATGTTTTGTGGGGTGCATACCGACACTATCCCCGTTGTTTGATGATCCATTAGGACTTTTATCGTATCGAGCTAGATTAGTTGCAGACATTCTATTAAAAATTCAAACAAGATCAGAATTAGAGAGCGAAATCACAAGTAGTTCGATATAAGACTCCTAGGTGGCATAGTTTAACCTATATGATGCATGACATGTTTCAGACAATTTTAGGACCTATAACCTAAAGATCTGATACCAATTTATGTATCACCTCTCACCCAGGTACGAGCGAGAGATGTCACATACGAACTACAATCAGAAACATATATCAAACATAGAAGCACATGAATCAATCACCCAAACATAGCAACAAGAGTATCATACATACATGCTTAGTCAAACAATAGATCACTCAATCATATATATATAGCCAAGATCATTTTCTCAAATAGGTGGGCCATTTTAAACTTTTCTAACTTATAACCTTATTTATAAGCTAATAAAGATTATAATCAATTAGCAACATATATACAATTGAACATCCAAGAAATCAACAACCAATCCTATATAATATATCTACTTATATACATTCAGCTAGGATCTAAATAACTTATGTACAATTGAAACATCCTTATAATATTCATGATATTTTCATTACAAGTCATTTACTTATTCAAACTACCTAAACTTGTATCATTGATCAATCCACCTAACAATACTAGGTTTCATTCTAAGTTACATTAATTAACATATCCTTCAAGGACAATATACCATTCGAAACATAAACAAATTCAATAAAGATTCTAGATGCAATTCACCTAGTTCAATCATAGATATCCTTTGGGTTTTTAGGTGCTCGATTCCTTCAAATGTTCTTGCTCGCCAAGTGGTGGAGAAGTGGAATTTTTGGTGTAAGAGGTGTGGAAGCTAAAATTGATAAGCACAAGATGATTTATAGTGGTTCAACCTTCTAACCAAGGTCTACATCCACTAACTTAGCTTCCCACTAAGGATTTCCAATAAATCTATTATTTATTCGTCCCCATTTCTAGGCTTAGGAGGAAACCCTTACAAACCGATCTAGCTTTCTACCCAAAGCCTTGATCAAACCCTATTTACAAGAGATAAAATAAGCAAACTCAAATCCCTCTAATAGGTATTTGTTTGCACAATTAAGCTCTCACCCAATCCTAAAACACTAGAGCATATCTAACAATTTTTGGCTCACCGGTGTTTGTCTATACAAAGAATTGACACTTAAGCACTAAGACACATTTTGATCATATGATGTATTATAATTGAAGCATTAACCATTACTAGATGCTTGGAGGTCCCTTTTATACTCCTCTTTGAGTTTGTAGCCGTTACTAGCCGTTGGGGTTGAATTGGAGCCGTTGGAGGCTTATTTCCAATCTTTAATGTTGTTCTGGAGCCTTCTGTATCGATACGCGAGGACTCGTATCGGTACGCTCTTTTTCAGAAACTAGTCGTTGAGCTCTTGCCAACCTAAGCGTATCGATACGCTTGAGTGCGTATCGGTACGATATGTCTTTTAAAAGACCGTTGGGAAATAGCTCTTGCGGACGTTAAAAAGGGATCGGTACGCTTAAGGGGCATATCGAAACGATACATATTCGTATCGATACGACAAAGCTTGTATCGATACGAGTTTTAGCAGAATCAAAACCTGGGCAAAAGTGTATCGATACGGGGCACACCGTACCGGTACGGGTTTGCTGAAAACTCAAGCTTGGCTAATTTAAATCATTAAAAAGTTTGACAAAAACCTTTTTAAACACCTCAAACATATTTTAAAGTTGTTTAGACTTAAAGACTAGTTTTAAATTCTTTTCAAATTTGTCCAAAACATTTTTCAATTATTATATCAAAACATTAGTTCTACAATCTCCCCCTTTTTGATATAATAAAACTAACTTGAAAAATTGTTTGGGATTTCTCCCCCTAGTGAAATAAATTTTGACTAAGAGAATTAAGATTTTAAATCAATTAAAGCTCCCCTTATTCATTTGAAAATTCATTTTTTCAAACTATTTCTCCCCCTTTTTGTTATATCAAAAAGAATTTAAAACACTTTTAAGCTCAAAATAACAATAGAGATTTAAAAAGATAACAAAAATTTAGAATTTTTGTTTCAAAATGGATCCCCTTTACTCAAAGCATCATCAAAAGTTGTTAGTCCAACATATATGATCATCTAGTTCAAATAAATAAAAATAAATCAAATAAAAGCAAGAACAACTAGATTTTATCACACTTGAACCCAAGGGAGGATGTGTAGCCTTCCTCTTCAAGTGTCTTTCTTTATGTGCATGGAGCTCCCCCTCAATATTGACTTGTTGATCACTCTCCATCACACCTAGCAAAAGATAATCAAGTAATTTTTAGTATCCAATTTGCTTTGGATCCGTAGACGTTAGTAGCACAAAATTTAGTCCCCTTAGGAATCCATTTTCCAATTTCATCCTTTTTAGTTGAAGTGGTTAGTCCTTTTGGGACCCAAACACTTCTAAAACATTTATCATTTACAAATCTGGGGGCACTAGATTGTCTTACATAAAAGTTTGATTTTCCAAAATTATTTTTCTTTTCAAGCTCTTTGGAAATCAAATCTTTTTCTTCTTGAACTTTATGAAGCAACTTTTGTAAATCAAAATATTTTTGTTCAAACTCTTCGAGTTTTGCTTCAAGATCAAGTTTGGTTTTAGAAATCAAATCATTTTGAATTTTCAACTTTCAAATCATTTATTGTTTTTCAAAATGTGATTTTTAAACCCTAAAACCAAATCATCATAGGCATCTTGTAATTCATCAAAAGAATAAGAACATGAAGTAGATGAATTAGAAGTTACCCTTGAATCTTCTTCGATGGCCATAAGGCAAAGGTTGGCTAGTTCATCGTCGGTTGAGTCTTCATCACTCCAAGTAGCCACATATGCCTTCTTCTTATGGCTTTAAGTGCTTGCCCTCTTCTTTTTCATGGATTCTCGTTCAAGCTCTTTCAAGGCTTTCTTCATGTAAGGGGCACACTTCTTGAAGAGATGAACTATCTATTCTTCATCATCCTCCTCTTCACTTGAATCTACATAATGGCATGTGGAGGATTTGAGAGCAATGTCATTTGTGTTGATGCCAACCCTTTTGAGCTTCTTCTCCCCCATAGTTATAAGTCATTCCCTCTTCTTGGTTTTTCTTCGTAATTTGGTGAGTGAGAAGTGACCCAATGAGCTCATCAAGCTTCAAAGTTTTGAGATTCTTGGCTTCGATGATGGCGGTCCTTTTTGAGTCCCATGACTTGGGAAAAGAGTAGATGAGCTTTCGGACAAGTTTCTCTTCCGGGATGGCTTCTCCATAACCTTTAAGACAATTGTGATAGTGGAGAACCTATCAAACATCTTATAGATGTTCTCTTCCGGATCCATCTTGAAGTTTTCATACGCTAGGTTGAGGAGACCGATCTTGGTCTCCTTTACTTCGTCAGTTCCTTCGTATGTGACTTCAAGCTTGTCTCATACCTCCTAGGCACTCTCACAAGAAGACATCTTCTCATAGATGTTTGGGCCAAATGCACAAAATAAGATGTGCAAGGCTTTGCAATTAAGCTTCATCTTCTTGCGATCTTTGGCACTCCAATCCGCCTTGCTTTGTTGAGGCACGAACCAACCATTTCTACTATGTCCTAAAGCTTGTAGTCCTTTGACTTTATGAAGAACTTCATCCTTGTCTTCCAATGAGCATAGTGTGTTTCGTCGAAGAAGGGCGGTTTATCGATAGATTGCGCCATTGAGATGGTTGTTTGAAATGTTGATCGAGCTTGTCGGATCTTCTTAATAGGATGTTAATCCTCTTCAATTGAGCCAAGCTCTTATACCAATTTTTGATTTTTAGTTGCTCGATTCCTTCAACCATTCTTGCTCGCCAAGTGGTGGAGAAGTGGAATTTTAGATGTAAGAGTTGTGGAAGCTAAAATTGATAAGGACAAGATGATTTATAGTGGTTCAACCTTCTAACCAAGATCTACATCCACTACCTTAGATTCCCACTAAGGATTTCCAATCAATCTACTATTGATTCGTCCCTTTTTCTAGGCTTAGAAGGAAACCCTTAAAAACCGATCAAGCTTTCTACCCAACGCCTTGATCAAACCCTCTTTACAAGAGATAAAATAAGCGAAATCAAATCCCTCTAATAGGTATATGTTTGCACAATTAAGCTCTCACCCAATCCTAAAACACTTGAGTAAATCTCACAATTTTTGGCTCACTAGTGTTTGTCTATGCAAAGAATTGACACTTAAGCACTAAGACACATTTTGATAATATGTTGTATTACAATTGAAGCATTAACCATTACTAGATGCTTGGAGGTCCCTTTTATACTCCTCTTTGAGTTTGTAGCCACTACTAACCGTTGGGGTTGAATTGGAGCCGTTGGAGGCTTTATTTCCGATCTTTAATGTTGTTCTGGAGGCTTCTATATCGATACGCGAGGACTCGTATTGGTACGCTCTTTTTGAGAAACTATTCTTTGAGCTCTTGCCAACCTCAGCATATCGATACGCTTGAGTGTGTATCGGTACGATATGTCTTTTAAAAGACCGTTGGGAAATAGCCGTTGTGGACGTTAAAAAAGGGATCGGTACGCTTACGGGGCGTATCGAAACGATCCCTATCCTTTTTGATACGACAAAGCCTATATCGATACGGGTTTTGGAAGATTCAAAACCTGGGCAAAAGTGTATTGATACGGGGTACACCGTATCGGTACGGGCTTGCTGAAAACTCAAGTTTGGCTAATTCAAATCATTAAAAATTTTGCCAAAAACCTTTTTAAATATCTTAAACATATTTTCAAGTTGTTTGGACTTAAAGACTAGTTTTAAATTCTTTTCAAATTTGTCCAAAACATTTTTCAATTATTATAACATTAGTTCTACAATCTCCCCCTTTTTCATATAATAAAACTAACTTGAAAAATTGTTTGGGATATCTCCCCCTTGTGAAATAAATTTTGACTAAGAGAATTAAGATTTTAAGTCAATTAATGCTCCCCCTTATTCATTTGAAAATTCAATTTTTCAAACTATTTCTCCCCCTTTTTGTTATATCAAAAAGAATTTAAAACACTTTTAAGCTCAAAATAACAATAGAGGTTTAAAAAGATGACAAAAATTTAGAATTTTGGTTTTAAAATGGACCCCCTTACTCAAAGTATCATCAAAAGGTTTTAGTCCAACATATATGATCATCTAGTTGAAATAAATAAAAATAAATGAAATAAAAGCAAGAACAACTAGATTTTACCACACTTGAACCCAAGGGAGGATGTGAAGTCTTCCTCTTCAAGTGTCTTTCTTTGTGTGCATGGAGCTCCCCCTCAATATTTGACTTGTTGATCACTCTCCATCACACCTAGCAAAAAACAATCAAGTAATTTTTGGTATCCAAATTGCTTTGGATCCATAGATGTTAGTAGCACAAAATTTAGTCCCCTTAGGAATCCATTTTTAAATTTCATCCTTTTTAGTTGAAGTGGTTAGTCCTTTTGGGGCCCAAACTTTTCTAAAACATTTACCATTTACAAATCTAGGGGCACTAGATTGTCTTACATAAAAGTTTGATTTTCAAAAATTATTTTTCAATTCAACCTCTTTGGAAATCAAATCTTTTTCTTCTTGAACTTTATGAAGCAAATTTTGTAAATCAAAATATTTTTGTTCAAACTCTTCGAGTTTTGCTTCAAGATCAAGTTTGGTTTTAGAAATCAAATCATTTTGAATTTTCAACTTTCAAATCATTTATTGTTTTTCAAAATGTGATTTTTAAACCCTAAAACCAAATCATCATAGGCATATTGTAATTCATCAAAAGAATATGAACATGAAGTAGATGAATTAGAAGTTACCCTTGAATCTTCTTCGATGGCCATAAGGCAAAGGTTAACTAGTTCATCGTCGGTTGAGTCTTCATCACTCCAAGTAGCCACATATGCCTTCTTCTTATGGCTTGAAGTGTTTGCCCTCTTCTTTTTCATCGATTCTCGTTCAAGCTCTTTCAAGGCCTTCTTCATGTAAGGGGCACACTTCTTGAAGAGATGAACTATCTTTTCTTCATCATCCTCCTCTTCACTTGAATCTACATGATGACATGTGGAGGATTTGAGAGCAATAGCATTTGTGTTGATGCCAACCCTTTTGAGCTTCTTCTCCCCCATAGTTATAAGTCATTCCCTCTTCTTCTCCTCTTCTTGGTTTTTCTTCGTAATTTGGTGAGTGAGAAGTGACCCAATGAGCTCATCGAGCTTCAAAGTATTGAGATTCTTGGCTTCGATGATCGCGATCCTTTTTTAGTCCCATGACTCGGGAAAGGAGTAGATGAGCTTTCAGACAAGTTTATCTTCCGGGATGGCTTCTCCATAACCTTTAAGACCATTGTGATAGTAGAGAAACTATCAAACATCTTATAGATGTTCTCTTCCGGATTCATCTTTAAGTTTTCATACGCTAGGTTTAGGAGACCAATCTTGGTCTTCATTACTTCGTCAGGTCATTCGTATGTGACTTCATGCTTGTCTCATACATCCTTGGCACTCTCACAAGAAGACATCTTCTCATAGATGTTTGGGCCAAATGCACTAAATAAGATGTGCAAGGCTTTGTAATTAAGCTCCATCTTCTTGCGATCATCGGCACTCCAATCCACCTTGCTTTGTTGAGGCACGAACCAACCATCTTCAACTATGTCCCAAAGCTTGTAGTCCTTTGACTTTATGAAGAACTTCATCCTTGTCTTTCAATGGTCATAGTGTGTTCCGTCGAAGAAGGGCGGTTTATCGATAGATTACGCCATTGAGCTAGTTGTTTGAAATGTTGATCGAGCTTGTCGGGTCTTCTCAATTGGATGTTAATCCTCTTCAATTGAGGCAAGCTCTGATACCAATTGTTGGGTTTTTAGGTGCTCGATTCCTTCAACCATTCTTGCTCGCCAAGTGGTGGAGAAGTGGAATTTTAGGTGTAAAAGGTTTGGAAGCTAAAATTGATAAGGACAAGATGATTTATAGTGGTTCAACCTTCTAACCAAGATCTACATCCACTACCTTAGATTCCCACTAAGGATTTCCAATCAATCCACTATTGATTCTCCCTTTTTTCTAAACTTAGGAGGAAACCCTTACAAACCGATCAAGCTTTCTACCCAAAGCCTTGATCAAACCCTCTTTACAAGAGATAAAATAAGCAAAATTAAATCTCTCTAATAGGTATTTTTTTGCACAATTAAGCTCTCACCCAATCCTAAAACACTTGAGCAAATCTAACAATTTTTGGCTCACTAGTGTTTGTCTATACAAAGAATTGACACTTAAGCACTAAGACACATTTTGATCATATGTTGTATTACAATTGAAGCATTAACCATTACTAGATGCTTCGAGGTCCCTTTTATACTCCTCTTTGAGTTTGTAGCCGTTACTAGCCGTTGGGGTTGAATTGGAGCCGTTAGAGGCTATATTTCTAATCTTTAATGTTGTTCTGGAGCCTTCTATATTGATATACGAGGACCCATATCGGTACGCTCATTTTCAGAAACTAGCTGTTGAGCTCTTGCCAGCCAAAGCGTGTTGATATGCTTGAAGGCATATCGGTACGGTGTGTCATTTAAAAGACCGTTGGGAAATAGCCGTTGGGGACGTTAAAACAAGGATCAGTACGCTTACGGGGCGTATCGAAACGATCCCTATCCTTTTCGATACGACAAAGCCTATATCGATACGGTTTTGGAAGATTCAAAACCTGGGCAAAAGTGTATTGATACGGGGTACACCGTATCGGTACGGGCTTGCTGAAAACTCAAGTTTGGCTAATTTAAATCATTAAATTTTTTGCCAAAAACCTTTTAAATACCTCAAACATATTTTCACATTGTTTGGACTTAAAGACAAGTTTTAAATTCTTTTCAAATTTGTCCAAAACATTTTTCAATTATTATATCAAAACATTAGTTCTACATTATCAAATTGGTTCATATTCAATCATTCAAAACCAACTTATATGTGTACAACATATAAGCCATTCAAAACCTTATCAAGCTTAGATAACTCAAACATAGTTAATTCATATCAACAAAAACATATTTACACATCAACTATTAAAATTCTTACATATCATAACTTGTCTTAGTCTTATACAAACCAAAAATTATCACATATAAGTTCCATAATGCATATGATAAACTAACTTAGACTATGCCACCAACTAGGAGACTAAGCAAGGTTATATCATACTTGTTCTTGACTTGTGAAGGTCTCGAGACAAAACAAATGACTTTCGGATATCAACGAACCTGTTATTTGGAAGAAGGAAACAAAGAGAGTGATAAGTACACATAATGTACTTAGTGAGGCAGCCCAAAACATTACTAGTTTCAATCTTTTAAAGTCTTATTCATATCTTCAAGGTTACTTAGCTAGGCTTAGGATATATAAGTTCACCTAGCTAGTCCATCAAACTCAAGTTAACTTAACTAGTTTCATAATCATGATATTTGGCAGCAAGCATTCTCATGAATTAAGTCATTTTAGGCATCAAACAATTCACATGATTCAAGTCGTTTTGGGCAGCAAACAATACACATAATTCAAGTCATTTTGGGCAGCAAACGATGCACATAATTCATGTCATTTTAGGAAGCAAACAATACACATAATTCATGGTCATATTAGGGAGCAAGTACACATATAGATCATGTCTTTTTGTTAAGGCAATTACTCAACTTGTTCATTTAATCCATATCATAGATTCAAATATGTTTTTGCCTTTGATGACTAATGAAATAGGTAAACAAGTCTTCATATAACATTTAACTTTAGATACTCAAAGTATCAATTTTCTCATTTTAACATATAATAGAGGATGCTCAAACATCAATGGTGACTTCCCACCATTCATTTAACAAGGTGACTAACCACCTTTTCAGGTTCATAGGTGACTAACCACCATCCTGAATCAAAAATCAAAGGAGCTCAATGACTTTAAGGCATTCCCTTCTACCTAAAGACATTAATCATCCAATTACTTAACTTATCTTTTGGTTCCAACTAGTTCAATTACTTGTTTATCAAACAATTTACAAAGCCAGGTATCATATTCAATCATCCTTTCATTATAAACACTCAAGTTCATGCTCAAACAATTTTCCAACAAGCACATAGCATCATTTCAATCATATAAATCTCCAAAAACAGTGGCTAAGCATCACTTATAAGTTCCTATCAAGTAGCATCAATGGCCATTCAAACATATCAAACCAAATAAATCAATAACAAGACACTAGTACCAACATAACAATTTCTATCATTTGTTTCTTTTAAACCTTCTTCCTTATATTTTAAATTATCAAACCATTGTTAAATTCATTGCATACTTCATTTTAAATCATCAAAGAATCAAAAACACATTGGTTAGGATACTAATCCCAACCTTAAGTTAGCTACACTCACAAATCTTTCAAGCTTAGTTTGTGTCTTTGGTGGTGATGCCTTTGTCTCTTCTTTTAGCTTGTTCCACCCTTGATTCCTCTAATATATCTTCACCAATTTACTCTTGAATCATAACATAACATATATAACACACATTAAAACTTAATTCAATCATATATATACATCAACTTA
Organism: Hibiscus tridactylites; assembly: GCA_958450335.1. Taxonomy (NCBI): domain Eukaryota; kingdom Viridiplantae; phylum Streptophyta; class Magnoliopsida; order Malvales; family Malvaceae; genus Hibiscus; species Hibiscus tridactylites. The sequence continues at coordinate 71,170,722 of OY288270.1, read as the reverse complement.
ATCACAATTACTTAAAACATTTGAATCTAACCCCGGTAGCACTTACTAAACTCTCCGTAACTTTTTACTCACAACTCCAAATTAGGATTTTTTACCATTATAGAAATTTTATTCACACACCTTTACAACCATGTATAGCACATATTTTTATCATTTCCCTATCAATACAGTTTATTGTTTGAAAACATGGCATATTTCAAGATCAAATATGCCAACTTAGTTCTAACCCACTTTGGTGTACATTTTAAACATTTTACATAACTAGTTTAAATCCAAAATTTTAACCATAATTTAACACGTTTATCCTTAATATTTTCAAGTTCTAATAGGTTCAAAACAGGGCAATACAGTCTCTAATTTCTTACATTTTTCAGATTAGTCCAAAACAATGCTATAAGTGGTTTAGTTCATTTTAACCATTCATATAGACAAATTTTCTTTATGAACCTATATGTTTTCATTCATTTAAGGTATCCCATGTTTATAGAATAATTTTCTAGAATTTTTAGATGATCAATTAAAACCCTAAATTTTATTTTATTCAAAACAGTCCTCATATTTTCAGTTCCATTCTAAGTGTGGCCAGTTTGTTTCTAACTTATTTTCCAAAAATTCCAACATCATTTTCATGCTTCCAGAATGATGAAGCAATGTTTTCTATGCCTAAGCCGAGTGTCTCTAAGTGGGATGGCATGTGGGCTAGTTCTTAGCCAAGTTATCTCACTAACTTTATGTATTCATATAATAATGTTAATCTAATATGAATTCCTACTAACTTACTCTTTATATTACGTTATTATAATATTTTTTCTCATCTTAAGTTGAATATATATATATATTAACTATTACTAATGCATCATATGTTTATTCTAATAGTTACGGTTTTAATTCATTCTAATCTTTGTTATTGTGACCATGTTTACACCTTTCATTTTATTTTTTTATGATTCCATATAAGGTGTTTTTAGGGTGTTATAACTCCTCCCCCTTAAAGAAAATTCGTCCTCGAATTTTACATGTATCGAATAGGTGAGGATATTGTTTTCACATCGAATCCTCGGGTTCCCAAGTCGCTTCTTCGACTTTGTGATTTCTCCAAAGAACTTTGACTAGAGGAACACTTTTGTTGCGAAGTCTCTTGACTTCTCGATCAAGAATTTGAATAGGTTCTTCTTCGTACGAGAGATCGGGGCTGAGCTCAACTTCTTCAGGCTCAAAAACGTGAGACGGAACAGATCGATATCTTCTGAGCATTGAGACGTGGAAGACATTGTGTATCTTATCAAACTCGGGAGGAAGTGCGAGTCGATAAGCTACAAGACCAATTCTTTCGACTACTTCAAATGGTCCGATAAACTGAGGACTTAGCTTTCCTCTTTTTCCAAAACAGAACACTTTCTTCCACGGGGAGACTTTAAGAAACACTTTATCTCTGAGTTGATGTTGAATGTCTCTACGCTTCAAATCAGCGTATGACTTTTGATGATCGAAGGCTTGCTTCAATCGAGAGTGAATGATTTGCACTTGTTCTTCGGTTTCCCGAAGCAATTGTGGTCCTAACACTTTATTATCTCCAAGTTCAGATCAGCATAGGGGAATTCTACATTTTCGGTTGTACAATGATTCATAAGAAGCCATCTAAATAGATGATTGGTAGTTGTTATTGTAGGCGAATTCAACTAGAGGCCACGATTTCTCCCAATTCTTTCCGAATTCAATAATACAAGCTCTGAGCATGTCTTCGAGAATTAGAATTACTCGCTCGGATTGACCATCGCTTTGCGGATGGAAAGTTGTGCTAAGATTCAGTTTGGTTCCGAGAGCTTTATGTAGAGTCTTCCAAAATCGGGCTGTGAATCGGGGATCTTGATCGGAAACTATTGAGATTGGAACTCCATGTAATGAATTACTTCTCGAATGTATAATTCAGCTAAAGCTTCAAGACTGAGATTCATTCTCACCAAAATGAAGTGTGGTGACTTGGTGAAACGATCAACGATCACCCAGATAGCGTCGCACTTTCTTGGCGAACAAGGAAGACCGGTTACAAAATCTATTGTGATCCGTTCCCATTTCCACTGTGGAAATTTGAGACGTAGGAGTAAACCAGTAGGGACTTGGTGCTCGGCTTTAATCCATTGGCAGTTCAGACATTTTGCTACAAAGTCGTTGATAATCGCTTTCATTCCCGTCCACCAATACAAGGGCTTGAGATCCTTGTACATCTTAACTGATCCAAGGTGGATCGAAAAAGAAATTGGTGCGCTTGATGTAGGATTTCATCTTGTAATTCTTTGTTATTAGGGACACGAATACGATCTTTGAAGTATAGAAGACCATTTGACTTAACAGAGAAGTCAGGATTAGACTCAAGCTTAGAATTGATTTTCTGAAGTTTCGGATCAATTTGTTGGAGTTCTTTAATCCTGGTGACTAGAGTAGATTGAACTTGAAGTTCATTCAGATAATTTTGGATCTTGCATAGCCGAAAATGGGCGTTGATAGCCAAAGAAGCTACGAATAAACAAATTAAAGACGTTACTTAGGTTACAAAATTTCATTTGAAGGATTTCTTGCTAAACAAGAAAGTGTTCAAATTCTTCCTTGACCATGAAGAAGGAATTGGAATGATCATTTTAAATTTGAAGATTGAACGTTTACGAATTTTTGAGAATTTCGAGTAACTTACATAGGTTCAGTTTTCGACTAAGAGCGTCGGCAACGACATTGACTTTTCCAGGATGATAATCGATGGTCAGGTCGTAATCTTTGAGCAACTCTAACCATCTTCTTTGTCTAAGGTTCAGGTGTTTTTGAGTGAGTAAATACTTAAGGCTTTTGTGATCAGTGAACAACTTGCATCTTTCACCGTACAAGTAGTGCCGCCAAATTTTGAGCGCGAACACAATAGTTGCAAGCTCGAGATCATGTGTTGGATAGTTCAATTCGTGTGGCTTCAGTTTTTGGGAGGCGTATGTAATCATGTTGCCTTTTTGCATCAAAACGCAACCTAAGCCCAAGTGTGATGCATCGTTGTAAACCACGAATTCTCTACCCGACTCGGGTTTAATAAGGATAGGGGCATGTGTCAGAGCTTGTTTGAGTTGGTCGAAGCTTCGTTGCTGCTTTTCCGACCACTCAAAGGCTTCATTCTTTTGAAGAATTTTGGTTAATGGTGCGGAAACTACAGAGAACCCTTTCACAAATCTTCGATAGTACCCAGCTAAACCAAGGAAACTTCAAACTTCACTCATATTTCTCGGAGGTCTCCAATCAGGAATAGCTTGAATTTTCTTTCAATCGACTTTGATTCCTTCGGCAGAAATGACGTGTCCGAGGAATGAAACTTCGGATAACCAAAACTCACACTTAGTGAATTTGGTGAACAGTTGATGATCTCGGAGCGTCTAAAGCACAATTCGAAGATGGTCATCATGTTCTTCCTTGTTCCGAGAGTATACAAGGATGTCGTCAATGAAAATGACCACGAACTTGTCAAGATAAGGCTTAAATACTCGATTCATCATGTCCATGAACGTAGTAGGGGCATTTGTTAAACAAAATGGCATTACTAGGAACTTGTAATGTCCATATCGAGTTTGAAAAGCTGTTTTTGGCACATCTTCTTCTTTCACCCTCATTTGATTGTAACCAGACCGAAGATCAATCTTGGAGAACACGACTGCGTTTTTGAGTTGAGCAGACAAATCTTCGATCCTTGGCAACGGATACATGTTCTTGATGGTTACTTTATTAAGTTGTTGATAATCGATACAAAGTCGCATTGTACCATCCTTCTTTTTCATGAACAGGACAGGTGCACCCCAGGGAGATATGTTGGGTCGGATGAATCCCTTATCCCCGAGTTCTTGAATTTGCGTCTTTAGTTCTTTGAGTTCAACAGGTGCCATCTGATAAGGTGTAATGGACAACGGATTAGTTCCGGTTTGAACTTCGATCTTGAATTCGACTTCCCGAGTTGGAGGAAGGCCAGGGAGTTCCTCAGGAAAAACATCAGAAAATTCATATACAACAGGCATTTCAAGTAAACCGAAATCAAGCTCGTCTTGCAGTGCCATAACGGCGAAAAAGAATATCGGTTTCTTGTCTATCAATATGATGGATTCTTTTCCTAAACCCCGTAAATATAACCTACGGTTTTGATAGTCTACCCATGCTTCATGTTTTCCCTACCAATCTAGTCCTAAAACTAGATCAAATTCACATTTGGGCAATACATATAGATTACAAGAGAAGGGTATATTCTGTATGGTTATTTGGCAGTTTGTACAGATCAAGTTAATCGGCAAGTTTCCACCTATTGGATTTGAAACTACAAGGCTTGATTTTACAATTTTAGGTTTCAAATTTATTTCATCTAACAGATATGAACAAACAAATGAATGTGCCGTTCCCGAATCTATCAAAGTGTAAACAGGTTTAAGGTTTAGTTCAACCGTACCTGCAATGACATCGGGAGACTTTTCTTCTTCTTTTCCACGAATGTGGTCGACACGAGCTGGGGTTTGGGATTCTTGATAAGTAGTAGCTTTCGAATGGGCAGCCTTGCCTTTCCCCGAATTACCCGATTGAGCTTGTCTCAAATTCTTGTTTCGGCTAGATGGCACAGAGCTTGGGTTGAAAAGTCGAACAGAAGACTGGTCATTTCTTTTCAGACAATCATGGATATAGTGATCATTAGCGCCACAAGCAAAATAGAGATTAGCTTGGGCTCGACATTGGCCGAAATATTGCTTCTGACAGAACTTGCAAGTAGGAGCTTTTTCTACATTTCCCGTACTGTTGACAGAAACAACCGGAATAGCCATCTTATTTGAGTATTGAGATTGAGAATTACTCCGAGAAACAGGTACATAAGTGGAGGATGATTCCTTCTGATATTTCTGGTTCTTTGACCACCGGGACTTGTTGTCACCCTTTCTCTTCTTATCAGCTCAGAAACCGCTCTTTCGCTTCTCGGCATTTCTCATCTTAGATTCAGTGGAAATGGCTCGATTTACGAGGATTTGAAAGTCTGTAATGTCAAGTGATGTGAACATCGGACTCAGTTCATCACTCAAACCATCAATGAACATTTTGCACTTGTCTTTCTCGGTTTTGAAGTATTCCGAGCCATACTTGCAGTATTTACAAAAATCGTCGGCATACTTTTCAATTGACCGATTTGCCTACTTCAATTAAGAAACTTCTTCCTCCGATCAGCAAGGTATTTTTCACTAATGTACTTTTTCTTGAACTCCTCGACAAAGAATTTCCACATGAATGACTCGGTAGGGCGGTCAGAGTTGTGGTTACCCACCAGCTTAGGGCTTCGTCGACTAAGAGTGCAATCGCACATTCAAGATTATGCTCGTTCGGGCATTGAAGTTGTCTAGTCAGGATTTTTGTGGTTCTTTCAAGCCAATTCTCAGCTTCTTCTGGCTTTTCTTCATTCTCACCAGTGAATGTATACGCTCGGTATTGCGCGAGCTTGTCGATCGGGGCTCGACTCGGGGCAGCGACAACATATGTTGGTTGTTCTCATGTGATGTTCATTACAAGTTGATCGAACATCTCCTTCATGCTAAGGAGACATTCGCATTGAGCAGATTGAAGGGTCGAATTTTCATGTTATTGTACGATCGGTTCTCGAGGTTGTCCTTGAGGTTGTTTCGGTTGAACCGGAGGTTCCGGGGGTGCATACCGACACTATCCCTGTTGTTTGATGATCCATTGGGACTTTCATTGTCCTGAGCTAAATTAGTTGCAGACATTCTATTAAGAATTCAAACAAGATTAGAATTAGAGAGCGGAATCACAAGTAGTTAGATATAAGACTCCTAGGTGGCATAGTTTAACCTATATGATGCATGACATGTTTCAGACAATTTTAGGACCTATAACCTAAAGCTCTGATACCAATTTATGCAACACCTCTCGCCCGGTTACGAGCGAGAGATGTCATATACGAACTACAATCAAAAACATATATCAAACATAGAAGCGCATGAATCAATCACCCAAACATAGAAACAAGAGTATCATACATACATGCTTAGTCAAACAATAGATCACTCAATCATATATATATACACAAGATCATTTTCTCAAATAGGTGGGCCATTTTAAACTTTTCTAACTTATAACCTAATTTATAAGCTAATAAAGATTATAATCAATTAGCAACATATATAGAATCGAACATCCAAGAAATCACCAACCAATCCTATATAATATATCTACTTATATACATTCAGCTATGATCTAAATAACTTATGTACAATTGAAACATCTTTATAATATTCATGATATTTTCATTACAAGTTATTTACTTATTCAAACTACCTAAACTTGTATCATTAATCAATCCACCTAACAATACTAGGTTTCATTCTAAGTTACATCAATTAGCATATCCTTCAATGACAATATACCATTCGAAACATACACTAATTCAATAAGGATTCTAGATGCAATTCGCCTAGATCAATCATAGATATCTGTTGGGGTTTTTAGGTGCTCGATTCCTTCAACCGTTCTTGCTCGCCAAGTGGTGGAGAAGTGGTGTGGAAGCTAAAATTGATAAGGACAAGATGATTTATAGTGGTTCAACCTTCTAACCAAGGTCTACATCCACTACCTTAGCTTTCCACTAAGGATTTCTAATCATTCCACTATTGCTTCGTCCCCTTTTCTAGGCTTAGGAGAAAACCCTTACAAACCGATCAAGCTTTCTACTCAAAGCCTTGATCAAACCCTCTTTACAAGAGATAAAATAAGCAAACTCAAATCCCTCTAATAGGTATTTGTTTGCACAATTAAGCTCTCACCCAATCCTAAAACACTTGAGCAAATTTAACATTTTTTGCTCACTAGTGTTTGTCTATACATAGAATTAACACTTAAGCACTAAGACACATTTTGATCATATGTTGTATTACAATTGAAGTATTAATCATTACTAGATTCTTAGAGGTCTCTTTTATACTCCTCTTTGAGTTTGTAGTCGTTACTAGTCGTTGGGGTTGAATTGGAGTCGTTGGAGACTTTATTTCCCATCTTTAATGTTGTTCTAGAGCCTTCTGTATCGATACGCGAGGACCCGTATCGGTATGCTCTTCTTCAGAAACTAGCCGTTGAGCTCTTGTCAGCCTAAGCGTATCGATACGCTTGAGGGCGTATCGGTACGGTATGTCATTTAAAGGGTCGTTGGGAAATAGCCGTTTTGGACGTTAAAACAGGGATCGGTACGCAAAAGGGGTGTATCGAAATGATCCATATCCGTATCTATACGGAAAAGCATGTATCGATACGGGTTTTGGCATAATCAAAACCTGGGAAAAAGTGTATCGATACGGGGTACACCGTATCACTACAGGCTTGCTGAAAACTCAAGTGTGGGTAATTTAAATCATTAAAAATTTTGCCAAAAACCTTTTTAAATACCTCAAACATATTTTCAAGTTGTTTAGACTTAAAGACAAGTTTTAAATTCTTTTCAAATTTGTCCAAAATATTTTTTAATTATTATATCTAAAGATTAGTTCTACAATCTCCCCCTTTTTAATATAATAAAACTAACATGAAAAATGTTTGGGATTTCTCCTCCTTTGTGAATAAATTTTAAATAAGAAAATTAAGATTTGAAATCATTTAAAGCTCGCCCTTATTCATTTGAAAATTCAATTTTTCAAACCATTTCTCTCCCTTTTTGTTATATCAAAAAGAATTTAAAACACTTTTAAGCTGAAAATAACAATAGAGGTTTAAAAAGATGACAATAAATTAGAATTTTTGTTTTAAAATGGTTCCCTCTTATTCAAAGCATCATCAAAAGTTGTTAGTCCAACTTATAGGATCATCTAGTTGAAATAAATAAAAATAAATCAAATAAAAGCAAGAACAACTAGATTTTACCGCACTTGAACCCAAGGGAGGATGTGAAGTCTTCCTCTTCAAGTGTCTTTCTTTGTGTGCATGGATCTCCCCCTCAATATTTGACTTGTTGGTCACTCTCCATCACACTTAGCAAAAGACAATCAAGTAATTTTTGGTATCCAAATTACTTTGGATCCATAGACGTTAGTAGCACAAAATTTAGTCCCTTAGGAATCCATTTTTCAATTTCATCCTTTTTAGTTGAAGTGGTTAGTCCTTTTGGGACCAAACACTTCTAAAACATTTACCATTTACAAATCTAAGGGCACTAGATTGCCTTACATAAAAGTTTGATTTTCCAAAATTGTTTTTCTTTTCAAGCTCTTTGGAAATCAAATATTTTTCTTCTTGAACTTTATGAAGCAAATTTTGTAAATCAAAACATTTTTGTTCAAACTCTTTGAGTTTTGCTTCAAGTTCAAGTTTGGTTTTAGAAATCAAATCATTTTGAATTTTCAACTTTGAAATCATTTTATTGATTTTCAAAATGTGATTTTTAAACTCTAAAACCTAATCATCGTAGGCATCTTGTAATTCATCAAAAGAATATAAACATGAAGTAGATGAATTAGAAGTTACCCTTGAATCTTCTTCAATGGCCATAAGGCAAAGGTTGGCTAGTTCATCATCGGTGGAGTCTTCATCACTCCAAGTAGCCACATATGCCTTCTTCTTATGGCTTGAAGTGCTTGCCCTCTTCTTTTTCATGGATTCTTGTTCAAGCTCTTTCAAGGCTTTCTTCATGTAAGGGGCACACTTCTTGAAGAGATGAACTATCTCTTCTTCATCATCCTCCTCTTCACTTGAATCTACATGATGTCATGTGGAGGATTTGAGAGCAATGGCATTTGTGTTGATGCCAACTGATCAGTGCATAAAAGTTCTATATTTTACCATCATTTATCCTTATTTTTGCTACACTCAAGCATGTTTAACTACATTTTAGGTTAAGTTTTGCATCAACATCACATTTAGATAAAATTGTGTAGGTACTGTTAAATTTGGTTACTTTTGCAGGTACCTGCTGTGGCAGCATCCAGGGCAGCAGTCGTGACAGCACCCAGGGCAGCAGTCGTGACAGCATCTAGGGCAGCAGTCATGACAGCATCCAGGGCAGCAGTCGTGGCAGCATCCAGGGCAGCAGTCATGACAGCACCCAGGGCAGCAGTCGTGATAGCATCCAGGGCAGCAGTCGTGACAACATCTCGGGAAGCATTCGTGGCAGCATCCAGGGCAGCAGTCGTGGCAGGCACTGGGCAGTGATGCAGAAAAGCTGGAACTGAATGAGCAGTCAAGGAGGACGATGTTGCCATGGTCGACGCCGTGATAGCAAAGGACGACATCAGTTTTGAGGAGAAAAAGCAAAGTGGACCTCGACAGATAGAGAAAATTAAGCCCGTCTGTCGTGGAAAACTAGTATATTTTTCCAAGCCCTAGATCAGAAGGAATGCCAAGCCCAAAGTTCAAGGAGAGAAAACCCCAAGCAAGAAGGAGGACGATTTAAAGTTAGATTCTCTGAAGATTTAGTCTTTATTAGAGTTGTACTTTAATTTAAACTTGTATTCTTGCTATTTTAGAAAACTTGGACCCAAAGCCTATATAAGGGCATGTATTTCGACCTATGAGGGAACATCACCCAATTTCTAGCCTTCTTCCAAAAACCCTAGTCGTTTTCCCTCTCTCAACATGTTCTAAATCCCCCTTAGGGCCACGGGTTGTTTTGTAAAGTAGTTGCAAGGGTTGCTTTTGTTTTAGGAATTTTCAGTTCAATAAAATAAACTTCAAGTTCTCTTATTCTGGTTATTAACATCTTGCAATACTATCGGGAGAGTTAAGTATACGAAAGGAATAAGTGTGAGTTCTCTAGTTTATAGTTGAACTATCTCGGACCTAGGGATAGAACGAGGTTAAGTGGCTAAAGAAGAATTCAACAACATCGGTGTTCATCCTTCGATTCACGTCGAGAGGTATCATCAAAGATGTGTTCATCGATAGACTTTGACCTAGGGATAGGCCAAGGCACAGCAGGGATTCTTGCCAAGCTTGAAGTACAGAGTTGTGTGTTCGCTTCCGCGACAAACAACAGACTGCCGCCGCGACAGGTGCTGTCGCGATGGGAACGACGACAGAGCAGATTTTCCTAAACTCAGCAATACCTACACTACTGAGCAATTCAATACCAACTCATTCTCTCTCTCTTGATTTCTTTAATTCTATCTTCCAGTATTCTTGATTATTTTCGTGACAACTTAATCAATCTATTAAATCTCTTCTTTTCCCCTTGTGCAGATAGCGAAGGAAAGGGTTAGCCCAGTCCCTGTGGAGACGATATCCGATACTCTAGTATCACTTTATTACTTGCGACGTGTACACTTGCACTCAATTGCGATAGACTATTTTACACGCAACAAGTTTTTGGTGTCGTTGTTGGGGACTGGTAACACACTCTTACCCTAGCTTCTGCACTTTTCTTTTCTTTTTCTTTTTTTTCTTTTTATTTTTTCTTTTTTTTATTTTTCTATTTTTATTAATAAAAACTCAAGTGAAATACATGTTTAAGGAACATCAACATGCCAGGAAAAACCATTCGAGAGCTGATGTGGGAAAGTTCTTGCAATTACCGTAAAGGTAATCATGCCTTCGAAAGTTGTCCTTATTTTTTCAGTGAATATATGGACAACCAACGATGGAACCAGCAAGAACAAGATATGTTTCCACAACAGCAACAAGGACAGCAAATGCCGATGCCGCAGCAGCAAAATTTTTTATGGTACGATCAAAACCCGAAAAAAAATTATACCATAACAGTTTTGCTGCAGAACCCGACATGCCCTGGCAATGTCATCATCCTCAAGAGCAGTCAAAATCCCTAGAAGACACACTGCAAGCCTTCATGGCACTCACTCAAGAATTGTCGGCTTCTATGGATAAAAGTATCGCCAAGATAGATGAAATCTTGAGCAGACCGGTCCTCATTCATGCCACGGATGAACCTGAAATCCTAAGGCAAGATGAGGAGGATGCCCATGTGAAGGAATACCCAACATATGATGAGTCTGAGCAACAACTATCCATGGTAATGATCGAGGAGCCGGAATGGAGCAACACCGCAGAGTGAAATTCAAGAGAATGTCATGGCAGCAACTACATCTGAAGAAAACTCTCAACCCACTACCTTAGTTATGCCCAACCAAGATTGCACACATCCATCCATGTCGTGGCACTCGCACGACCACCTAGAAGAGCTACCCAATGACAATGTCTCGCCGATGGAATATGAGCAGGTAATAAATGAACATGTTGAATTCTTTAAAAACTCACCAATTCCATTGCAGGTATTAGAGGAACCAACACCGGTGGAATCAGAATCAACAAAGTCTCTACTGATGGAGATCTACGAGTGGTCAACATAATTTGATATAAAGAGTGATGGAACTTACCAATGTCCCATTGACCTGCAAAGTAACCTGACAACGAACTGTCAAAATAACTGGCTGCCGCAGCAGCAGGCACGACATCAAGGGCTACATTCAACCATAACAACACTCAACGAAAATAAGGTAAGTTTGTGGTCGAATGTCAATTTGATTTTTTCTAATCATATATTCATGCCCTCATAAATATTACCAAGAAGGGAGGACTTCATGGACTACATCGGTGTTCATCCTTCGATTCACGCCGGGAGGTTAAGTATACGAAAGGAATAAGTGCGAGTTCTCTAGTTTATAGTTGAACTATCTCGGACCTAGGGATAGGACGAGGTTAAGTGGCTAAAGAAGAATTCAACAACATCGGTGTTCATCCTTCGATTCACGCCGGGAGGTATCATCAAAGACGTGTTCATCGACAGACTTGGACCTAGGGATAGGCCAAGGCACAACATGGATTCTTACCAAGCTTGAAGTACAGAGTTGTGTGTTCGCTGCCGCGAAAAGCAACAGACTGCGCCGCGACAGGTGCTGCCGCGACGGGAACGACGATAGAGCAAATTTTCCTAAACTCAGCAATACCTACACTACTAAGCAATTCAATACCAGCCCATTATCTCTCTCTTGATTTCTTTAATTCTATCTTCCAGTATTCTTGATTATTTTCGTGACAACTTAATCAATCTATTAAGTCTCTTATTTTCCCCTTGTGCAGATAGCGAAGGAAAGGGTTAGCCCAGTCCCTGTGGAGACAATATCCAATACTCTAGTATCACTTTATTACTTGCGACGTGTACACTTGCACTCAATTGCGATAGACTATTTTACACGCAACACCAACCCTTTTGAGCTTCTTCTCTCCCATAGCTCTAATTTCTTCCCTTTTCTTCTCCTCTTCTTTGTTTTTCTTCATAATTTGGTGAGTGAGAAGTGACCCCATGAGCTCATCAAGCTTCAAAGTTTTGAGATTCTTGGCTTCGATGATGGCGGTCCTTTTTTAGTCCTATGACTCGAGAAAGGAGTAGATGAGCATTTGGACAAGTTTCTCTTCCGAAATGGCTTCTCCATAACCTTTAAGACCATTGTGATAATGGAGAACCTATCAAACGTCTTCTCGATGTTCTCTTCCGGATCCATCTTGAAGTTTTCATACGCTAAGTTGAGGAGAACGATCTTGGTCTCCTTTACTTTGTCAGTTCCTTCGTATGTGACTTCAAGATTGTCTCATACTGCCTTGGCACTCTCACAAGAAGACACCTTCTCATACATGTTTGGGCCAAATGCACAAAATAAGATGTGCAAGGTTTTGCAATTAAGCTCCATCTTCTTGCGATATTCGGCACTCCAATTCGCCTTGCTTTGTTGAGGCACGAACGGACCATCTTCTACTATGTCCAAAAGCTTGTAGTCTTTTGACTTTATGAAGAACTTCATCCTTGTCTTCCAATGGGCATAGTGTGTTCCGTCGAAGAAGGGTGGTTTATCGATGGATTGCGCCATTGATCCGGTTGTTTGAAATGTTAATCGAGCTTGCCGGATCTTCTCAATAGGATGTTAATCCTCTTCATTTGAGCCAAGCTCTGATACCAATTGTTGGGTTTTTAGGTGCTCGATTCCTTCAACCGTTCTTGCTCGTCAAGTAGTGGAGAAGTGGAATTTTTGGTGTAAGAGGTGTGGAAGCTAAAATTGATAAGGACAAGATGATTTATAGTGGTTCAACCTTCTAACCAAGATCAACATCCACTACCTTAGCTCCCCACTAAGTATTTCCAATCAATCCACTATTGATTCGTCCCATTTTCTAGGTTTAGGAGGAAACTATTACAAACCGATCAAGCTTTCTACCCAAAGCATTGACCAAACCCTCTTTACAAGAGATAAAATAAGCAAACTCAAATCCCTCTAATAGGTATTTGTTTGCACAATTAAGCTCTCACCCAATCCTAAAACACTTGAGCAAATCTAACAATTTTTGGCTCGCTAGTGTTTGTCTATACAAAGAATTGACACTTAAGCACTAAGACACATTTTGATCATATGTTGCATTACAATTGAAGCATTAACCATTACTAGATGCTTGGAGGTCCCTTTTATACTCCTCTTTAAGTTTGTAGTCGTTACTAGCCGTTGGGGTTGAATTGGAGTCGTTGGAGACTTTATTTCCCATCTTTAATGATGTTCTGGAGCCTTCCGTAACGATACGCGAGGACCCGTATCGGTACGCACTTCTTCAGAAACTAGCCGTTGAGCTCTTGCCAGCCTAAGAATATCGATACGCTTGATGGCGTATCGGTACGGTATGTCATTTAAAAGACCGTTGGGAAATAGCAGTTGGGGACGTTAAAACGAGGATCGGTACGCTTAAGAGGCGTATCGAAACGATCCCTATCCGTATCGATACAACAAAGCATGTATCAATACGAGTTTTGGCAGATTCAAAACCTGAGCAAAAGTGTATCGATACGGGGTACACCGTATCGGTACGGGCTTGCTAAAAACTCAAGTTTGGCTAATTTAAATCATAATTTTTTTTGCCAAAAACCTTTTTAAATACCTCAAACATATTTTCAAGTTGTTTGGACTTAAAGACAAGTTTTAAATTCTTTTCAAATTTGTCCAAAACATTTTCCAATTATTATATCAAAACTTTAGTTCTACAATATCAAATTGGTTCATATTCAATCATTCAAAACCAACTTATATGTGTACAACATATAAGCCATTCAAAACCTTATCAAGCTTAGATAACTCAAACATAGTTAATTCATATCAACAAAAACATATTTACACATCAACCATTAAAATTCTTACATATCATAACTTGTCTTAGTCTTATACAAACCAAAAATTATCAAATATAAGTTCCATAATGCATATGATAAACTAACTTGGACTATGCCACCAACTAGGAGACTAAGTAAGGTTATATCATACATGTTCTTGACTTGTGAAGCACTCTAGACAAAACGGGTGGCTTTCGGATATCAACGGACCTGTTATTTTGGAAGAAAGAAACAAAGAGAGTGATAAGTACACATAATGTACTTAGTGAGGCAGCCCTAAACATTACTAGTTTCAATCTTTTAAAGTCTTATTCGTATCTTCAAGGTTACTTAAATAGGCTTAGGATATATAAGTTTACCTAGCTAGTCCATCAAACTCAAGTTAATTTAACTAGTTTCATAATCATGATATTTGGCAGCAAGCATTCTCATGAGTTAAGTCATTTTAGGCAGCAAACAATTCACATGATTCAAGTCATTTTGGGCAGCAAACGATGCACATAATTCATGTCATTTTGGGTAGCAAACAATACACATAATTCATGGTCATATTAGGCAGCAAGTACACATATAGATCATGTCTTTTCGTTAAGGCAATTACTCAACTTATTCGTTTAACCCATATCATAGATTCAAATATGTTTTTGCCTTGGATGACTAATGAAATAGGTAATCAAGTCTTCATATAACATTTAAATTTAGATACTCAAAGTATCAATTTTCTCATTTTAACATATAATAGAGGATGCTCAAGCATCAATGGTGACTTGCCACCATTCATTTAACAAGGTAACTAACCACCTTTTTAAGTTCATATGTGACTAACCACCATCCTGAATAAAAAATCAGAGGAGCTCAATGACCCTAAGGCATGCCCTTCTACCTATAGACAACCAAGGACTTAACTTATCCTTTAATTTCAACAAGTTCAATTACTTGTTTATCAAACAATTTACAAAGCCAAGTATCATATTCAATCATTCTTTCATTATAAACACTCAAGTTCATGCTCAAACAATTTTTCGGCAAGCACATAGTATCATTTCAATCATATAAATTTCCAAAAACAATGGCTAAGCATCACTTATAAGTTCCTATCAAGTAGCATCAATGGCCATTCAAACATATCAAACCAAATAAATCAATAACAAGACACTAGAACCAACATAACAATTTCTATCATGTGTTTCTTTTAAGCCTTCTTCCTTATATTTTAAATTACCAAACCATTGTTAAATTCATTGCATACTTCATTTTAAATCATCAAAGAATCAAAAATACATTGGTTAGGATACTAATCCCAACCCTAAGTTAGCTACACTCACAAATCTTTCAAGCTTAGTTTGTGTCTTTGATGGTGATGCCTTTGCCTCTTCTTTTAGCTTGTTCCACCCTCGATTCCTCTAATATATCTTCACCAATTTGCTCTTGAATCATAATATGACATATATAACACACATTAGAAGTTAATTCAAGCATATATATACATCAACTTAATCACAATTACTTAAAACGTTTGAATTTGCCCCCTAAACTGGCAGTTTGAGTAGCACTTACTAAAATGTCCATAACTTTTTACTCACAACTCTAAATTAGGAGTTATTTACTATTCTAGAAATCTTATTCACACACATTTACAATCATGTATAGCACATATTTTTATCATTTTCCTATCAATACAGTTTATTGTTTGAAACGGGGCATTTTTAAGATCAAATCTGCCAACTTAGTTCTAACCCACTTTGGTGTACATTTTAAATTTTTTACACAACTAGTTTAAATCCAACATTTTAACCATAATTTACCACGTTTATCATTAATATTTTCAAGTTCTAATGGGTTCAAAAACAGGGAAATACAGTCCCTAATTTATTACATTTTCTAGATTAGTCCAAAACAATATTTTAAGTGTTTTAGTTCATTTTAACCATTCATATA
The DNA here is from genome assembly GCA_958450335.1 of Hibiscus tridactylites. Lineage (NCBI taxonomy): Eukaryota > Viridiplantae > Streptophyta > Magnoliopsida > Malvales > Malvaceae > Hibiscus > Hibiscus tridactylites. Next base: position 71,154,635 of record OY288270.1, on the reverse strand, counting down.
GACAAATTTTCTTTATGAAACTATATGTTTTCATTCATTTAATGTATCACCTGTTTCAAGAATAATTTTTCAGAATTTTTGTATGATCAATTAAATCCCTAAATTTTATTTTTATTCAAAACAATCCTCCTATTTTCAGTTCCATTCTAAGTGTGACCAATTTGTTTCTAACTTATTTTCCCGCAATTCCAACATCATTTTCATGCTTCTAAGGCCTCTATATTATAGTATTTTTAATGATCTACAACATTGTCTTACAAAACTTTTGTTAATTCGAACCCTAACCTATTCGAATTTTCAATTTAAAACAGGGCAGTGTAATGAACCTAATTCTGGCATATTCAAACCTAAGTTCATGTTCATGCTTTAATTTCCAGAAATTCAACCACAAATTCGTATACTCAGCATTTTAACATCATAACTTAATTCTAAGCCTATTTCCAACAACCATTCATGATCAAAATCATCAAAATAAACTCTAAATCTCAAGAACAACATCAAATGACTAACAAACACTTACTTGAGCTATAAAATCAACATGCATGTATTTTATCTTTAATTTCCAGCCTTAAATTCGTGTGTTCTTCTTCTTGTTTTCTCCAGATTTTTAATCTCTCAAACCTTTCTCTCTTTTGTTTATTTTTGGTGATAATGTGAGAATGGGAGAATGATGAAGCAATGTTGTTTATGCCTTAGCCGAGTGTCTCTAAGTGAGATGACATGTGGGATGGTTCTTAGCCAAGTTATCCCACTAACATTATATATTTATATAATAATGTTGATCTAATATTAATTAATACTAACTTACTCTTTATATTACGTTATTATAAAATTTGTTTTCATCTTAAGTTATATATATATATATATATATTAATTATTACTAATGTATCATATCTTTATTCTAATAGTTACGGTCTTAATTCATTCTAATCTTTGTTATTGTAACCATGTTTACAACTTTCTTTTTTTATGATTCCATCTAAGGTGTTTTTAGGGTGTTACATGTTGGGACGTTAAAACAGGAATTGGTACACTTAAGGGGCGTATCGAAATGATCTCTATCTGTATCGATACGACAAAGCCTATATCGATACGGGTTTTGGAAGAAACAAAATTTGGGCAAAAGTGTATTGATACGGGGTACACCGTATCGGTACGAGCTTGCCGAAAAGACAAGTTTGGCTAATTTAAATCATTAAAAACTTTGCCAAAAACCTTTTTAAATGCCTCAAACATATTTTTAAGTTGTTTGGACTTAAAGACAAGTTTTAAATTCTTTTCAAATTTGTCCAAAACATTTTTCAATTATTATATCAAAACATTAGTTCTACATAAAGGCACTTAAAACGTTTCTAGTTTACACCTTTTCTACAGGTTCTGGAACATGTACAAAAATTTCATTATAAGGAGAAATACGTCAATTGTTACGCGTTAACCCTTAAAAGTTACTTTCACATACCCTATATCTAATTTTGAAATATCTTCTTCGAACTTTACTTGTCGCATTCTTCACTAACAATTTTAATTTAACCTATTAGCTATCGGTTCTGGTACATATTTCATAGTTCCGAAACATATGCGTCATTTTATCTTTTTACGTTGCAACACAAGTTTTCTCCTCATACAGTTGTGAAACTTCTTAATATGTTTCGATACTTACCGGAAATGACCTCTTCTCGTTTCCGCGTATTTTTAATGAGAATCTAAATCTAAAGGTAAAAATTATAAGTTTTTTCATCTGACGACTTTAACATCTTATCGTTTATTAGTCGTACACTAATTTGTCGTTATAAATTCGATCGACAACAAAATCCCAACCTCTTTTTTTAATTTTGGATTCTCTCTGACATTGCAAGAAACCCATATAAATTATAGTTCTTCCATCTAACCTTAAATCACATTTTCTTATTCTTCCTTCTTTGATTTGTCTCTCTTAAATCTCATGTTGTAAATCCCTGCAATTTTCATTTTAAAACCTCTTTTGATTCTCTTTAATTGTTCATAGTATATGAATTTCTTGTTTTCCAATTATGGTTGTTGCAGTTATGAAATTAGTCAGATTGTTTAAAACTACTAAATCCCATGAAACACCATAAAAATTTCTTCCTTAACTCGAACCATTTGAATCGGACTCACCTAAACCGTAAGACGATTCTCCGACCATATGCCCTCTTCATCCTCCTCCGTCTAACGGCCTAAAGTCCCTAGCAAAAAATTATCATGATCGGCAACCTGAAAAGCCTTGCCAATTAAGGCCTCCTGGTGTTTCCTGACCCATAATTTTTTGGATGAAAATTATGTTGAAGAAATGGTCTGGGATGAGATTTGGGAGAGAAGGATAATTTTGGAAAAATAAAATAAATATTTTAATATACTTATTATTTTATTTTTGTTGAACCATTGCAAATTTTAGGGGGCAAAAGAGCCTAAAAAATACGTTAGGGGGTAAATTGGAAAAACAAGTAAACGCTAGGGGCAAAAAGTGCATTAAGCCTCTTTTCTCAAAAATGATTTCAATTTGATGTTGACGATTATAACCAATATATATTCAACTTAACTTAAAAAGTTTTGTATGTTTTACTTTATATATATATATATATATATATATATATATATATATATATATATATATATATATATATATATATATATATATATAATGATTGATTTATCATTTTTAAATTAAAACTCAATGTATCTCGATTTATTATAGTTTTACATAGGGCTATGCATGGTTAACTGCAAAATCGAAAACTAATTTGAACTGAGGCGTTTGAACGGTTTATGGTTCATAAGTTTACAAATTATGATTAACTAAATTTAACCGAATTTAATTTATAATTATTTTTAACGTAAGAATAAGTATTTTATACTTAAAATACTATAGATGCATTTTTAATTATTATTTTTACTTAAAAATTAAGTTTTTAATAAATTTTTATGAAAAAACTTTAAAACTTTACTTTTTAATGTGTAAAAGTCACAAAATAAAGCTATTTTGTAAAAATAAAGTACTAAATTTCAAAAATTAGTGTTAATATGAAAAAATTGAAAACCAAAGTTAATCGAATCGAAAATCGGTGGTTACTAAAATAGTTTGTCAAATTAAACCGAACCCAAACCGTATACACCCTTAGTTTTACAAATACTTATAAACAATTTGAAAAAAATATTTTATCCTTTAGTTTTATTTCTTAATACACTATAGTTCAAGGATGGACCGAGAGAAGGTGGAGGGACAGTCGACCCTTATATTGAAAATATATTTTCGGCCCCTAAAATTTTATAATTTCTCCCCCTAGAATTTTATAAGTCCGCTCCACTTAACATAAAATTTTGTGTCCGTACTTACTATAATTTTCTTTAATTTTATAACATTTGAAAATTACAAAATAATATAAGAAATCATAAAACAGTAGTTTTTCAAATAAATTCAAAATTAAAATTAATATGAAAGAAACTGAATTGAACCGAATTATCATGTATGGTCAAAAATCTAATTTAACAATTTGATAAAATTTTGAATTTTTTTGGATAACTAGGTGATCAGGCCCGCTTAAGACTCACAAGTCCAACCCACAATACAAAGAAGTGCCGAACCACGAACGTGGTGGTAGGTCGGGTCATTGGTCATCGTCGTTAGTGTCAATCCTTTGGTAGGTGAACTTTTGATCCTTCATCTTAACAAATTCCTGCAAGTAACTCGGACGGATGAAACCAACGAAACCCAGACTCATTTGTTGAGATTTTTTTTTAAAGATATCAACATGGGTATTTACTCATCGGTGATGGAGACGGTTACGGAGGTGACCGGGCTATCCCCGACGGCGTTCTTCACAATCCTCGCAATGATGGTGGTTGTCTACAATATAGTGAGCGGCATGTTTTTGGGTCCCGAAGATTTTCGTGAAAAGCCGCAAAAAGAGCCGATTCAGCTGGGAGATATTACGGAATCGGAGTTAAGAGCCTACGATGGTTCCGACCCTAAAAAGCCTCTCCTGATTGCCATCAAAGGCCAGATCTACGACGTCTCTTCCTCCAAGTAAGAAACATTTTTATATATTTCTCTTTTTCTCATCGGAATCGATTGAATTCATTTAGATGATCAAGCTTTTACAAATGGGTTCTTGTTTTTGTTTATGTGGATTGCTGATTGGAAAGAATATGAAATGTTGATTTGATTTTTGGGTAATCTATACTAAATACCACCAAACAGAACTTAAATCCGATATTATTTTAGCATTGAACTTTAAAGTTTAATGGTATATGATATGGTTTATCCTTGATTTTAAGTTTGGGTTTATGGTTTTACAGGATGTTTTATGGGCGTGGAGGGGCGTATTCGATGTTTACCGGGAGGGATGCGAGTAGGGCAATGGCGATGTTGTCGTTTAAACCCGAAGACCTGACGGGGAACCTTGATGGATTGAGTGCCGATGAGCTTGGTGTGTTGGAGGACTGGGAATGTAAGTTCATTGAAAAGTATCCCGTTGTTGGTCGGGTTGTTCCTGCACCAAAATCCTCTGAAAATGGAGATGGAGTTCACATTCAAGACAATGATAGAAACGGACAACAACAACAGGTCGGATGATAATTTGAGTTCAAGCTCAAAACATGTTTTTCTGGTAATGGTTTCCGGTTCCTGTAATTTTGTATGGAACATAGTATTTGCATGAGGTATAAATTAGGTGACATTTCCTATAATATTTGTGATTTCTGAAAATCTGTACTTAAATCAAACTATATTTGTCAGCAACGGACAAAATCAACCTGAAAAATGTCCTGCAAGTAATCTCATAATCTATTTTTTAGAGTTGTGGTTTCCTTAAAGTAAAGCACAACATAATGCGTTCTGAAAATTAGACGAAGCGAAATGTATATTCATGCCAGACCTGCAGATGCTGAAGAAAATCAGATATATGAGTCGGGCATGAAGGACGGTTCAGGACATTCTTCGGGATCCAAGAGCCCGGCCTCATTTGCTCCTCTCTCTTGTATCGGTCTCACCAGCAAATGCAGCTTTGAGACAAGACTTGCAGAAGTTGTGTGCACAAGGAGCTGTAACCGGGAGATTCATTACTTGCCGGCAGATTAGGCAACCATACTCACTCGCCAATCAACTCCAACAGGATTGAGAAGGCAAAGGAAATTTACATGCAGGCCTCCTAGAAAGTAGAAACATCCTCACGAGTTTTAACTCTTTTTTTATTATTATTAAGCAGAGAACTATTACATTTTTTATGTTAAGATTTGAGTCCATACAAGATGAGACAATATGTTCAGTTTTAACTTTTAACTACTATACTAATTAGTGGGTCTTTGGTAAGTTTTAAATTTAAAATTCACCTTTCATTTTAAAGTCATTTTTATAAAATAAAATAGAATAAAAATCTAGTCACTCAATTATATGTTTGATACTAAACATGTTATTTTTTTAAAGTAACAATTTAGTCACTTAATTAAATTTGGCAACAAATATGTCATTTTTCTTATAAAAGTACTAATTTAGTCATTCAATTAAAATTTTGTGACAATCAAATCACTTTGCCGTTAAAATTAAATCATACAACTTAGTATAACAATTTTAGTCCTCAAAACATATACATTCTATCAATTTGGTCTTCAAAATAATTCAATAAATTTAATCTTTCATATTTAAAAATTTTATTAGTGAAATGACCATGTCTACTAGCAGGCAATATTAATATCATAATGGCTATGTTCAATTAGTCTGTTAATTATCTAATAGTGAAGTGGTTGTGTCTGTCAAATTATCATATATGTAGATTATCGAGTTGATGGACATTAACATGAAGTGTGACAAGTAGTCTGAGGGTGTCACGAAGGCGCAATATCAAAATTTTTAAATATAAAGGGTAATTTATTGAATTATGATCAAATTGATATAATGCATAAAAATTGAGAATAAAATATTAGCATATCATATTTCAATTTTAGGGACAAAACAACATGTTTGATACATATTTTTAGTTTATTAAATTGTTTTTTTAAAAAAATACTTGTTCGTTAGTAAAATAAAGGGAAAATTATATAAATAGTACCCCACCTATATTACCTTGTTACTGTTTTGGTATTCTAGCTATTATTTTTGGTAAAATAATATTCAACGGTATGTTTTTGTTCTTGTTCTTGTTTTAGTACCCGTCGGTTAAAAATTAACGAAAATGATGACGTAGCCTGGTACAATCATAGTTTTAGTCCAAATACTTATATATTTTATCAATTTAGTCCAAATCGATCCATTTAAAACATCATTATTTTAATTTTGAAGGTAAAATTACAAATTACCCAATTTTCTTCTTCCAATTATTTATCATCTTTTTTTCCAACACCCAACAGTACCAACCTCCAAGCCACTGTCCAGCCCTATCTCCAAGCCACTGTTATCTACCCTTAAAACCTGCAAACCGATCGCCCCTCGACCCCTCGGATCGTTATCGCCTCTATTGGTGTGAAATTTATTCACACCGCTATTGATTTTAATCTTTATTCACTGTGTTCTTCTGTTAAATTATAATTTATGATTTTTTTCCAAACCCTAAGATTTTCAACTTCTTCACAGATGGGGAAAATACGGTTTTTACCCCCCCCCCCCCCCCCCCCCCCAAAGCAGATGGCTTTAAGGTCGTGCTTCACATGCAGTATTTGTTTTTATATTTGTTAAATTTTTTATTCAGTTTTTTTTTTTTTTTGAGAATTTCGACTGCTTTGGATGCATGGTTTTATTTGGGTTTGATTTTTTCCATAGAAAAGAAGTAAACTTTAAATTTTCACCGAACTGCTATGAGCCTATGACCAACAAATGAAAATTAGAAAACAAAAAATGATTGAATCAAATACAAATATTCAAGCGAAATCCTAATCAGATTGTATTCGGGTGCTCAAAGGGTCAAGGCGGTTGTCAGTTTGCAGGTTCCAAGTAGATGACAATGGCTTTGAGGTAAGGGTAGATGGGCGTTGAGGGGAAGAAGATGACAAACTGAAAATTTTGAATTAAATTAATAAAATATATTTATGTGTTTTAATTAAAAATGTGATTATACCAAGTCACATTATCAATTCCATTAACTTGTAAAGGACAAAGTATTAAAATATAACAAAAACATAATGTTATTTATTGTTTTATAAAAAATAATATATAAGGTACTAAAACAGTAATAAAGAATAAATAAGGTACTATAAAAAACTCATTTTCGAAAATAACAGTTACGCGCCTCACGCGCCAATTCCAAATTCTCTCCCGAAGACAAACCTAGGCTTAATCTAGGGTGTTCAGTGTAGCCGTTTCGACAGGTGATCGGAGGAGCGTCGGGAGCTGTTGGGTTCGCCGGCGCTTAGGAACTTCGACGGTGACGAAACAAAGCTCTCTTTCCCTTGGATTAGTGGTTTCCCAGTGGCGTCTTCGCGGTTGGTTCGGAAGGAGGTTCTTGGTGCGGGGTGGTCTGAGTCTTGATGCCGGCGTTTGGAGTTCTCGGGTGTCGTCATCCCCCCTCCTTCGGGAAACTTCTCCGGTGGGACGGCTTGTCGCCAGCAACGATGGTGGTACCGCTCCAAGGTGCTTTTGCCGGAAGTTCCAGAGTTGACGAACTCTGTTCCGTCCATCGAGTCTGGATTATAGGCTGGTCCGACTGCTCCCCAAGCAACTTAGGGGCCGGTTTTGAAGAGGAAACTACGAACCAAGTGTTCATATGGCTGCCGGAAATGACGTTGTCGCTCCAGTACCCACTGGTTTCAACGGCGGTTTTAGATGCAAGCTTCACTGTTTGTGTATTAGCTCAGTCTGGGTGCTGGGATGGAGGGTTTTCTTACGGAAACTCAGTAGTCGGTTTCCTTACCGTGGAGGCTGAGCCTTGCCTCAGAGTTCACAAGAACGCCGGTCAGTGGGGCGTTGTTTCGCGGAAGAGTTCTCAGGCCGTCCACAAGGAAGGGGAGAGAAGCTTAAGGGCAAAACAGTCTTTTCCTTTTCTGATTGGAAAGGACGGTGTCAGATTGTCCTCTCCCTGCGACAAAATTTCCCTCTTCCAGCTTAAGTGTCCCAGATTTCTTGGGATTTCAAATAGTGTTTTCTATTTCAAGCCTAACCAAGCCGGAAATTGTGGATCTAGGTTTGGTTTTGACATCGTTTTTCTCGATGGTTTTGAATGGGATCCAGGTGGGACCGTACAAGATTTCAAACTCCGATTATTATCTCGGATTCTTCAGTTCAAAGCTGCTTTACCGGAAAACGATCAACTTTGGCCTACGGCTTACCGAATTTCTCTTAGGGCTTTGTTTGGAATCAACGGTTTCGATGAACTAGGATTGGGAGGAGGCTCGGTAACCTCATACGCTTTTCATAGCTGGGATACAGTGAATGATGCCTTGACAAGGGCCAATGCTCTCGCGTTGGAAGCCTGCCTCTGGATAGAGCTCTCAGGCACGTCTACTGTCCTTTATTCCGGGAAGAGTTTATGGTTTTACCGCTTTCTCCAGTATCGTTCTGGTGTTATCGTTTTATGGAACACGCTCCACGGTTTGACCGTTGGAGGTGTCTATCTAGTTATTCCAGTTTATTATCCGCTTTGGCCTGGTTGGTTTTCTGCGTGGTTTGCTGCTATCAGTTATCCGGTGTTGCTGCTAGTGCCATGGTCGATGGCTGTTTGGTTTTTTATTATTATTATGCTTGTTCTGTTTGGTGTTAGGCCGTGTTTAGCCTCTCGTTGGTTTTTTCTTTTTTGCTGCTTGTCTTCTAATTTGTTGGAACCGGTTTGGAGCTGGTTTTATCGTTCGGGTTTGCATGCCCCGGTCCTGGTTAGGCCTTGTGCCTACCTTTTTCTGTTTACCCTCTGCACTGCTTGTCTTTGCACGGTTTTTGTGTTCTGCCGCGTGTTGGCCTTATGGTTGGTTGTTCATGGAGTTTTTATGTTTCCTGCACTTCAAGTGCATGGGGTTAGGCCCCTTTTATTTTAATCGGAAGTAAGTTATCATTTGAACAAAAAAAAAAAAAATAAGGCACTATTTATGCAATTTTCTCTAAAATAAAAAGCTTGGGTTGTATTTGTAAAAACCCGAATTTCCAAAATGCCACTGGTACTATATGTATATATACTTCTTGTGCCTTACATTTTCACCTTTCATTAGCGTCCGGCTTTCCATTCTATCCTTCGAAACCCTAAAAACCGTCTCCGCCGCAAGCGCCGACGAAAATGGCAGTCTCTGAGGGATTGGTTCTCCGCGGCACCATGAAAGCTCACACCGATATGGTCACTGCCATCGCCACTCCAATCGACAACTCCGACATGATTGTCACTTCCTCACGCGACAAATCCATCATCCTTTGGCACTTAACCAAGGACGATAAGACCTACGGCGTCCCCCGTCGTCGTCTCACCGGCCACTCTCATTTCGTCCAAGATGTCGTCCTCTCTTCCGATTCCCAATTTGCTCTCTCCGGTTCCTGGGACGGTGAGCTTCGTCTCTGGGATTTAACCGCCGGAACCTCCGCTCGCCGCTTCGTTGGCCACACCAAAGATGTGCTTTCCGTTGCATTTTCCATTGACAACCGCCAGATCGTTTCGGCTTCTCGTGATCGAACTATCAGGCTTTGGAATACCCTTGGAGAATGCAAGTACACAATCCAAGAGGGCGATGCTCACACCGATTGGGTCAGTTGTGTTCGATTTAGCCCGAATAATCTTCAACCCACCATCGTTTCGGCTTCCTGGGATAAGACCGTGAAAGTTTGGAACCTGACCAATTGTAAGATTCGTAACACATTGGCCGGACACTCTGGTTATGTGAACACGGTGGCCGTTTCGCCCGATGGTTCTTTGTGTGCAAGTGGAGGAAAAGATGGGGTGATTTTGTTGTGGGATTTAGCTGAAGGAAAGAAGCTTTACAGCCTCGAAGCTGGTTCCATCATTCACTCGCTTTGCTTTAGTCCTAACAGGTACTGGCTTTGTGCTGCCACGGAGCAGAGCATCAAGATCTGGGATCTTGAGAGCAAGAGCATTGTGGAGGACTTGAAGGTCGATCTCAAGACCGAGGCTGAGAAATCTGAAGGCACCAACACCGCGAACAAAAAGAAGGTAAAAATGCTTCTTCTTTTTTATCATTAGTTCATTACTATACTTAATTGTGTCGATTTGTAACATTATATTTTGGTTGAATGTTTTGATATAATTTGTTTATCAATTGGCATTTCACAAAATTGGAATGAAATTTTAGATGCTATGTAGCTCTGCTTTTGATTTAATTGTTGGAACAAATTTATAGCTTGTCAGGAATCCTAAGAATTTATAGCATATCAGTGTTTGTGAATACCATTAAGCCTTTTAATTAGCCTTACTTTCTCTTTTTGATTGATTCTCTTTCACTGTATAAAACTTCTTTCTTTGAGCTCCTATACACTAGTTTTTATCATATTTGCTTAGCACGCTTGTTGCATTATGCTACTACCTTTTTAAATCATAATCATGCTTCTTAAGAAGTTTATTCTTTTAAAACCATTATTGCAATGCCCGAATCTCAGAACCTCTCTCTGTTCCTTTATGCCTACGTGCTTGAGGTGAATGTCAGATACGGGCGTGTGGGTCTGCCGGTCTGGTGATGGTATATGGATTTTTCAAGCCTTTTCATATATATGTAATATTAAACCTCCAAAGATTATACCCCTATCTTTTTTTAGTCTATATGGTATGTAGTAGAGAATATAAAAAGTATGAGTAACGTAGATTGTATCCCATAGTAGTATTTGTACCCTGGGATTTCCCCCCTCAGCTTGTGATGTCAAGTTTTTTCTTTTAAATAGATTATAAGAAATTATATGGAAATGTTGTTTTCAGGTGATATATTGCACAAGCTTGAACTGGAGTGCAGATGGAAGCACCTTGTTTAGTGGTTATACTGATGGTGTCATCAGAGTTTGGGGAATTGGAAGTTAGGTTAGTAAGATGACGACAACGACAACGACGATGGTGTTCGAAACATAAAATCAACCTTTCGCCACAGATTGGTTGCCGTGTCATTTGGCAGCCTTTTTAAGATTTTGTTTGAAAATGTTTTTGAGAGAATTTTTATCATCTGTATTCGGATGGATAAATTGATAGGCCTCAAGGCCTAAGCTATTTTGGTTTCGCAATATTAAGTTAGATATATATTTAAGGGTAAATTATAGTGGTGGTTCCTGAACATTCAGTGCATTTGCATTTTGGTCTTGCAACTGAAGTTTTCTTTAACAATAAAGTGGGTTTCATTCAAACACGATAAGAAAAGAGGGTTCCATGACAACATAGAAAAACAACAAATAAATGGACAAAAGCAAGCACAGAAACTAACTTGTAGAACGAACATAAACAGAAACGACGAAATGCAAAGAGAAAGCTATCGAGCGTTCATCGTGTTCAAGATATAAAAATCGTCTATGACTCGAAGATCTTAACCAGTGGTCTCCTATCGGCAAAAGGAGAGATTTTTGATCACTGTCGAAAGAACCAAACGACCTGCACAATTAGGATACAACAAATAAAAATTCAGCATAGAGAAAAAAATGGGGAGACAGGAAACAAAGGAGGAAGACCCGAGGCTCTTCAAACACGTCAGCACCCACACATCTTCTCATCACGGAGGGCCCGGATACAAACCAAGGACAGACTATCGGGGTGCATCGAAGCACCTTAGATTAAAAGGGAAAACTGAGGCGGAAAAATGAAAGAAGGAGAGGGGAGAAAAAAAAAACAAACACAAAAATCGAAAAACGAAGGAGAAAAAGGGTGGCATGCCAGCTGTCACCGGAGATACAAGTATTTGGGACTTTGGAAGAACATCAGAAAGTTTCTTATGGGTTCCTTAGGCTTTTCCCTTAGGACTACTCAACGGGTTCATACTATGTCTAAGTATACAACAATAAATATATTTTATTAATGGATTATTATTTAGTGTTTTTTATATAATTTTCAGTATTCAATTTAATGGTCGTTTAATTTGAATTAAATATTATAGAGATTTATTATAAAGGTGATTTTTTCAATTGTTTAATTTACAATATCAAGATTCAAATCTTGACCTTATTTAAAAAACTTAATATATAATCTCGTAAAATCAACTAACTACAAAAGCATAGCTTGGCTTACAGGGATGTGCCCCCAATTTTTTACTAAAAAGTGTAATAATTTTTTTTGTTTATTTAGACCCTTAAATTTCAATCTATTTAAACTTTGTTCTCTTTTTGATGATTAAGTATACTTTACTTTCAATCTCTCTCTCTATATATATATTTATGAAAGCTGGCTTTTATTAAGATAATGAATGAGAAAATAGATACAAAGAATATTGTGCAATATAAAACATACATACATATAAAAACTTATTCCTGCAACTTAATCATAAAGGTGAAAAAACCAACTAAACAACTAAATAAGAGGTTGAAGTGCAACTAAACATGCATATATAGAAAAACCAAGCAAGAACAAGACGATATACTTCATTTTCTGAGACTGCATAACCAATTGTAGCCGGCAAGAGCTAACCATTTCTTAATTGTCGCGTATCCTTTTCTGCAACTAATGTGATATTGTGGGGGAGCTTCTTCTGTCCAATACATCGGCCATGCATGCAAACTTCCTTCACAAGCTAATGTGTGCGCGACATTATTTTCTTCCCGATGCACAAAGCGAAATTGAACTTCTGGTAATTCTCTAGCTGTTTCTTTGATATCAAGAATCAATGGCCTAATTGGTGAAAGATCCTCAGAACAATAGTTTAGCTTTTTAATGATGGTTAGGGAGTCATCCTCCACAAGAACCCTAAAAAATCAAGATCTTTTACTAAATTCACAGCTACCTGACACGATAATACTTCTGCCATGAATGCATTTGCCACATGATGATGTTGTGTTGTACAAGGTGCCATTACAAGCCCAGCATTGTCCTTGCAAATAACTCCCAAGATAGATACCTGAGTTTGCACATTATAGGCTACATCAAAGTTTATCTTAATCACATTTTCCGTCGGTGCTTGCTAACATTCATGCTCCACGTGCGGCCTTGGACTCACAGAAAAATTTTAGGGTTTTGTATTCTCTTAAAAAAGCCTGGATAAAGGAGACCGTATCATGTACATATGGTGTATATACCTCATGGATTGTCTTGTTGTGAGCATACCAGATTGCCCAGAAAGATACCAATAAAACAGATCTATTTTTGTCATTTAGAGTACAGAAAGTGGATGCTACCCACTCATTCCAATATGCTTCACTATTTGGGACACAAAAGTGCACTCCCTAAGCTACAAAGACCTCCTTTGTGAACCAACAATCTCTCATGATATGTGCAATATTTTCACCAGCAATGCGACAGAAGATACATGTGTTATTTACATTTAACCTTGAGCTTAGAGATTCGCAAAAGTTGGCATGTAATTATTAATTACCCTCCACATTGTAATTTTCACTTTTTCTAGTAAATTCATAGACCATATGTCTGCATAAAAATTTTGATAAACATAAAGAAGGAATCTGGTTATTCATACCAGTGCCATGAAGAGAGTATATTCAAAGCAATTTGTAGCCACTTTTGACTGAATAAGATTCCGAGCCATCATATCTTCATACCATTGCATCACATAGATCTGCTTTAGCCAATGGAATAGTACATATTCTGCTCACCAGGTCCTTATCAAATAGTGCATGCAGTATATTCAGTTTCCATGTTTTAGAATAGCCATTTATTAAGTCTGCCACTACTGTGTAGTTAATGTCAATTGCTTCATTTTTTATTTTTTTCATCACCTTCACCAAGGACCTACGATTCACTTCATATACTCACACTTTCCCCATTACTAATGTGCCAACCAAGTCTCTTATCGATCAATCCTTTAGCACTCCATATGCTACGCCATATGTAGGAAGGATCTGATCTCATATTAGAATGCAGAAAATCAACTCTGGGATAGTATCTCGCTTTCAGGACCTTTTCCATAAGATTATCTGGTTGAGTGATTAATCTCCAACATTGCTTCGCTAGAAGTGCCAAGTCCTTCATTTTGCTTCGAGCATGTTAATTGAGCCCATGTACTCCAGTTAATGCCTCTTTTTGTGTCATTATTCCTCCACCAGAACTTAGACATTGCTTGTTCCATAGCTCGACATAGAGTTACAGGCAATAAGAAATAATGCATAGCAAACATAGGAATATCTTGCATATCACTCTTCATAAGCGTTGCTTTTCCTCCCATAGACAAGAATTTGATTACATAGTTATTTGTTTTGTTGTTGAACCTGTCTAAATAATAGCTGAAGGCTTTCTTTTTACTTCGCCCAACCATTGTAGGTAAACCCAAGTATTTCTCTGGATTAACAGGCACACGTACACCCAATAAAGAGCCAATGAAGTCTCTAATTTTATGAGACACATTGCTGCTAAAAAAGATGAGTGACTTCTCGTAATTGATCATTTGTCTAGAGGCATTACCATATTGAGTCAGCAGATTCTTCATGTTAGTAGCACCTTCAATTATTGCATTGGAAAAACAAATTTTATCATCCGCAAATAATAGATGGCCAATTTCGAACCTTTCACGACCAATAGTAGCTCCTAATATCTGAGTTGAGACGTGTTATCTTGAATGAAGCACATAACAGTCCTTTTGCTATGCATCCAAGTAGTACGAAGATGTACCACGATTTAAAAGAAGAATATTACTGGGTTGGGTTGAAGAAGGATGTGGCTGAGTTTGAGAGTAAGTGCATGGTTTGTCAGCGAGTTAAGGTCGAGCATCAGTTTCCTTCAGGTTTGTTACAGCCGTTGAAGATCCCAGAATGAAAGTGGGAACGTATCACCATGGACTTTGTGTCGGGTTTACCGTTGACTTTTTCGAAGAAGAATTCAATGTGGGTGATAGTCGATAGATTTACTAAGTGTGCTCACTTCATGCCTGTTCATACTACCTACACCTTAGATAAGTTGGCCGATCTGTATATCAGTGAGATATTGAGGTTGCATGGAGTACCGAAATCGATTGTGTCAGACCGAGATCCGAGGTTTACAACTAGATTTTGGGAGTCTTTGCATCGTGCCTTGGGTACATGGTTGAACTTCAGTACTTCGTATCATCCACAGTCAGATGGTCAGTCCGAAAGAGTGATTCAGGTGTTGGAGGACATGTTGAGGTGTTGTATCATCGATTTTCAGGGGTCTTGGGAGAAGCATCTACCGTTAGTAGAGTTTGTATACAACAACTGCTATTAGGCTAGTATTTAGATGGCACCATATGAAGCTCTGTATAGAAGGAAGTGTAGAACTCCGATTTGTTGGGCTGAGGCCAGACAGAAGCTTGTACCGATGCTCGATTTGCTTAAGGGCACTACCAAGAAGGTGAAACTTATCTGTGATCGCTTGAAGGCAGCTTCAGACCAATAGAAGTCGTATGTCGATTTGAAGAGAAAAGAGATAGAGTATGTCGTAGGCGAGAAAGTGTTTTTGAAAGTCTCACCTTGGAAGAAGGTGATGAGGTTTGGCAGGAAAGGTAAGTTGAGTCCGAGATTTATTGGACCTTACGAGGTAGTTGAGAGGATCGGTCCCGTTGCGTATAAATTGAGGCTCCCAACCGATCTAGAGAAGATTCATGATGTGTTCCACGTCTCGATGCTCCGAAAGTATAGATCGGATCCATCTCACGTAATGCCGGTGGAAGAGATTGAGTTGAACCTCGACTTGTCATTTGATGAAGAGCCGGTTGAGATTCTTGCTTCGGACAAGAAAGCGTTGCGTGGAAGGTCTATCGAGTTAGTCAAGGTTTTGTAGAGACACCGGGGTGTGGAGGAGGCTACTTGGGAGAGAAAAAAGGACATGGAAAAATAGTTTTCGTACCTCTTTTTGTTAGGTAATTTCGGGGACGAAATTTCTTAAGCGGGGGAGAGTTGTAACACCCCGGGTTTAGGGGTCGGATGTTACGCGGGTAAATCAAGTTTGAGCCGTGGGCTCATTTTAAATTAAAAATGGGCTTTGCTTTAAAATTTAAAAGGGGTTGAATTTCACTAATGACAAAATTGTAATTTTAAAAATAGGGAAAAAAGATGAGTAAAAGTGGCTTTTGAAATATTCTCTTCATCTTCTTCCCTCTACCCATATTTTACATCAAAAACCTCCCCAAAACCCTTGGTTACTATTCCATCAAATCCCTCCACCATTTCAAGTGCTTTCAACAAGGTAGTCATATTTTTGACTTCTCCTCACCGTCCCCAACATTCTATAGTTTTAGTTTTCATAAACATCACCTTTGAAGATTTTGAAGTTTTCAAACTTTGAGGGAAAAGGAAGAAGCTTTAGTGGGGTTTTGTTGGATTTTCGTTTTGTAAAGTTTATTTATGTTAAACTCTTGCCCTTAGATGTAATATATCTCAAAATGGTGGGGTTTTATCAAAAATCCCGAAATGGGTTTTTGTGGGTATTTTAAAAGGGTCAAAACTTGAGTTTTTGGGAGTGGTTTTGTGAAGGGGAGTTGGGATGATGTTTTGTTAATGCTTGAGGGTTGTTTTGAAGGTGATCAATGATGATTTGAGTATTAAAATTGATAGTTTTCTGCTGGGTTGTGTGGGAGTACGAAAATGAAGAAGTTGGGATAGTTCATAGTTTGGAAATGTAGTTAAAGGGTCTTGAGATTGTGTTTTGATTGTGACAGTGGTTATGTGGCTGAATTGTTGAGTAAATTGTTGTTTTTGATTGATTAGAATCAAGGGAAACCGTTGGAGAAGCTTCGGGCTCGATTCTGGGAAATTTGGAGGCTTGAGATCGGTGTTTCGGCTCCCGTTTGGGTTTCATCGATGAGTGGAAATGTTTTAGAGTCTTAAATGACTTCAAAATGGGTTCTTGGGGGTTTGGGTGGAGCCTTGAGGGCTAACCTAAACCCAAGTGTAAGTTTACTAATTTTACCTTGATCGTTAACTGTTGGTGTACGAATAATTGTTGTGATATTGTGTGAGTTGTGGATTGTCTTTACTTCCGTTTGATGTTGTTGTGTAGTCGTTGTTGGTGTCGAACCTCACGTGATGATTGTCATTACTACGATGATGTGTGGTCCCACCGGTAGTGACTAGTAGAAGAGTACGGTGATGTGTGGTCCCATCGGAAAACTACTAGTCGAATGGTGATGTGTGGTCCCACCGTGTTTTGGTTATGCATGTGCATACCATGTAATTGTGATAATTGTGTCTCTTTTCATACATTAAAATGGTTTGCTTTTCAACTAAGATATGTGTTTTGAAAACTGCATTGTTGATGTGTTTTTAGAGCTCCGCTCACTAAGCGTTAAGCTTACGCTCTCTTCTTTTTCGCAATGCAGATCGTTAGTGGCTTGGGAGGCAAGTGGGCAAGGGAGGAGATTCTCGGAGTTCTCGGGTAGCTCAAGTATGAATCATGTTTTGTAATAATGCTTAGACAATGGGAGTATTAGGCTTTTGTATGGAGTTGGTGTTCAAACTCCTTAGTTTAACTTGTTGATGTTTCTAGCATGTTTGGATGATGATACTATGTTGAAGTATGATTATGCTTTTATGTTGTGGGCTTGTAAACCATGTTGCAAGAGTGCTTATGTGTTGCCTTGATGGCATGTGACCCTTGTTATGCAATGCTTTGTGGAAGTATGTATCTTTTGGCTAAATAGACCCATTTATGTATGCTTGAATGCAAGTTACTTCTATGCATGCTTATCTTTGTGATTGATGCCTTGTTGTATGTCTAAATCGCTTCGTATGCTTATTCATGGTTGCCTAGTGTTGTATGAGAGTTGGTATGTTGCTAGTCGAGTCGCTAAATGCATCTAGAGTTAAGCCCTTGCGTGTTTTGCTGCCAAAATGAGACTTACAGTGCAGGGGGTATCGGTACGCCCAAGGGCTGTATCGATACGGTCCTTGCCCTAGGGACTCATTTTGGGCAGAGCGTATCGATACACGGGGCGTATCGATACGCTAAAAGCTCTCTGGAAATATGAGAAATTGACGAGATTTTGGCGTATCGATACGGGTCATAGGTGTATCAGTACGGTCTTCGTAGTTTGACCGTGAGAAGTTGACCATTGAGGGCGTATTGATACGGTCTTCATGTGTATCGATACGGTCTCCCTAGGTTGACTTTGGGGTGTTGACCAAGTCCAGGTGTATCGATGTTGTACTCTAGAGTATCGATATGGCCTGTTAAAAAGGCTGAAAATGGGTTGTTTAATTGCTTGTTTTGTATGTTTGGTATCCGTGTGTCCTTCCCGATGCATGTCCTAACACATAGGATACATTAAAGCATCTAGACAAGATAATGTTAAAAGAAATTTTCTAGGGTTGCTAATCGGAGTGGAACCTTAACGGGTTTCGCTTCGGTTTTCCCCGTGTAACCTACTCGGACCGGTTAGTCGTCCAGACCGAGACGAGGGGGTTACATTTTGAGTTTTCATCCGCTTCCAGTATGTACACCTTATGCTAATATGTTGCATCAAGAGAAGTTAAAAGGAAAAAAATTGGACCCAAACTTGTGTATTTATTCCGAGTTTGTTTCAACAAACCCAATGTAGCTCACTCAGTTCGATTGAGCGTCTAGGTCGGGTCGAGAGGGTTACACAACAGAAATCTCTAATACTAGTTTGTTATACTGGAGATGAACGATAACAACAAAACAATGAAAAAAATGATCACAAATGAAGCAAGAAAATAAACAATAATAAGATTTACGTGAAAAATTCAAATGGAAAAACCACAAGCATATGATGCGAACATTCATTATGTCGGAAGAAGAGATTATAAGAGTGTAGTATGTATGTCATACTACGACTTAACTCATATTGTGTATGTACAACTTATTATCTCACTTATAACCCATAATACCCAAATGTCTATTTATATATATTACTTGCTTACAAAGAAAGCATGCACATAAAGTAATTTTATTCAACATAATTTTCTTACTCTTTATCGAACGCACAAAGTGGGAAGTAGAGTTTCACTCGATCTTGAATTCCTTGGTATCGCAGATAACATTAGCAGAAGATATTATTCTACGAATAATACCAATATAAGACATTAATCTGGAGGACACCAACGAACATTAGCTAGTAGAGAGCACATGCATCTCTTCCGAAAAAATATGAGTCAAAATTCTAATAAAAATATTAATTTCGCAAATCAAACGTCTCCAAAGTATAACGGTAAATTTACTTTTAAGTACAAAATTACATTAACAAATAGTATCGATCAAAATAAAGTGCAGTGACAAATTTTAATTTTCACCTAAGATATTGGTAAATTTATACATTAACCTATTTCTTGGTGTAAAATCAGGGTATTCTTAAGCCGCAGTGGAGTTAAGGTTAATCTTTGTTGGGCCGAGAGTGTTTAAGGTAGGGGTGTTTATATTCGGGTACTCGAATTTTTTAGGTACCAAAAACTTGGCATGTGACTCGGCCCATAAGAACCGGGTACTTGAATTTTTATTCGAATAAATTTGATTTCTGACCAATTTATATTGGCTTAATGCACAACTTGCCTCATAACGTTTACCATTTTTTCCAACTTGATACCTAACACATTTTTTGAGTTCTTTTGCCCCTTAAAGTTTGCGTCGTTACCAAAATGCCCCAAAATATTAACGTCGTTTAAAAAATAGTCTTAACCAATTAGATCATGCCACATTATCCTCTTTAGTTACTTTTTTAATTTTCAAATAAAATAAAATAATAAATATATAAAAATATTTATTTTATCTTATTTTCCCAAAATTACCCCACCTCTCTTCCCCAAATCCCACCCCCATTTCTTCAGCAGAATTGCCATCCTCGATAGATTTCTTCGTTCAAGTTCCTCCTCAGATCTCAAAGGAAAGCTAGACCATTTCTTAAACCAGAAAAGCTAGACCATTTCTTGAACCAGGAAAGCTACCCCCACCTCATTCAAGTTCCTCGGCACCCTTCATAACTTGAATCAGGAAAGCTTGACCATTTCTTCAGCAGAATCGCCATATTAGATTGACACGATTACACTGTTAACAGACCCAAGAAACAGCTGTTAACATCTAGAATGATCGGAAGAAAACAAAAAGAATGTAGGCCTATATTTTAGAGATAAACTCATATATGGCCAAATGGGTTTCAACCCATTGTTTATATAGCCCAAAGAGGGTTAACAGATCTGGTATTGGATAACCACCAGTCTGTTATACCGGTAGGCCTAACAAATATAACAAAACAACAGAAACCTGGCCCACACTCAACAGCCAACTATTGTAAGGTCCAACATTCTCCCGGCTCCTCCAGCCCCCGAGATCTTCGTCAACAGCCTCAGAAATGGTACTGAAACCAGAACTAGCACACAGTAAATTGAACAAACACCTTCTCTCGGAACAGCAGAAAGTATGACTTTGAAAGGGGCTTGGTGAAACCGTCAGCCGCCTGAAATTGAGCAGGAACGTAATTCACAAGGATTCGCTTATCATTGACCTTTTCACGAACAAAGTGCACATCGAGTTCGACATGTTTCGAACGTGCATGGAATACTGGATTTGCCGCCATGGCAATAGCAGACGTGTTGTCACTCCACACGACCGGAGTTGCAGACAACGAAATAGCCAAGTCAGTGAGCACAGTCTCAATCCACGTAACCTCAGCGACCGTGTCAGCGATGCTTCGGTATTCCGCCTCGGTGGTGGAGCGAGAAACCGACTTTTGCTTTTTGGAACTCCACGCCACCAGGAAATTATTCACATACACGCAGTAGCCCGATGTAGATCGACGGTCATCAAGGCTGCTAGCCCAATCAGCATCGGAGTATGCTACAACATGCAACAACGATTGATCGGACGGGGAGAAAACCAAACCAAATTCAAGGGTGCCGGCCAAGTAGCGAAGAATATGCTTAACAGCATCCATATGAGCTTCGCACGGTTTGTGCATAAACTGCGCAACTTTATTGACGGCAAAAGTAATATCGGGGCGGGTGTGACACACATAGAGAAGAGCACCAACAATGCTCCGAAACAATTGAGCATCCAAGAGAGGACTGCCAACATCTTGAACAAGTTTCGACGAAGAAACCATCGGAGTTGGAGCGGCCTTGCATTGACTCATATTCGACTTCTCAAGAAGCTCCATGATGAATTTGCGTTGACTAAGTACAAGAGAATCATTCAACCGAATGACTTCAATTCCAAGGAAAAAAGTGAGCACACCAAGATCCTTCAATGCAAATTTTTCCTTTAACTTCAAGATAACACCTTCAACAAAATGTATGGACTGCCCAGTGACTATGATGTCGTCAACGTACACTATTAAGTAAGTGGCGACATCCTTGTTGTCACAAACAAACAACGAGGTATCGGCTTTTGACTCTCGGAAGCCAATATGCAAAAGGTATAACCGAAGTTTGTTATACCAATTACGAGGAGCTTGCCGTAATCCATACAAGGCTTTACGAAGCCGACAAACTAGTTTATTTCCATCATCACTAGCTTGTTCAAAACCGGGTGGTTGGTGCATATAAACCTCTTCGTCAAGTTCACCATTTAAAAACGCAT